>JALGBA010004123.1:0-600000 GCA_023970755.1 Azemiops feae | reverse complement strand
TACAGCCCCCTTTCTTTTACCCACCTTTCATCCCCCCAAAACTGTTTAAGGAGGGTTTGGGAGAAGAGATTGCAGGAATGGCTACAAACTCAGGCATGTAATGCAAATCAGGAGGGAGTCCACTTTCTGTTTGGATGTGACGGGTGGCTTCCTTGCCGTACCCCAAGTGCCTAAACAGGAAGCCACAGTCAGGAAAAGAAAAACTCTGCCATCGTTTGTCGTGGAGTAGGAAATGTTCCTTCTGATCTTCGCAGGCACCATTCATCGCTTTTCACAGCTTGCAGAAGCTGGGCATGGAAATGACATCTCCTGGCTCGGAGAAGAGCAAAAATCTCTAACCAAAGCAAAAATATCCAAGAGCTGAATGCATTCCAGAACTGAAGAGAGCAACCAGCCAACCAGCCTTCCCAGTGGGATGCTGAGTCACATCTCCTGTTTGGAGGTGAGCTGCAGCTGCCTACTGAGGATCAGCCAAGCTACTCATTACACTTCCTTCTACATCACGGGTGTCAAACTCACCGCATCACGTGACGTGACGCGACGTATCGTGACTTTTTTTTGCATTGCCGGAGCTGGGGTGGGCACGGCCTCCGTACGATGCAACCGGCCCACGGGCCGGCAACTTGACACCCCTGTTCTACCTCATGCTTCTCATTTTTCTTTGCAGAGAAGCTGTTTCCCCAGCTGAAGACCAAGAGCGTCAAGTTGTGTTTGGGGACTGGGAAATGCTTGAAATATTTACTTCCCTGCTTTTCTGATTGCTGTCCCCAAGCCTGTTTTGACAGGTTTCTTTTGAACACAACTGACACCACATAAAAGTACACAACATCAAATTTCATGGGTTGCATCACACTGAGGTTAGGTGTCAGGGCATGCTCCAGTATTAAATCTGAGTCTGGTGGGGAAGAGGGTCCTGTCTCTTTAAGCCTGCAGCTTGGCATTCTTTTAGACAATGCAGCTTAATGGCAGAGAGGGTTGATTGGATCTGGAGAGATCTTGTCCTGACAATCAGGATGGTAACAATGCAGCTAGATTATTCAAATCACCACGTTAACTGCACAGCGATGCCTTTGAAATGGTTTGAAAGCTTCAACTGGTGAAGCTGGTTAGCAAGCAGCTGGGCCCAGTTGCTGTTCCAGGCTGTGAACAAACTATTCCATCATTGGTTGTTTATTTTAAACTATGCTGGCACCCAATTAGCTCTTCAGCTGTTTTTAGAACATGATTCAGCTAACTGGCTTTGGGTGTTCTGTGCTAAGGAAAGTTGGTCTAAACAAGGCATTTATCCATGGCTCTACTGTGGAGTCCTTGGTGGAGTCTCTGAGCTTGGTCATTTGCTTGCAGATATTTCATTACCCAACTAGGTAACATCATCCGGGCCAGTGAGTGTGGGGTTGGCTCCCTGTTCATATGCAGTAGTTTGCCCTTCCACTTCTGGTGGGGGTGTGCTTTCTCCTTGGCATCCATGAACACTAACTGGTAGTCAGAAGACACAACGGAAACTCCTTAATTGCACAGCACATGTACGGGCTCAACCTTCGCTTTTATTATAGACACGCCAAAATAAACCATATTTACAGTCATTCAAATGAGACAATAAAAAAGCTAAGAAGGAAACAAAGCGATCAAGACATGGCCCCTGCAGCAACAAACACCCAGATAAGCAGAGATGAACTCCAGACAAACCATCAAGCAGAAATTAATACCTTACTCAAAGAACTAGCAAGGAGAAAGCCACACATCCCAACAACATTGGCAGGACAAGTTACTGTGCATAAACTAAGTGCAAACCTCACAGCCACTAGTACCGATGATGTTCCCTAGTTGGGTAATGAGATGTCTTAAGAACATAACAAGCTTAGGCAGCACCAAGGAGTGCACAATTTGAACCCTGAGCTGCGTATATTTTCTTCTATTGGGATCTATTTGAATTTTTTTAAAAAAAAAAAACACTTTGATTTTTCCTCCTATCCAATCAGCCACTGAACTAACCTTGCCTGTCACTAAAATAGGAAGAAGAATCCCGCGAGTCTCCGCAGGTCTTACGGGAGACGCTGCTCACTTCTGCTTTGCCTCTGAATCCTTAATACTGCTGGAATAGGGCACTCCAGGGAGGGGGCTGGGTGGGAGAGGGCTGCCCACTCTTCCCCACTTGTGTCATTCCCTGCAGCAGTAAATCAATATGAAAATCAATTCATCCACTGATATATTTTATCAAGATACATGAGACAATGCCACATTTCATTTACAGTGCAGATGCTTCAAAAAGCCAAGGTCATCAGGCAGAGAAACAGGCTGCCAATGAGCAAAATTCCAGCGCTCCAGATTGCCTGCAAATCAAAAGAACAAATGGGACGGGTAGAAGAGATGAACCTGCAGAGGCGACAATTACAAAGCCACGGGGAAGGCTGGGCCCCTCGAAAGATCCCTCGCAAAGGGCTGCATCCATGTGGGGAGCAGAGCATGGCACGGCAGCGTGAATTGTCTGCCTCCAGTCGGTTGACAGAAGCCGTGGTCTGTCACTCAGCGAAAACACGTTCAAGAATAATTCCCCCTCTGCTTTCAAGTCATTTTCTTTCTCAATAACCTCAATAAAAATGAGAACCCAAGAGGTTTTCTGGTAACATCTCTTGTGGAACCAGAAAACCACGAGGACTCAAAGACTGGTGTTAGCTCAGCGGGAGCTCTGTTTTTTGTTTTACTTCTCCTCTTTCTTGGAAGCAGACACGAGAGATGCCAGCCTTCGTTCTTCACCGTTTTATTTTCAGGGCTTCAGCCTTAAGACTTCTAGATGAGGTCCCAAGGCAGCCCACAAATAAAGGCACATCCACAAAACCATGTTCAGTAGTACTGGAAAACAGAGAGAGGCAGACCTTCAGCCCAGGCTGAAAATATGTTCCAGTTGAGGACATGAAGAATCTGAAGCACCAAAAACTTAGTAGAAGCTCAAGGGATCAGGATATCCTTAGCCCAGGTCAATACACTCTCGACAGGGCCAAAAAAATCATGTCCTGTGAAAAGGTCCCCAACTTAAGCCCCAGAACAGGTAAGGCCCTCTTTCTTTGAGGAGCCTTTTGGTTGAACTGGAGAGACCTTACATGAATCGCTGGGCAGGTTGGTTGAAGAGAGACTATCCCTTAAGCATCTTGAGACTTTTGAACCCCAAACTTGCACCCTACATTTACATGAAGCAGCCAAACATCAACAAGTCATCCCTAACATGCAAGGGGGAAGAGGCCCTCTTTTGAACCCGCCACAATTTCTGGACCCTCTTTAAAGACAAGCCTCACCAAGAATAAATCATCACAGCACTGTTGTCCTGCCTAGCACCTTAACTTTTTCCTGCTGTAATTAAGACAATGAACATATCTGGGGAAAGTCCAGGGTATGCCAACAATCCCTTGATGATGGGCATATCAAGGAGAGTTGAAGTCCAAAATACTTGGAAGGCACAAAATCAGCACTGATGAGGTTACCTAGTTTGGGTAATGAAAAGCCTACAAGAAAACCGCCAAGCTCAAAGAGCACCAAGGACCCCTCATTTCAACCCTCCTATAAAGGAGAATACAAATATTCTCCTTTATAGGCACAAAACTGCTTGGTGCAATTCTTTGTGGGCCTTTTAATATTAATTCCAGCTTCAGAGCTTGTAGCCCCTTTGCCAAAGTGGGACCCCACCACTGAAGGAGGGAGGGAGGCTGATCCTGCAGAGCACCGTGCTCCAAAAAGTGAATGAACCCACACTTGATTTTGCAGAGGACAAAAACCACCCCCCTTCATGTCAAGTCTGCTAGAAGCAAGTTTATATTCTTTAAACGGCCTCACTGATCAACAAGCCACAAGTATGGAACTGATGTGCTCCAGCGATGATGCCAGCATCGGCACGCTAATTTTGGAAGCTGGGTGGACCACTGAGGATGGACCACTCAGATGTCTGATGGTTCATAGAAAGCTTATCTGATCTGCTCTCCTCAACGCTAATAATTATCACAGTCAAAACAATCCAGGTTCCTTCTCTGACAGTTTTAAGCCTACATGAGTTTCAGCTCTTGGGCATTCACTGAGAGCCCTGCACTTGTGTCCCAATTTCCTTGAACTTTAGCCAGGTCAACCTTCGGCTGAACTGACGTGAGGATGACCTGGATCTTATAATCCATAATATTTGGGAGGGACTAAATTAGAGAAGATTAGCTTACAAAATTATCTGATGCCCTCCAGGCACTTTGGATGGTCTCTCCCACCATGAGGTCTGCTGGATGGAGCCAAGAAGAATTGAAATCCCAACCTCTGGGAGCTGCCCAGGTGAGCCCACCTCCTCAGCTCAAGCCAAGCACATCCCAGATCGAGAGAGATTGGTTTATTTAGGTGCAGGAAAGCAATCAAATATGCAAAAGATGCTAATTTTGTCTGCACACCTGAGGTCTTCTGATAACGTCAGTAAGGTCTCTATGCTGCCGGTGGATTAAAATTTCATAGAGCCATGATTTCATCAGTTGCTAAACTACAAAGGATTAATTAACAGCCAGGGAAGAGCTCCTGGGTTGGAAGAACAGTATTATACCGAAATATCTCTATCTTTGCTCTCCAGATGTCACTCTACACGGGAGGGGAGTGGGGGGCTTTGATGAGAACACACACTCCCTCGCACTGTGAAAAGGTTCAAACTACGTATTGTTTCTGAGGCCAGATTTCAACTGGGAGAACCAGATTCTTCCTAGGTTGAGGGAAGCTGGCTCAAAAGGTAAACCAATGGGGCCTTTCCCCTTCCATAGAACAAAGGGAGGGAGGGAGGGAGGAATTATCTATTTATTTTTAGAAAAAACTCAAAGTAGCGAACATACCTATTACTTCTTCCTTCTCCTAGTTTCTTCACAACAACCCTGTGAGGTGGGCTAGATGGAGAGAGAGAATGATTGGCTCAAAGTCACCCTGCTGGCTTTTGTGCCTAAGGCGGCACTAGAACTCATGGCCTTCTGGTTTCCAGCCTTCTGCTTTCATCAAATTGGCTCTCCTTTATTTTGAATGGCTTAAAACCGCCCTCCACACACCTCTTCCCTCCTAAAGCAAGGACTGTGACCGTTGGAGTCAGCATAGACAGGGCATGAGCAGGTCTTGCACTATGAACCGTACCTCAACTTCCATCAAGTCATTTCCTTAGCAGGTTGTGGGACGGCTGGACTCATGCAAAGCCTCTGATTTGGATGGAGACTTGGAAACCAGCCTCAGAATGTGCTCTTCCACAGTTCTTCTTCAAACCGAGTGAGGCCCAGAGTGGAGGACCCCAAGGATGAGTCCTGAGCCTGGCACCCTGTCCAGAATGGCTTACTTTGCCCTGAAGGGAGGCTGGGCTAGATGGTCTCAAGGGCCAGGCCCAAAGGGGTGATCTTAGCTTGCTCTGCAGAGATGGGAGAGAAATCAGTTTTAGAAGCTCCAAGGAGCTTCTTGGCACCTATTTTAAGCCCCGTGGTCTTCTTCACTTTCTCCAGCAGCAGAGAAAGGAGACAGATGGGCCACCTCTGCTCCCTGGAAAACTAGATCCCTGCTCCAGGTTTAAATCTCCACAGGCAAAGCGCCCACGGCTGATGGCCCTCGTCCCTGGAGAAGCCAGCGCGGCTGACGTTTGTCTAGCACAAGTGGCCGAGCGAGCAACACACTTTTCTTCCCTCCTCTTGTCCCGGGGAAGATAAATGAACGAGCTGTCAGCCCAAGACAGGCCAAGCAGTTGTATTTCTGTAAAGGGGCGCTGGAAGTGTCTTTGATTAATGAAACCCTAATACTTAGTTGTTCCAGAGCCCTTTTTCAGACAGGAATCACAGAAGAGAGATTCCTCCCCGGTAAGAAAGGAGGAAAATGGGTCGAGATTCCCCAGGATTCTGGGCAAAGAGAAAGGCTTTGACAAGAGGAAGATAGAAGAAGCTTTTGTACACCAACTTGAAGAAACTTCACAAGCAGCCCCTGTTCTTGCCTGGCCGAGGAATGGCAATCTCAGGGCAAAAGCCTCTCCGATCCATCGTCTGGCAGGCACTGCCCTGAAGCCTGAATCGTGCATCCGAGGTGAGGCTTTCAGGAAACCAACCAGCAATGTGGGTCAACCCAACAGCCACAGCAAGAAAGCAGCAGGAAAGTCTTAATTTGGGGAGGGCAGCTGGACAGTTCTCCCAGCTCAGGCCAGCGGCATCCTGCGCTTCAGTGCCTGTGGCCTCCTCGATTCAGTGGGGAATTCAGCACCTTGGAGGGCACCAGGATCTGGCTGAGTCTGCTCTTCTTCTGGGGGAGAGAAGAAGCCTCCCTTTATCCTTAGCACCCTGCCCTCTCCCCATCCTTCACAAAACCTCTCTACTGTCCATCCTTGGGGGCCACCTTTCCTCCAAGGAGCTGAAGATGGACACAAGAGTTGTCCCTTCCTCCACTGTGGCCTTGCAAGTTAGTTGAGGTCCCCAAGCTGGAGACCTCCAAGGAAATGCTTACTGAACAGCAAACTCTGCTCCTTCGTGGCCTTTTTCGGAAGAGTCCAGGGTCTTCTTAGCACTAATTCTGCCATTTCCTTCTCAGCCACAGGACATCGGCTGGGGAAAGGCGTCACAGACCCATTGCACGATGCTTTCCAACAGAGTTATGAAACTGGCCTTGTGTGAGAAACAAGCTTGAAACAAGCCAGGCTGCGCAAAAACTAGAGAAGACCTGCACCCCCTTTTGAGCCTCTGAGGGAGCCCTGGGGAGGATCTCCAGAGAGCCTTTTGGCCCCCCAAGCTGTTCGTGACTCGGACAGATGCGCGTATGCTTCAAAATGTCTTTTTTTAACCAAAGGGCTGCCAGAACCATCATCCTGCAGTGCTAAAAACCAAGGCTGGGTTTTGCAAAGCCCTGGACGTGCAGGCTCCAGGCTTTCAGGAGAAACCAGGTCATTTACTCAGGCAAGTAAACAAGGCCCTTTGGCGCTTCATTGTCAATGTCCATCTCGAAACTCTTGGCCCAGCACGCCAGAGGCAGTTGGCAAGGCTGAGGTCGTGAGGCAAGAGCCTGGCCGTGTCTCTCTCTCCTCCCAAACAAGTTCTCGGGCTCTGAAGGAGCGAAACAAATGGCTTCTGATGCATCAGGGTGAGAAAGAGCTGGCAGAAGAGCTTGCCCTGAAATACCAACTGGCAGAGGAGAGTGGAGGGCACCGTAGTTGATGACTGTCTCATATATGGACCTCAAAGTCTGGCCCAAAGTCTTTGGACATAACAAGAGTTCTGTACCTCAGATAAAACATTGTTTAGGCCGGGGCAATTTTAAGATATGTGGACTTGTAACTCCCAGAATTCCCCAGCCAGCCTTGCTGGCTGGGGAATTCTGGGAGTTGAAGTCCACAAGTTTGTGAGTCCATTGTGAAGTCCACAATTCTGAGAGTTGAAGTCCACAAGTTTTAAAGTTGCCCAGGTTGGACACCCCTGGTTTAGCCCCCCCTCCCCCCCAAAAAGCAAAATACTTTTAAAACCCTTTCAAATCAGGAGGTATTGCTTGTATCAAATCTCTCCCTGAGGATTTTTCAGTATTACACGGCATGCCGTGATCTCTGTAAAACTCAGTCCTAGTGTTTAGTTTGGCTCTGTTTCCAAAACCACACCGACACATACAAAAATGTACACAGAGACATCTTCAGATAAGAAAGCAACAGGCTTCCATGCAAATAATTCTGGAAACTTAACAAAAAAAAAGGCAATTTCAGGAACGGAATGGTGTCATTAATGTTTTTGGCTTGGAAAGACAGGGGCGGTTGGCACGCCCGGACCTTTCAGCAACTCCCTAACAAGGGAGTTGTGTGTTGGGTGTGTATGTGAGACCATTGAAGAAGTGAGGCCAAGTACACGGGGGTCACTTGGATTCTTAAAGGCTGCTTTTCTTTTTCCCTGTTTTATGGCCCGGCCTGCGGAACGTACCCTGAGCAAACAGAGCTGCTGAGTTTCAAACTTGCTCTGCGAGAAACAATGAGACACAGCAGGAGAGGGAAGGACCCGCGGCACGGCTCTCCCCCGCAGCCCTCCAGAAACAAGAGGGGATGCCACACAAGGCAGCCACGGGGGGCGCCTGCCCCCAGAAGGGACCAGTTGGTGGCACAAAGCCCCAGTAGAGCTAAAAAACCTCCCAGCTGCCTGGGCACGTGCGGCAGGAGATGCTTGCTTCTACCAGAAACTCAATAAGGTCTTAAGAAAGGGTGGGCAACTATGGGCCCTTTACGACCCGTGGACTTCAACTCCCAGAATTCCTGAACCAGCATGGTTCAACTCCACCTTCCCACTGAATTCCCCCCACCCCAGCACGGCTGGCTCAGGAATTCTGGGAATCGGAGTCCACAGGTCGTAATGGGGCCATAGTTGCCCACCCCTGGTCTTAAGTGTCCCTGGTGCAAAGAACAACCAACCGGGGGGGGGGGGGGGGGGGCTCAGACAGCAATTTTCCCAGGCTTCTCTGGAGATTCCAGGAACAAAAATGGGATCCCGGAAGACCCTGGAGACCTGGTTCACCCAAGCTCAGTGGGAATGTGACTCCTTTGGTACAGAATACCCCAAAACGTATCTACAAAAGACAAGCCTGGACTTATTTCAAACACATTCATTGTCACCTGCAAACCCTCACTTTGGCGTTAGAGAATCATGACAACCGGCTGCATGGTAGTTAGATAATCACGGTTAAATGAGCTACAGCCCAACATAATGTGTGAACACAACGGTTTCTGGTTCTAGATTCACCACCACATCTAGCTCGTGTGTCCTGCTCCTTCTCAAGCTGACACCTTTCCAAACCTCCGTGATCGTGTGGATGCTGTGGAGAGCAGTGAGAGATGTTCACTGGCCTCCCCCTCCCCCCCCCCACGGCCTCTTTTAAAGGCTCTTCTGCTTCTCCTTCCAAGACAAATTGTTTCACGGGCTGACATGCGTGTGCGCAGAACACGCAGCCCGGCCCCTCCCCACCACCACCCAGCACCAGAGACTCCATGCAAATTCAAAAGCTTTTAAATTATACTGTTAATGAAAGCAAATAAAAGCAGTTAAAAGGCAATTTGCTCAATTGGTGTTAATATTTAAGCACAGCATGGGCAAAGAGAAGATCACGGAATACAGGGCTATTTTTTTTTTCCTCTGAAGGAAAAAAAAAACATGTCTGCAACTTTATCGAGACAGCTTAAAAAAAAATCAAATCAAAACTGAGGGCGTGTGGGTGCCATTTCTCCTCTTCTACCTTGGCTCCAGGTAACGAGGCTGTTTATTAAATGGGATTTTCTTGCATTCACTTCATCTGTTTCCATCACTCATCTCCCCCCCCGCCCAACACCCTTGATAAAATAAAGTCAGCTCCGGTTCTTGGGAGTCCGGGCTCCAGCCTCACCCAGAAGGCTCCGAAAAGTTTTTTCATTCCGTGCTTTGGGGTTGACTTCGTTCCATCTGCAAAGTCTTTTTTCTCAGAGCGTTTTCGTAAGAAAATCTGGCCATCGACTTGCCAGCCACGGGATCTGCTGCGAAGCATCTGCCCCCACTGCGGTAAGAGCCAAAGAAAGAATCCTGAAGAGTGATTTGCATTCAATGCGCTATTTGGCTCTCGATGGCGGCTCCCCCTTCGTGGAGACAGGCTGGGGTTTTCTGCGCCCCAAGAAGCGGCTCGGATGCTCAGCTCCGTTTCTCCTGGGGAGGGGGAGACGTAGCCTTCCTCTGTCCTTCCAGGCGCCTTGTTCAGAGGGGGGGGTGAGTTGGTGGCACTCACAGAAGGCCCACCCATCAGACCATGGCTTGTGACTTTGAGGAGGACCTCTCAGGCCACTTGGCTGGGAATTATGGGAGCTGAAGTCCTTCCTTCTAGCCTCCATTGCTTGTACTTATTTACCATGAACGAGCAGGGAAAGGATGCTTAATTTCTGGCTGTCCTTCATTTCTGGGAAGGATGCAGCTTTGCAGAAAATGAATCAAGTTTGCCCCAAATGTTGGAAGAATTGACAGTACTCAAGAACCTGAGTGATATAATTCTCCTCTCTCTCACACACACACACACACGCACACACATTCTCTCTCTCTCTCTCTGTTTCTCTATCACACACACACCCTCCTTGATGCAAGAAAGCCAGCTGCAATATTTTGATTAAAATATCTTTTTTTATTGTTGTTAAAAGAGACTCTTCCTAATCCGCACATACAGCAAAAATAAACCCTGATTGACAGTAGGCTAAACTAGCATTCCGTTTGCAGAGCATGGTCCCCGGGACTGTGGCACCTCAGCCTGGCTTTCTCATGCCGGGAAATGTTTGGTACACTCTGCGGTTGCCCTGGTGTATCTTTGTCAGGGTCCCCAAGTTAAAGCAAAAGGCCATCTGTGGCTCCAGCCTTGACGGAGAAGTTTAAACAGAAGGATGAATGAGCAGCCCAGTGAATGAATAAATGAATGAATGAATGACGAGGCCGTATGGTTCTACTCAACTGCCCATATGGGCATGCGCCATTCAGAAACTCCTAGCCTTCTGCTACAATAAGGGGGCTTTCTAAGGTACAAAGAGAGAGAGAGATGGAAGGAGGGGGCACATGGATTTAACACACACACACAAGGCAAGACTAAACCAGCAACTGGTGTCAAAGTTCCCATCCATCTGAGCTATTTTATACAAATCACGTTTCCATCAGGGCAAACAGGACCCATAACTGCAAATAGGACCTAAATGTCTGTGGAGATTCTCAATCATCCAGAATATAGTTGTCCCAAAGATGCTTTGCCAAAAGGCAACCAGACTTTTTTTTTTTCCTTTCAAAGGAAAAAAAACCCCAAGAAATCCCAGCTGCCTTTTGGAAAAGCAACTTTGGGACATTCACCCCCAATGCCCCCAGGAGAGATGCTCTACCACGTTGGAGATGTGCTCTGATCAATAATACAATCCGAGTTAAAAACTAGGGGGAAAAAAAAGGAGACAAGTGACGCAGCTCTACTTAACAGTCGTACCAAGGCAGGGTGAGTTCCACCAGAATTTCAAGGCGCTTCTTCCGTAAAAATGACGTTTCTGGCTTAGGTTTGGGCCCCCTTCTTCTTTGAAAAAATGCTTCCGGGTAGAATACACGGCCCAGGAGCCAAAAAGCAATTCATTTTTATAACTCCAGAGAGGCCCACATTAAGTACAAGCCATGTTCTGACTAGACGTTTTCTTAAGACGTCCAGACCAGAGAAGGCAATCTCCAGAGCAGTGTTTCTCAACCGTGGCAGCTTGAAGGTGGGTGGACTTCAACTCCCAGAATCCCCCAGCCAGCTATGAGAAACTCTGTTGCAGAGGATGGGGCTCAGCTGCTGTACTAAAGGAAGTACAAGCTTCTGAGTGGGGTGGTCTTTCCTAGGACCCTCGCACTTTCCCCTTGCTGGCTTTGAGCCCCTGCCTGGCTCTCCATGCCACCCTCCAGACCAGGCCTCCATCTCATTTCTTCTCCACCCCTCCCGTCCACAAATCCGCAGGTGACTCCCCTGATCAGCTTTTCCAAGCGGGCATCTTCATTCCCTGCATGGGCAGCGGAAGCCCCCAAGACGCTTAGCAAAGGGGAAGAGAGAAGCAGCCACGGTCTGGAGATTCCCAGCGGTGGAGCAGGAGGCGTCCATCTTTGGCCTCGGGAGTCCAGCAGGAGACCCCCGGTGCCTGTGGGTTGCCTCCCCCAACCCGCCGAGGAAAGGTTAGCGCGAGAGGCGAAGCAGAGCCGTTCGCAATCTAAGGACGCTACTTTTATTTTAAGAGCCATCATGTGTAAAAACGTTAGTGTTTTTGAAATTGCATTCTCGGAGTTAATTAAATGGACAATCTTTTACACATAAAAAGTGAGAGGAAAGCAATTAAAAGCTAAACAGAGAGAAACGCTGGTGCAGGGAGGCGGGCTCCCCCTAACCCCCCCTCCATCCTCCTGTGTGTGCTTTTTGCAAAAATACAGCCCTCCGTGGTGCAACACGTGCCCCCCCCCAACAGCAGCCCTGGTGACAGTTCAGGGGGTACAGTACTTATTTTCCCTCCACGTTGAACTGGTAGACTTGGCCCACTGAATGCAGTCCTGCTCAGGCAGAGAACCGTTGGCGCCCCAAAGCTGAAAACCCATTAACGGCCAGAACATCCCCCAGACAGAGACTCCCACACAGAGAATCTGAGGCCAAATGCAAAGATGGGGGGGGGGGTTGTTTGACAATTAAGATCCTCCATGCCGAGATGGATCCAGCAGGAGCCACAGAAAGCTCTCCAGGTTCTCCTAGCAGGTTGATGTCACCTGACAGGGCTTTGGGATGTGAAATAAAACAGCATAAGAGGAGGGAGAAGAGGACGCATATCCACAACATAAAAACTCACAACTGAAGAGGTGCCAGTTGTATTGATGATCCACCAAACTTCCAGAATGCTACTTCCCTGCAGCCTCTGATAGCTTCATAGTGAGGTTGTGGTGGACTCAGTGACCGCATTGCTTGAGCCAAGGATGGGCTACAGTTCCCAAACGGAAGCTTCTGGCACTGTTTCTCCATTGAGAAGCTCCCCAAAGGTCTTCCAAAGGGACCTGAACTGAAGAAGGAACTCATGCCATGCAAAGCAAGCCTTCTTCGGCCCCAGGACTGGAGTCAGTGGCTGCCCTGCAAAGGTCTTCTTCTCCACCTGTGAACGCAGCAAAGGCGGATAGGCCTGGCCAGCCTGGGAAGACACGCGCGGAGGCCCAGTGACTTCACATGTTTGGAGAACCAGGCAAGGTTCAGCCACGGTTGAGTTTTATGCCTACAAGCTCTAATGCTCAGCATCCCTCGGTCACACAACTACCACAGTCAAGAACAGAGATCTCCAAACTTGACAACTTAAAACTTGTAGACTTCAATGTTGCTGTCTGGGGAATTCTGGGAGTTGAAGTCTTCAAGGTTGTCAGGTTTGGAGACCCCTGGTCAAGAATGTGGCCCAAGAGAGTGGTCAAAGTTCTCTTCCCCACAGAAATCTGCCTTGCGTACACTGAGCTGCAGAACTAACCACATCTTGGACTCACTATTTGTGGGGGGGGGGGGAGGATTTATATAAATGATGTCCATTATCTGGTCCAACTTTGGAAACAATGGATTAGATCATTATTATTTCAGTGTGAAGGTGAACTTCGGATTCGACCCATGGAATCCAAAACTCCCTTAATTGGGGATTTGCTAAATTGAGGTTTCACCAGATTCTCTGATTGATGTTGAATGCATTTAACCACAGCAGTCTTGGTTGTTGGGTTTTTTCTTTCTTTCTTTTTGTACATCTCCCGGTTCAATTTCTGTTTTTAAAAACATGCACAGGCCAAACCACGGTGACTGATACTGAAAAGTGCTTGATGCTTCCTTCCTCTTTATATTAGCCTGTTTTGTATGTTAAGCTCATTTTCCAGATAGAGACGGCTTCTCCTTTGCCTTATCATGGGGGGGGGGGGCAGAGGTGCCCCTCCAAGCTCTTGACAGATGAGTGAGGCAGATGTGGAAAGCCAGGGGCATCAGAGCTCTGTCTAAAAGACACACCTGGAAGAGAGGAGGAGGAGGAGGAACGGGCTCTCCTTGCCCCAGGAAGAATCCTATCCCGTCTCTGGCAAGGTGGATTGACTGGCTGACTGATCTCGACGTTATACACCTCCCTGGCTTCTCATAACTCAGGCTTCAGAAAATCTCAGGCAGCCAACCAAGAAAAAAAGCAGCTAAAGCATGGGGGGAAAAAGAGATGGCCGAGAAGCCGAGACAAAGAGCCCCGGGGTTTCCCCTCCTGTGGGTTGCACCCAGTTTGCTCCCTGCAAGCCTCCCAGCTGCCTTTTCTCGCTCTTGCAGAGCCCTCTGACTCTCCGGCGGCTCTCGAGAGCAGCATCTGCGGGTTTTCACCTTTGCAGTTTCCACAGCCGTGCACCGGGCCACGTTTGGTCTCACGTAGGATGTGTCACATCCTCGGGGCAGAAAATGCCTCACCTCTGCAAGGCAGCGCTCTGGAGGCGACCTTTTTAGGCTAAGCCGGAGGTTCAGCCCTGAGAAGGCAGCCTCTGAGTCCAGGGGTTATGGAGCAGAGGGTCCAAAGACAAATCACCCCTCAGTGGTGCATTCCCTCCCTCCCTCCCTCCCTCCCTTTTTCTTTCTTTCTTTCTTTCTTTCTTTCTTTCTTTCTTTCTCTCTCCTGAAATTTCCTTTGGAAAGAGGCAATTTGGGGAAAGCAGACCCTGCTTTTCTCTGTGGTTTGGACTTCTGTACACATCTGCTAGGTTACAAATGGCCTAATAGCAATTCCTACGATGAGAAGTGTGTTACAATCCTTGGTAGCCAGAACCCAACGCAGTGGAGAAGAGGAACGAAGCAACCAAGGTGGCTGCCCATCAAGCCGTTCCTATCCAACAAAGAAAGTTTCTTTAAAAAAAAAAAGAAGGGGGGGGGAGCCTACAGCGAAGCCTGTTAAAGGCTCCCAGGCTGTGTCGGAGGCGAAGGCCCCTCCCTGCCAGAAGCGGGCTGAATTCCTAGAAGCCAGCGGTGCTTCTCACCCGTGGATGCGGCTCTCGTAATTTCCCCTCTGAATCACCGAGAAGCTCTGACGATGCAGATGCCGCCCAGGAGAGTGGGCATTTTTACACGTAGGGTAAAAAGGACATTTCCAAGAAAGGACAGGTCGAGGCAGGGCATGAGACCGGGCGTTCCCCTCTGCAGGTGAACTTCATTGGCCACGAGTTCGGAAGGCCCAGCCGAGGGGGTCTCAGAATGAGAAAAAAAACCTTTCCTCTTTAAGTGGCTGCAGCACCTTTTCTCTCTGGGACGGTTTCCAGTTTGCACAAGCAGTTGGGGGGGGGGATCAAGGGGCATCTGGCCCCTGAGTCAAAATGGGGAAGCTCCCCAGTGGCCAGCGGGGCTCAAAGGGGCCAAAGGTTGCAACATGGGAAGAAAATCTTGCCTCCAACAGGAGGAAAGGGGATCACCTGCCCTCCCAAAGGAAGATGGTCCATTTCTCTGCAGGGGGGGGCATTCAATCACTTCAATTGCTCCCCTCACCTGGATTTTGGCAATCGTAATACAGGTGATCAAAAGAAAACGTAGGAAGTTGAGGTTAGAAAAGAAGGGCAGGTGCAGCCTAGACTCCAACACATTTCCTTCTTTTGTTCCTATCTCATCATGCCTTTCATTTCTTGGGTTCCCCATTTTTTTCCACTTCTCTCCTGGGCATCCCATAATGCTGCCCATCGAGAAGGAAGCCGTGTTCAGGAAGAGGCTCCACTGAGAGCAGACAGGTTGGCTAAGTTGCAGGCGTCTGTTTCTCTACCCCCAGCCCTCCGATAATGCCAAAACCAGGAGAAGAATACTGCTTACTCGTGTGTAAGGCCAACAGACCATAATGAGGCTTCAGAGTAGACAGATATAGAACCACACCGTCAGGGTAGAAAATTCCCAGTGCCAGGGACAATTACGCACGGTTTGACAGATGCCAAAGTAACATCTCAGTAAGTACCAGATGAATAGGTGCAACCAGCCAACAAGACTGCCCTCTGCACAGACTTCAACCAGATTGCCGGCCACAACATCACCGGGGATTTGACCCAGAGCCAAGAGTGTTCAAAGGCCATAATCCCATGACCGAGTCCGGCCCATGCTGTGTTTTCTTATTGCAGAGTATTTCCTTGCAGGCACTGGAATCCCCGTGTGGGGACTGAGTCACTGCATGGACTCATGAAACTGTGGCTTTAAGGTAGAGACCACGGCCCTCAGCTGGTATCAGATGATGACCCAAATCCCGGCAGGATGGGAGTTTTAAGTGCACTTTTCCTAGCCACAACAAACTCTACGCAATTCTAACCAAACAGCTAGGCATTCGTCCATGAGCTCCTGGGCTCATCTCAGCCCCCCACGTGAACCCCCAGGACAGAAAGTCCCCAACCCAGCTTGGTAGGAGTCTAGAGGCCGGGTTGACCTACCCCACTAAACCAGGGTTGGTTTGGCTAGCTGTCACTGAGAAAAGTAGTAATTGCATTCTGGTTCGGGGCTGTGAGTGAAAGCAGCTGTAGATTCTCCTGCTTTTAGACCAGGGTGGGAGATGGCCACGCTCCCTTCTGAACAAGATGGCAGCCCCCTCATTCTCAGCTAACGCGGAAAGGACCGCCTGGTGTCACATTCCACCAGGGGTATCAGCCACTCTAACCCGGGTGTGAAAATGAGTGTCTGTTATCTTTGCCCAATAAAACGTGACCTCCGTTTAGGAGAAAGGTAAAGTTCAGTATTGATTGGCCCTCCAACAATCTCCTCATAATTACTATTATCTCGCTGGCTTCATCTTGTGAAGAGGTCAGTGATTTTGCAAAAATCCTGTAAACCAGCTTCTTCACTTGGCCACTTGAAATTTGGGCCAAAGGATCGACATGTATTTTTTTTCTCCCCGTGGGTGATTTTATTTATGTATTTATTTATTGGAGAGGGAGATTAAGAGAGTCATTAAATTTGATTTTACTTTACCACTTGATCCTTAAGTAGATACAGCGCTGGAATCAGGGCAAGGAATGCTAAGGGCTGCTTGCTCACCCTTGAGTTAATTATGACTAAACCCTGAGTTGTCAATGTACAAGGAGGCTTCAGTTCAGCCTCCCTTCATTCTCTTAGGGTGGAGCAATACGGTCTTCTCACACTCTGCTACATCCACACCTTCCTCCTCGTTATTTCAGTGCCCTAATGGTGCCCTGTGTAAGTTGCAGCGCTGGGCAGGGAGCAGATGTCAGCCTAGCCTAAGAGGGCCTTTTGGTGGTCCCCCAAAATAATCCAGGCCCGGCTCTGCATCCACATAACACCACTCTTAATTTAGAACCCTGGCAGTGTCGCTCCAAAGATCTTCAAAACTAGGTTAATGATTGGCACTGAATGACCTACAAAAATGTGCCTCTTTGGGAGAAATCAGATGCAAAGATCTCCAAATGTGAGTCATTCGGACTGTAGCATGACTTCCCTGCACGGGCTTATCTCACCGGGATTTATGGTGTGTCCCTATCCAAATCTCAAACAAGGTAAATACAATGCCTTTCCTTATCTAGCATCTTCTCAATGGCCTTCCACTGGTCACCGAGGATGTTGTCATCTAGGATAATACTGACCTGGTTCTCTTTCAGACCAAACTGCTTTCCAAAGCTCCCCTGGGTGAGATGACTGTTTAGCTGCAGCTACCGGAGATGAAATCTGCAATTTTCAGGGATGATGTGTGCATGAATCTACGTCCTCACACCCAACTCTCCTATTAATGGCCCGCCGATTCAACCCGCACACCTAACTTGATATCTGACTTACCAAAATTCCAGTGGATAAATGCTGAAGATAAGGTGGACATTGCAGACCTTTGAGAAGATACGTCCAATTCTTCAGTCAACATACCAATGCCAAAGAAGAGGAGAAACAAACACCCAGAAAGATAAGTGTTCAGAAGGGATTTGCCAGCACCTTTTCAGGCTAACATGTTTTATCAAAAGGCAGGAGCTTTTGTGAGCTACAGCTGGTGCCTTTAATGAAACTTGTTAGTCTGAAAAGCTACTTCCAGATGCCTTCGGATTTTTGACTACCATCAATTAACACGATTCTTCTCCTATACCATCTCCACAATCAGTGTTTATGTGATGCCGTAAGCCAAGAATCTGGCAATGGAGCCTCTTCCAGAGGTTTTGGTCTATAACTTTCACCATCCGGTTGGGGATCATCAAAACTCCAAAACCCTTTCCCTGCTCCCTTTTCCAAAGGCTGGGCTGAAGTAAGACAGGGTGATGAGGATGGCTCTACCAAAGAAAGGACAGCAAAATAATATTCATCTTCTCCACCATCACCACCACGTACTTCCTACAGTACCTCTGCTTAAAGAGAAAGAATCGCTGCCAAAATTCATTGCCGGGTGTGGGTCCATTTTAAAAAGCTTCAGTTCATCTTCTGCAGAACTGCTGCATTGTTTGAGGGGCTCCAAATCCCTCCTCCCCACATGTCCAAGAAAGGACTTTGCTCGGTTGACTTGAACCTTTCCAGTGACTGTAGCCCAACTGGGTGCAAGTTTTACTTTCTAGGTGAGGCAATCCTTTCCTCTGCATTTGGGTTTCCAAGCTGAGGCCACCCTTCATCTCAGCCGTATCAATGGCTGGGGGAAAAAAACCCTAAGACCTGCCTCCAGCCCAACTGTCCTGGGTGCCAGCAGTCCAGCTGAGGGGCAAAGCCCTGGGCTGAATCAAAGGTGTGCCCTTCGCCCCTCCCAGGCACCAGTGCCTCTTTCAATAAACAGGCTGAAATGTGTCCCCATCAAACTGACTGGGGAAACCTGAAATGATGCTGGGGAGGGAGGGGAGGGCAAGTTGGCAAACGAGAAGGACATCAAAGCAGGAATGAAATGGAGAAGGAGAAACTCTTAGATCTTCCATTTAGGTCTAGCCATTGTTGCACCCTGGCCTGATTTGTGCATTATGCCGACATCTGGCCGTGCGAGGGGTTTTTATGGCCTACTTGAAGGGGGGAAGCCAGGCAGCCTCCTGAAACCCCACGACAGCAGTGTTCGGAGGAGGAGGCAACGCACAGTTAAGAAGGGAGAGAAATCAATAACCGCTGCACCTTTTCCTGGTCCGAGCACGGCTCAGCCAACGAGAAGGTGGTGGCAGCGGCGGCAGCCACTTTTCTGAAATGGAGTTTTAAGCAACCGAAAGCGCTCCGCCGCTCCAGAAGCGAGTGTCATAAACAAGCAGGCACATGGCAAACATATTGATTTCCTCAACCTTATCGCACAGCAACCCCTGTTCGGTTACCAAGATCCTTTAATATGTAATTTACTGCCAGAGGAGAGAAGGAGAAGGAGGGTGTCTAAAATATTTACTGTAGAAACTGATGGGCGAAAGCTTTGCTCCCCCTTCCTCGCTGCCCACAGCAGACCAGCCAAAAAGGAGGAGGCTGCAACTTGTTCGGGTTTGACACTGTCAGTGTTGTGGGTGTCCACACTGAGACCACGAGGTGTGGAATCCTGCAGACCGGCCGAGCAAAAAAGCATTGATATCCCACAGGAGGCATGCACTCCCACCTGCGAAAGGTTTGTGGAGAAGACCCCCCCCCCAAACTGGGTGGGCTCCCAAGTGTCGCTCAAAGGTGCGATTCATTCAGTCTCTCCAGGTTGGGAGGAAATGCAACAGCCCAATTTCTAAACCTGCACTGGGACGGGAGAGGGATTGTAGTTTTAGTTTTCAAACGTTGGTTGGAAATGACTCAGTTGTCAAAGAACACGGTTTAAGTCTAGGCTGTTGGCATTTCACCCTCAAAGACGAAAAAACGGCAGGAAAGCTGGGAGGGGGGAGGGGGAGACAGCATGAGTTGGTGGTTGAGTTCACACGCCACATTAAACCACATAATGGAACTTGGCTGACGATGACTTCGTATGTTGTGTGTGGTTTGTGCCCACCCATGTTTCCAACTCGGCACGATGCACCAAGCAAGGCAACTGCGGTGAATGCAGTAAACCATGCTCAAGGATGATTTAGTGGCCAGGTTCTCACCCTGTGTCCATCCTAGAGACGGTCAGTGGGTGGATGCAATGTATGCACTTTTAATAAATAAGAATAATACGGCCCCCGGAACTGAGTGTTGCTGGAGAAACTGGCAGGGGAATCAGAGGAGGGCCCGTTGGGCAGGGGGAGAAATTCAGCACACACACACAAACACACACACACACACACCAGCCTCTCAGCAAACGCTGGTCCTTCTTTCTTGGTTTCCAGGAAGTCCCACTTGGGGTGCTGCCTTTGATCTGAATGATGAGGACGGTGACAATCAGGCACACATGCAGACGCCATGGAAGCTCCCCAGCCATTCATCAGGTGCAGCTCAGCCTGGCCTTCCATGCCCACCAGGCAGAGGAGGGCAAGGAAAACTATAGCAACTCCTGGAAACCTTCCTCCAGAGGGAAAGAGTTGAGCAGAGTTCAACCTCACAAGCCTGCAGTAATAAATGATTTGTAGCATATGGTAAATCTTTCTGAACAGTTTAATGGGGAAATGAAAGTTTTAACCAAGGCAGCCCTTTGTGAGGCCAACGTGTTAGGAGGCTCGGCCACATTCAGCGTCCAAGCACTTCTTCTGGGGCTGACGAAATGCGTGGATTGAACAGAATAATGGTCCTTCAAGCACTGGACTTCCAAATCTCAGAGATTATTTATTTTGCCCATAAAACATGTGTTTAACAGAAGTTATGGCTTTTATGGGGGCCTTACAAACAAAGCTAAGTCACCTTCATGAAAGGAAAGAGGTTATGACGGATGCCTTTTCATGCTTCGGGAGTCACCAGTAATTCTAACCCGCCATGGAGATTTGTCATCATCTAGGAAGGCAACCTTTTTTTTTTGCAAAGGCTCGTTCAGGCTGGGTTCCATTTCATAAAAAATCCAGGGTGAGCTGACTCTGACCTGGAAAGTGAGAATTCACCAGCAAAAAGGCTCCTGAGGGTGTGCAAAGTGCCAGTTGAAAACCTTGAGGAATGGCCCAATTTGAGCCCTAGGGTCAGCTGTTCAGAAAGTGACCCCCGATAGCTGCAGGAAAGGCTGGGGCCCGGGATGGGATAATTCTGAAATATCCGAGCATATTCTTCCAATGCTGAAAGGCAGGAGGAGTTTACATTTTGTAGCCTAAAATGTGATGCGATGTCCCCTGTCGTAAATCCTTTTTTATATCGCATCTTAAGTAGATCTTCTGGAATTTACAAGATAAATACTGGTAATTTGATTCTTATCTCCTTTAAATCCAATTCTAAGCCAATTCCATGTAAGGGACCCTAATTATAGCCTAGGGAGAGAGTTGGGGGGGAGGGAAGGTAACCTATCAGCGCTAACCGTTTGCAACACTTAAAAGGGTGCAGAGTGCTGAAAAGTTAAATGGATTTCAAAGCTGCTCTGGTAGGGCTGTAATTTGTTAACGGAGCATTATTTGCTGTGCCGGCTTCCATCAGAGATCACAAGGGTGCTGGGGGTAATCTGATCAAGACTGCTCAGGAAATGCGCTCGGCTGCCAAGGTGGACCTGCTTCGGCAGCACCGTTCGAGTGACCCACTTCCTGACCTCCCCCGGCCTTCCTGCAGAAGCTTCATGCCTGATCCAGAAAGGAGACCCTCTCGCTTCCGATTAATGCCTCCCCTCATCACCCTCTCCAAACAGAGGAACTGAATCTACAAGCAACAAGAATGGATCCCAACTCCTTTCCCCAAGAGCAGTCTGTCTCCATGCCCTGCTCTTGGGAGGCTGGGCTACATGACCTCCAAGATCCCAAGCTGGAAATCCTGCAGGTTTATCCAGTGGTGCTTCATATAGGTCGTCCTTAACCTATGAACGTGATAGAGCCTGCCCATCGTGGTTGTCTGCCATGGCGGTCGTAAAGAGAGGATCTCCTGCCCAGTCACAGCACGTGGCCACCTTCCCACTAGAAAGCAAAGCGAGCTAGGTGACCAGCCTGGCTCATGGTGGACAGGCAAGCTGCCTCCTGCTAACATTTGGGGGTGGGGGTGCTCATAACACACCCCAACTTCCAGAGACCTGGACCAGCCGCCTTAAAAGGGCTGCCTCCCTCCGCCTTAGAGGAGAAGAGGCGGCGGCTGCAAAGCACCAACTTGGCCTGCATAATATTATTAGGGTTTTAATGGCATCGCATTACAAGTGAACCCAAATTGTGGAGAAGTGGAAAGGCCCCATTTGCATGACAAAAGGAGGCACCAAAAGAGCGGGCAGGGCTTGTATACACGGCTCCTGCCTGCATCTGCTCCACACACACTCTTCCAAGCAAGGTGCTGGTTGAACGGGCCGTGGAGAGGCTGGGCTCCTTTAGGAATGACCTTGGGGAGTCCCAGGGAAGTTGGGGTGTTTTCAAAATCCGCTTGCTGCAAGTGAAGGGCCTTGGTTGGCCTGGAGGTCCAATGAGTTGGACATCATTGGCTAGAACAGCCGTGGTTACCAGGTTGGCCTGGCGTGGCCAACAGGCCAAACTCTGTTGATGGACAATGAAATGAAAGGCAGGGCACTAGGGGAAAATCAGGTTTTTGACTGCACAAAAGTCACGAGTAAAGAGCAGGCAGAGCGTCAGTGGCACCATGGCAGCCGCCCTCTTGGGCCACCCTCTGGACCCTCTTGAGCTGTAATGTCAGAGTCTGCCAGGGCAGAGCGAAAGGCGTCTTTCCTCGCTGCAGACCACGTGGGCTCTGCTTCTCCTCAGGAGGTCCCCATTTCGAATGGCAGGAGAAGATGCACCCATGACGGCTGTGACTAGCCCTGGGCATTGATTAAAGGCAGAGAGGCAGGAGGCAATATTGAAACAAGCTTCAGACTACGGGGGAAAGGCATGTGTGTGTGTGGTTCTCATTCCACCGTCCATTCTCTTGGCCAAGCCGGCTGAGACTTACAAGAGAGTTCTCCTGGGTCTCCAGCCACCTGTGCTTCGGTCCTTGGCCTCCCTTCCCACCAGCCTTTGGGCTCTGCCCTCTCCAGACCCAGGGAAGCCTGACTGAACAGACACAGAAGCTTTTCATGGTGGTCCCGGGGAGCCCCAGTGCCCTGAAAGGGAGAACTGTAAATAAATATGCCCAGCCTGCCCAACCCATTGTGGCTCACCCTTGACCTCTGGACCCCTCTACTGTAAGCCCCCCGGCCTCCAGACAAAAGGCCAGCCTTCCAGATGCCTCTGGGGGGAAGTGGCTCTGCTCCCAGGGTGACCAGCGGGTGGGGGGCAGGGAAGGGGGGGTCCTGAGGGATAGAAGGGGGAAGAAGGCAAGCGGTCAGGATATCTCCTTCAAACAAGGAGTTCAGACAAAAAATCTGACAGTAAACGACAGCCTAATCAAGAAACCACCAAGAACACCAACAGAGACAGGGCAAGCCACTATATAAACAGGAGAGCAAACCCCACTCCCTTCTGGGGCTGACGATATTCCCTAGTTGGGTCATGAAACGTCCACAAGAAAACTTTCAAGCTCAGAAAGCACCAAGCACCCCACCTATTTCCTTCTCTGTGCACGTGTGGACTCGACTTTGATTCTCTGCCGACCATCTTCTCCAGAGAGCCCACAGAGAAGAGGGCAGGATGGCTGAAGGATCCCATCCAAGGGGAAATTGCCCATCCAGAGCTTCTGTCATCGGGAGGGGAGGATGTTCTCCTCTAGGAACGAATCCGTTTCCTCTTGACTCCTCCGAGTCCTCCCTGGAGCAGGAATCAATACCCATCTCTTCCTCCCATGAAGGGATTTGGAGGAATTGGGACACCCCCCCCCCGAGAAGGCCGACAAAGAGGACTCATCAAAAGCAAACTAAACCCTTTTTGTTCTTGACATTGCTGGATGCTTTTTTTAAAAAGAAAAAATGCCCCCAGGTTTCTCTCGAAGCCTCCAACTCTTGAACCCCGGATGCATTTCCTGCACAGGGGAGGCTGCTGTGCCTGCGCCAGCCCGGCCCCAGCCCAGCCACGTCCCTGCCCGTCTCTCCATGATCGCCAGGGGAGGCTGCTGTGGCTTTTCCCCCTCTAAATAATGCATTGGCCAGCCCTAATTAATGCGAGCAAGGGGGTGATATACCTTTCTGCCTTGCTTTAAGTTACATCTGGTTAGAAGAGCCGCCTCTAGCTAAAGGGCCAGATAAGCTCAAGATCAATACCGGCAAGGGCTTCGAATTCTTTAAATCAGGAGACCCGTTTGCAAACCCTCCCTGGAGCCACCGGGAAAGATACAGCCGGAGCCGCTAATAGATCAGCCCCATTCACTACGGGGAAATCTCTGCTTACCAGCTCGGCCGGCCAGCCTCACTACCAGCCCCAAAGGGCTTCACCCCCTTCCTGCCAGACAGGAGGAGCTGCTGTGAAATGCTGTGGTGCTGGGGGGGGGGCTGGGGAGGAGGACCAGGGGGAGTTGGGGGTCTCTCCAAGCAAGATGCCAGCAGCCCATCCTGGGTGAGGCCAGTTCGCGCCCGGAGAAGATCAGCGAGGCAGGAACAGGACCAGCGCAGACATTCAAGGTCCCCCCAAAGCCTCCTGGCCGAACCCTCCGGAAGTGATCGGCTTCCTGGACAAGGAGGCCCAGGTTGATTGCAACTCCATCTTTATCGGGGGAGCATTTGATTTTCCACCAATTTCTGGCTGTCCCTTCACTTATTATTCCCAGGGTGGATAAAAAGCGAAGGGGTTTCCCACCACCGCCTTCTCCTAGTCATTTCAGTCCCTTCCCTAACCAGCTTTTCCCGTGAAGCACAAACCAAGTTTACACAACCCCTTTTAATGCATGTAACGCAAACCTCTCCGCACCCTGGAAGATTGTGCACGTGTGCAGGAGGGCTACGTCAATTATTAAGCTCCACTGGGGGTCTTGTGACTTTAAGACAGCATCTGGTGCCATGGCACAATCTGACCCCACTCTTATGGCTCTGCCCAATTTGCACCATCTCACCCCCTGTGATCTTGCACAATTTGGAGCTGTTCTTTAAAATGGCGTCTTTATTGAACTGGGCAATCCATGACTGCCATTTGGGGGTGTTCTAGATGCCTTGAAACTTAAGAAGTGTTCCGTACCTTTTTCAATAAGAAAAGCTACTTGTCCGGGATTGAATGAGGTCTCCTCTGCCTTGGGCAGGGCGTTGGACTGGAAGACCCCCCAGGTTCCTTCTAGCCCTAGGAATCTAGGATTCTAATCAGCAACTGGGTGCCTGTACACTTTTCCCCCTCCAATTTTCCCATCTCGCTCTCTCTGTCCATCTCTTTCTTTCTCTTTCAGTGTTTCTCATCCTTGGCAATTTGAAGATGTGTGGACTTCAACTGCCAGGATTCCCCAACGTGCTGGGGAATTATTGACATCTGCACATCTTCAACTAGCCAAGGACGGGAAACACTGCTCTGAAGCTATGCATTAAATGCCTTCTACTTGGCGCACGTGTTGCTGTTTGGTTGCCAAGGTGTAAGGACCCCATGGAGGGAGAACTGGCCGCCACATCAACAGAGGTTGGGAAGTGGGTTAGCGCCTCTGAAATAACCCCAGAGCAACGACCCAGCCTCCGACACCCCCCTTTCTTCCTCCTCTCTCCTACGCAACTTGACAGCTCGTGCGCCTTGCAAAGAGTGTGGTGCAACCACAGGACTCTTCAGCCATCGACAGATGAAGTTTTGGCACCTCCAGCTGAAGGCCAAATATGCACACAGCAGTTAACGTAGCCCAGATCGGAACACTTTCCATTAAAAAAAAAAAAAATCAAGATAGGCTCATCCGTTCAGTTAGCGCTTCCCTCTGTTGGTGTGTGAAGCAGCGAGGCCTTTGTCTGTGGCGAGGGGGATGCGGCCAGTGTGGTTTGCAGAGTTCAATCGTTGATCACGGGAGACCAAGCGGCGCCTCTTCCTTCAGCCCCACTCGGAGGGGCCCTGGCAGCCCCCCAGCCTTCAAGCCAGAGCCGGTCTACCTCCCGGCCCGTTCAAAGGAGGAAGGCCGTTCATGCGCTTCCCTTGGCACAAATGATGGTGCTTTACGGGCTCCGTTCCCACAACAGCACAAACCTCTGATTTTAGGAGCACCAGAAGGCCCGCTTCTATCTCCTCCTCCTCCTCCTCCCCCCTTTAGGAAAAGTGGGTTTTCTGCCCTTCCTACAAGCGGCACCCAATGTCAGAACTTGGTCCGCACAATCTTTAGTCTTAGACTGTATTTAGCCGGTCTTATTCCAGATATGGAGGACAAAGCAAGGTCTGCCAAAGAAACCCTCTGGTGCAGCTGAAACATCCCACTAGTTTTTTTTTAATCCACGATATGGGGGGGGGGGCTAAAGAATAGGAATAGACCTATTTTTTGGCTGTACTGTTTTTATTTTTTATTTTTTTAAATAGAACAATTCCTAGAGGTTTTGAATTACTAAATATGTATACATTCTCTCTCTCTCTCTCTCTCTCTCTCTCTCTCTCTCTGTGTGTGTGTGTGTGTGTGTGTGTGTGTGTGTGTGTGTACATGGGTGGGTGACTGCAATTGTATTTTGAGGTCTCCAAGTAAAACGTACGTGTGAATCTCAGCCGTAGAGTGCAAATTGACATAGAGAAGCATCTCCTAAAACTCCTTCACTGAGCATTTTTTGGCCAAAAAAGCGAAGGGCAACCAGGAAGTGGGCTCTCCTACACACGAAGCGTCCATTTTTTGCCGCTCTGCAATCCGTCTGCTCTTCCACAGAAGGAAGAGAAAAGTTCACGCCTGTTGAAATGACTTTTGTTTCCCCAAGGCTTTCCCCCCTTACAAAACCTGTCATCAACTCAGCAGAAACTTTTTTTTAAAGGCGCTTTTCAGTTACCCTTCAAAATAGTTACAAGAAAGGTGAATCATGTCACTGCCTTTACATTCCTCTATTATTTACTATAAATCGGTGTCAGAATGGGAACGATGGAAATGCAGCTGCTCAGACTAAGAATGAACCAGATGATGAGCTGTAATTTTGTTAGGTAAAACCCGCAACTCTGACTTGAGCCACAGACAAAGATCTGTAACCACCACATTCCTCATTTCTCTTCGGTGGAAAAAGGACCCAGAGTTAGTGACTGGCCACCAACTGTGGCCAGCAATTAAAGTTGTCCTGCTCCTATTTTCAAGTCCACTTTGCACTTAAGAGAGGTTTTGCATTTCTGAATATTTCCACTACATCAAATGTCAACTTTCCTAGACGTCATCTTGGGAACATCAGCATAGGCTAAAGATGCAAAATTCATCCACACATCTGCATAAATGAGCTCATCATTAAAAATATCCAGCTGTGCTGGCATTAAAACAGGCAAAGCAGAAGCCAGCGGAGTCTTCCATACAATCTTGTAGGGTCTTTACAAAAGGAAAAATGAGTTGCCCTGGTGAAGACAACCTTCGTGTCCTTGGGCTGTTCATGATAACTGAGCAATTGGACCAACATTTAAAAGTCTCTTTCAGCTCTGTAAGTCCCGGAGGACATCATATTCTTTATTTTTAAATAGCAATACAAAGAAAATAAACCACTAAGCACAATCAGTGAGCTCAGAAATGATCAAGAACCGGAAAAACAAGTGTCCAGCCATCACCATGCCAGCAACACCGGTACCCCCTTGAAACACTCCACTGGGGTGGTTCGGAAGTTTCTAGAAGGTGAAGAACTGGGACCGACAGTTTTTCTGTGGTATAGTCTTGTTTCAGTTGCATGTTTTCAGTTACATTTAGCATCTCTTTTAATGAAAAAGCCACTTGCTTGAGAGGAGAAGCACCTCCGTAGACCTCACAGCAATGTAAACTGCAATCTAGCCAGGATAATATTGAATGGGAATCTCCACGTGTTCCATGCAGAATATTCCAGATTATCAAGACATCCATGAGTAGAGGGAGTTGAAAGCATGGAGCAGCCTTTCTGAACTAGGTGTCCTCCAGACCTTTGAGTCACAACTACCAGTATTTGCAGCCCGTCAGAAGTCTGACACCTCTGCTCCCAACTCAAGATTGGATAAATGTAGGGCACCCAAGACCTGTTAAAGATGGAGATCCACGGATCTGGTCTCCATCCCACAGGCTGCTTTACAGCTTGATGGAATTCTTGAGAAGCTTTGCTCACGTTGGTGGAGAAACGTGGATCTGCACAACCGTGGAGGTCCTTCCTCAGCTTTTTTGGCCAACTTTCACGTTCCTCATAAAATCCTTCTCTCCCCCCACCCTTACACCCTGGCACAAAATTTTCTGTGCCTCCTTCGTGATGAAAGCAGCAAACAACAAAAGAACGGACTTTGCATTGTTTCTTGTTTGCTTCCTGGGACAATAAACATTTCGAGCAGATACCGGAGTTCTTGAAATAGTTGGCTAAGTTCTGCAAACACTGGACAGCAAAAGCACAGCACACAATTTAAACAGCTTGGGGATTGGAGTCTTGGAGGACAGATCACGGGAGTCGATTGTGGGGTGGGGGTGGGAGAAATGAGTGGATTCCACTTATCTAATCCAATCTGAGTTGTACAAACACAAATCCACACTTACACTAACACACACTTTATTTCAGAAAGCTCAACCCCCAAATATGCTAGTACACCAACATGACCCACAAGAAAGGACTGTGTGTATGCCCCACACCAGTGTCTTCCAACTTTGGTAATCTTAAAATGTCTAGATTTCAACTCCCAGAATTCCCCAGCCACGTATTGCGTTTACAGAAAGAAATATGCAGAGTTCCAGGACTCCTGTTGAGTTATAGCATCATCTGTATGCAAAACTAATTTACTTTTTTTAGCATGATTTAATACGGTGAACCCAGGCACAGCAAAAGAGAGACAGAGATAGAGATATGCACATCAGTATATCTACCATCTTTGGTTTAGCATAATAAACTACAAATGACTCAGAAATTGATTTCATGCAAATTCCAGGAGGCATTAACTTGCTTTGAATTTCGGCACAGAGTTATCCAATTCCAAATGTACCGATGCCAGTCTGATGCAACGTTTTTTTAAAGAAAAATATGCACTGAAGTGTTCTTGAGAATTATGTACGAGTACATACAAGAGGTGAGCACCGCGTCCTAGAGTCGGACATAACTCCTCAGGGAAATCTTTACCCTTTTTACATACAAGACACAAACATGCATGCACACACGCTTTACACAAATATGTGGTAAGCATTCGTTTTATTGCTGGCGGCCCTTTCCTCCAGCCATGCCTAGACCTTCCCTTCCATCTGAAATCATCTCCAGCTTAATTGCTTTTGTATATTAGAAAAAAACCCGGAAGTTTAAGCAAAGTTCAGCAGACCACAAGGCTAACAGAACCAAGACAGAGTTGGATTAAATGCCAAATTGCTTGTACCAACGTCGTCCAGGAAGAGTACCATTTTCCCTGCACAATTGGCTACGGACCATCTCTCTCTCTCTGTGTCTTTTCTCTCCCTCCCTCCCTCCCTCCCTCCCTCCCTCCCTCTCCTTTTTATGCCCAAGATGTTATAAAACATCCTTGGAAAAATAAAGCGCTTTTAACCCCATAGGTTAAACCCCAACTGGGGGGGCTTAAGCATCTCCGTTCCACTTGTGCCTCTCTGCCCCTAAATGAAAGGGGCAGCTTTATCTGGGGAGGGAGCTGGGTTGCCCTTTTTGCCCTCTCACACAAGCCCAAATGCCCCCCCCCCAAAGAATAACCCACCCTGGGTCATGGTGGGGGCTTTGTCCACTAGGGGGAGCAGCTCTGAGCATCACCAAAGGGGGCTGGGGGGGACGCAGAGTCTCTCCCCACCCTCGCAAGCAAGGTGCTTTTGAGGATCCTGAAAATGTAGGTAGTCCTCAACTTACAACGGTTCACTTAATGACCATTCAAAGTTACAACGGCACCGGAAAAAGTGACTTATGACCTTTCCTCACAGTTACGACCGTTGTGGCCTCCCCCATGGTCACGTGATTAAAATTCAGGCACTAGGCAACTGACTCGTATTTATGACGGTCGCAGGGTCCTGGGGTCATGTGACCCCCTTTTGTGGCCTTCTGACAAGCAAAGTCAAATGAGGCAAAGTTCACTTAACCACCGTCTTGCTTAGCAACAAAACGTTTGGGCTCAATTGTGGTCATAAATTGAGGACTGCCTGTAAACGCAGACAGAGGAAGCACCCCTTTTGACCCAACAGCATCAGAAACCGATAGCCTAGATTTGGGGGTGTTGGGGGTCAGTACATGTAGGGTCAAGCGTTCCTTTCCACCCCAAACTCCCTGGGCCCTCGCAGCGTCTCCCGAAGGCAGAGCAGGCTCCATCCAGCAGCTCCTGGCCTCTCCTTGTTTCCAAAGACTTCAAGCCTCTGCTGCCCCCGGGGTCTTCAGAGGCCCAGATTCCCTCCCCCCCCCACTCGCCAGAGCTGGCCTGGCCAAGAGCCGGCATCCCAGGCCATCTGGACCTCCCCCGTCTGGTACCCAGGAGCACCACTGCAAGGAGAGCAAAAACGCTGCCCTCTCCTCCAGTCCCAAGGCTCGCAGGCTGCCATTTTAAATTTCCCAGAATGCCCCCAAGGCAACGCCAGCAGAAGGCCATCTGCTTCGGGGAGGTTGTGACCCCTTAACCGGGCATCTTCTGAAAGCCAGGCAAGGAAGAGGGTGAAGGAGCTTTCTCCTCCGAAGGTCAGGCCAGGAGAAGGGGGGCCCCGACACCCCGGTGACACAAGCCAGGTCTGGCCAGTATGAATAGAAGAAGCTAATTTACACAGGAAGTAAGCACTTACCAGACCCTTCATCCCCACACACAAAAATATCGGCCATATCTGGAAACAATTACAGCCGGTTAACTTGATCGGCCTGCCGCTAGAATTAGCTGCAAACAGAAATATTTTTTTTCACCTCCTCGGCATCAGGCAGCGGAGCGGCCCCCGAGTTTGACTGATGGGACATATGCAGTAATTACTCATTTTTAGAAGTCGTTCCTTGAAAACCATCAGGGTGGGTAAAACAGTTGCTAATTATGAATGAAAAGGAGCCCCTCAGAACCGTTCGGGCGGGCGCTGGGATAAGGAAACTATGAATCTGCTCCACGTTTGAAAAGAGCAGGCAATTACTCAGAGGTGGCGTTTGGTGTCATTGTGACATTCACAATTATTTGTGGCATCTTTGGGTAAGAGAGGGGAGGGGGCCTCCTTTTCCATGATGTTTTAGTGGTCTTTGTTTCTTCTCCTAGCGGTGCAACCCAAGGTTGCAGCGTTCAGCTGCAAAAGAAAGTTGCATCCCAGATTTAAGAGAGAGAGAGAGAGAGAGGGAGAATCATCAATTTTAGTTGTGGTTAATTCAACTTTGCAAAAGAGGGTGAGAACTGACAGCCGTTGAAATTAAATGGCCAATAACGAGGCTTGGCTCACTGCTCATTTCATCCTTCAAGTATTTCATCCTTCCCTCAAACATAGTCAAGCCGGTGTGAATTGGCTGGGTTGATGTCCCACAACGTCTCTCTCTGTCTCTCTGTCTCTCTCTGTGTGTGTGTGTGTGTGTGTGAGAGAGAGAGAGAGAGAGAGAGAGAGAATAACTGAGCAAACCGCATTAGCACTGCTGCTATCTCAGATGGCCAATGCAAAGGACACCCATGATGGCTGCACTGGTTTAAAGGGGAGCCATCCATCATATCCGGGGGTCCTTTGATCTTACAAAATTGTGGGACCCTTCCAAACACTGTCAGTCAGAAAGTGGAGGCCACGGGGCCATTTTAAGACAGAAATTAATTAATTAGAATCAGTGTGTTGCCTCTTGATTCAAAGGATTTGTTGTTGGATGGAATATAGCCGGGAAATTCAAATTTGTGACATCGGAATCCTTTGCAAAAAGCCTGGTGAGGCTTTCCCAGACACCCAGACCCAGCTTTGTGGATATCCAGAGCTCTGCAGTGATCAACAAGCTATTAACCAGGTTTATTAACCATCCATCAGGCAGAAGCCGCCACTGCTGCTCAGCTATCATCGTTTTTGCACTAGCCAAGAAAGGAAGAGGTTTTCCCTGGCGGAGGCCCTTCGGGCTCCCCCAGTAATTGCCCAGGTCTGGAGGTCAGTTAATCCTGGGGCCCCCTCTGCTCTCGTGCTCAAAGGAGCCCCGAGCTGCAGCCCAGGTCATCTCCCCACTGCTTCTCCAGCCATGCCAAACGGTCCGGCTTTGTGTCCCTTCAGCCAGGTTGCCACGAGGTTGTCAATCACCAGTGATTCAGGGGCTTTGTTTGGGAGGGGGGAGGCAGTTACACTTTTAAGGAACCCCCCACCCCCCAAGCTTGCAGGAGTCTGACTTGATGCGGTTGTAGAAAGCACAAGCTTCCCTTTTGGACCTGGAGTAATTCATCATCACCACAATCCAGATTATTCTTATTTTAAAAAAAACAGGCTTCTCCCTACTGAGAAGCGTGGCCAGCAGAGCTTCCCAAAGCAATGCATTGAGGGCCAGAGAAGGTCCGGAAGGCGCCTTCGTGTGCCTGGCTACACTTTGTTCCCCACGTTGCTCTGGCATCCAGTGGCCAATCCAGGACCAGTTGAAATGGAATAGGGTTTCCTGCCTGAGCAGGTGGTTGGACTAGAAGACCTCCAAGATCCCCTCCAACTTTTCTGTTGTTCTGATTTGTGGGACTGCCTCTCTCTGATTATATCTATTCACCCCACTAGACTCAGCAGGAAAGGTGATCCTATTGGTCAAAATTGCCATCTTGTGGGACCCAGGAAACAGGACTTTTCTGTTGCAATACCTGCCCTCCGCCCCAGAGATTAGGCTGGCCCAGAACTGCGGCCACAGATGCATTCCCAGGCAAAGGAGTTGCAGTGTTAGGGAAAGTCCATGATGTGGTTGTTACTTATCTAGCTGGTCTGACGCCTCAGCTGTTGATTATGCTCCATATTATCTTTGATTCTTGTAGTTTTTACATGTCGTAGGCCACCTTGGGTGGCTACTGAAAGAGGCACACTATATCAATCAATCAGTCAGTCAGTCAGTCAGTCAACCATCCATCCATCCATCCCTGACATCAAAAGCACTATTTCAGAGTCACCACCACCAAAGGGAGGAACTGCCAAAGTAACTCAATATCTTCTCCCTGTCCAGGGTCTCTTGGAAGGACAAGGGGACCTCAGGCCCCCTTTCCCCACCACCAGCCTGCATTCCATGGATGGAAACAGTTAACTCCCAAAGTTCAAGGCCACGCGCGTCTCTCCACCTCTGACGAGAAACAGGTCCGCCAGCTTCCTTCTGGGGAGGGCTCCGACCAGGGCCTGAACCTGGCTGGCAGCACTCATTTCTGGAGTCCTCTCAGCCATAAAGCAAAGAAGAAGCACCTCCATGGCCGGACCAGGGCCGGCCCACAAAGCCCCTTGCCAGATGGGCGGCTACAGGAGCAGCCACCGCACTGCTTTCCATTAGCCGGCTGCAATGCCAGGTGCCACTAATAAGGTCCATCAGCCAGAAAGGAGAGAGCGCCAAGCCAGCCCCACACATTCTGGAAGTTATCACTGTCAAGCATTTGGGGGGGGGGGAGCCAGAGCTGTGGAGAAGCCAGAGGCAATCCATCGCAGAGCGGTTAGTGCAATAGAGGAGAGAAAAACACACATGAAGCCATTGTCTTCTCCAAGATCCAAAGCTGGAGGTGATCTTGTCAACATGCTGGAGATGCAGTCGTACCGTTGTGGCCACCAACTTGATTTTTTTATCACACACTGAGCACACACACACACGTGCCTGATCCAAAGCCCCAGGCGTGGGACGAGCCCCCCCCCCCAAATTCTACCCATCACCTGGAATTAAAAGCATAATTCCTTTTGAAAAAAACGAATAAGGCTTTCATTTATGTCACCGAGTTTAAAGCATCCGCGCTATTCCCTTCCCCAAACTGGCAACTAAAAGCTGCAATCAATGCAAACATTACATTAAATCTGAACTTCTCTGATATCTTGTTGGAAACTTTCTATTTACAGAAGTTGACGGCTCGGTGCTCACCGCCTGTTCCGTGAGTCAGAACCAGAACCCCCATTTGGAAGAGAGAAACAGGTGGTGGCAAAGTTGCAGGTCTCAAATAAGAAGAAATTTTGGTCAAGAAGTTCACCCAAATTCAGGAGCCTTCAAAGACCTTTGAGAAGCCGGAACCAGAAGCAACAGAGGAATCGCAGTCATCAACTCTGAATTTCTTCTGTCTGAATATCTTCTGTTACACACATTTTGCCCAGAAATAGTTTGTCACCATTTTCTGCCACGCAGAATTTAGCAAAAAAGCACCATTCAAAAGAATAACAGAAATTCAATTAACGCTGACATTCATTTGTGATTCTAAAGTAATGTCACGAATGAAGCCAGCATATAAAATTAGAAAGTCCTGTGCAGATTTGGCTAAAATTCCTCAAATTATCCCACATTTTAAATTAAGGTTTACACAGTTCTGAACATTAGTTAGCTTTTGATATGAGAATTATCACTTTGTATTAATAAATGACGGAAAAACAATAACATAGGTAACTCAAGGTACAGGGGGATTCTTCAAATTTCTCAGTAAGTGTGATAAAATATTGTACATCAAACATTCTTTAGTACGTGTCAACCTTTTCAGACCAATAAGAATGAAATCTGTCCATAGTCAAAGCTCTAAACAATTCAAATTTACTCTCATTTTCCCAGTGTCCCACTGCCCTTTGGAAATCATGATTACTAACAAAACCTCTTTAGTTTTCTGATCTGTGCCTTAAAAATTGTTTAACCAAAATGACCTCCAAAGAAGAGGGAGTTAACAGAAAATCAAGAAACCACAGGCACTGGTATCAATGTGTCACCTCTCATAAAAATTCAGCTTGCAATAAATATCAGGGAGACCAAGATTGTCAGCACCTTCAGCTGAAATTTTCCAGATTCGATGGCCTGATTTAAATGACAAGCAAAGTTTAACTAAATCTGGGGCATATCGTGGAAGGAAACATTTAATTGGTGGTAATGGATTGCTGAAATGTTAGTTCCACTACTGGGAAGAGAGTGCCAGATCACTCAAGTTCACACCTAATTTAAGGACGTCCACAAGCGTCCAGCTCTGGTTTCATTGTCCTAAGCAAAACTCACCCACAGGAGCTGCAGCTAACTCCAGTTTGTGAGAATTAGTCTTCTCATTGTCGTCCTCTGAAAGAGACCCCTGATTAACTTCTCCTGGATTATGCTGTTCATTTTGAAATCATATACATTTAATAATAAATAATAAAATAAATAAATCACATCATTTAAAAAGAATGACGCTATCTGAATCTTCCTTTTTCACCCTACATTTTCCCTCCCCCCTGGAAAAAAAACGAACTAGCCAGACTGTGTTAAGAGCATCATAAATAATTCCTCCCGCTACAGGTGTTGCTTCAATTACATCTAAAAGAACACAGAACATGACGCTTAAAAAAAAGCAGCTTTTTTTAGACAAAAAACCCTTCTATTTCTTTTTTTAAAAGCACCTTTTTAAGACTGAAAAATCTGCCACCTTACTCATCAATTCAGCAGTTCACGTGGAGCCAAGCAACCATTTGACGGGATTAAGGAAATTCAAACCTCGGAGTGAAGCCGGCAGGAACAGAAGAAACAACCAAGGTTATCGACCAGCTCTGGCAATTCCAGAACGGCTCAGTATTTAAAATCCCCAACCGTGACACTTCCCAGCTGGGCAAGGCTTGATGCCAGAGCACCTCAGAAGGAAGGCACGGGCCTGATCCTTGAAGCAAGGGGCGGGGGGGGGGGATCCCCTTGGACCACCGGTTCCTGGCCTGACCTGGCCTCCAAAAGCCTGCCGTGATTTTACAGAAGAATGTTTCTTCCTAACTTCCATGATATTCGAGACCCGGCTTCTTCCTCTTTGTTTTCTTGGAGACAGAGACCCCAGCCATTTCCACAGCCCAGGTGAGGAACAGACATTGGGACCCCCACCCAACATTAGGGATTGGCGCAGAGAAGACAAACCAGGTTGTGAGGTGGGCTTCAGATCCCTCTGTCCCTCACAGTGTATCCAGGAAAGCCCCCCCCCCAACTTGCTCCTCTCTTCCCGTTATCCTCAAATCTTTAGGAGGCTGAACACTCCCCGGGGAACAGTGCCCCTTGCTCAGTGGGCTTCAGCTCAGGAACAGGAACTGGCCCCTGGCTGCAGAGGAGGGTCAATAGAACCGAGGTTAGCAGGGGCGAGGAGCTGAAAAGCCAACCCTGGATGCCCGCGAAGCCACTCTTGTGGGAGGGGGAATCACTCCTTCCTGGGTGGCCCAGTGGCCAAGGGGCCGACCTCAATGGGCAAAGCTCCTGGGACGGGTGCCAGAGGCAGCCCAACTGCCCGTAAGCTGTGGTCCTGCTCAGAGGAGGAGATTTGCCGCTCCACCCTAGATTAGAGTTTCGGTCCCTAAAAGTCACCAAGCCCAAAGCAGCCCCTCCTCACCGGCCAGTGTACATTATGTACATTTGGACTGCAGTAATTAAACTTGTCGGCTCATTAAAACATCTCTGAGCATCTTCTGCATTGTGGCTCAAATCCTATTAGCAGGCTGCCTTCTAATATGTTTACACAGAGGCACAAGAAATGTGTTTCACTCCGCACCTCGGCTACAAATGTTTGCACAAGAGGAAGGCACGGGGCTGCCGGGCACAATTTTTGTTTTTCTGCACGACAAGTAAGGCCAGGTGCAGCCAAGGAGCCCTGCCAAGCCTTTTCTACCTTCCAGACCCTCCCAGACAGACTGAGGAGGGGGGGTGTCCTAACTGGGGCTGAGCAAAAAGAAGCCCCCAAAGGATCAACTGCCTGCTCAGGAAATGGAGAAGCCCAGAAATGAAGTACAAACCGGCATTCGTGAAAACGAGAATAAGTGAGTTAAGTCCCCCCACGAAATAGACAGACCCACAATATTTTTCAAGAAAGCGCTGCCTTTATAGGAACAGCTGCCTGTCAAAATGGATTCTCCCCTTCCATGCATCTGATATGATTTTTTAAGAACAGGGACCTCTTAAGCAGCCGAGTTCAAATGAAAGCAATGCTCAAAACTACAACTGAGTGAAGACAGATTTTCACATATTAACCTCCCTTCAGAGATCAATTTGTTTCTAATGTGCTGCTCCACTTAAAGCCACTGTGGAGGTTGACGACCCAAAAGGACATTTTAAACTTTTTTAAAGGGAATCTATCACCAAGAAGAGCATTAAACTACTTCAGAGGAGCAACAACTACACATTCTGAGCAATGTGCTTGGTTTTTAGTTACCGTGGACATATTACAAAGATTTACATGGGACCTTTGCAGAAATTCTAACAATATTTAAAACAGATCAATAAATAAAAACAAACTTTGGCAATCGTCTTAAACTGATCCAGTGCCCAAAACAGCAATGCATGTTGGGGTCAAAATTTGCCATTCAGAAGGCCGAGCCTAAGCTGGCCTAAGCGAAAGTAGCCACTAGCAAGCAACTCAGCCCAGCAAACATTACTTAAATCCTGCTTTGCATTAGTAAACTGGAGCAGCTTCTACAAGAATAAAACTGAGTTTAGGGGGGCAAATTAAACTGAGTAAAGAATGGCCATCCAGGTGCCACTGACTGCAACTCCCATCACCCACCGCTGGCCTTGGATGGGGGGGGGGGGACACAAGCATTTCACAGCACGCAAAGGGCCAAACGTTTCTCCTGGGACTGCAGCCTCCCAATTTCATCTAAGCAGCATAGAAGAATCTCTTTTCTTTCTTGGAACACACACTTGTGTGGCTTCCACAGTTTCTGTCCTCCCACAGTTTGCTCCCAAAGAGAAACTTAAGAGGAGTCCTACGACTGGACCAGACCAAGGGACACGCTTACTCCAGACTTCCGTGGCTGAGCAAATATATTCAGGAAGCCTGCACACCGGGGCAGTAGGACGCTGCTCCTCCTCCACTGTTGCTCCCTAGCAATCCCACCACTTGGAAACAAGGCTGGTGTCTCCAAGGGGTTAACCTGGCCAAAGAAGAGAAGTTCCTCCTTGGGCCACCATTTCTGTTCTGAAGACCAACTTGCAATGATGCCACTACAGAGCTTTTTCTCGGCTTTACATTTTTCTTTTTCTCCCTAGCCGCTTTTATTTTCCCTCACTAGCAAGAGGCGTTTCCTGCAACTTCGTGCCTTGCCCCGAATTTTTAAAAAAGAAACATCATCAAATCCATCAGAACCACAGCCAGTTTGCCTCCCCCCTCCCCTCCCCGGAATGACCTTTTTGAGCCCAAGCACAAAACACCAGAAGGGGGGAGGAGAATAAGGGCTACCTGTGCTGTTCCACTGTCTCGTTGTCCGGCAGCTCCACCCCACAAACGCTGCACTGCTCGCCGACAGTCCGGTGTTCAGTTTTGATCCCCACGGCCAGTTCCCCGAGTTTGTTAAAGAGCTCTCTCTGGATGAAGCCCTGAGGGAGCAGCCCTCCGTAGGAGCCGAAGTCCATGGAGACGGCCAGGGCCGGCTGCACGTGCAGGGTGGGGGCCATGGAGACGGGCAGGCCGAGCACGGACTCGCTCTTGTGATTGGGCAACACCGAATAGATGCCCATCGGCTTCTCCCCGCGGGAGGCCAAGAGGTCTGGCCCAACCGGGAGGCCTGGGATCGCCTCGGAGGGCTGCTCCGCGTTGTCATCCCGGGGGTAGTGAAGTTCCCGGGCGCTTGTGATGACGCTGCTGCGGGTCGGAGTTCCAGGCCCTTGCTTGCTCTTATCCTCCGCTTTGTCCCCCCCGGAAGCGCCCAGCTCGGCTGACCTGGGGCTGTCGTGGCTGGAGGCCTCCTCCACCTGCATGGCTTCTGTCTTCAGCTCAGACACGGCCGGGCAGCGGCCATTGGCAGAGTGCAGGTCCTGGAGGGCCTGGTGGGGCAGAGCCCCCTGCAAGAGCGACTGGCCGATGCTCATCAAGCTGTCCACGGCAGTCTTGGTGGGGCTCATGGCCGCCAGGCCGAAGGAGGTGGAGACCGAGGGGCTGTGCTCCACCATCGTCCCCATCAGGGTCTGGCCGGCCAGGCTGGAGTAGCCGCTCTCCTCGCTGGAATGGTTGGAGATCAGGATGTTCTTAATGTATCTGGACTTGCGGTCCTCCTCCTCTTCGACCCCACCGTCGGTCATGCTGACTTCAGCCTCGTTGTCTTCTGACGCCTGGATGGTCTCCAGGATCTTCAAGCACTGTTCCTCCAGGTACTCGATCTCCAGGATCTCGGCCGCATAGAGCAGGTCATCCAGGTCCTCAACTCTGGCCTGCAAGGTGGCCGTGTAGGCGTACTCCAGAATCTGCTGGAAGGTCTTTGGCGAGAGAAAGTCCAAGGTGTAATGCTGACTGTTGCGGTGGAAAAGGATCTCAAACATCTTGCTGGTGCAGGCCAAGACGGTCCGGTGGGCATGGAATTCTTGGCTGTCCACCAGGATCACCACGTCGCACAGGGTGCCGGCCAGGCGCATCTGGTTGGCTTTCTGGAGAAGGCCAGTAGCGTGGCTGGAGTTCTGGAGCTGAATTGTACCCATCTTAGTCAGATCCATAATGCTCCTCCCGGGCTGCAGGCATTAGGGAGTCTTTCCACAGTCTTTCTGTCCGGAGCCGTCTCTTGGGGGGGTCAACAATCTGGAAGGGGAAAGGAGGGAGAGAAGTTTTATAGGGGAAACGTGGTTCAGCGACGTGGGATCACAGCGATGGAAACCAGCCAGAGAAGCCAACCTGAGGGCAGGGAAGGGCAGTCAGTCCAGGTGGGGGCGGGAAAGGGAAGGAACATCAGCCTTGGTTCTTCACGTGGTCAAGTCCTTCTCTGACCAAAAGGAAACTGAACCCCATTGGGTGGGCACAGGAAGGGCATAGGGGGCTCAATGGGAGAAGAGCCCACCATCTAACCCAGATTGCCATCCTGAGCAGTCTTTTTCCAACCAGCCCAACTTCTTCAGTATCCAGCTTGCCCAAACACAGCTGTGTGGTTTCCCTGGCAACACCAAGGAAGCGGCTTGTCCCTGCCTTCTTGTGGGATGTTTTTCCACTTTCCCGGTTAGTTGTTTATCAAAACCCTTAGCCTGACATTCGGGATTTCTTAGTGGTGTCCCATCCGTAATAGTTATCTCTCCCAAACTGAATTGGGACAGTATAATAGTATCACTGCGCACACACACCCCACCACCATTGAGTGTCTTTTGAGGCAGGAATTTTGTGTTGTCCCCCCCCCCCTAAGTTCTTAAGATTGAGGGAAAAAGAGGAAAATAGAAGGAAAAAATAGGGGTCCAATTCTAGTCCCCAACTGGGGCAGCCATGCTCCCTCCCAAGCATTTCTACTTCCAGTGGATCCCAAAATGACCTCTCTCCCCACAGACTCCAGTGGGAAAGCAAAGTCTGCCCCCCCACCCCTCCCCAGGAGAAGAGGCAGCTTTTGTTAAAGGCTTACGCCCAACTTCTTTGCAGGGAGCAACTTCTTTGCTCCCTGCCCCCCAAGCTTTAAAAGCAGTGGCTCCTCGACCCCACAGACCCCCACCCCGAAAACTGGGAGGGGGGATTCTTTCCAAGGAGGAAACTTGCCCTTAAAAGCTGTCCCGTCCAGCCCGGATAACTCGGCCCACTTCAAGGAAAAGGCCCCCAATTCTTACCTTCTGGGGGCGGGGGGGGGCTCCCTCAGCAGCAGCGGCAGAGCAGCAGCTGGAGCCCCACAGATTCGGGGCACCTGACTGAGGAGGGGCGGGGCGAAGGGGGGCACGAGAAATCTAGCAATTTCCCCCCCTCCGCAATATTCGAGGGGATGGGCCCTTTCGGGGAGCCCCGCCCCCCGTTTCCTCGGCGAGGTTCGCTCAAAGCTGGAGTCTTGCAGCGGGGCGGCCCGGACCCCCCTCAAACAAGGCAAAAAGGGGGAGATAACACGGAACACGGCTGCCTCCCCCCCCCCCGGGCAAGGCAGCTGCGCAGCGCGGGACCTGTTGGCCTCCGGCGAGCCTTTCCTCGCCCGCCGCGGCCCCTCCGGAGCGCCTCCCTCCCGCCCAAGGGGGAGGCCGGCGGTCTCCGGGCTGGCCGGCGAAGGGAGGGCGGGAGCAGCGGCCGAAAGTGACCCGCCGCCCGCAGCGCAGCAGCCCCGGCCCCGCCCGCCCCGTCCGCCCGGCCTCGAAGACGCCCCGCCGACCGCGCTCCCACGACCCCCCGGTCGCGTGTCGGCGGCAAACCCACGCTCCCACGACCCGCGGTCTGGCTCCGGAGAAAGCCGCTCTCCCCGGGCTGTCCTCGCCCGCCCGGCGCGCATCTCGGGCAGCTCCGCGGCCGCCCGACCTGGAAGCAGCAGCCTTCCCCTGCGCGGGCACCGCGCGCCGGCCCCGGGAGCCCGTCTTTCCCCGGCGGAGAGGAGGGGGCGGCTCCCCTCCCGGGACGCTCCTGAGCCGCCCCTAATGCGGAGCGGCCCGAGGGGGCGACGCCGCTCCGCTTCCCCCAGAGCGGCTCCCCCCGCCCCGCCGCGCCTCGCCCGGCTCCCGTCCGAGGGGCCGCCGCCCCGACCAGCCCGGGACCCCCGCCGGCGCCGCGGGCAGGAGCGCGCCTAGTCCCGAGACTTCCCGCAGCCCGCTCGGCAGAAGCGCGCACGAGGCGGCCGAGACGGCGAAGTTGCCGCCGCTCCGGCCCGGCCACTCACCGGCGCGCGGCGTCCCGGGCCAGGCGGGCGGGCGGCTGGAGAGCCCGCGGCGACGGCGGCGGCGGCGAGGGCAGCGGCGGCGTCGGGCGAGGGCAGAGCATCGCCGGCGGCGCGGCAGGCGAGTTCGCAGCGCCCGCTTCCAGCCTCTCTAGCGGGGCTCGGCGGCGCGGCCAGCAAATCACCAGCCGCTGCCTGACGTTGCCGGGCTGGCGAGGCGCGTCGGAGCCGCCCCTCCTCCGCCTCCCCCGCGAAGCCCCGGCCGGGCTCCATCTTGACTGCTGGCACCGGCCGCGCCACCGCCCCCGCCCGCCCGCCTGGCCGGGGCTGCCCTGACCCCTAGTGCCCGGCCCCGGGGAGCACAGGCGGGCGCCGCTCGGCCCGCCGCCCCGGCCCGGCCCGGCCCGGCAGGCGCCTCCCCGCGGCCGGCCGCCCCTGCGCCGCCCCCTCGGGGGAGATGCGCGCCCGGCGCCGGAGCGGCGCTCTGCACATGCTCTGGCACCTCTGGACGGGCGTCCCGGGACGCCGCTGGCCGGGAAAGATGCCGGCTTGGCCCCTTCCCCTGCCCGGCCCTGCCTGTGGACGGGGCCGGGGCTGCATCCGCGCGGGAGGGAGGGGCAAAGGGGCCCCCGAGGGCGAAGGGCCCCACCCGCGCCTCGCTTCAGGCGGGTTGGGGGTGCCAATCAGGACTGGGGGGGACAGAGGCAACAGCGGTGCCGGGGAGGGGCGGGGGCGGGCTCAGCCCGGTTGCGGCCCCGCCCTCGTAAGCGCCCCCCCCCGCCGACCATGGAGCGAGCCCGCGCCGGTGCTGGACAGCGCTCGCCGCTTGCCCGCATCCAACATGGAGGCGGCGGCGGCGGAGGCAGCGGGGGAGGGTGGGCGGAGGCGCCCCGCCCCTTTCTCCCGGCCCCGCCCCGCTGCACCTGCTGCTGGCCCGCGCCCCGACTCTGAGTGTGGGGGGGGCGCGGGAGCCCCTCCGCCCCGCCAGAGCGCCCGTGCCGAGGCTTCCCCAGGAGATCCGGCCGGCCCGGCCCGCCCGGAGCGGCCGCCCCGTCCAGCAGGAGCCCGAAGGCGGGCGGGAAGCGCGGCGTTGGCCGCTCCAGGCCCGTTTGGCTGCCCTGGGCTCGCCCGAGCCCCTGCCCAACGCAGCTGGAGAGCGCCAGGCGGGGAGGAGCAACCTTGGGGGAGGCCAGTGAGGGGCTGCAAGCAAGGAAAGGGGCCGAGTCCCCCTCCGCCCCCCCCCCCACGCTGCCCTGCCTTAAGAAGGATCCAGGAGGGGGGAGCAGGAGGGGCCCCTCCCCTCTGGGAGAGTCTCTCCCAAGGGAATCTGCTCTGGGGTGCCAGTGGCTCTGCACCCCTTGTGCTCCACCTGGAGCAGCTGCCTGGGATGGCTTCGAACGGGGACTCGTGCAGAGAGGCGGAGGTGCCACCCAGGGCTCATCCTTCCCCCTTATTTGCTATAATAAGTTGGAGAGTGGATGGGAAACGGCCCACGACGTTGGGGCCTCCTTTATTTGAATTCATGGGTTTTTCCCCTACACAGAATTTTGGAAATCGCCAGACGTCATCTCATCGCCTCCGACACCTGGAGAGCTGAGGAGCAAACAGGCTGAATGACAAATTATGTCTCCACAATTTGAAAAGAAGGAGGCTGCCTTCCCCTCGGCTCTTTCTTTCCAGCCGTTTCCGTCCTTGGGGGGTGCCAGAATAAGTCCACCTTTGCTGAAAGGAGGAAGACACAATGCCTGCTTGCCTGCAAAGCTTCACCTGACCCCCCCCCCCACTCCTTCCCTGGGCTGGGCCAACAGGCACCACACAAGAAGAAGCGGTGTGGAGAGACCCCCAGTCCCCTCCTGGATTGCATCCTTCACATCCCTGGGCGCTAGAAGCAAACGTTTTTGGAAAAGCTCATTCCATCCGGCTTCCAGAGACTCGGATTGTGTAGAATCAGGGCTCTCCTTCCTTGTCCAGCTGCTGCATCTTGCAATTTTAGTCAAGAGGCTCGTTAGGAGAAAAAACGGGCGGATCCCTCCCTTCCAAAGTGCAACCTGGCTTATTAGGGGGCAGGGTCCCTCGGGGCATCTGCTTAGAGACATCAAAGACATTCTCTGTCCAAAGGCAAGAAGAACCTCGAAACACACCCCCCCCCAAACTGCTCAGGCTCAGAACTTCCCCCGTTTCCCTCAAGCAAGCTGGTTACTCACATCTTGTCTTGCCACACTCAGAAGGCCAGTTGTGGCAACATCTCCCAGCCCTCATCGTTCAGCCGGGATCTCTTGGGAGGAGGCCCTGGGCTTTTCTGGCCACCTGTAAACAAGCAAGCGAGCTGGCCAGGGCGGCAGAGTCCTCTGCAGAGCAGAGCCCAGGAGGACATTTAGGGTTCCCTGTCTCGGCGAGGTGCTCTCTGCCTCTTGGGAAGGCCGGGCTGGCCTGGCCTGGCCCTGAGATGCTACAAATAGGCCGTGACCCAATATTGTTGCCAGTTAAATAGCAAAATAAGAAATGCATTAAGGACAGAGATGCCCGCAAGGCTCATGTCAGGGCGAATGTAATCTGCAGAAGGGAGAAGTGCTGATAATTACAATGGTGTTTAATGTATGCAGGGAGCAGATAAAAGCACCTATTTAGCTGGAACAGCCTCGTAGCAAAGGGCAGGTTTGCCACAGCCAAGGGCAGGACTCTCTCCCAAGCGCTGAGCTGAGCTGCAGAGAAGCACCAGGACGCCTCCAGGCAGAGCTTATGACTTGCAGCTGAGGGAAAGATTAAATCGGTTCCTCTGCAGGCAGAGGGAAAATACTGGGATGGCCAAGGGCCTCCTAGGTAAGCCAGGCTGGTTTTAAGTCTGGCCTTTTTGCGGGTCCCAAAGATGTCAGAGGGGAGGGGGTCTAAGGAGGGGAACAGCCTGCTTGCTGGTGGCTTCTGCTGGAACCCCATTCTGTCAAAACACAGGTGGAAGCTGCAGGAGACATGAATTCTGGCATAACTGCCTGTTGTGTGTACCATCACACTTTTCGGAGCTTGACCGCCCGTGTTTGGTGGCAAGTCCTGAGAAGGCAAAGTGTCCTTTTAGAAGGAATCGGCAAAGGACGCGTAGAGGAGACAGCTGGAAATTCAGCGTGGGGGCCAGAACGGCCAAATTCTAGCTTCTCTACCAATAAAGGAGAATCTTTGTAGCTGAGGGTTGAAACTGGGTGCTCTCTGAGCTTGGTGGTTTCGTTGCAGAACTGCTAGAACAAATGCAATAAGTTCCTCTTTTGCTAGCACTGATGATGTTACCTAGTTGGGTCACAAAACGCCTGCAAGGAAACAACCAAGCTCAAGAGAGCAGCCAGGACCCCTCTATCTTCTCTGTCTGGAATCAGATCCATGCAAATGCAGAATATAAGACCTTGGAGCTCTACCAAAAAGGAGCAGAGATGAGGCTTATTATCCTCTGCCCCAACTCCACAATCTGGACTGGGAAGAGCTGCCGCAGAGCAGCGATCAGAAGGAATCGTATGACGTGCAGGTTCCTGTTTTTAATCTCTGAGACCCTGGAGGGAGGGATCTGGCCACATCCCTAAGGGAAGAAGAGGTCACTGGGAGCTTAAGGCCCCAAGCCTGCAAACGCCTGGAGACTTTACTCCGCGGTGGGCCAGGACTGTTTGGACAAGCAGCCCAGATCCCAGCATTTCATTCTCCGGATTCCCTGAACCAGCTAGGGAAAAAGGAAGCTGTTACCAAGAGTGGCTCAGCAAGAGAGGGTAGCTTCCATTGCACGGGAAAATGGGTCTGCCAGCCCTGGGCTGTCAAGCTCCCCCTCCCCTTTTCTCTCTCTGACAATGCAGTTCAGCCCATAATTGCCCTAAAATGCTTCTTGGAGCAGCCATGAACTAATCATCTTTATAAGCCTTAGATAGACAGAAGCTCTCCTTTGTATTCTGGAGAGAATTAATGTTGGAAGGAACAACCTGGGCTGAGGTGACAGGTGTCTGCTTCACCAAACTGGCTGCACAATGGTGCGTTTTCTTTCCCCGTCCTGGGTTTGTCCGTCTCGTCCCTTTGACCACTAGAAATGGGACAGGATCTTAATCATCTTCAGGGCAATCCACCAGACTTCATTCTGCTATCTCCGTGCAGTTACCATTTTTTATTAGCTTATCAACATATAAAATACAAACATGGAAAGAAAAATGAGAATAATAGGAAAATAGGGAAGGAGAAGGGGAAGAGGGAAACGTGTAAAAGGGAAAAGAAAAAGAAAAGCATTGACTTCCAACTCTTTTTGGTGCAGTAGAATAAGGTAATAACACACAACTTTTAACTTTTACATAATATATTAGCGACTTCTGCAACAACAAACCCATCTAATCAGCAAAACCCAAAATCAAAGTTTCATTTCCCCCCCCCCACCTCAAGCACAAAGTCCAGAAGCGGTTTCCAACTGGAAATTAATTAATTGTATTCTTTTCTTTAATCAATGCAGTCAATTTAGCCATCTCTGCTAACTCGGGTCAACTTTTGCAGCCATTCGTCCTCCCAAAACGGCCAGACCCAGGCAAAGTTAAAGCATGAGGATGCACCCTCCAGGATGGGCCAGCGAAGAGGTCTGGCTGAGGTTCCTTGTCAGTAGTCTTGGCCGTCTCCTGATTAGCTCTCCAAGGACGGGACGGAGAAGATAGGACGTTGCCTAAGAAGAGAAGGAAGGGGAAAGATTATCATATATCAAAAGGTTTGTGGAAGAATGAGAAGTTGAGTTAAGATCTGGTTGTCTCGTCAGACACGCTGATCACTATAAACGCTGCTTTTGGGGAAATTATGAACCTAAGATTGTAAAAATCATTTATAGATTCATTTGCTTTTATTTCATTGTGAGGGAAGATTTCAAGAGGGACTCAAGTGGTGAATCTTCCATTTCTTTCCGTCACAATTCCCAAGATCGTCTCTGTTACCTCCCCCATCCTTGAGGAAATGAAAGAAGTTTGCGTAGTTTCCTGGCAATACCCTCCCACTGATCTTGGGGCAGTCGTGGTTTCCCAGGATGGCAAAGAGCATCATGGAGGCATCAGATGGTGGCTGTGAGCGACGGGGCCTCCTTCCCAGCCCCTCAGATCTTCCCTCGCAGGGAAGTGAGGTGGCTCCTTCTGAGGTTTACGAGGAGCCTCCCTCTCAGGCAGGGCAGTCCATGAACTGAGCTGAGGAACATGGGCTTCCATCTCTTTTGGCTTCAGCTGAAAGACACACGTGAATCTTCCTCCTTTTGACCTAGATGGTGGCAGGAGCACCTTCTACTATCAGAGAACTGGTTTCTGATCTCCTCCCAGAGACCTAAAGCCTCGTCAAGTAGCTACACCCAACTATTGCAAGTTGCTAAGTTATCTATTAACCCATTTTATTTCTTTAATATTTGCAGGAGATATAGCAGCCCTTGGTCTCTTATCCTGCTAGGAATTCCAATGCCTCTGAGACTTCTGATAGTTTTGTCAGTCAAGACAATTGACAAAGTCTTTTGGCTCGAAAGACAAGGAGAAGCAGTTGCAGAAACCTTCATATCTAAATCATGAGAAACCTCCTGAGATCACAGCATACCTTTGCTAGTTGGTGGACATCAAGGTTTTTCTCGGTTGCATTTCCATTCTGCTCGACTCTTAAAGAATTCCAGTTGGTACGCTGTGTGTGTGTGTGTGTGTGTGTGTGCAGCTTTGCATCAAGAATCTTCCTGCAACTTTCATTGCAGAGACCCCCTTCCCATTCCTTTGAAAGCCCAGCCGATATCACGGAGAGAAGGGCTGTCCACACAGATCTCAAACCCTTGTCCGTACACATCATTGCCCAATCTGCTCCTTCACAGGATCTGGGTCAGATGCCTTAAGATGCTTCTTAAAAGTCCAACTACATTTTTGCATTTGACCATTGACTTCCTAAGCAGCCATGCAACCCCCTCCCCATCCAAAACAAAAATCTAGACTATAATTCTAATTACAGCCATATCATTTCCCTGTACAGTAATTTTTGGCCCCGCACAACATTTTTTTTTTTAAAAAAAATGAACAGGATTTAGGGTTAACTGTGCGCAGTTAAATGCATTGCTACATTTCTGTCTGGTACAGAATTGAAGGAATAATGGGCTTTGCACATCCCAAGGGGCTGTTTCCCATGAAATTTATGTCCAAGGGGTTAAGCATGAAGAATTCCTGAGGGCAGAAACTGAGCAACTCAAGAGCCACAGCAAAGTAATTGGGCTGAAATCAGGCATTGCTCCAGCCAGTCAATAAGATCAATTGCCCGTTGAGTAAGGAGGGCTGAATAAGAGGTCTTGGTCGAGGGACAGAGCAGCAGCCTGGGGAGAGGCTGGAGATCCACAGGTAGTCCATCAGAGATTGGCAACACCAGTCCTGGTTAATCAAGACACAGCCTCTGTGATGCAATTCCCTTGGAATAAATGAACGGATCTGTTCCTTGGTGCTAAAAATGGGAGGCAGGTTTTGAACATGTTGAGGGCCACTGATTTAGAAGAGGGCTGCCAGAATCATGGAGAGCGTTGCTATCATCTTGATGGCTATATCACCAAATCAAAGAACAGCTCAAAATCACAGACCGGGTTCCCAGCTGCTGGGAAACGTCTGCAGAACTTCAGTCCAGGTTTGCAAGCCCAAGATGGACTTGGTGGGCTAAGGGAATTCTGGATCTGGCCCAGCCTCAGGGCTCACCACCTTCTGAGTTTTCCCTCTTCTCCCACCAAGGTGCAGAAGGAATTCGCAAGACCTGCCAGCTCCTTTGTGAATGCTTTGCAGATATGCCAGCTGACCCCCAGCAATTCCTCCCCCCTCCCATTTAATTGGGCAGGAGAAAATCTGGGGGACCAGTAGAAATAGCCCCGCCCTCTGGACTCTCCACCAGGGCAAGACTTGCGACCTTAGGAGAAACTTTTGTCACTAACAAAGCAAGACTCCCGTAGGTGCTCGCTTTCTCCCAAGACAGCTATGCCACGTGGGCAGCTCATTTTTAATCAAAAGGGTGGCTTATTTATTTTCAGACCCATTTCTCCCCAAGAAGCTATAGCTAATTTTTGTCTTCCTCCTTTGGATTCCTGCCCAGTTTTTCCTGGCGGGCGCTTGTCTTGCCAGGCTGGCAGCTCTGCAGTGCCAGTCAGGTGGGAACAAAGAGGACGGACGGCTCAAACCCAGGGCACTTGCTGCCAGCTGCCACCCGCAGGGACACCCACTCTCTGGGGGTGGTGCCTGGCCTCTGGTGGCTTCTGAGGAGAGCTTGGGGCCCTCTCCCAACTTGAGTGGAATGCCAAGGCTTTGGGAAGCCCTCCTCTTCCACATGGCATGACCATCTTCCAGTGCTTCTAGATGGGCACGAAAGCAAAGGGGCCATTAAAGAAAAAAAAAAGTGGATTCCGGTCATTGCAGGCTATTCTGTTGCTGCAATAAATATCTCGGGGGCTTTGCTACCCCAGGTTAACCTAGCTGTGTCTCTGAGGATGTAGACTTTTGTTCAGCTCTTAACAGGGGCAACCAATTTGAGGGACCATCTCTCCCCTGTTACATCCTTTGTTCCATTGAGAAGGGGCCACCACTGAGAAGGCCCATTTTTGTGATCCCGCCAGATGTACATCCCTAATAGAAGGGCCTTTGGGTTGAATGGGCAAATAAATGTGTTCAATAAATTAAATAAATGCCAGGCCAGCTCTGACTGCAGAGTTGCAGCTGTCTTCTTGCCTTTATTTTAACGACACCTTGAGAAATCTCAGCTGCTGTTGCACCCACATGCTGTGAGGATGGGCTAAAGAGGGACCCTGGGCAGGATCCAGCTGGGCTAAGATCTAGGTGCATGCTAGAAATCCCTTTTTATTCTCGCTCTTGCTCCGTGGAAAGATGAGATTCAGGAAGGTTGGCAAATCCTGGTGAATCCATTCTGCCAGCCTTCCTGGGTCGATTCTTTATCTTCTGCATACAAGGGGGAAAGAGAAAGAAATATGTCCTCATATTCCTCCCCACTGTTCCTGACCCCAAAACCAAGGGAGCCTCTTTGCCCCCGAGAGCTGTAACATTATTTGTTAACATTTTTATGACACCAAACGGTTCGTGCAGGAGTGGGTGCCATTCTTTAGCTGGGAAACCATATGGCACGCCGCGTAATAAATAAGGTATTGTGATAGTTAATGAACCTAATTGCCAGCGAAGACTTTAATACAAAGCCGAGGCTGCTGAGAATTTAGCGTGGCATCAGGGAGCTCCCCCGACTTCTGTGGCTTAATTTAAGTTCTATATTGCAAACTCCAGAAAATAATTCCAAACCCTCCTGCTGGAAAAGCAACCTGCTGCTAGACTGTGATTATACCGCATTGCTAAAAAAACAAAAAACAACAACCCCAAATCCTAAAAACACAAAGCCGCATTTATTTTATATATTCAGTTTAACCCTTGCTAGGGTAGTCGTTCCAGCTGCTTAAGCCCAAGCCAAGAAGGCAAAATAAGACAAATTCTTGAGCAGAGTTCCCTGTTCTCCAGGCCATTCTTTTCACTTTAATAACAACAGCAAGATCTGCAAAGAGCTTGCAACATGGTGCTTTTGGTAATCGAAGCAGAGAGAGACACTGAGTAGTAGCCAAACGGCCCTGGGTTGCCCACCCAGCAACTTCTGACTGGCCTTCTAACAAGAGGCCTCCATTCCGTTTGACCACTTGCTATTTTAAACATTTCTTAAATATTTTCACTCCTGTTGCTGCTGCCTCTGTGGCCATCTGTGCTCCAGAGCAATGTTGCAAGACAATCACTTGGGCCTCAAAGGAGGACAGGTGGTGGAATATATAACTGAATAACAGAATAACAGAGTCGGAAGGGACCTTGGAGGTTTTCTAGTCCATCCCCTTGCTCAAGCAGGAGACCCTACTCAATCCTGGTCTAATGGTTGTCCAGCCTCTTCTTAAAAGCCTCCAGTGATGGAGCACCCACCACTTCTGGAGACAAGCCGTTCCACTGATTAATTGTTCTGCCAGGAAATTTCTTCGTTGGATGCCTCCTTGATTAGTTTCCATCCGTTGCTTCTTGTCTTGCCCTCAGGTGCTTTGGAGAATAGGTTGACACCCCCCCTTCTTTATGGCAGCCCCTTAGATACTACTGGAAGTAGTCCAGATTCTCAGGAGGGAGGGAGAGGCGGCTTTCCAGATAACCAAGAGACAGCAAAGTTTAGATAGTTTGGTTGGAAGGAAGAGAGTTAAGACTCCTCCCGCTCCTCCTTAGATGTTCTCAAAGAAAATCTTTCATGATGCAAGTAATTGCTTCAGTTTGGCAAGATTCTGAGGAACAAGAAAGGAACTCCTGCTTAGAAGCAACTCGTGGGGCCTGACAGGACAGGAAGGACCTACAGGTTTTAAGTTCTTTGATCACTTGCCAAGTGAACAGTCAACCCATAGATCTGATTCAAGTACACCCAAGGCCTGAGTTCCAACGTGAGCTTTGGACGTCCCTTCGGAAGATCTCCTCTGAGCAGGAGAACCTTCTAAAGCAGAGTCAGGGTCAGATAGCATGTGCAGAGCGCAAAGGAGTCCATCACGTGCTTGCTCTCAGGGTATTCCTGTTATGGGATTACTGGAGGGTTTCAGCTGATGGTTCCATCAAGGACTTTTGAGGAGGAAGGCTTCTTTTTGCTTCCAGGACCAGACCCCAGAAGAGCTACCGCTGCCCGCTGGACCTCAGGGCTGCTGTATGGTGCTTGTTGGGTGACATCCATCCTCGCTGTGCCCAGGAGCACAGAATTAGTTGTAGGGAAGTCCATGAAGGCACCACAGATCCTGTGGTGGGGAAGCCCTCACACGTGACTTCAGCTTTCATGGACCAATCATGGACCTTGCAAAGCACCTCCAAGCCTCCTGTGTGATGGAAGCAGCCGAGATGAACTTATGGAGACAGGAAGGCATCCACAGAGGGAAAATGCCAAAATGGAGGCCTGCATCGAGTGGACTTAATATTGAACATAAATACCCTTTTACAGTCAGTGAAAGGCTGGGAGCCGAGAGGGCCCGCCTCCCCAACTGTGGAATATTTTATAGTGATGCAGATCGAATGAAAGAGGCTGAGAATATATAAAAAAAGGGAGGAGGGGGAGATAATTATTTGATGGAGCTCTCTTAGGATACGCCACAGCAGGGAACACTTACAGAGAATACATATTACTGAGCAGCCACAGCTATTCAAGCATCAAACCCGCCTATAAATTGTCACTGGAGAAAATTGGAGGAGAGGAATGGAGAAGGGCTGAAGTGCCGGCCACATTATTAACGTCGGGTTCCGCTTCCCACCTCGCTCACTCGCTTGCTCGCTGGCTGCCGCTGTCGGGAGATGCACAGCCCCGCAAGAAAAGGGGGGGGGACTGCATCTCATAAATGTCGAGGAGGAATTATAGCCCGAAAGCTACAGTAAAAAGATGGCACCATTTATCTCGCTACCATCTGTGCACGATCATTTGGCCCGGTGGCGGCATCCTGCGCCTGGGAAAGTTTTATTTCTCTGGCTGGGTCGCTTATTTCGTCAAGGGAAATCAGGGCAGGTTGAAAAGGGCCGTTTCCGTCCTCCGCCCGGGTGTCGCAAAGTCACGACAGATCTAGTAGCAGGGAGTTCCACTGGGATTGCAAGTAGTCCTTGACCACAGTGGGGAGCAGAATTTCTAAGCAAGATGAAGTGAGTCACGTCTGATTTTTGTGGTCTTTTTCGCCATAGTTGTTAAGTGAATCAAGTGATTCCATGGCTGGCCAGGGAATTCTGGGGGTTGAAGACCACAGGTTTTGTATGAAATGGTCTCGGGCAGGGGTCTCCAAACTTGGCCGCTTTAAGACTTGTGGACTTCAACTCCCAGAATTCTGGGAATTGAAGTCCACAAGTCTTAAAGTGGCCAAGTTTGAAGACCCCTGGTCTAGGGTCTCCTGCTTGAGCAGGGGGTTGGACTAGAAGACCTTCAAGGTCCCTTCCAGCTCTATTCTGATTGAGCTGAGGGCAGAGGCTGGGAGGAAGGGCCCTAATCCAATCTGGCCTTGAGCTGCAAGGGGTTCCTGGTTATGGGGAGCCCCGATGCCTCCCAATTGGGTGGTGCATTTGCTAACCGCTCTCGGCCCCCGGAGCTGCCTAGCAAGGGGTGGGGAGATGAAAGCCTCCTTTACGAGCGAGAAATCTCTGCAGAGGGAGCCATAAGTGGCCAAGCAAAGTGGCAGGTTTGCCAAAAACGCCATCAAATTTTATATTCCTGAAAGCAAGAAATAAAAGACGGAAGAGTTTTAAACAAAGAGGATAACAGGAGCCTTGTGTGTGCGTAGGGTAAAGCTATCTCCAGGCTGTAATTACTGGCTTTTTGTGGCTGCACAGGCAAGACAAAATCTTAGCCCTACAAAAGCCTGAGAAATCATCTCACAGGAGGCAAGAAACAAGCCGGCCAAATAGCCAGGGGTGGACTTTCTCCTACGTCTGACCTACATCCCTTCGTTCTCCCCAAGTTCTGAAGAAGAGGTGGAGGAGCCCAAACATAGTGAAATTGACAGCCGCCTCTGGGAGGGGAGACAAGGAAAATCAGGTAGGAAGCAAAATGCAATTTGGCAGGCCAGGTAATTAGCCAATTAATGGTAAGAGACCATTGCATCACTGGTCTGCAGTGGTGCTGCACATCTGGCCACTGAAACGTGATGCAATGCAAGACTTGGCCGACTCAATACTCTAAAATGAAGACTTTAAATGTCAGATAGAAAAGAGATACTTAAAATTAATACCTTTGACATTTTTATTCAGGATTCCAAGCATGTGCGTCCACACACACATACTCATTCAAATCTTGATTTTAATTCTCACTCTTTAAGCACACACCACAGATTGCACACTTAATGGACCCAATTCAATACTGCTCTCCAAGCTTGTGCAAATGGCCTCCCAGAAATGCACTTTTCCACTGAGTTGGGAATAGGAAGGGGGTCTGCGGCTTTTTTTAGCCCAGCCATATCATGAGATGCCCAGAAGCTTTTGCTCAATCCCAGAAGAGTAATTTGAGAACAGTGCTTGAGAAAATAAAGTGGATGTTATCCCTTAAAAGCTCTGTTGTTGCTCTCCCTTTTATAACAAGGAAGGGCGAGGAATGAGTGCACAAGCCGTTTGATCTTCTCTCTCCCCGGAAGGACAATTAATAAGAATTTGGAGTTTTATGGAAGAGTTCGCTGTGCTTAGTGTTACCAAACACTTGACCTCATTCGCTTGGGCTTCGCTTGGGAGGGGGTTTGCATGCACATCGGCTTAATTTTGTACCTGTCTACCTGCTTCAAGTGGGAGAGGATGGAAAAGGCAGTAAGTCACTCAAAAAATGGTTGTTCGGCCTCAGTTTTCAACATGAGCCCAAGGAGATACCTGGAGGGACACACCCCATAGCAAAGCCATGTGGGGAATTTTAAACTAGGCTATGGATTAGCAAAGCCAGGCTGGGGTCCACACACCCTGTGGAAGTGCCAGAGCCCAGTTGGCACCATGCGTAAGGGTGAAAGATGGTCTCTAGTTCGCCATGTGGGGCAACCACAGGCAGGGTCCCCAGCTCTGGACTTGCAAGGTCTTAAGCTAAGCCAGGGTGTCCAACCTTGGCCACTTTAAGACTTGTGGATGTCGACTCCCTGCTGGGGAATTCTGACAGTCGACGTCCACAAGTCTTAAAAGTGGCCAAGGTTGGACAGCCTGAGCTAAGAGGTTTCAGCCCCATGCAAGGCTCAGCTGGAGACCTTCTCCTTGCCAAACCCCTCCTGACACCGACCTTGGCAGCTCAGTTCCCGTGGGGTCACTCCTTGTCTGCCCACGGAGCGCTCAGCATCTCTGCCTGGGCACCTCCTGCCTGCCCTCTGCTGGGTTGTGGGCATCACCACTGGCTCTGCTTCCCCTCCCCCTTTCCTGCCCCCAGCCCTGCCTCACCCCCCTCCAGTGGTGGGATTCAAATACGTGAACAACCGGTTCTCTGTGTGGATGCCGCTTCCAGAAGCCCATTCTGGGCCTGGGCAACAAAAAAGTAGCTACCGGTTCTGCCGAAGTGATGTGAACCGGCTGAATCCCACCACTGCCCCCCTCCCTCCCAGCTTCTTCAGGGTCTGCTCTCCGCTGGGCCTTTTCCCAGGCCTTCCCTGCCATCTAGCGAGAAGCGCCTGGAACTGCAAGGCTGCTTTAGCTCTGGGGGAAACGCTCTCTTCCCAAGGAAGTCACTCTTCTCTTGCAAAGAGCAGAAATTCTGGCTTGGGACCTTCATGGCTAGCTGCAGTGACTTACTGCAATATTTTGAATCCTTTTGACTGTCTGGTGTGGGTTGTGCTCTTTGGGGTGAAGTTGTTAAACTGTGAAGAGTCCATGGTTGTGTACTGTCCAGGAGAGGAGAGCCACACCAAGCATAATCATTTTTCAAAATACCCTCTATTCCATATTTTTATTGCCTAATGTACATTCAGCCCAAATCTCACATTGAGATTGCTGGAGATTGATGTGCTTTCTAGCATGGACCAAGGACAGGATTAACACCAGGATGACTACCAGACCAACAATCAAGCAGTAAGAACTACCAACTCAGGCAAACAATCAAACAGTAAATAACAGCTTCATCAAGGAAACATCAAGAAGAAAATAACACTCCTACCAACATTGACAGGGCAAGTCACTCATATATAAACAGAAAACCCCCATCCCTACTAGCACTGATGATGTTCTCTAATTGGTTCATGAAACATTTTCAAGAAAACCACCAAGCTCAGAGAAGAGCACCAAGGATTCCCTAGCAAATGGATGGATGGATGAGAAACCATCTTCCCTGCCAACACTGACAGGGTGAGCCACTGTATATAAACAGAAAGCAAACCCCACTCCCTTCTAGCACTGAGGATGTTCCCTAGTTGGGTCATAAAATGTCTTCAAGAAAACAACCAAGCTCAGAGAGCACTAAAGACCCCACTGGGATCTGTGGATGGTCCAGGTCAATTTATACTTCAGAGCGGAAGCAGTCCAGCACCTGGGATGCCTTCCCTCCCAATTCCCACCAGGAAGCAAGTCCTTTGTTTCACCAAACCTCACACTCACTAGCCCTGTTGATGTTACCTAGTCGGATAATCAAATATTTGCACACAAACAACCAAGCCCGGAGAGCACCAAGGACTCCACCCTGAGCTACACACATCCTCTTCCATGGCTATGCACCTGCGGGCCAACAGATCCTTGATCCTGAAGGAACCTTTCTCTCTTCTTTGTAAGCGGTAACAAAGTTAGAAGTTTTTGGAAACTTCTTCACATCCTGCATTAGACAGAGCGACACCAGGAGAGGGAGCCAAAGACTTAATAAAGTGAAACATCCTTGAGTTTTTAAGCACAGCACAGTATCTGTGCAAATTATTCTTATCTGATTTTCATTCTGCCTTTTTAATATATATATATATATACAACTCAAGGTGGTGAATATAGGTAGTACTCCTTTGACCTACTATTTTCCCCGCAATCCAGCCATGAGGTGGGTTTGCTGAGAGAGGGTTTGTCTATCTGTCTGTCTGGTGCTATCATCTGCCTGCCTGCCTGCCTGCCTGTCTATCTGTGTTTTCACACAAGGGAATTTCCAAGTGTTCCTTCAGTCCAGCAGAGAAACAACCTGTGGCCACAAGCCAATTTCACAATTTCAATTTTCATGTTTTGACCATTTCCGTGAGAGCAATTTCTTTGGAAGGAACAAAAATTCCTTTCTACAGAAACAAAAACAAACGCCCTATTGAAATGTCACAAGATTGCAACATCACAACATGAACTGATTGTCAAGGGATCTGGCCTGCATCAACACCAAGCAAGCAGCTCAATCTGGACGTCTCTTGCTTCACGTGCAACCACAGCTGACCCTTTGGAGACCTACAGATGGAGCCCAAGCAGGATGAACGGGGCCTTTGCAGAAAACCTTTACTTTATGAAATAGCCAGATTTAAGTCTTGTTGAATTCATGGATGAGGAAAGCTTATGGGAGCTTGTATAATAAAGGTAGGAAAAATAATAAAATAAAATAAATCTGAAAATATGTCCTACGGTGCTTTTATGTGTAAATGAACATGAGATTGAAAAAAATGGAAGTCAATGGACTGTGATAGGCTTAGGGTAGGATAATAAAGCCCTGCCTGAAGTTTGGTAGGAAGAATCCCAACGGAATTAATCTGTGTCCTTCATCCAACTGTTCCAAACATTTTTGGTTTGTTTGCTCTTAAAGTCCTGAATGGGGTCTCGGAAAGAACACACTTAGTTCATGTCCTCCTTCATGATGTGTAGCATCTTATTACCCTGCCCCACCATCGATGGGGCGAGACGTGACCAGCGAAGAGAGACTGTGTGAGAGCTCCTGAAAATGCGATGAATCCCACACTGAAACCTAAATGCTAAAAAATAAAATCTTGTTTTCTCCTTTTTTTACAGATAGTTCTAGAAACACTAGGTCACGATTTCATGTTTGCTTCAGGCATTTTTAATTCCTGTCTCAGCTGACCACATTCCTGGATCAGCTTCTGTGAGGTCTGCAAAATTTGGAGAAGCTTATCTGCTGGTTCTCCAGAACTGCTCTGTGATTTGCAAATGGTCCTGCTCAGCATGTTCAGGTAGTTTATTATAAACACCATTTAGTCATCATTAATGGTCCTTTTTGTGATGTATTTTTACTGGCCCTATTTCAAAGATCACCCACATAGTTTGCAAATGTTTCTTCGTGTGCTGGGACTTGTGTTGAAAGAGTTTAATTTTTCAGTCCAGCTGCTTCTGTTGCTGATAGGCTGAGGAGAAGCGCTGGCTGAGGCCGGCTGGCCCAGAGTCTTCTCTTCTGGGTTATATTGGGAGGCTTCTGGCAGGGAGAGTCTGCATTCGATATCTGCAAGCACAGAGACCACGTCGTGATGGAATTCACCGGAGGAGACATTTACCAGAAGGAATTTGATCCCAAAGTTTACCTGGAATATTTTCATTTTGGGAAAGGGTCGGTAGAAGATGAATTCCTGGAGTTTATTTTGAAATGCTTTTGCAAAATCTTTACTTCAGGTAGGTGATCCGTTCATTGCTGCAACTCTGAAGGGGGAGAAAGTTTATAAAAAGAAACAGACTGTAACTCCAGGGAAAATGTCTGAAAGTTTTCAGCAGCTCTATTGGAAACTCTGAGCCGGGGGCTGGCTTATTCTTAAGCAACTTCTCGTGCCTCTGAAAGGTGATTTTCTTCAAGCTTATGGTCTGCTGATTCAACAATCCTGTTGGCTTCTTATGTTTTATTTATTTCATATATGTAATTGCCGCATCCCTGCATTCGAACATCTGAAAGTGGTGAACATAACACCTAATAAAATACAACCGGGGGGAGAGGGGGAGATAAGATTCCAGTAAATGAATTCACAACGAATTGAAAGCATTCCACATAAGTGTGCAGAAGTTTAAAAGAAATGAAGAAAAATTGGAGGAGATAAACGGTGTTCAGGTACAGGATTCACGGAGGACTTTGGTGCAGAGTGGAACTTCAAGAGGATCTAAAACACAGAGATCTGCTGGAATCCTCCAAATATTATCAGGTATCCTCAGGACTTTTAACATCTGGGCTGTAAAAAATGGTTTCAGTCTTCCCAAGGGTGATTTTTTAAAAAAATGCTACAGGTGAATCTCCATTCTGTCGCTTAAGGAAATTAAAAGTTTTCTTGATCCCATCAGTTCAACATCATCAGGGAATTCACATATGACTCTCCTTGGCAAAAGAGATTGGAGGAGATCAACCTGACTCTTCCCCCCTTCTCTTCCCCCTCCCAACCCTCCTCTTCTTTATTCCAGGGGTGCCGAAAGGGGGCACCCTAATCGATATTGGCAGTGGCCCCACCATCTACCAGCTGCTCCCAGCCTGTGGGTCCTTCGGGAACATCATAGCCACCGATTATCTGGAACAGAACTGCCAGGAAATTACAAAATGGCTGAAGAAGGACCCGGAGGCTTTTGACTGGTCCTCGGTGGTGCAGTATGTATGCCAGCTGGAGGGAAACAGGTAGGGAGGCACAAGGATATCTGCCTATTAAAAAAAACCCATGGGCTTAATTTTACAGCTGATCAGGTCAAAGTTCCAGAGAAAGTTCATTATTGACTAATGGCAGGAATGGAGAAAAGCCAGCCAAGCAATGTTGACCGTTGAAACGCTGTGTGTGGTAAGGGAAAGGTCATCCTGATTAGCGACAAAAGGGACAGAAGCCAGAGGGAAGGGACCAAGCAGATCAAGAAAAAGAGAGCAAGGAGAAAAAGAGAGAGAGGTGGGGGGGGGGATATTCAGCCCAAGCTGAGTGGGGAGTGCTAAACCAGCTCATTGGTGAAGCTTAGATGTTAACAACAGAAGAGAATATTTGTAGCCCAGGATTGAATTGTGGGGTCCTTCATGCTCACTGAGCTTGGATGTTTGCTTGCAGATGTTTGATGACCCAACTAGGGAACTACGAGGGAGTGGGATTTGCAGGGAGGAGGAGGAGCAGGAGGACTGTGGGGTCCTTGGTGCACTCTGAGCTTGGATGTTTGCTTACAGACATTTCAGGACCCAACCAGGGAACATCCTCAGTATTAGAAGGGAGTGGGGGTTGGTCTCCTTTTATATACTAGTGGTTACCTAGCTGGATAATGAAACATCTGCAAGGAAACAACCATGCTCAGAGAGCATTAAGGACCTCACAATCCTGATGCATATTTAGCACATTTCCCTCTCAAAATTCCATATTTTTGAGCCCCTTTATTGACAGGAATTTCACTTTGGTAGCTGAGGGTGTCTATCTAAGGCTGCAAATACCAGCCAAAGGGGCTTCAATCATTCTCCTTCTCAACATATTTCGGGTGTGCTGGAGAGCTACTTCAAGCCACCACTTCTAAGCTGGTTCAGTTTCATTCCAGAGAGGTCTCAGAGCCATCTATTTATTGGCTTGTTGATGTTCCTCTAGGGAGACGTGTGCAGAGAAGGAGGCCAAGCTGCGAAGAAGCATCAAGCAGGTCCTCAGATGTGATGTCCACCAAAGCAACCCACTGGCTCCCATCTCTCTGGCCCAGGCCGACTGCCTTCTGTCCACCGAGTGCCTGGAGTCGGCCTGCAAAGACCAGCTGAGTTTCCAGGCCGCCTTGAAGAATCTCAGTTCTCTGCTGAAACTCGGGGGACACTTGGTGCTCGGTGGGGTTTTAGGGTGCACGTTCTACAGGGTGGGCCCTCATAAGTTCTCCAGTATGCTCTTCACGGAGGACATGCTGAAAAACAGCCTGAGTGCCGCTGGGTTTGCCATTGTAGAATTCAACGTGGAGCCCAGAGTTTTTAAGACCAATATGGAGGACTGTGATTTCTCTGGAAAGTACGTCATTCTTGCCCGCAAGGACAAAGAAGTGTAAACCTTGGTGGCTTTATTGTATCTTAAAAGCCACAGCATCACTTTGGTGCTTGTTCCAAGCCCGTCTCTACCGCGGTCTCGTCTCCGTTTTAGCTTTCTAAGTGTCACATGAAGGCCATGATAAGCCGGCTTATAGGCCAGTTGTGAGGTCACACCCTCAATAAACATGGAAGAAGTTAAAATAAAGCACTTTCTAAAACAAGCACGCGTTGTGTTGATCTATTTTTAGTGAACATTTAATGAAAAATAAACAAATCAGGCAGAGAACAATGAAGATGCCAGCATTCACCTGGGTTTTCATGAATGGGCCAATTTTATTTATTTATTTGTCAATGGTAAGTGTTGATTTTTCAGTGAGCTTAAAAAAATTGGGCACCAAGATTAGCCAAAGTTTCTCTCAGGCTGCATTTACACCATACACGCGATTAAAATGGAACTTCTACATTTGGGTAAAGGAAGACGTCCTTCAATCCTCTTGTGTTTTTATGTCACAATTTCTACTTTGTTGTTCTGTGTGGTCATGATGTGATTTGCATTTGACAAACACAATCCAGATGCTTCTCAGCTGAAGGGGAGGCCCTGGAGGACCCCAAGTCCCCTGGCCACGTCTGTCAAGATTTGAGGGGGAACTGAGAAGAGGGCGGCCCCCAGGAAAACCCATCCCTGCCTTTTGTAGACTCAGAGGCCCGATGGAGGAGGACCAAGGGGCCCAGACTGGATTATGCCTGAATTTCAGGCAGCTCAGCAGAAGAAGAACATCTTAGCCTTTCCTCTGAAAATTCCACCAACAAAACATCTACTGCAGTGTACACTGATACGTGGTTGGATACCGAGTTTCTAGTTCAGCACCTCCACCTTTACACCTAAGTATCTCATTTTCTGAGCTTGCAAACTGTACCGAATTACAAATTAACAAAGCAGACTGGTGAAAGTCACATGCTAAGCCAGAGGTCATGATAGATAAGGGCTCTTGTGGGGCATGTTGTAGAAGGACTGCATTCCTGAAGGGTATCGAGGGGCTTTTCTTGGAGCCTCTGCATCTGACTGGCTGTTGCTCATAAAAGTTTTTGCAGATTGCCAAATTGCTAGGTGTTTTGGAAGGGCAAAGATTCTCCCAAGGGGGCTTTTTTATTTATTTTTTATTTATTTTATTTTATTTATTTAGTTTAGACAAAAAAAACATACACGCCAGGAAAGCTGCATCTTTCTTAAACCTAGTATATCTTCTTTGGTTGGACATAAATCACGGAGAACCATGGGGATCAACAGCCTTTAGTCTTGATGCTGGAGGCAAGTTAATTTTCGACCCAACCAACTGTGGGTGGGGAGGACTCCAGCGTGGGAGAAGTCCTTCAGCCTCATCATAAGAGCTGCTCTCCACAGCATATTCTCCCTGCAACCATCTGATCAACCATTGGGCCTTTGAGGCATCTACTTCCTCTCCCCTTTGAAAAAGGTCAGATAGTGAGATAGGGTGATAAAGGCTTTAACCCTAACCCTAACCCTAACCCTAACCCGACCACTTCCTCTCCACCTGTGAGTCTTTCTGGGAGATCATAGCCACTGATTACACTGACCAGAACTGGGAGGAGATGCAGCGATGGTTGAAGAAGGAACCAGGGGCTTTTGACTGGACCCCCATCATGAAATACGTCTGTGAGTTGGAGGGAGACAGGTATGGAGAAAGAAGCCACATTGGCCATGTAGCTACCCTTCATTTAAAAACTTCTTGACTTTTTTGTTTTGTTTTGTCCTGCTTTCTGGAAGGGCTCATCTAACTTATAGGTTGGAGGAAAGAGAAGCCTTTACATGTACTGAATAAAACAGTATGGTTCACACATAAACCAGAGAAGCACAAAATAAGCAAATGGTATCTCCTGTGGAAAACACAGAAGGCTCCTAAAACAGTCAATCGACTGGATGTCTCACCCCAGACCAATGATGGTCAAACACATCCTGAGCGCACCTCCTTAAGGAAGGTCACATTAACCTAATGTAATAATGGGTGTTTGTTCTCAAACCCGTTCTCCCAATGAAGGTTTGGGGAGAAGGGCTGTGCATGTGTGTGCATGTGTGTGCATGTGTGCCTCTCTCCATCACTCTCTGCAAAGGAGAGAAAGGAAGATGGCTGGACAGGAATCCAAAAATTGGAAGGCTGGACTGTCTGGCAGAATTAGAATGCTGCTCTCCAGCGCAGGACTTAGGAAGAAAAGGAGCAAAAAAGCTTCAAGCCCCAGCAAGCATCCTTCCACCTGCTCCTCGGTCTCACACAGGAGCGAAAAAGAGATTCTCCTCTGGAGGGCGGTCAGAGAGGGGAGGTGGAGCCTGGCTCTTTGAACATCTGGCCCTGAAGACCCCCTTCTCTGTCGTGCCTCTTCTCCTGCCCTCCGGGAAGAGGACCCTCCCCCTTTCCCCCTCGCTTCCCTCTTGCCTGGAGAGGAAGGGGGTCTTTCCAAGGCAGAACATCTGATTGCGTAAGACGGAGAGGGCAGGTCAGGTCAGGTCCTGGCATCAATCCTCTTGTCAGGAGGTGGGCAAGAAGATCACGCTGCAGCATGCAACAGTCTGCTTTGTTGAGAAACCGATCCGTAAGAGAAATCTGGGGGCAGAGCCAACAAACATAAAAATATTATAAATTCAGGGCTTGAAGGGAGCAACCAGCAGTTGGGAAAAGAGTTTGTGGGGTGATGGAGGAGCCTTTCACAGAGGGAGATTTCTATGCTGAGAATTTTCTTCCCAAAGATTATCTGGAAACGTATTATAAAGTTATCCTTGATGCTGATGATCAGCTTGTAACCTTTTTCCTGAAAGGGGCCCACAGGGCATTCACCGTAGGTAAGTGTTGACTTTCTCAATTTTAAAATCAAGGTTGTTGATTGAGATAGCCAGGAGGAACCAAGAGGCACAATGCAAGCTCATTGGTTCATATTCACATTTGGAATATTCATATTCATACTTGGAATATTGCATCCAGTTTTGGTCGCCATGATATAAAATAGATGTTGAGACTCTAGAAAGAGAGCAGAGAAAAGCAACAAAGATGATTAGGGGGATGGAGATTAAAACATATGAGGAACGGTTGCAGGAATTGGGTATGTCTAGTCTAGAGAAAAGAAGGACGAGGGGGGACATGATAGCAGTGTTCCAATAGGTGAGGGGCTGCCACAAAGAATAGGGGGTCAACCTACTTTCCAGAGTACCAGAAGATAAAACAAGAAGCATTGGATGGAAACTAATCAAGGAGAGAAGAAACCTGGAATCAAGGAGAAACTTCCTACCAGTGAGAACAATTAACCAGTGGAACAACTTGCCTCCAGAAGTTATTGGTGCTCCATCATTGGAGGTTTTTAAGAAGAGATTGGACAGACATTTGTCCAGAATGATATAGGGTCTCCTTCATGTCCAGGAGGTTGGACTAGAAGACCTCCAAGGTCCTTTTCAAATATGTTACTCTGTTATATTCACAATTTTGCTCATTATAACCTGCACCACTTAGATGTTCTCTTCAAGGTACAAACAGTCATGAAGTGGAAGTAGCTTACAAAAGGCAGATGCCAAAATGGTCACAAACATTATTTGACCTTTTATAGAATAGAATAGAATAGAATAGAATAGAATAGAATAGAATAGAATAGAATAGAATAGAATAGAATAGAGTAGAGTAGAGTAGAGTAGAGTAGAGTAGAGTAGAGTAGAGTAGAGTAGAGTAGAAGAAAATTCTTTATTGGCCAAGTGTGATTGCACACACAAGGAATTTGTCTCTGGTGCATAGCTCTCAGTGTACATATAAACAACAAGGTGATAGGTCATAGATCATAGATCATAGTTACAATCATTAATCATAAGATACAACATCAGGTGATAAATCATAGATACTAATAGGAGAAGGTATTAGGAAATATGAGAAAGATGAGAAATCAAGAAAGATGAGAAAGATAATACAGCCTACTACATGGGCAAATATCTTTAGGCCTAAGACAGTGCTGTGGAAATTAGGTGTTCAGCTGAATGATGGTGTGGGAAAAAAACTATATGTCTAATTGTTTTGGCATGCAATGACCTATAGCGGCGTCCAGAGGGGAGAACTTGAAACAGTTTACAGAGAGATATGGAAATGAAACCCAAGCAATTGGCTTGTGGACAAAGGTTTTTACATGTGTGTACTTCTTCTTGGGAAATGAGCAAAAGCTGGGTCGGAAATAGGTTCATGGGAATGCTGAGAAGACAAGGGGTTGCCAAATGGTAAGGTGGCCTCCAGGATGCTCTTTGAAGGGCTTCTGGTGCTTCTGGGGAAGTTTAGATGGGCAAAATAGGCAACAGTGTAAAGAATAGCAGATGTGAAGGACCCAAAGCAGGCTGAGCTTCAAAAACTCTGCATTTGGTTTGATGGGCTCCAGATGGCATCAAGGGAGATACCCTGATCGACATTGGCACTGGCCCAACCATCCACCAGTTCCTCTCTGCCTGCGAGTCCTTCCGGGAGATCATAGCCACCGATTACATTGACCAGAACCGGGAGGAGGTGCAGCGATGGCTGAAGAAGGAACCTGGGGCTTTCGACTGGACGCCCATCCTGAAATATGTCTGTGAGTTGGAGGGAGACAGGTAGGTAGAAGGAGAATATATCTTTTTGTTTGAAAGACTTTAAGATGCAGATTAATTTAGCCTCAGCCAAAGAAAGCAATCAGGAACTCTTCTTCCAACTTTACCTAAACTGTCCATCTATGAAAATGTAGCAGGAGAGATTTTGCATCAGGAACTTAACAGGAGAATAATTGTGCAGATCCGAAGAGTCCAGATCGAAGAACCCAAGTAGACTCTCTCTCTCAGAAAGCTTTGCTAGCCACTGCTGATTTAGATGTGCCCATTGTGCTAGCAAAGCAGGGTCCACTATCTCTCCTAAGCAAATGAGAAATGGAGATCCAGTTGTTCCAAGCTCAGTCTCTGTTTCAATTCTTCTGAAGTGCTTCAGAAGATCTGCAGGGTCATTTCCTGCTCAATGGTCCATGTCTTCTTTGGGCCTGAGTGGTTCTTCTCCTGCCAGTTCCAACTGCAGAAAGGCAGTGGGAATCCATGTGCTGCTCAAGGGTGAATTAACTGACAAATACAAATTGACCATTTCCATAGCAACCCTATGATGCCAGAGAGGAGACATCATCACATAAAGGCTGCCATTATCTTTTTGCATCCCGACCTTTTATCCAGGGACAGAAATAATGGTATATTTGTCATGACATAGTCACAAGTGGCTCTTTATTAATTTATTGAAATAATGTACAGCACCCTCTGCATCTGTGAGGTATGTGGTGCCAAGACAAAGATTGATGACCATGGTGGCAGCTACATGGGGACCCAACCCTAATCCTGTGTTCCTTGTGTTGGCTGGGGAATTCTGGGAGCTGGAACCCAAGCATCTTAAGAGTTGCCAAGGCTGAGAAACACTGTTCTAGACCTTCCAGGTCCCCGACTGATATTGAATACAGGCTAGAAGGAATTCTTGCAGAGAGAAGGGCTTTTCTTTTCTTGAAGGACAGCAGACCTGGGAAGCCTGCCCTGTCTCCATCCATAAAAAGAAGGGCAACTCTAGGTTGACAAAGGTCTGGAGGTAAGCAGGTCATATTCTTCTTGTCTTCCCCCCCCAGGGAAAAATGGCCAGAGAAGGAAGAGAAGGTCCGAAGAACCGTCAAGCGATACCTGAAATGTGATGTGACCCAACCCAACCCTTTGGCTCCGCTGGTTCTTCCTCCTGCAGATTGTCTGCTCTCCAGTTTGTGCTTCGATGGGGCTTGCAGAGACATCCCCACCTACCGATCAGCCTTCAGGAACATCAGTTCCCTTCTGAAACCAGGGGGACACCTTCTCTTTCATTCAACGCTTGAGGGGCACTACTACATGGTTGGCCAACGCAGGTTCTTTGCCCTCTATTTGGAGAAGGAGATGATAGAAGAGGCAGTGAGACAGGCTGGCTTTGTCATTAAATGGATTGAGGAGACCAGGATCCACTTCCCTCCTTCTGTAGCAGATGGAAAGGGGCTGTGCATTCTTCTTGCCCAGAAATGTAGCCTGTGAATATTAGGCAACTGCTGATGTAACACCCAGAGATTTGCCGAACAATTGTTATGAAACTGTTGTACAAGTTAGGGAAAGCACACACCACGTGGCTTCTGTGATCTTTTCCATGCCTTTCCTAGTAGGTTCTGTGTGTAATAAAGTAACATCTTGCCTCTGTGTTTGTGTGTTGGTTTGTGCTTCCTTTGTGTTGTGTCTCTCTGTTTTCTATGTACGTGGATTCTCTGTGCATGCGTTGCCCTGTGCTGCCTTCGGCCCTACCCATCCTGAGATGGCACTCCCTTCTTCTTGGCTACCTCCTACTTGGTGACCCTCTCTGTGCCTCCGGCCGCTGCTCTCCCACATGTCAGAGCCCCGAACCCCTCTCTCTCTGCTGCCCCAATGAGCAGCAATGCTGAGCCAGTTCAAAGCAGAGGCAGATCACCCATCGGGCTACCACTGGCCACTGGGAGGTGAGGGGGCAGCCTCCTTCAGCCCTCTTGGTCTTACCCCCTTCCTATCTGCTTACTGTCTCACCTCTAAATGTCCCCCACCCACATCTGGATCATCCAGAGTTGGGTAAAAGACCTTGCACTCTGGTTCTTTGCCCAGGCAGGGACTCCACCAGAATTTGTCTTCATGTGGGGTCTTTCCAGGACACAGGGGGCTGATTTGCAAAACAGCTGCATGCCAGAGTGGTTTAAGCTGGTGAACCGATCCACTCTTCCCCCTTGATAGGTCCCATGCCCTTTGGCATGGTTCAGGCTGCCCAGAGGCACCCTCGTGCCAGGCAGCTGCACATTTTTTAAAATGCTGCAATCTGCAGAAGTGGGAATTGTGAAGTAGGTCAGGACAAGAAACCACTGCTGGCAAAGAGGCAGAACAAGGCTGGGGCCAGGCTACCTTTCTGTACCCATGCCCAGAAGAGGTGGCTGGTTGGCACTTTGGAGCCACGGGAGAAAAATGATGGGTTGGTGCAGAGCTGAGCTGTCCAGGCATATCTGAGCAGCTCTGTACTTTTGTCCTCAAGCGGATTTGCTTCTGCGTCTTGGTAGAATTCCTGAATGAACTTAGCAGGTTGTCTGTAGAGGTTCTGAGGGCATGTCCAAGGGTCACCTGCCTGCCTTCAGAGCCTGAAATAGTCTCCTGTAAAATTGTGCCTTGAGAATTTGGGAAGGGTGGCGTCATGCACAGTATTTGAAGGATCCAGGTTGGAAAGGAGAGGTCTAAAGCACTCTTGAGGATCAATGGGAGATATAAATCTGGAGGAGGTTGTCCTCCATGCATTTGCTAGAGGCTCCTTGGGGTCATTCTGCTTTCCAGGTGCAACTTTAGAGACTCTGAGTGAATATGAGGAACACAAGATATAGATGATCAATACTTTCAAGTTTGTGCCCTGCCATTGTGCTTCTCTCAGGAAGGTGTTGAGTGGACTTGTGACAGAGGAAGAAGAGCACCACTATCACAAGATCCATTTTTTTGCTGGATTTCCCTTATCTGCAGGACAAGAGATGGTTCAGTGGCCCTGGAATCCAAAATGTTTCAGAGAACAGAGTACATTCTTCAGATTTTTCAGGGAAAAAGTCCACCCAGAATTTGTCCTGCCTGATCAGCTTAGAGTGTTGGCTCTGAAGAACAGTTCCCACAGACCGAGGATTGTGGCAACCCAGGACACAAACTATTTTGGTTTTAGAGTTCATCCTCAAGAATCAGATAATATCAGATTTTAAGTTCTAATTGTGGGGGTAAAATTTTGGTAGTTGAAGTCCACTCCTCTTAAGGTTGCCAAGGTTGAGAAACATTGCCCTACCTGTTCTGGGCTCAGCTCTAGGAGAGTAACAATAACAACAATAACAACAATAACAACAACAATAACAATAACAACAACAACAACAACAACAGTAACAGTAACAACAACAACAACAACAACAACAACAACAACAACAACAATAATAATAATAATAATAATAATAATAATAATAATAATAATAATAATAATAATAATAATAATAATAATAGTAATAATAATAATAATAATAAAGTTGGGAGGTACCTTGGAGGTCATCTAGTCCAACCCCCTGCTCAGGCAGGAAACCCTATACCATTTCAGACAAATGGCTGTCCAGTCTCTTCTTAAAAACTTCCAGTGTTGGAGCATTCACCGCTTCTGGAGGCAGGTTGTTCCACTGGTTAATTGTTCTAACTGTCAGGAAGTTTCTCCTTAGTTCCAGGTTGCTTCTCTCCTTGACTAGTTACCATCCGTTACTTCTTGTCCTGCCCTCAGGCGCCTTGGAGAATAGCTTGACTCCCTCTTCTTTGGGGCAGCCCCTGAGATATTGGAACACTGCTATCATGTCCCCCCTCGTCCTTCTCTTCATTAAACTAGACATACCCAATTCCATCAACCTTTCCTTATACGTTTTAACCTCCAGTCCCCTAATCATCTTTGTTGCTCTTCTCTGTACTCTTTCTAGAGTCTCAACATCTTTTTTACATCGTGGTGACCAAACTGGATGCAGTATTCCAAGTGTGGCCTTACCAAGGCATTGTAAAGTGGTATTAACTTCACGTGATCTTGATTCTATCCTCTGTTAATGCAGCCTAGCACTGTGTTGGCTTTTTTTGGCAGCTGCAGCACACTGCTGGCTCATATTTACGTGATTGTCCACTAGGACTCCGAGTCCCTCTCACAGTTACTGCTATTGAGCAAGGTACCCCCTATACTATACCTTACATTTGGTTTTTCTTGCCTAAATGTAGAACCTTACTTTTTCACCATTGAATTTCATTTTGTTAGATAGCGCCCAGTGTTCAAGTCTGTCCAGATCCTCCTGTATCTTAAGCCTGTCTTCTGGAGTGTTGGCTATTCCTGCCAGCTTGGTGTCGTCTGCAAATTTGATGAGTTCCCCATCTATCCCCTCTCCTAAATCGTTGATGAAGATGTTGAAGAGCACTGGGCCCAGAACAGAGCCCTGGGGCACCCCACTACACACTTCCCTCCATGTAGATGCGTTCCATTGAGGACCACACGCTGAGTACGGCCGGTCAGCCAGCTACGAATCATCTGGTGGTGATGCTGTCTAACCCACATTTTTCTATCTTATCAGTAGTAGGTTGTGATCTACTTTATCAAATGCCTTACTGAAGTCCAAGTAAATTATATCCACAGCATTCCTCTGATCCCTAATTTTTGTCACTTGGTCAAAGAATGCAATAAGATTTGTCTGGCATGATCTGTTTTTGACAACCCCTGTTGGCTTTTAGTATGATTTTGTTTGCCTCTAGTGTTCGCTGATTCGTTGTTTGATTATCTTTTCCAGAATCTTCCCGGTATTGAGGTCAGGCTGATAGGTCTGTAATTTCCTGGGTCCATTTTTTTTCCCTTTTTTGAAGATGGTAACTACATCAGCTCTTTTCCAGTCCCCGGTAGTTCCCCAGTGCTCCAGGATCTTTGAAAAATATAGTTCAGTGGTTCTGAGATCACATCTGCCAGTTCCTTGAGAACCCTGGGGTGTAATCCATCTGGTCCTGGTGATTTGAACTCGTCTAGGCTGGACAGGTGCTCACTTACCGTTTTCTTGCCTATCTTAACTTGTGTTTCTATTCTGTTTTTTATGGCACTATTTTTGGTAGGTTGGTCTGTTTTTTTCCCTTTGTGTAAAGACAGATGCAAAAAACGAGTTAAATAGTTCTGCTTTCTCCCTGTTGCTTGTCACCTTCTTGCCACTTTCACCCACTAATGGACCAATCATTTCCTTCACTTTTTTCTTGTTTTTTACATGTTGAAAGAAGCTTTTTTTGTTATTTTTGACTTTGGTCGCAGCCTTAGTTCATTTGAGCCTTAGCTTTCCTCACTTCATCTTTGCAGGCTCGGCTATTTGCTGATATTCTGACTTAGTTATCTTTCCACTTTATACTTGTCCTTTTTATCTTTCAATTTATCAGAGAGTTCTTTATGCAGCCATGCTGGTTTCTTTTGAGAGCTGTTATTTTTCCTCTTTGTTGGTATTGTGCTAGACTGGGCTTTTATTATCTCACTTTTCAAAATTTCCCAGCTTCTTGAGTTGTTTTCCCCTTGAGATTCTCATCCATGGAATCCTTCCCAACCCTCTCTAAGTTTATTAAAATTAGCTCTCTTAAAGTCCAAGACTCTAGTTTGACTGTGTTCTATTGCTTGTGCTTCCATAATGTTGAATTCCAATATTGCATGATCACTTCCTCCCAAGGTTCCTGTGGCTTCAACACCTTCTATCATTTCATCCCTGTTAGTGAGAATTAGATCCAAAATGGCTAATCCCCTAGTTCCCTTCTCTACTTTTTGGGAGACAAAGTTGTCTGCTAGGTTTGCAAGGAATCTGTTTGATTTTCCACTTGGTGCAGAGTTTGTCTCCCAGTTGATGTCAGGGTAGTTAAAGTCCCCCATTACTATTGTGATGTGCTTCCTACATACCTTAGTTAGCTGACTAGCAAAAAGTTCATCTATTTCCTCTGTTTGGTTGGGTGGCCTGTAGTATACACCTATGGCAATGTCATTTCCCCCTTTTATATTGACCCAAATGCATTCAAGACAGTTTTCATCATTGTTGTGCTCTATTTCTGTAGAGATGTAGTTATTTCTTACATATAGAGCAACTCCACCTCCTCTTTTATTTGGTCTGTTTCTTTTAAATAATTTAAATCCCTCTAGCTGTGTGTTCCATTTGTGGGTTTCATCCCACCATGTTTCCGTAATGGCAACAATATCATATCTGCCCTCATTAGCCTGAATTTCTAGTTCACCCTGTTTGCTGTTCATACTCTGTGCATTGGTATATAGACATTTGAGTCATTTATGACTGACCCTGTGTTTACTTTCTACGTAACCTGTTTACTTTCTACGTAACCTGATAAACCAAGAGCTGAAATAGATGCTATAATTAGCAACCCTTTGGAGCCAATAAGCAGGAAGTAAGGGATAGGTAGATTAGGGCAAACAGTAGGAAGGAAGCTGGACATTTAAGAAACAGAGTTGGAATTCAGAAAGGAAAGGGAAGAGAGGTTGTCCCAAAGAAAAGTTGGACTCTGGAGCAGAACTGAAGCCCAGATGAAAAGGGAGAAATTACTGACAGTGAGAACAATTAATCAACGGAGTAGCTTGCCTTCTTGGGTTGTGGGTGCTCCACCACTGGAGGTTTTCAAAAATAAACTGGCAAACCATCTGACTGGGACAGTATAGGACTCCTGCCTTGAGCAGGAGGTTGGACTAGAAGACATATGAGGTCCCTTACAGCTCTATGATTCCATGATTCTGCACCAGAAGTAGGGCAGTAAGAAAGGGGAGATGGAGTCCAGTGGTGGGATTCAGCCAGTTCGCATCACTTCGGCAGAACCGGTAGCTAGTTTTTTGTTGCCCAGGCCCAGAATGGACTTCCAAAAGCGGCATCCACACAGAGAACCAGTTGTTCACATATTTGAATCCCACCATTGGTGGAGTCTAATGGTTTTGATATCTGGCCCTGAAGGCACTCTTCTCTGCCATGTCCCTTCTGTTTCTCCAGCTCTCCTGCAAGAGGACCCACCCCCTCCTTTCCCCTTTCCTTTCTTTGCCAAGAGGGGAAGGGGTTCTTCTGCTGCCTCTTTTTCAAGACAGAATATCTGATTGTGTAAAATGGAGAGGTCAAGTCCTTGCTTCAAATCTGTTAGCAGGAAATAGGCAAAATAATCATTCTGCATCATCTGTTGAGGAATGTATCTGTAAGGGAAATCAGGAGATGGAGCCAGCAAAGTATAATAATAATCTGAGCACAAAAGGAACAACCAGAAATTGGTAAAAGTGTTTCTGGGATGATGGAAGAGTCTTACACAGGGAAAGATTTTTACACTGAGCATTTTGATCCCAGAGACCATCTGGAAAACTACTACAAAGTTAACTTGGAGGATGGTGGACTGGGTCAGTTTGTAACCTTTTTCCTGAAAGGGGCCCACAGGGCATTCACCATAGGTAAGTGCTGACTTTCCCAATTTTAACCTCAAGGTGAGGGAAGCTTGTTGATCTGAGATGGTCAGGAGGAGCCAAGAGGCAGATCACAAAGTCATGCTTTCATCGTCATGCTTTCATGCTTTGATGTTGGCCCATTGCCCGGTGGACTCACCCATCACTCTCGGCCATTAACCCGATAAGGTAAAGTGTGCCTCTTCTTCTGTCAGTTCCTACTGGAGAAAATCAGTGAGAATCCATGTTCTGTTCAGGAGTGAATTAACGAAACATATAAATTGACCATTTGGGCGCAACACGAGAAAAGCTTCAGCCCAAAACAGATGTTTTCTGCCCCAGAAGTAGGTCGGTCAGAAAAGGGAAGCGGACCTGGCTGTTTGGACTACTGGCCCTGAAGGCACTTTTCTCTGCCAAGGCTCTTCTACTCTACTTCTCCTGACCTCCAGTGAGAGGACCTTTCCTTTCCCCCTTGCGTTCTTGCCCAGAGAGGAAGGGTGTTTGTGTGTGTGTCTTCTGATGCCTCTTTTCCAAGAGAGAATATTGGATTGCATAAGGGGAGGCTCCAGGTCCCTTCCACCCGTGATTCTGTGTTCTGTTGTTCCCAAAATGGGTCAGCCTGCCGCGGAAGCCAATCAGAGCCAGACAGGAGTGATGGACTTTTGCAACACTTTCATTGAACCATTTCAGCAAAAGGATCCCAGCTGCTAACGGAGCCGAGACTCCGAACAACAGCAAAGCACCATCTTTTATACCATTGAATATCAGAAATAGGGAACTACAAATTTCACAAACCATCACCTTTTATGAAGTTATACTTTCCTTTAGTCTACGTGTCCTTTGCCCGTTTGCAGTTTCTGTAATTGACCCATATTTGGTTATTCTACCTCTATTGCCAAGCCTCGTGACTTCCTATTCAGTTTTTGGGTATGTGTTATCCCATTTTGTCCATTTCTAACTGTCACTTCTAGGTTATCACTGCCTCCCTGGATGGGGACATAGTGTTTCTTTTATTACATCAGGGCAGGGCAGGACTTGGCTTCAAATCTGTTGGGAAGACGTGAGCAACATGTTCACGCTGCGATATGCAAAGATGATCTTTGTTGAGAAACCAGTCTGTAAGGGAAATCAGGAGGTGGAGCCAGCAAAGACCAAAGTACAATAATCATCCGAGCATGAAAGGAACAACCAGAAATTGGTAAAGTGTTTCTGGGATGATGGAAGAGTCTTACACAGGGAAAGATTTTTACACTGAGCATTTTGATCCCAGAGACCATCTGGAAAAGTACTACAAAGCTAACTTGGAGGATGGTGGACTGGGTCAGTTTGTAACCTTTTTCCTGAAAGGGGCCCACAGGGCATTCACCATAGGTAAGTGCTGACTTTCCCAATTTTAACCTCAAGGTGAGGGAAGCTTGTTGATCTGAGATGGTCACGAGGAGCCGAGAGGCAGATCACAAAGTCATGCTTTCATCTTCCTAATTCTGCTGATTATAACCTGCACCACTTAGAGGTCCTCTTCAGGGTACAAACAGCCACGGAGTGGAAGTAGCTTACGAAAGGCAGATGCCAAAATGTTCACAAATATCCCTTCCAGACCTTTAATTCTATATTTTATTACTTGAACTTTTCTGCAGACTAATCAGGAAATGAAACATAAGGAAGAAATTTCCCCAATCTCTTTCACATGTGTTTATCTTTTTCTGGAGAGAGGGACAAATGGGTGGACTGGAAATAGGTTCATGGGAATGCTAAGAAGAAAATGGGTTTCCAGGTGATCAGGTGGCCTCCAGGATGCTCTTCAAAGGGCTTCTGGTGTTTCTGGGACAGTTTAGATGGGGGAAATTGGCACCAGCATGCAGCATAGCACATGTGAAGGACCCAAAGCATACTGAACTTGAAAAAAACTGTGGTTGGGTTGATGGGCTCCAGATGGCATCAAGGGAGACACCCTCATCGACATTGGCAGTGGCGCAACCATCCACCAATTCCTCTCCGCCTGCGAGTCATTCCGGGAGATCATAGCCACCGATTACGCTCTCCAGAACCGCAAGGAGGTTCAACGATGGCTGAAGAAGGAGCCGGGGGCTTTTGACTGGACACCCATCGTGAAATATGTCTGTGAGTTGGAAGGAGACAGGTATGTAGAGGAAGAACGTAGTCTTTGCTTTGACAAGAGCTGGGAAGAACTGAATCAGTTGTTCCAGACTCGGTCTCTGTTTCAATTCTTCTGCAGTGCTTCAGAAGGACCCGCAGGGTCATCTCCTCCTCAATGGTCCATGTTTTCTTTGGGCCTCCCCTTTCCAAGCTCTTTCTCTGGTGGGACCTCCATCTAAGCAGGGTCTCTCTAGCCAAAGCCCTCCATTGGCTTCCATCTCTGTTTCTTCTTGCATTGGACTCAGAAAGATGAATAGTCAAAGTTTGCAGCCTATCCAACCCTCCATGCTTTGATGTTGGCCCATTGCCCGGTGGACTCACCCATTACTCTCGGCTATTAACCCGATAAGGTAAAGTGTGCCTCTTCTTCTGTCAGTTCCTACTGGAGAAAAGCAGTGAGAATCCATGTTCTGTTCAGGAGTGAATTAACGAAACATATAAATTGACCATTTCCACAGCAACCCTAAGATGCCAGAGAGGAGACATCATCACACAGAGGCTGCCATCACCTATTTCTATACTGACCTTTGATCCAGAAACATAATTCATGAAATTTGTATGATGTCATAGTTACACATGGCTCACTGAAATTATTTATAGCCCCGTCCCCATCTCTGAGGTAAGTGGTGCCAAGCTAAGAGACTGGTGGCTGCTGTGGAAGCCACATGGGGACCCAACCCTAGACCGGTGTTACTTGTGTTGTCTGGACAATTCTTGGAGCTGAATCCCATACATCTTAAGAGTTGCCAAGGCTGAGGAACATGTCCTCGACCTTTCCAGACTGATATTTGAATCAAAGCAAGAAGGAATTCTTGCAGAGAGAAGGGCTTTTCTTTTCTTGAAGGACAGCAGACCTGGGAAGCCTGCCCTGTCTCCATCCATAAAAAGAAGGGCAACTCTAGGTTGACAAAGGTCTGGAGGTAGGCAGGTCATATTCTTCTTGTCTTCCCCCCCCCCAGGGAAAAATGGCCAGAGAAGGAAGAGAAGGTCCGAAGAACCGTCAAGCGATACCTGAAATGTGATGTGACCCAACCCAACCCTTTGGCTCCGCTGGTTCTTCCTCCTGCAGATTGTCTGCTCTCCAGTTTGTGCTTTGATGGGGCTTGCAGAGACATCCCCACCTACCAATCGGCCTTCAGGAACATCAGTTCCCTTCTGAAACCAGGGGGGCACCTCCTGTTTTATTCAACCCTTGAAGGGCACTACTACACGGTTGGCCAACACCGATTCTCTAACATTTACTTGGAGAGGGAGATGATAGAAGAGGCAGTGAGACTGGCTGGCTTTGTTATTAAATGGATTGAAGAGACCAGGATCAACTGCCCCCCTTCTATAGCAGATGGGAAGGGGCGGTGCATCCTTCTCTCCCAGAAATGTAGCCCATGAAATAAGGCAGCTGTTGATGTAACACCCAGAGGCTGCCCCAACCATTGTTATGAATCTGTTATATAAGTTAGGGAAAGCACACACCATGTGTGTTCTGTGATCTTTTCCACGCCTTTCCTAGTAGGTACTTAGGAAATGGCTCTATGTGTAATAAAGTAACATCTTGCCTATGTGTTTGTGTGATGGTTTGTGTGCTTTCCTTGTGTTGTGTCTGTCTGTTTTCTTTGTATGTGGATTCTCCGTGTATGTGCTGTCCTGTACTGTCCATGGCCCTGCCCGTTCTGAGATGGCACTTCCTTCTTCTTGGCTCCCCTAACACTGACTGAGGGGTGACCCTCCTTGTGCCTATGGACACTGCTCTCCTACAAGTCAGAGCTGCCCTTCCCCCTCTCTCTCTGCTGCCCCAATGAGAGGCAATGCTGAGCCAGAGACAGATCAGCCACGGGGCCACTGCTGGCTGCTGGGAGGTGAGAGGGCAGCCTTCTTCAGCCCTCTTGGTCTTATCCACTTTGCATCTGCCCAGTGCCCCACCTCTAAATGTGTCCCACCCACATCTGGCTCTCGCAGGGTTGGGGAAAACATATTGTACTCTGTTTTTTTGGTCAGGCAGGGCCAGCTGTGCTTCCTGCGGAGAGACTCGGCTAGAGTTTGTCTGCATGTGGGGTGTTTTTCGGGACACAAGGGGCCTCTTTTCCAAAGCAGCTGCATGCCAGTGCTGGTTTAGGCTGGTGAGCCAATCCACTCCTCCACTTTGATAGGTCCCATGCTCCTTGGCACGGCTCAGGCTGCCCACAGGCACCCTTGTACTAGGCAGCCTCCCCACTTTTTATGGACACTGCAAGCTGCAGAAGCAGAAATTGTGGAGGAGGTCGGGACAAGGAACTGCAGCTGGCAAAGAGGCAGAACAAGGCAGGGGCCAGGCTACTTTTCTGCACTCATTCCCAGAACAGGCAGCCAGTCGGTGAGCGCTTTGGTGAGACCGGAGAGACACGTTGGGCTGGTGCCTAGCTGAGCTCCCTTCATTTGGCTGTTAGTGTCTGCCAAGCTGCTTTTGCGCCCCATCGGATGAGTGAGGCAGTGGAGGTTTCTTTGGCGCAAACGTTGCAAGCTCTTCCTGGGCACAAACGCTTCTTCTGAACCCCAGGCAGCCCTGGGCCCTGCTGGGTGCTTCAGCTGATCTTTATGGCTCCAGAAGCTGCTTTGGTTCCTTGGCATCTCAAAGATGGACAAACTCCTGGAATTCCACAGCTAGCTATGAAAATAATTGATTTATTCCCAGGGAACTGAGAGATGCCTTTCTTTTACTTTGGGGCCCTGGATTATGACCTCCTCATTTTAGGTCCCCCTGAGGCCCCTTTGGCCTGGCATCCGGAGTCGCAAACTCAAATGCCCTCTGGTATTCCCCTCTGCAGCCCCCCAGGTCTCTCACTGGACTAAGTCAGGATGCCGCAGCCGTGAGATCCTGAAGGGATTCTGCAGCCCACTGCAAAGCTGCATTCCGGGGAACCTGGCCCCATGCATTGGCATCCAGTCCCAAAATAGAAAGGCGATGACTTTCCCCAGTCCCAAGTGCCAAGGAAGAGTTGGTCAGGCATGGAGTTGGCCTTCAGCTCCCCTGAGGGGGGAGGGGGGAACCTGCCTCTTGACACACAACCCTGGGAAAGGAACTAGGATAAAGGGTGATTCACAGGAGAAGTGGGGCAGCTGGGCGCAACACGAGAAAAGCTTCAGCCCAAAATAGATGTTTTCTGCCCCAGAAGTAGGTCGGTCAGAAAAGGGAAGCGGACCTGGCTGTTTGGACAACTGGCCCTGAAGGCACTTTTCTCTGCCAAGGCTCTTCTACTCTACTTCTCCTGACCTCCAGTGAGAGGACCTTTCCTTTCCCCCTTGCGTTCTTGCCCAGAGAGGAAGGGTGTTTGTGTGTGTGTCTTCTGATGCCTCTTTTCCAAGAGAGAATATTGGATTGCATAAGGGGAGGCTCCAGGTCCCTTCCACCCGTGATTCTGTGTTCTGTTGTCCCCAAAATGGGTCAGCCTGCCGCGGAAGCCAATCAGAGCCAGACAGGAGTGATGGACTTTTGCAACACTTTCATTGAACCATTTCAGCAAAAGGATCCCAGCTGCTAACGGAGCCGAGACTCCGAACAACAGCAAAGCACCATCTTTTATACCATTGAATACCAGAAATAGGGAACTACAAATTTCACAAACCATCACCTTTTATGAAGTTATACTTTCCTTTAGTCTACGTGTCCTTTGCCCGTTTGCAGTTTCTGTAATTGACCCATATTTGGTTATTCTACCTCTATTGCCAAGCCTCGTGACTTCCTATTCAGTTTTTGGGTATGTGTTATCCCATGTTGTCCATTTCTAACTGTCACTTCTAGGTTATCACTGCCTCCCTGGATGGGGACATAGTGTTTCTTTTATTACATCAGGGCAGGTCAGGACTTGGCTTCAAATCTGTTGGGAAGACGTGAGCAACATGTTCACGCTGCGATATGCAAAGATGATCTTTGTTGAGAAACCAGTCTGTAAGGGAAATCAGGAGGTGGAGCCAGCAAAGACCAAAGTACAATAATCATCTGAGCACGAAAGGAACAACCAGAAATTGGTAAAGTGTTTCTGGGATGATGGAAGAGTCTTACACAGGGAAAGATTTTTACACTGAGCATTTTGATCCCAGAGACCATCTGGAAAAGTACTACAAAGCTAACTTGGAGGATGGTGGACTGGGTCAGTTTGTAACCTTTTTCCTGAAAGGGGCCCACAGGGCATTCACCATAGGTAAGTGCTGACTTTCCTAATTTTAACCTCAAGGTGAGGGAAGCTTGTTGATCTGAGATGGTCACGAGGAGCCGAGAGGCAGATCACAAAGTCATGCTTTCATCTTCCTAATTCTGCTGATTATAACCTGCACCACTTAGAGGTCCTCTTCAGGGTACAAACAGCCACGGAGTGGAAGTAGCTTACGAAAGGCAGATGCCAAAATGTTCACAAATATCCCTTCCAGACCTTTAATTCTATATTTTATTACTTGAACTTTTCTGCAGACTGATCTGGAAATGAAACACAAGGAAGAAATTTCCCCAATCTCTTTCACATGTGTTTATCTTTTTCTTGAGAGAGGGACACATGGGTGGATTGGAAATAGGTTCATGGGAACGCTAAGAAGAAAAGGGGTTTCCAGGTGATCAGGTGGCCTCCAGGATGCTCTTCAAAGGGCTTCTGGTGTTTCTGGGACAGTTTAGATGGGGGAAATTGGCACCAGCATGCAGCATAGCACATGTGAAGGACCCAAAGCATACCGAACTTGAAAAAAACTGTGGTTGGGTTGATGCGTTCCAGATGGCATCAAGGGAGACACCCTCATCGACATTGGCAGTGGCGCAACCATCCACCAATTCCTCTCCGCCTGCGAGTCATTCCGGGAGATCATAGCCACCGATTACACTCTCCAGAACCAGGAGGAGGTTCAACGATGGCTGAAGAAGGAGCCGGGGGCTTTTGATTGGACCCCCATCGTGAAATATGTCTGTGAGTTGGAAGGAGACAGGTATGTAGAGGAAGAACGTAGTCTTTGCTTTGACACTTTCAAAACTCTGATTTATACTGAACTAGAGAAGGCAACCAGATGCCTTTCTTTCAAATTTCGCTAGTCTTTTCATCTATGAAAATGCAGCAGGAGAGATTTTGCAATCAGGAGCTTAACAGGAAAACAACTGTGCAGACCAAAAGAGTCCAGATTGAACAACCAAGGGGGACTCTTTTTCAGAAAGCATGGCTAGCTGCTGCTGAGATAGAGACATGGCTCTTGTGTCCATTCTGCTATGAAAGCAAAGTGGCAACAAGTCCTTCTGAGTCCTTTCTTCTGAGCAGATAGGAAATGGAGAACCAGTTGTTCCAAATCCGGTCTGTTTCAATTCTTCTGCAGTGCTTCAGAAGGGCCTGCAGGGTTATTTCCTCCTCAATGGCCCATGTCTTCTTTGAGCCTCTCCTTTCCAAGCTCTTTCTCCTGGTGGGTCTTTATCTTAGTAAAGTCTCTCTAGCCAAAGCCCTCCATTGGCTTCCATCTCTGTTTCTTCTTGTGTCGGGCTCAGAAAGATGAGTATTCTGAGAGAGGAAGTCCACACATTTGAGAGTTGTCAAGGTTGAGAAACACTGCCCTAGACCTTCCAGGTCCCAAACTGATATTTGAATCAAGGAAAGAAGGGATTTTTGCAGAAAGAAGGGCTTTCCTGTTTTTGAAGGACAGGGGACCTGGGAAGCCTGCCCTATCTCCATCCATAAAAAGAAGGGCAACTCTAGATTGACAAAGGTTTGGAGATAAGCAGGTTATATTCTTCTTGTCTTTCCCCCCCTGCCCAGGGAAAAATGGCCAGAGAAGGAAGAGAAGGTCCGGAGAGCCGTCAAGCGGTACCTGAAATGTGATGTGACCCAACCCAACCCTTTGGCTCCGCTGGTTCTTCCTCCTGCAGATTGTCTGCTCTCCACCCTGTGCTTTGATGCGGCTTTCAAAGACATCCCCACCTACCGATCGGCCTTCAGGAACATCAGTTCCCTTCTGAAACCAGGGGGGCACCTCCTGTTTAATTCATCCCTTGAAGGGCACTACTATATGGTTGGCCAACACCGTTTCTCTGTCCTCTACCTGGAGAGGGAGGTGATAGAAGAGGCAGTGAGACAGGCTGGCTTTGTTATTAAATGGATTGAAGAGACCAGGATCAACTGCCCCCCGTCCAAAGCAGATTCAAAAGGGCGGTGCATCCTTCTTGCCCAGAAATGTAGCCCATGAAATAAGGCAGCTGTGGATGTAACATCCAGAGGCTTCCCCAGCCGTTGTTAGGATTTTGTTATACAAGTTAGGGAAAGCACACACCACATGGCTTCTGTGATCCTTTCCTAGAAGGTGCATAGAAAATGATTTTGTGTGTAATAAAGTAACATTTTGCATCTCTGTGGTGTGTGATGGTTTCTGCTTTGCTTGATGTGCAGGTTCAATGACATTGTGATCAACTGTAAGCTGAGGGTATATACTGGTCCAGTATCTGATTTTTTTTAAAAAAATTAAATGATGCTGTGCTTCAATGGTTAGATGGGCTATAGACTGGTATTTGAATAGAGAACTTTTTAACATTTATATTTGATTGTGTTTTACTGATCTAGGTGAAATGTTAATATATATTGCTGGTCCATTTGTCCTATGCCATATGCTAAATAAATCAATAAACCTCCTTTCCTTGTGTCGTGTCTCTCTGAGTTTGTGCATGTGGATTCTCTGGGCAGCGTAGAAGGGGCAGCATGGGGGGGGGTCGTGCTTCCAGGAAAGAGGAGGGGGAGCTTAGGACAGAGTGGGCAAGAGGCACTGGGGGAATTATCAGGAACATTTTTCTCTGCAGCCGACAAACAGAGGCACCCCATTTGTTGAGCCCAGTCTCGTTTTTGCTGGCTTCTCTCCGTGGCTTAAATTTGGTCCCCTCTGGTTAAGTTTTGGGAGAGTTTTCCTGCCGGCCAGCAGGCAGACACGTCCCGGGCCCCTCGACCTGCTGGCTTTCCAGGATTCCTCCGGCTGGAATGACGCAAGCGCGGGCCGCTTTAGGAAGCTCCTGCGAGGACCTTGCAGAAGAGCGGCGCTTCCAATGAACAGCAGCCCAGGTGTTGCGCTCAGGCTCCCGCTCCTCCCCAGACCGAGGCGCCGCTCCGCTCCTCCCGCCAGCCAGGGCGGAAGATTGCCAGTTCCTTCCTTCGGCTTCGGGCGGATGGCAGTCCAGGCGAGGAGCCTTTTTAGTTCCTTTTTTGGACAACCGGCGACCGCTTTGAAAAACCGGTTTTACGGATGCTTCAGTCTACTGCGGTGATTGATGTAATTAAGAATTGATTATGTGGCAATGATTCCCTGGTTTAGGGAAGTATTTTAAAAAATGGAGCTTTATTTTTTTTCTGGTCTGCTCAGGGGAGGCTAAAACGAGGAGGCAGCAGAATTTTTTTAAAAGGAAAAATATTTCAGGCGGGGCCGCCTTTCGTGCAAAATCCGCCTTTCTTGCTCCCTTCTCAAGCCCACCTGGGACTCCCGCAGAGAGGTCGGAGACACGCATTCAAATCGCCTAGCTAACCCTTTTGACTCTCGTCTCTCGCCGTTCCTCTCCAGCTGTGCGGCCACCGAAAACGCGCGTCCTGCGCCTGCGCAGTTGACCGTTCCGGGAGGGGAGCCGAGAGCCCGCGAGAGATTGCGAGGTTCCGCTCTTCTTAGCGCGCATGCGCCCCGCAGCCGCCGGCGCGCTGAGGTGATGGGAGCGGCGGAGGCGGACCGGACGCTCTTCGTGGGCAACCTCGACCCCCGCGTGACCGAGGAGCTGGTCTTCGAGCTCTTCCACCAGGTAGGGGACGGAGCGCGGAGGCCGGGGAGGCTCTCTTCTCTTCCTCCTCCCCGGCCCGCCGCTGAGCTAGGCCGCGGCGGGAGGGGGCGCTTCATCGGAGGCCTCCCCCGCGCCCGCCAACACCCCTGTGAGGTAGGCAGGCTGCCTGGCTGAGGAAGAGAGGCCGGCCTGCGGGTTTCCAAGGCTGGGGGGGGGGAAGGAATGCTTTAAGGATTGCCCCCGTCCGTCGCCCCCCGCCCACGCGCCCCCTGGCCCCAAAGGCCGCTGAGGGCCTCCCGGGGATCCAGCCGGGGGTCTCCAGCCCGGGTGCGGTGAGGGGCTTCAAAGTCGCAGCTCTGCGTGGGGAGGGGAGGGGGGAGGCAGATGGGCCGGGGGGGGGAAGAGCCAAATGCCGCGAGGGCTCCTCGTGGGAAGGAACCGTCCAAGGACGAGGGGAGGAGTGGGGGCTCTTTCTCTGGAGAACCCCCCCCCCCTCCGCCTCGGATGATAACCCTCCCTTCCTTCCTTCCCCTTCCTGCGCCTTCCAGGTTATTATTAATAATAATACAAATGATGCCCAGAGTTGATTAATCGGTGAGTTCAGCGACATATAAATTTAATAACAATAATCAGACTGGGAGCCCCCCCCCCAAGTTCTGGAGAAAGGCCAGGCACCTCTGGGGGAAAACTGACCAGCCCCTCCCAGTGGTTCTTGGGCTGGGGCTTCCTCACTCAGGACTGGCAGAAAGGAGAGGCTGCAGGTCTGGCTACTGCCCATTAGCCCTGTGCCGCCCCCCCCCCCACGACCCCTGCTTTCTTTTATCTACCTGGCTCCAAGGAAGAGGAGGCGGAGAGCCTCAAGAGCCTTCCTGCTGCCAAGGGTGCCCCCTCCGCCCTCCCCTGAGCCCCCTTACCTGTCCTGGAAAGAGCAGTGAGTGGCCAAGCCCAATGGATGGACTGCATGCACCAGTGCTCTTTTTTTAAATTGGGAATCAAGTCGGAACTTGAAATCGGTGAAATCAGGGGTGCCCAACCTTAACAACTTTAATATCTGTGGACTTCAGCTCCCAGAAATCCCCAGCCAGCACTGGACACCCCTGAATTAAAGGCTTGATTTCCCTTGGAATACAAGGAAAGGGGATTCTGCTGCTTTCTTTGAGGGTGTATTGTTACCCATGCTGGGTTGGTGTGTTCTTCAGTGCATGGTCATTGGTTACATCCTGAAGAAACTTGGGCACTTTTTGCCCATAAGATTAGCTTTAGCATCATTCTGATGGAACTTTTTCGGTGATGATAGTTCCCTTCTCACTTGAGTCTGGCACTTAACTGTTGGAACTTCTTTCCATCCATTTGTGAGAGTGTGAAAGACGACTTGCTTTCTCGTTTTCAGGACAGAATGCTTTTAAAATCTAAACATAAGAGCATTTAATGTTGAGGAAATGTTTGCAAAACCACCATAACAATTGATCCTCTGATTGGCAGAGGGTTTTCCCCTCTTCAAAGATTTATTTGAAACATGGGCGTGTTAAGCGACATACATGCCAGGAAAGAGATGGTCTATTTTTTTTATTTAACCTTTTGTTTTGTTTCTTGGTTTGCAGGCAGGCCCAGTCATTAAAGTAAAGATCCCGAACGACAGGGATGGGAAACCAAAACAGTTTGCATTTGTGAATTTCAAACATGAAGAATCTGTTCCCTATGGCATGAGTCTGCTTAATGGGATCAAACTTTTTGGGAGACCACTCAAAATTCAGTTCCGATCAGGTATCCATAAAATGTTTCAAGCAGCCTAGATAATCTTGGCAAAGTAGAAGGATTTTATCACTTCCCTTAGAGCTCTAGTGTGTAAACTATTAGACCAAATTGCTGTATGTAACCGTGCTGGATTAAACAGTTGCCAAACCTTTAAGTAGAAGATATGATAATAGTGACACCGCATTGTCTTATGTATTAACATGAACTAATTCTTTTGAGAAGAGGATGGTTTGTCAGTGTTGGAGAACCATCTGCTGGGATCTTCTAAATTTTAGTTAATTTTATATTTAAATACATGATGCATCTAAATATTATAAAGATCCTAAAACCATTGTGCCACAAATAATAGTTCTGTTTCCTTGAATGCTGCATGCATTTTGAGTTGTTCAATTGTGAAATACAATCTGCTGTTACCACAAAACATTCTACTTTAAATAAATTTATTCCCAATTCTGCCCCATTGCTGAAATGAATCCTGGAGTCTTGGTTTCAGTGTGTCAATACACTTTAAATCTCACTTCTGCTTTAAACAAAAATGCGAAATTAACTTTTGCAGAATGGGGCTGATGTATTTGTTTGAAAGAATGTTCTTAGTTCTTTTTCAGCTCAGGATGGCTCCTTTTCAGCCGACATGGGACTGCAATTAACTTGGGCTTTGGTGTCTTTAGTGTTGCATTGTGATTGCATTATCACCTACTGGGTATTTCAGAAGGTTGCAGCATTTGTTTTGGAAATCTGTTTGTGTGCTGTAGTAGTACTCTGGTGTGATACCTCAGAGCCAATTAATTGCTCCATCTTGGTTTCTGGCTGCTGGCATCTCGCAGTTTGTCTCCCTCTGGAGTCTTGCTTTAGTTCGTCTCTCAAAATGTCTTTCAGGGAGCAGTCATGCATCTCAAGAGGTCACTTCACCCTATGCCCCACATGGATTTGCAAACGGAAACCCCTCAAGTCCACAGCATCTAGCAGCAGCATACAGCAACAGGTGAGGACTTCTCTGCTGGCTTTTAAATTGGCATAATTTGCGTAGTGTAGTCAGGGAGGAAAATGAAATTCATGAAATGATCGCACTAAAATGGGAGAAGAAATAACAGCTGCATGTTATTTAAAACTATTTCAAAACTAATTAAAACTAAATGTTCTTAATACTTTTCAGAATTCTGAATTATGATCCATGATTTGAAATAATTACTAGGTTTCCTTCTGAGGCATTTGACAAATATGCCTGTTATAAAACTGGTTAATTATAATTTTCTTTAAAAAGGTGCCATATGTGGTTAGTTTACAAATATATGAAATGTGGTTCCTTGCTTGGAAAAAAAAATTAAATTGAATGCGAATTTTATTAACAGCTAATTTCTGGTTTCAACCTAACAGATTCGAGAGGAACAGCGAGAACATGTCAGCTGCTCAGAGATCCTTCTCACCTCTAGATAACCCTCAAACAAAGGCCATGGTGAGTGGTCCTCCCCAGTGCGATTTGGAAGAGAACAGCACAGATCTCTTGAGGGTTCACATATGGGGTGTGAGCCTGTATTTTCCACTCGGGGCAGCGGTCTTTTCTTACATGCAGAATTCCTGCAACATCAGCCATGTTTATTTTGTGCTGCAGTTATCTCAAGTAACATCAAACTTGACAATTCATTAGTCCACCAGTTTTTCTAAGCCCTTTTGTCCCAAATGTTATGGATTACTTCCTTCCTTCCCTGCATGATAGCTGCCCCCACCCTAAAGATTTTATGAATGGCTCCAGTGGAAGGTCTTGTACACATTTATACGCGAGTGAACTAAAACAAACGTGCATTGATGGCCCATATTGTCTCGTCACAGTGCTTTGTCTTCCTCAGGCATCCTCCTTGATGGTTCCCTCTAGAGTAGGGCTCTCCAAACTTGGCCACTTTTAAGACTTGCGGACTTCAACTCCCAGAATTCCTCAGCCAGCATGGAGTTGAAGCCCACAAGTCTTAAAAGTGGCCAGTTTTGGAGACCCCTGCTCTAGAATTCTGGGAGGCTCGAAACAGAAGGGACGTTTTCCTCTGCCCTCCGTTGCTTGGCGGAGAACACTTCCACCTTTGCACTTTCAGCAGGGCTGCAGTTGAGGGCTGAGAAGCCTTCCTGCCATTCTCAGCTGGGAGGGGGGGTGGACACCGGGGTTCGGCAGAGGCTACCCCTGCCATGGGAATTCTTCTTGGCAGCAGGGCCCTCCTCGCCCCTCTTGCTGAAGATTGCTGGTGACCCAAGCCTCTTGCCTCCCTGTCCAGATGACTTTGGCGTGGCAGCAGGTCCCATCGTACGGCGGAAGACACAGCTCTTCGCTTCCCGAGTCTTCGCCTGGAGGCCAGCAGGGTTACGCCTTCCCCCGGTCCTCGGCCTCCCCAGCGCACTGGCGCTCTGAGCCTCCCCGCAAGGGCAGAGTGAGTTCCCACCCGTACCAGTCTGGCCACAGGCACCACAGCCAGGAGCAGAGGCGGGTTGTGGACTGCGGCTCCAATTACGCCTTCCGGGGGAACCGGGAAGAGCATTACCACGATGACAGGAACTATGGAGGCTGGAGCTGAATTATGACAGCCGGCGTTACTGAGATGGCAAATGGCGCCCTGCCTGTCGCTAGCAAGTATTCAGAACTGATTTTATGAACATTTTTTCTTGACGGTTCTTTCCCTTTTTAAAGCTTCTTTTCTTCCCTTTATGGAGAGCTTGTAGACGGTAACTCCACAAGTTACCTTTTTAAAAAGAAAAAGTTTTATACGTATCATCTGCAGTATGTATTTTGAGAGAAAAGAATTTTTGAATTGTATTAACTTCCCCTCAGGGTTTAGGCAAAAGAAAGAAGAAGAAGAAAGTGCCACACTTTTAAACAGGTAAAGAAAAGAAGACATTGTGTTTATTTTATAAGGAAAAAAGTTCTGCTGCTTTGGTTTTGTTTTAAAACCAGTGTTGGTATTTTTATACAAGAGCCCCTGAGGTGGTTCTAGTGTTGCTCGGAAAAGGGCCGGGAAGGAGAAAGTTTGGTGACCGTTGATAATTTGGGTAACAGTGTTTTGCTACGGGAATGAAGTTATTGAATATTCGTATTAAGTGTTTTGCCTTGTGAGATCTACAGATAGAGCAAATTTGCTAGAGAATTTGATAATCGGTAATGAAGGATGTGTTATTTATACTGACAGGCTCCTTAGTTTTTTTTAGTTGATCTGATCTAATGGTTTTTATATTGAGGAGAACCTGCAGTATCATTAAGTGATTACCGCTTCTCAGGAAATTATTGCATGCCTCTGCCCCGTACTACATATGTAGAAAAAAAGTTTCTTTGTAAAACACTTTAAAAATTAGAAATTTCTAATTTAGGTAAAATTAGAAAATCAATATTCAATGAAATGAGAAAGAGGTAAGTATTGATGAGAATATGCACCCATTACAAGCTTGTAAACATTTCATCATAAAATGACTAGTTCCTGAGGAGCTCAAATACTCAGTAACTGGAGAGTAAAATCTTGCTTTTCAGTCCCCCGGGTGGGCTATAGTGTTTACACTTCCCACCCCCTTCCTGGCTTTTGCGTCTAAAATGCCATCACTGCATGCAACTGTAGTTCTTTGTATTCTGAAAAATCTTGATGTGGCACTTAGGAAAAAGTATTTTAGACTAGGGGCACTTTTAATTGTAAGAAACTAGCAGGCCTAGCTTTCACTTGGCTTCAGTGTACATCTCCAGTGCTTCCTTTAACATTAGCCATTGGAGTGGTAATTAAGTGTTTGTGTTTTCGGGCACACGTGAAACACAGATTGTGTTTCAAATTGCTGCTTTGAGTGAAATTGGTACTCAGTCTGCATTTGCAATTGGTATACGTTTCACTTGGAGCCATATCCTTTTAGGGAAGAAGAAGCAGCAGTCGTAACCTGGTTCATCCTAATCTCTTTCCTACAGTCTCAAGATCACTATTATTTTTCTACCAAACAGAATTCCCGAAGAAACATAACTAGTGTTTTTTGCTGCTTTGCTTTCCCCCCTTTTTGTTTTGAGAAGAAAGTTTTTAAGCCTTGGTTCTACTGCATGTCTGAAGGGGTTGATTTTTGTTATATTAATGTTGACAACATTGCTCATATATAAAATCTATTTTCTATTAGTATTTCAATGACCATGTTTTTGATGATGCCATAATTTTATAAAGCCCCTAAAATTCATTTCTAACATTTTTCCAAGAAATATCTTTGAGAGTATTAAACATGTCCTTCCTTAGGCTTATGTATATGTATAAAATGGCAAAAAATAAATTCTTTTCTTGTAAAACTGTTCCGTGTGTGCAAACAAAATTTCGTAAGGTCTAAAATCATAACTAGTGGTTCTTTTCAGTTTTCCAAATGTATTTGCATCTCATATGGAGTCAGCTATGTGCACCTGTCTGAAAATGCCTGCATGGTTTGAATACCTTAATCTCCCTGTTCCCCCTAAAATCTAAATTCCTAGAGAGGATCCGGCAGAATTGATCTGCCTCCCCCCCCAAGAGGGGCTGCATATTCTGGATGTCCAAATCTTGTTTGGGGTGGATATTAAACGTCCGCTTTGTTCTTTCTCTTCAGTCATACATCGCTTTATCTTCTGTTGCTGTCGTTTTTTCCTTCCCAATTCATACTCAACAAAATGAACGTATTGAGAGTGCTAATGACCCTCTGAGAAGTCGCGTGCTCTCTTCCAGCTGCTTGAAAGGAGGCGGCCTCTCAGGGCTTTTGGCAGCTGGGCTGCACCAGCTGTTTACCGCTGCCTGAAGGGGGTGGAATGCAGCTTCCTTCAGGAGCGACGGTGCCCCCTCCGCTGGGACAGAGGCGGAAGCGGCTCCGCTCTCTGGCCTGGGAAGCGCAGCCCTGCTCCTTCCGGGCGCCTCCGCCTCCCTCTTCTGCTCGCTCAGAGCATCGCAGCAGCGGTTGAAGGGCAAGTTTTTTTTAAAAAAGCCGCTCAGCAGCAGAGGGAGGGCTACAGGGCAAAGGTTAGCAGCGCCCCTTGGCAGGCAGGCCGCCTTGCCCCCCAGAGCAGCCCGTGGGGGGGGGGGGCTGCTGCATTTCCTTTCCCAGCCGGGGGGGTGGGCAGCCCCGGTCTGGGTGGCCCGGGTGGCCCTCCGATTGGGTTTGGGGAGAGGACTACGCTTCCCAGCATGCTAGGCGCGGCGGGAGCGCCTGGTCTCGGGGCTCGTCTCAGGACTCCGCCTCCCGGCAGCCATTGCGGCAAGATGCCAGGCGGTGGCGCGCGGCCTGCCGGGAGCCGTAGTCTCCGGCGACTTCGGCGGGGATGCGTGGCGTCGGCGGAAGCGCGCGCGGCTGGCTGCGGCTCTGCGGAGGCGGCCCGGGGCGCGGCGGGAGGCGAGCCATGGCCGAGGCGGCCGCCCTGATGGGCCAGAGGATCGTCTGGGTGGACCTGGAGGTGAGGGGCCGTGGGGAGAACGGGGGGGGGCAGGCAGGGGGGATCCCCCGTGGGGTGGGGGGCTGGCCCCCTCTAAAACGGCACCCAGCATCTCCCTCCCCAGGTTGGGGGGGGCTTGGATCTGGGGGAGCGTCTCCTCCCTGGGTCCTCTGCTGAAGGGGGGGTGGCTCAACTTCCCCCCTCCATACCAGGCAGGCAGAAGCCAATGGGGGGAGGGGCGGGGTGCATTCCTGGGGTCTGCATGCTGTAAAATGAAGGGCCAGAAGGACCCCCCCTTCATGTGCTCCCCATTGGATGGGGGGGGGTTTGGAGTTTTGGCTTCGGTGCCAGAATCCGCAGGGCGTTTGGGGAGACTCCAGAGCCGCATTGGGGGTCTTAACCCTCCTGGGAAAGGCGCCCCCAAGGTAGAGCATGGCCAATCAGTCAAGGGGTCCGGCTTGACCAGGCTAGGAGCTCCCAGCCCTCCTGGTGCCCAGGCCAGCTGCAACAAGCATCACCCCACCAAGGGGAGAAGGTGTGGGGACCCCTCCACTGGTGGCTTTTGGAGATTCTCCGTAGCCAGTGTCACCCCGTTGCCTTCTCCTCTTGCACAGTGGGGGTGAATTTCTCCCCCTTTCTCCTGACAGCCCCCCCTTTCTCCTGACAGCCCCCCCTCGCTCTGAAAGCCTCCCCCCATCCCCCATCAGTAGTGAAGGTTAAGCCTAATTCCCACAATCCTCCGCGGCCCGGCACCCACTGGCTTTGCTTCTCGGACCCACAGATGACCGGCCTCGACATTGAGAAGGACCAGATCCTGGAGATGGCTTGCCTCGTCACAGATTCAGGGCTGAACATCCTGGCCGAAGTAAGTTGCGGCTCCCCCTGGCTATCCTGACGGTTAGTTAAAGGTTTCCACGTTCTCCTGACGGATGGACCCTGGTGGGAATGTCTTGGCGCTGAGTTCTCTGCAGGCCTCTGGCTGATGAAATCCTCTTTCTCCGCCTGAAATGTCCAGATGTTTCCAGCCTGGGGAACGGCTGCTGCCAACTGGGCAAGGCACGATAAACTGGAAAGCTGGCTGGCTTACAGCTCTTTTCTCTCCCGGTGGCTTCTGGGAAAACGTGAATCCCACTGCAGCATAAATCTGCATGCTCACTCAATGATGCGCTGCCTATTACTTCTCTTGACAAGACAGATTTATTGTTTACAAAAGAAAGTGTGAAACCTTCAGTGAAAAGAGTGGCTGGGCTTCTGACTGCTAGGTTTTTAAGTTTCTTTTTTTCCCTCTCTTCTGTTCCTGCTTTTCTTTGTAACGGATGTTTGATTATATCCTCTTTTACTTTTGCAAAGGATGGCAGATATAAGCAGTAGATAAAAAAAACGGGGGGAGAAAATTAGAAGAGGTGGATTCTTCTAATTAGCATGAGATTTTTGGATGGGTGCAGGACCTGACCGGCTCCTCTCTAGTGGAGAAAGCTGCTAGAGATGATGAGACAGAACTGTATTTTATGTGGGGATACGAGCAGCCTACTCTAGAACAAGCTTCTGCTTGCCGACTGCTGGCTCTCAGAGAATACAGGGTTGCTAAAAACTCAAATAAGAATCGGCGTGCTCGGCCTGGTTTCTCTGTGGGAAAGAGTCACACTCTTTTTTCTTAGATGTGAGGGAGGCTGACGTTGCTGAGAGTGAACATTGTGCCTGAACAGAAGCAGAATCCGGCTCAATTGTTGGGAAATCCTTTTGGGTTCAGAGGCTGTTTGCCCTGAAACCAGCCAGGCATGTCAGGGGCATCCACAGGGACGGGGTGGCCGATGCCCTGAGACTGGGGTCCATTACAGGAGGTCCCCACCCATCTTTCGGCTCTGGTCTTGCAGTCCCAGTATGGCAGTGGTCTGATCTGACCTTCTTTGCCTTGTGGATTGTTGTCTCCAGGGAGGTGTGGGGGTTATTGCGTTTTACTGTTTTTGTATTGGGCATTTTATCCTTGTGAGCTGCCCGGAGTCACTGATGGTCAGTTGGGTGGCTATATAAATTTTCTTTTCTTTTCATTTCATTTCATTTCATTTCATTTCATTTCATTTCATTTCATTTCATTTCATTTCATTCATTCATTCATTCATTCATTCATTCATTCATTCATTCATTCATTCATAAATGTCCTCTCTTCATTGATAGGGTCCTAACCTAATCATTAACCAGCCCAATGAGTTGCTTGACGGCATGTCAGACTGGTGCAAAGAGCATCACGGGAAGGTAAGGCCTCCAATTTCTTAGAATTTTGTGCCCAAGTAAGAAAAACAGTTTCATCTTCTCAGCTTCACCATCCCGCCTCCTTCCTAGGGTTCCCTTCTGCCCCTCCGAAGGAAGGGACCCTTTTCCTTGGGGGACGGTTCAGTGGCTTTGCAGCAGAGAGGTGGGCAAGGCAGAATCGCCCTGATGTTGGCACCAAAGCTGCAGCCAGCAAAACCAAAGCTTGGAGACTCGGAGGTCGTCCATTCCTGCTGGAACCTGATATTTGAATTAAAATCTTTCTCCCGATCCTCCCATTCTTTGTTAGAGGAACTATAATGGGAGCTCATGTATGGGAAGGCCATTGACATTTGTGTTGCCAAGGAATAACTCCCCCCAGCAATGGGGCCAGGGTCCTGTCCTGCCCTGCCCTGAATGACCGGAGGGGATCCCTTGTTTTGGCCAGGGGTCATGGGAACTCCAGAGGCAGAAATGGGCCCTTTGTTCAGGAATATCAACAAGGGGACAGTCGCTCCCCGGGAATGCAGACAGTTATGAAAACAAAGAGCCAGACCAGTTGAGCTTCTCTATGACCTCCTGTATGTCTGCAGCTCTTTCAGTGCTGGGCTCCGTCAGTCTTCTTTCTCTGGTTCCCCTGGAGTGGGGGTCTCTAGAGATCCTTCAGATGCTCTTAAATAATAGCGCCTGCTTAGCCCTTCTTAGACCCCTTCTGGCATCTTCGGGGTGCCCTTATTCCAAAACTCCTCCCCCAACCCTACTCAGCCCTCACCTTGCTGCTCCGAGTCCCCGTCTTGGGCAACAGCCCTCAGAAATGGGTCCCTTGAAGCATGTGGTGGTTGGATCTGAGCGGCTCTTGATGCACAAGCAGCTTCACTTTTCCTTTCACTTCTCTTTTCTCACAGTCCGGTCTTACCAAGGCCGTGAAAGAGAGCGCGATCTCCCTGCGCCAAGCGGAGTACGAGTTTCTGTCTTTCATCCGACAACAGACTCCACCAGGGCTCTGCCCTCTTGCAGGTTGGAGCAGTGAGCTTTGCCTCGTTCGTTCTTTTAAACCGGGGTTCCCCAAGCGTGGCAGCTTTTAAGATGTGTGGACTTCAACTCCCAGAAGCACCCAGCCAGCAGGCTGCCTGGAGGAATTCTGGGAGTTGAAGTTCACACAGCTTAAAGTTGGAGAAGTTGAGAAGCACCGCAGTGGTTGGCTTAATGGTCCCTGCAAGAGAGTGGCATGGAGCTGGCCCTGGCAGGTGGGGGTGGGGGGAGCCAGGCCAATGGGGTGGCCAGGCTGGGAGCTGTGGAGGGGAAAGAGGGCAGCAAGGTTCACTGGATTAACTGTAGCTTGTTGCTTTGGTGTTCAGGACAGCCCTCCATTTAATGGACATTCGGCTTTGATGGGCTTTTAGTCTGTTAAATCCAGACTTGACTCTGATGGACAGAGATGAAATGTTGGCCTTTGCCTTTTTCTCCCTCTCCTGGTTTGACGTGGTGCTTTTGCCTCTCCTGTAGGAAACTCTGTTCATGCCGACAAGAAGTTTCTGGACAAACACATGCCGCAGTTCATGAAGCACCTCCATTACCGGATCATCGACGTCAGCACCTTGAAGGAACTCTGCAGGTTAATGAGCACCCAGCGCTGGACGTCTTCAAGCCACCAGACTTCCCAGCCGGGGGATCCAGTTGGTGGGGAGATGGGAGGGTGGAACGGGGAGACTCGCCTGATGGGAGCAGAGGTTGGAGAGGGTAGCCCAGCGAGGCAGAGAGCTCCCTTCAGGAAAATACCTGGCGTTTTAGGCAACCCGTCACGGTTCTCCTGCCCTAGAATTAGGTGGAGATTTTGAAAACTTCATAGTTTCCACTTAACTTTGTTGAAAATGTATATATAGTCCTTGACTTATCACCACAATTGAGCCCAAAATTTCTGTTGCTAAACAAGACAGTTGTTAAGTGAATTTTGCCCCACTTTATGACCTTTCTCGCCATACTTGTTAAGAGAATCACCACAGTCGTTAAGTTAATAACGCAGCTGTTGAGTGATTCCGGCCTCCCCCTGGACTGGGCTTGTCAGGCGCTCGCAAGAGGCGGCCACGTGGCCCCCGGGACCCTGCGACCCTCCTTCATGTGCTCACGTGGCCCTGGGGATGCATGCTGCAATGGTCTTAAGTGTGGAAAACGGAGTCCCTTTTTTTGATGCCGTTGTAACTTTGAGCGGTCACTAACTGAACTGTTGTAAGTCGAGGGTTACCTGTATGTATGCTTGTCGTGGCCTTTTTGAGGAGTGGAGGTTGACAAATAATAACCGTTTTTAGAAAAAGTGTTTACAGACCACAAACTCTTTTCGGTAAAGCTGAATTGCCGGCCCTCGAATCTCGTGGCCTCGGTTCTTCCGAGCGCCTGCCGGCCCTCCGTTGCTGTGGCTTCTGCATGAGGAGCTCCTTTGGGTTTCTCAGCAGGGAGACAATGGTTCCTCCTTCTCATCCAGGCGCTGGTATCCTGAGGACTACGAGATTGCTCCCAAGAAGTCTGCTTCTCATAGGTGAGGCTCTCGAGGGGGGGGGGGTCTGTCTGCTCCTAAACTTTTTTAGCATTTCATTCCTGCTTCTTCTGCCCAGCATGATTTACGCAAAGAGCTTAAGGGCAGCTGGCACAGTTACCTTACGGGCATCCTCCGCATCTGAGGGGGCCATCCCATGACCAGGGGTGGTCCCCTCCTTCAGCAAAGGCCTTCAGTGATGTTGGGGTTTCAATTTCCAGAATTCCCAACTGACAGGAGCGCCAGGTTTAACACCTCCACAGGCTGGGTCATGTTACCCCCATCTCATTCCCTTCTTCAGACTTCTGATTTCCCAGAATTTAGAGCTGGCACCTCTGGGTTGGTAAGGGCAGTTCTCGCGGCCCTTCTGCCGCCATGGAAGGGTGAGTTGGCAGGGAACCATTTGAAAAGCTGCTCCAGTACTATGCGATCTGAGTTGGGGTCTCCTCTGAGCCCCCCGATCTGCATCTCTGGGAATAACATGGAGAATGAAACAGGCCCCCATAATCCCCCCAGTTCCCCAGGTGGCACGGTCCCTAGATATTCGAACAGAGGGCTCAGCTTGGAAAACAGATCAAAAGGCTTTGAGATGTAATCGAGTCAGAAGAAGGCATGGCACCTACAGCTGGAATTGGTAGAAACGGGCCAGTTTTTCCAACCTTAATTTTTCCGATAGTTGCTTGTCTGTGTGAATGCAGGGCGAGCAGCACGACAGGAAGAGCTTTGAATTTGTGGTGAATATTTTTGCTGCCTCAGAATTCTTTCCATTCTCAGGCATTCATTGTACAGAAAGATGGATTTCAATAGAACTTCCTCTCCCCGTTGAGAGTGCAAAACCTGCGTTTGTATTCCTTATTTATTTATCAAATTTCTACACCGCTCATCTCACCTAAGTGACTCTGGGCAGTTTGCTAACCACATCATAATATAATATAAAAGCGTGACTGTTTCCTTATCGGTAAAATATACTGACTTTCCTGAATTACTTTTTTAGAGCCCTGGATGACATCCAGGAGAGCATCAAAGAGCTGCAGTTCTACAGAAATAACATCTTTAAACGGAAAACAGACGAAAAGAAAAGAAAACTGGTGGAAAACGGGGAAAGTGAACAGCCTGTTAGTTGATCCTGCGTCCCGATCCTTTAGGAAAACCTCCAGAGCCCAGGGCAGTCTTCCTGCTGAAGAGAAGAACCTCCTTTCACCTCCGTTGCCGTCTCAAGAGGGCGATGTGACAGGATCCCAGATGTGACAGGCGTTCAAGGCCTGCCTCTGACACTCGGTGGTTGTTCAGTTCAGAAGTACAGAATATCTTCTGTCCTTGGAGAATTGCTTTCATTTGGCCCAAAACCCCCCATTTGTTTTAGAATTAAAATCAGCCTCACTGCAAAACAGTTGCCTTTTCCTTGTCTCCCCTGGCTCCGTTTTGGTGGTGGTGGTGGTGGAAGGAAGGAAATGGGTTTCACCCTAATAATTACAATTTGGTAATATTTGGCTTACTTGGGAACTGCACCCAAGATCTGGGCCTTGGGGTCTGACTTAACATGAAAATCTACCACTCAGAGATCTGTTTTAGTGGCTGGATCAGTATGAATTAAAGGGCTCAGTAACTCTATTTAACATAAAGCCTAAAAACAGTCAACAAAACTGCTAACATCTCGTTCTTAATACCTTCCCTGAGACTCTTAAAATCTTACGATACGAATAAAAAATGATGGATTACATTGTTAAAGACAGTTGGATTGTTTAAAGTCTGGGCAGAAAGACCCTTATCGTCCCACCTCCCCCCCCCCCCCAGAAAGAAATATAACTCTGGATTGAGCATTTAAAAGTCATGGCCACTGATTAGTTCTGGCCCAGACATTCAAAACTGCAGCCTTCATTTGGAACATCTCCAGAACGTCGTTCCTGCAAGACAAAAGCCTGGGTGGAAATTTTTTATTTATACGGTATGAATTTTGCAATTCAAACAGAACATTTGGAAACTTTGCTGCTGGCAGGACAGCGTCTTTCCTTGAACTGATTAATTTGGGAGGTGAGAACCGATTGCTGCTCCATGGGGGGTGAGACCAGTGGGACCGGTGTTCAAATGAATATAGAATGAGACTACAGTATCTACCTGATGGAACAAATATACCTGCGAGCAGGAGAAAAATCCACAGGGTTTTCCCCTCCCCTTCTCTGGTTTTCCTGCTGTCAGTCCTCAGGTATGTTCACCTAATGAGGTGCCTGTCAAAGTTGTGAAGAGACCCAGATTGTGGAGAAGATGAACCATCGGGTCTTCTTCACTGCAGTTTACTGACAGGTGGATTCAGGTAATGATGGGAAAGCTTTTGAAATGATGTAACCAGGTGGGAATTCTTGATTCATTCCACATTTTCAAGGAGTTCCATGAAATGCTTTGTTCAAACTACTCAGCGATAATGGAGGAAAACATCCCTTCTGTCAGTCACGGCAGAGTTTTGGCCCCTGATATCAGTGATGGAGCCGGCTATCTGTACAGAAAACAATGCCCACCTTTCAGAAGAGGATGACACTGGCACCCCTTGTGGGTAGAAAGGAGGAGCTTGGTTGGGACTTGTTGGCTAGGAAGATGGCACCGACGCGTTGGTGGTCTGGGGATGTTCCTGAGAACCTCCTCAATAGAAGAATCTGAGAAGAGGGGCTGATGACAGCAAGGTCCAATGGGCACACAAGGCACTTGGCATGGAAGCAATGGATGTTGACTGGGGATTTGGGAGGTTGCAGTGCCAGAGGAACTTTGTTGAGTCAATCTGGTTTACAGCCAAGATATACAGTGTTTTGGCCAGCATCATGTACAAGTAACTATGAAATAAACAGCAAGGCTTTTCCTAGAAGATCTTATGGATTCCAGAACCACTAAGAATTAATGACAAAGAGGAGAATTTCCAGGGCAAAGGAAGACAAATGGGGTCCCCAAGGTGAGCACAGTCTCAGCAAATGACCTTTGGGGTTAATGTGCCAGAGATGCCTTGGCAATGGAAGCAGAAGAATCTTGGAAATGGGCCTGGTGGCACTCCGTCTTTTTCCGGGGTATTTCTACCCTGTCCTCTAGCTCAGGGGTCTGCAACCTTGACAACTTTAAGACTTGTGGACTTCAGCTCCCAGAATTCCTCAAGTTTTCAAGTTGCCAAGGTTGCAGACCCCTGCTCTAGCTACAAACTTTCTATCAGCCTGGCCTTATCCAATCGCCCCTGGGAGGTTGAAATTTCAAAGCTCTGAAAAGCACCAGCACGGGGAACCTGCCTTTAAAGTGAATGGTCCTTTTTGATGACGGAAACCAGCTTGGCTGGCACCATTGGCAGCCTCTTCCTGTTGATCTCAAGCCGAACCTTTCATGGCTACGCGGCCTTTGAACCAGGCAATGCTGGGGAATCCGCTGGGGATTCTTCAAAGCGGCACCTTCCCACTGACAGGTTGCCGGTGCCCAGCCTTGAGATTGATAGTGCTGGCTTGTCACGCAAACACTGGGCATCCAAGGTTGCCGTTGTTACTGGCAGCCTCCAAAGAAAGCAGCTTTTCTGAGTTAATTAATTGGAAATATGTGCCAGCAAACTAATTGCCATCGTGCCATCGCACACCAAAGATGAAAGTCAGCAGTGGTGAGTCACCAACCTTGTTGATTGTGCCAAGCCTCTCAGATGGAGCTTGTGGGAGCAAAGGAAGAAAGAGGCTGCTGTGAGGCAGGAACCCCCCCCCCCAAGGTCTCCCAGACCAGACCAGTCCACTCCCCTGCAACTGAGATGGAGCAGTTTATGGCATTTCCAGGCAGGCTGCAAATTTCACCCCTCCTCTTCTGAAATGGATTAGGATGATTCAACTGCCTTTCTGGAGCAACTGATGGATGAAAGGCAGTTTAATCAACGGGAGGACATTGTTGGGAAGGGTCTTTCAAATTCTGCCCCCATTCCTCACCCCTCCCTTGACTCTTCCAGCCACCCGAATAGCCAAATGAGGGGCTTGGAACTCCACAGAGCAGAGCAACGTTTGAGCTGTGCAGGGGTGCAAAATTCTGCAGAGGCATCTGATGTAGCACTTCTTCAGACAACATATCTGTGGAGATTCTCAGTCGTGGTTGTCCCCGAGTTTCTTTCAAAGGGCAGCTGTGCTTTGTTTTTCCTTGAAGACGTTTCGCTTCTCATCCAAGCAGAATTGAAGAAGCTCCTTGGATGAGAAGTGAAACGTCTTCAAGAAAAAACAAAGTCCAGCTGCCCTTTGAAAATGCACCTTTGGTTCAGACAGAGTAGTTGTCCATGGGGCTGGGAACAGCTAGGAACACCCAGTGTAAACCCAACAGCGCAGCTAGTAGAGTTGCTATGGGTACAGACAGAGCCCCCCCCCCAGCATGGCCTTTAACTTAAGATTACCAGGAAAGGTTTCATAGCATGAAAGGAGAAGGATTATCACCTGCAAAGCCCTGTGAAGTCTGCAGGTGTGACTGCTTACCTGACATTCCCAACAGACAAAGAGTTGCTTTTGTGCATGGAACCGAGTATGAAAGCAGCTTTGTGTGTGTGTGTGTGTGTGTGTGTATTGTGCGTAGCTTTGAGCCAATGAACTGCCTAAAGTGCCACAGGAGAATAGCTACCAAATTATTAATATTGAATTTTAAGTGCATGGGGATGTAAAGACAATCCTGCTTATCCTTCATCCCTGCCCCACTTTGGCATTTTGGGAGTGCAGCTCCCAGTGTGACCCCTCCCCAAGGCCGAGTCCAGCGCTTGAGTAGCCAGCATTGCTGATCCTCGCAGCATGCAAAACGCATCTCTTACAATAGCTGAGTACTAAAGTGCTTGTTGCAAAATGGTAACAGAAAGACAGAATAGCAGAATAACAGAGTTGGAAGGGACCGTGGAGGTCTTCTAATCCAACCCCCTGCTCAAGCAGGAAACACTATACCATTTCAGACAAATGGTTGTTCAGTCTGTTCTTAGAAACCTCCAGTGTTGGAGCATTCACAGCTTCTGGAGGCAGGTTGTTCCACTGGTTAATTGTTCTGTCAGGAAGTTTCTCCTTAGTTCTAGGTTGCTTCTCTCCTTGGTTAGTTTCCATCCGTTGCTTCTTGTCCTGCCTTCAGGTGCTTTGGAGAACAGCTTGACTCCCTCTTCTTTGTGGCAGCCCCTGAGATATTGGAAGACTGCTATCCTGTCTCCCCTAGTTCTTCTTCTCATTAAACTAGACATACCTAATTCCTGCAACTGTTCTCCATAACCCCCAGACCAAAATTGAAATGGGAGCGAAAGAGCGCTCCTGAGGGACTTTAAGTAGTACAGAGGCAATTAGTGAACGCGGGGCCTGAATTTCCGCTAACAGCCACCCAGTTCCACTTACCAGCTTTTAATAAGGTATATAAAACAAACTCACTGCAGTAGGGTAGAAGTAGGCACTTACTCACTAACGTGAAATATTTTGTGATGCCAGCAGGTGGCAGCCTTTCCCTTTGCTATTTGGCTGCAGAAGGCCAGGTGGGCTCCAGCAGGTTCTTCGAGCAAAGACTCATTTTTGTGAGTGGATTTTCCCAAAAGGAAATTGGAGCTTTTCCAGGGTTGCGTCTGAGAAAATGAGGTGTTTGGGGGATTTCTCTGCTATGGAAAGATGGTGACCGTTCCTCTGAGCTTTTCACAAAGCCAACAGTGCTACTCCCTTGTTTTAGGGCGCAGGTGACGCAGCAAAATTGCTTGTGTGACTGCCAATCTCCTCCACGCAGTCATCTGTCCAGGTGCATTGTCCACGCCTCCCTGTGCCAAAGACTTGCCACTTCTTATGAATGTTCTCATCAGGGCTTCTCAGGCCTGTCATGAAACCTAGAACGGTTGGAATTTTCCTAAGGATCCCAAGTCCATCAGACACAGTTTTCCAGGGAAGGCCAACGTCCAACTTCCGAAGGCTGTTACAATCCTGGCGTTCCCCGTCTCCTGTTTTTGCCTGCTCACCCATCTCAGGAAGTACCCCAGGACTCTTCACTCGGCACCTGCTCTTTATGTGACCCCTTAGTTTTAATCAAGATTAATAAATAGGGGGCCGCCATGTATAAGCAAAGTGCTAAGTCCTGGAATTTGCAAGAACATCTCTGGAGCCCACCTTGATTTTCCTGGCATTCTTAGAAAAGAAAAATGATGGGAGCTGCAACCCAGAACACAGTTCACAAGTGTTCCCGACTGCTCAGGAGAAAGACCCAAAGGCTGTGGCTCCCTTGGAGGGCTAGGAAACTGCCAAAATGTAATATATGAGTGTTTGCTCAGGAAATCTTGGATCACATTTTAACAGATTGTGGAAGGCAGCCGAGATGGGGTTTGCAGGACCCAGCAAAACCTGGAATAACAGGGTTCGTTTTCTGGGGAAGGTCAGCTTCAAGAAATTGTTTCCACTGGCTGGAAAAGCTTGCAGGAGAGGCCGGATTCAGATACGGAGCCAAAAAATCCCATGAGGATGGAGTGCACTGGATTTGGATTCCCTGTGTTGTGTGAATGTGGCCACTGCGATTTGAAAACTAGACTTAGAAGGTACCTAGTTACTCAAAAGACATAGCTGGACAAACCAGGGGTTTTCATGATGTTTGAGCCATGTTGGCAGTCTGGTTCACACAACTGGCCAACCCCAATGATATTTGTTTGGTTTCCAACTGCCGTTTTTGTGTCAGTCAGTAAGGGTCAAGCCATTAGAGATTGTAAACCTAGGTTTCTTGTGATGGACGCTTGCCATTATCTTACAAACCATGGCTTACTGTTGTTCATTAACTCAAACGTTGTGGCTTGTAAATTGTGATTGACATCTGAACTTTAGCTTTAAAACAGACCCGGGAACTTATTCCCCAGTCCACTTTCAGGGCCACCAGCCTGCCCAGTCTAAACCCCTCTTGGCCAAGGGAGGCCCCATGGCCTGATGTGGACGTCTTGGCAAGTGCAGGGCTGAGGGGGTCATGCAAAACAAGACATGGAAGGTGTCTCTTCCTGGTGTGGCCCAGCAAGTTTGCTGGTGTGGTGTGGTGGGGCGCTTGTGTGTTGCTGCACAAGGGGATAAAAAGCCAGAGAGTGATTGAAGAAGCCACCCAGGCCAAATAAGGAGAGAGATTAAGTGGAGAGTTTTACTAGAAAGTAATTGTTTTGTATATACTCTAATTGCAGCGCACTTGTAAAAACTGCCCTCATAAGCTAATCTGCTGTTAGATTTTTCTTTATGTGTTTTTAATGAATTAGCAATAAAGATGCCTCTGTTTGCAGCTGCCATAAATGGTTCCAGAGAAGGAGCAGATATGGAGAGATGAGACTCGCCCAGCCAGGCCAGACTCTGGGGAACAAAACTTCCCAAACTGGGCATCTGTGGTTCTCTGGCTGGAGGGGAGGGTGAGGGTGGGCAACATCTCCTGCCCATCCCCCACGCCCTTGGGTTGGAAGACTTCCCTGGACTCTTTTTGTTCTTCTAGTCATCCATGCAGAGACAGAGTTCTCTTCTAGAAGATCTTGATTCAATCCCTTAGAATGGTGCCAGCCTTAAGATGCGTTGACTTCAATCCCAGAATTCATGGTTGGCTGGGGAATTCTGGGAGTTAAAGTCCCCACATCTTAAGAAGCTTGAGAATTACTGCTTCAAACAATACAGAAACAAGGACTGAAGATACTAGTGTCTTATGCCAGGCTTCAGGAAACCAGAAGCAGCAAGGAATCAGATGCCAGGAGGAGCCCAAAGAATGCCAGGGGGCCTTGTATGGCTGCAGACTGCAGCTCCTAACTCTTGCCTCTCCGTGACAGCTGAACTTCTCCAAAAGTGAGAAGATCCTGACTTCATTGCGGCTTGAGCCAGGTGGAAAGGCTAGATGGGTTGATTCCTGCTCTCCTACAGAGGTCTCCAAGATTGACATTCTGTCAAGCACCAGGGAAATCAGGAAATCCAGGCTCTCTACAATAATCTGAACTACTAATGATCAAAGCAAATTGGCAGTAGATAAGAGTCAATGGGATTCAAGGTGGGCTGGACTTAGATCTCTTGTGGGCACGAAGGGACTCAAGGCCGATGACGCGCTTGACCCCTCCCTCCCTCGGTCTCAGCCTGCTCATTTCCTGCAGCTCCTGGGGGAAATGGACCAAGCAAGTCTAGGTGGGCAGCTCAGTGAACCAGGTGGCCTATCTGAAGAGCTAAGAGGGTAGCGATACCTGCATACACGTGGGCAGCAGCGGGGAGCCGTGGATCCAGAAAGGGATGGGCTAGAAGGAAAAGGGCCGACTTCCCCCTGGCTTCAGAGGACCTAAATGCGTTTAGACAGGGGGACGAAAGAGCTCAGCAAGAAGTGCACTGTGCATTTTGGAAGGAAAGGAAGTGGATTTCAACTGATTACGAGTTTCAAATGCCACTCGAATGCTTCTTTATCTGAGTTTGCCCTGCGTGAAGTACCCCCAGGCTCTCCACCCTGCCTGGGCTGTTTTATTCATTCCAGGGCTTGTAACCGGTATTTGACACGTGCTGACACAATTTTGTTTATTTGTTTGTGACCCGAGTTACCACCAGGTGCCTTGTGTAAATGAAACATGACATGGCAGCCTTGTTTCGGCTGACAGGCATTTAAGATGTATGCAAATCTACCTCTCGGGCAGAGGCCACCTAAATATTGTGAACAGGAGGCTCCGTTTAGCAGTCTCGCGTTTCTTTAGGTAGACTTTAGGAAAAGGCTGTCTCGGGCTCCATACAAGGAGCTCTGATGGCCAGGATGCTGGCCTTCTTGAAGAGGGCTGGTCCAGCAGTGCAAAGAAAGAGTTTGGAAGATGAAGTTTCTAGTGGGACGTGAGATCCCTTTATAAGAGTCTTCTCCATCTAAGTGATGAGAAAAACCTCCTTTGACCAACCCCTCGTGGGTTACTATCCGTCTGAGTAGAAGAAGGCCAGAGAACAAGGTCCTTCAGTTATCTTAGATCTCACTTTTCCATCAGTCTCAGCCAACATGCCCATTAGCTGGAGCGTGGTAGTTGCCATCCCAGCCATCTTGAAGACCTCAACCCTGCGTGAGGAGAACAAATGGTCTCACCTTGCAGATCCAGGTTGCGGAATTCTGCTTCAGATCAAGCAGGTTGCACAATTCTGCCTCCCTCAGCAAGAGAATGTCCCTCTTTTTCCTAACTTTCTCTCTGCTTTGTCAATTACTCTCCCAGAAACCCAGCAGTTTACTTGCCGCAGGAGAAGCATATCCATCGGCAAAACACGAAGACTAATTTTCCCCAATATGGACAGCGCCCTTTTGCTAGCTGAAGGCAGAACAGCTTCTCCTGGTTGACCCTGGTGGCTGGGAGGCCCCTGTCCTTCCAGAAGGGGTGGGGTCTGCCCGGAACAGATGAAGAACACACTGCTGTACAATCGCACATCTCAGACATGTTTTATTTTCCATTGTTGCTGGTGATGATACCCTTTCACTGAAATAACTTGCCCGGGCTGACAGATAAGCTTTTAGAGTCGCGAAATCTTGGTGATACTTTAAGTGCCCCAAATGACAATACAAAATTATCCTGCAGATATACCAGGCAAGGGGCTTGTCAGAAGTGTTCCTGCCCCTTGAGGACTGAGGTTCCTGAGGCTGATGGGCACATTCTCCTCCCACTTGATGGGCCCAGCATTACGGCCTCATCCTGGAAGGTCTTGTCAGCCCTGACAAACATCACCTGCGTGGTTGTTTGGAAAGTCCAGGCAAGCTCAGAGGTGACTTTTAGATTTGGGGGGTGGGGGTGGGTGGGCATCCTTCTCCTCTCTCTTTCAAGCACTAGAACATATTGCCTCATCCATCCATCCATCCATCCATCCATCCATCCACCTATCCACCCATCTGCTCAAAATGCAGCTCTAGAAATTATTTAGAGAAGCTTATGGAGGAAATGGAACAGCCTGATCTTGTTCACACAACAGATTCCCTGAAGGTCCTTATTCAAAATCCTCAATTTATCTGGTCATTAGATCTAATTAAATTCCAAAGACCTGGAGGCCCAATGATGGGTATTGCTTTTTCTCACCAATTAAAATGGAAGAGATTAAAAAATCCCCTGGTTGCTTTGTCCTTGTGTGGATAATTGGGGAGGGGGAGGCTGGTCATGTGCTGTGAAGGAAGAAAGAAGGGGACTCTTTACCCAAAATTGCACATCTTGGCCCAAAGCAGCATCTTGACAAATCCTCACCAGGCATGGTCGTTCCCCATCCCAGGAAATGCAGAGCCATCCCTCACCACTGAGCTGATCTTCTCTCCCCTCCATTCCTGAGCTGAGCTCAAACCCCCCTCCCGCCTTTGCCAAAGCCAGCCTGTCTCTGTTTTGACTTGCTCCCTAGTGGTGCCATCCTGGTTAGGGGTCGCAATGTGTGGTAAGCAAAGGCAGGGCCTGTCCTTCAGTTCTGCCGCCCGCCCTCTTTCGCATGCCATCAGCTGATGGGAAATCCTTTCGCCTCCGGTGGTCCCACCCTAGGGACCGATTGTGTTCTCCTTCACCTGTCCTGTTTAATGCCTCCATTCAGTCCTTGTCCATATTTTAATTTTAAGAGGCAGAAGTCACCAGGAGCACTTTTATTTAGGATCTTTCTCCCATTCTTCCCTTCCCTTCCCCCCTTTTGTTCTTGATACCAGTAACAAAGAACTGCTCATCTCTGTTCTGCTTGGGGAGTCAGCGGCAGTGGGGTGGGGTCCCATCTATTAGGAGGTGGGAGGGACAGCCCACCATGCACAAAGGCTAGAAATCCCCTGCCCTTCCCATCTGACTTTGCCCCCAACACAAAGGGTGGCAGATTTCACACACTCTTCACAGCTGCCCCCCATGGCTACGCTGTCAGCTTAATGCTACCTTCACACAGGGTTCGTCTGGCTCCTGAGCTGGGGGCAGGTGGGGCGACCTCCCAGGGACGCAGAAGGGGAAAAAGGTATGTTTGTGTCATGGGTGGAGGTAGGTGGGGAAAGGTCCACCAAGGGTACTTTGGAATGTCATATTTTGTGAACGCCTTCAACATAATGCTCTTACAGCAACCGCTAATTATTCCCAAGGGATGCTCCATGCTTTGGTTTTGAAGGGAATTACGGGACGCTCTCAGTTTACAGAGTGCATTTCAGTGTGTGTGTCTGTGTGTATGTGTGTGTATATGTGTGTCCGTATGCTTACATTGGTCTCCCTGTTATCACAGTATTTGTGTTTCTCTGACAGGCTCAATTATCCTTGTGATAGTGAGACCAATTAAATTCTTTTGCAACGATGAATCAGAACATTTTAGAGCAACATGTTCCATTATGCTAAATAAAATATGCATTGAAACTGGACCTACATCAATTTCATGGAACTAATCATCTGAAAAACTTGGACGTTAACACCATTTAAAAAAAATGTATTGATTCAAATTACCAGCAACACAAAGTTCGTACGGAGGCTCGAAGGAATACTGAAAGTTGCTGCCAGGCAGATGGAGTCTGGATTTGCTACTAGTGAGAGAGAGAGAGAGAGAGAGAGAGAGAGAGAGAGAGAGAGAGAGAGAGAGAGAGAGAAGGGAGGGAGGGAGGGAGGGAGGGAGGAAGGAAGGAAGAAGGGAAGAAGGGAAGAAGGGAAGAAGGGAAGAAGGGAGGAGAATATCTAACATCTGCTCTTTGATAGAAGAGGTCCACCATTTAAAGTGGTGATGATGATGATGCCTCTTTTGTTTTTGTGTTCTTTGCCACCAAAATTCAGAGGTCATCATTTCCAAGGCTGTGCTGACTCATTTCAGAGGAGCCCCAAAAGGGCCCCTGCCTGCAGCTTTGTCCCCTTGGCAGGGAAAAATAGTAACAGGGAATGGTTTGAAGATAACAGGAAGACCAGCAGCTTCTGCAGGGAAAAAGCTGCTCCTGGGCCTGCCAGCATCTTTATTCCCGTGTCTCCTTTTATTTTTACACACACACACACACACACACACACACACACACACACACACAAACACACGGACCTTTTGGAGCAGCAGAGACACAACTAGGCAAGGGCACTGTGATGTCCAGGAGCTTTCTGACCAAGTCCTGGTCCTCGTGGTGAATACATCCATGGGTTTGTTGGCAAGTTTGTTGTCCCTTCAGGTGGGGGCCAAGCACACGGGCTCCCCCCACCTCACCATCCTGACGTCCCCGTGCTGCTTCTGAGTGACAGATCAGGAGGAGACGGGAATAAATTGCCAAGTGTCAGAGCCGTGTTTTATTTGTTCTGCTGAAGGACATTTTGGTGTGCATAAGCTTCGTGTGGAGTGAAGGGTGGCAAGTGACAATCAGGTGCCAAGCAATGGCGGGGAGGGAAAGGCGGGCCGGTTCCAAAGCCAACCAGACCCGGGGCACCTCTGCCTGGGCACAGAGCGAGAGAAACGTTGACCCAGAGAGCAAGGAGGTCCATGTTCTGCACGAGCCCGGCCCGGTTTGCACGTGGAAGGCTGATTTTCTCTGCCCTTGATGCCTCCCCAGGATCGCTCACTCGCTCGCTCACCCAGGTGCAGATGTTGCTTGGCGACTGCTACATTAGGTACAGTTTTGTGGGTGAGCAATGTTAAATATGTCCCATCCCACAATCCTCACATTCAGGACCCGGATGGATGAAGCCCTGGTGTACCTCCAGCCACACTGTTTCTCACTGTGTGTAAAGGGAGGAGGTGTGGTGCCAAGGCCCACAACATCCTAATCACATGTTTGGGACCTTGTGCAAACATCCAATCTGCACCTGTGCCCAGCCTGACTGGCCAGGATGGTCATTTCTACATTGAAGCGTCCACACCTCCCCTCAAGGGCTTTGGTCTTCCTGGAGCACCCAATAGCTTTGTTGTTCTGGGTTCTCCTGGAAGAAATGAAAAAGAGCTGCTTTTTATTATTATTATTTTATTTCCCCCCACAGTCCTCTGGATGGCTCAGTGCCCATAACTTCCTTGGGGGAGAAATAAGGTTGATTCACAAAGGCTGCCAATGGCTGCTCTGCTGGGAGGGAGGGAGGGAGGGAGGGAGGGAGCAGCTCCTAATGGGAGAGCAGGCTCTCTAGTAAAGCAGCATTAGTGGAATGTGGACGGAGGAGGCACATAACAAAGGCATCCCAAGGTATTAGGTTTTTAAGCGACACAACTAAAATGGTCTGTGCTTGGATTAACCTCCCCGAAGCTGTGATTTTCAAGTGTTGGTGAGCCATCCTGGGAAGGCGGCCTTATATTTGAAAACAAATATGCTTGCCTTGTCTCCGAGCAGTGGCTCCTGTCAGACACATCCCAGAAGCTCCTGGCAGGTGGGAAAGTGGTGCCATTTTTACACTACCCTTTTTGTGTGCTTCTCGCCTCCAAATAGAGAGAAACCGTGTCACCAGATTTCAGCAGGAGAGGTCAGCGGGTATTAAAAAGCGAAGAGGGGGTGTGGGAATCCACCGATACTCAAGCTGGCTGGAGAATTAAGGGTCGAGCAAACTTTTAATAGAAAAAGTTCAGTTATGTTGTCAAGAACAAGGAACCGCTTAAGTGAGGTCTTATGTAAAACTTTGGGAAACAACCCCGTTAGGCAGAGAATTCCCTGAAAAGTAATCCTAAAGTGTCTCTAATCAGCAAAATTTTTTATCAACTCTCAGAAACCAACTATATTATCACTTTTCTGGATGTTAATGTGCTGCAGATCATCATTTTTATACTGCCCTCAAAACTCAGTTTAGTTTACAAAAGTAACTTTAAAATATATAAACTCCCCCCCCCCAATTATTTGCTCTTCTCAGGATGAATGGGAGGACCACAGAGAACTGGAGGGATCAGATTTGGGTCCATGTTGGTTGGCACAAGCCTTTTCCGGTCTGCCCCGACTTAAACTGCTGTGATTTTTATTTAAGTCTACAAAATGCTCACATGCATTTAACACACATGTCCTGGCCAAAGGTGCATGTACAGTAAAACAAACATTTCCTGGCATTGCAACTCATTGGGAGACGAGTTCCTGTCCCGGGGTGAGGAGAATGCCTGCTTGGTGGGGGGAACGGGTTTTCTCAGCCCACCTGGATGCTGAAGGTGGCGCTGTAAGATTGGGAGACCTTCTCCACAAGGCGCTTAGAGGGCCAGATAGGGGACACTTTCATTGATAGACCGGCTCTATTTTTCAGATGCACTTTCTATATCTGTCTGGAGAACTGTGTGGAATTGCAGTGAGTACCATAGCTTGGCATGTCAGCGTATATTGTACACACACGTGCACTTACACAATGTAAGTAGAGAAGATGGAAACACAACTCCATCTAGACTTCTCTGCTCTGCTCTCTAGCTGTATAGGACTTTTTGAGGGGGGGGGTCTTTCATGAGCTGAAGCCCCAGGGGGGCTCCAGAGGTTCTTTTCTGCATGGTTATTTCAGATCAAATTTCGGCCCTTGATGAGACCTGGTCGTCCCCACTCGCCGCCTCCTCTTGCGGCCGGCCGGAAGTCTTAGGGGAGCATGGGAGACACAACTGAAGACAACCACAATCCCTCTGGATTTTCCCCAGCAGCTGGTAGCTGGGTCTTTGTGTGTTTTCAAGAGCCGCTGTAACTAACACAATAATACAGATTTCTCCACGAATTAATTCCATTTTTAGCCTTGTGGTGGAATTTGAGATGGTCCAACAATTGATCCAAATCTGGCTTAAATGCAGAAGAAGAGGGGTCTGGGCACCCAGGAAAATGGCCTTTTCTGTGTGCAAGGTTTATACACCCACACAGCTGCTTAAAACTTTCAAACAGGAAGATAATTGCCTACATACTTACCACATGGGCGTTAGAGTGATGTTTTTGCTTCCTTGGTCACAGACATGCACAAAGTGACGAGAAGCACCTGAGGTTTAAGTGCAGTTCATGGCCTTTTCAGAGAAGCCAGCCCAAAAATCTTTTGACAGAATCCACACAATTCCTTTCTGCTTTGGAAGTCCATCTGTGCCAGGCAGGGGCAATTTGGGATCTCCAGAAACATGGAAGACAAGCTTCTCAGACTTCTCCTAAGGGTTCCTTCAGGTCTTTCACCTGAATTGAGGCGAGGGAGAGCAGGAAGAGAACCTGAGTTGTGAGACCCTGCTCCGTTTTGGCTTGTTTTCACAAATTGTTGCTCTTGTGACATTATGGCTGTGTTTGTGCCCAGGTTAGTTACACACTGAGGGACCGGATTTGCCCAATGTGCAAGACCTGGCTGCTTTTAATCTCAATTATGACGGCTAATGCTTTATTCGCAGGTTGTGCAGACAACCACTCTGTGAACAAGCCAGTAAGCCAGAATACGTGCACTGTGCAAACGTGAGAGGGGAGTGGGCTTGGGGGTGGGGCATCCTTCCAAGGAACCAATAAAAGATCCCTCAGGGTCCAGAACAGAGCCAGAGGGGAAGGCCTATCAAAGGGGACGACATCCATGGATACACCTGCGGGTATCCCAGGGACAAGGCCAGTTGCCTGGAAGAGGGAGGCACCTTTCAGTTGGGCCCAGCAAGGGGACACCTTGGGGTGGACGCTTGCAGCAGCTGCTCGGCACCCGGAGGCCGGTCAGTTCTTAAGGAGTTTACAAGGGGACGTTGTCATGGATACAGAGGGGCAGGTCGATGGAGAAGCCGAGATGTTGCATCCAAAGCCTTCCCTTCCTGTGTCCTGCCTTCAGCAGGCCTGGGCTCCCCAGTGCTGTGGGGGCCGTCCCCTCCCACCCCCAGCTCTTAGCCCTGGTGGCGCAGTGGTTAGAGTGCGGCATTGCTGGCAAACCCTGCCCACAGCCAGCAGTTCGATCCTGACCGGCTCAAGGTTGACTCAGTCTTCCATCCTTCTGAGGTTGGTAAAATGAGGACTCAGATTGTTGGGGGGCAACAGGCTGACCCTGTTAACCGCTTAGAGAGGGCTGTAAAACATTACGGAGCGATATATAAGTCTAATTGCTATCCCATCAGAGCTTTGTTTGCCTCCTGGGAGGTTGCAAGGGGGGAGAGGCGTGCAACCCCCACTTTCCCCTGGAAATTTTATCCAGAAGTAAACTGTTTGTCGGGGTCTGAAAGCAAGCCAGACGGCGGGATTTTCCCCCTGTCATTGTATTTGCCTGGCCAGATGCTATTTCCACCCCCCAAACAGGTAGAGTTCCTGTTACTTATATATTTTATCTATATATTGTTCTAAATTGCATTTGTCCCCATGCCAATTTCCTGCATGTTGAATAGTTGGTGTTAATTGTTCTTTTATGGTTCAGTTGTTCTATTGATGTGATACCGCTGTTTTTGTGTTGCATTTTGCTTTACCTTCAAATGTTACTGTACTGTTTTATTCTTTTAACTGTGAAACTCCCTGGGCACTCCTAAACCTTACAAACAAATAATAAAATTGATCCCAATTGGGAGAAATTCCACAAAAGTTTCTTTCAATGTTAATGACTGACATCAACATCCAGAACGAGGCCCGGTGATGTCACAGAAGCAGCGCAATGTCATTGCCTAAAGGGTGCAGATTAACTGATGCAAATTATAGAATTCCTGTCATTTAAAAAACCTTCTGCCCCGTTCTCACCCTGCAGATGCCCATGAGGGCTGATTAAACTAAAACTCTAAGGAGCCATTGAGACAGCTTTTGTTGAAACTCAAAACTCTTCTAAAACATGATCTTCCTGATAGTGCTTAAGGCAGCGGTGGACAACCACGGCCCCATCACGACCTGAGGACCAAGTCTCAGAATTCCTAAGCCAGCCATTCCTGGCTCAGGAATTCTAGGAGTTGAAGTCAACAGGTTGTAAAAGGACCATAATTGCCCACCCCGATTCAAGGATTCAGTCTCACAGTGCCTTCACAGGACTGGTGAATCTTTATTGAAAGTTTCCATCTGGCAAGATGTCTAGAGCCTTAAGCCATAGGAACAGCACTTGGACTCTTCACAGTGCTTTACAGCCCTCTCTAAGCAGTTTACAGAGTCATTGTGTTGCCCCTAACAATCTGGTCCTCATTTTACCGACCTCAGAAGGATGGAAAGCTGAGTCAACCTTGAGATGGTCAGGATTGAACTCCTGGCAGTGAGCAGAGTTAGCCTGCAGTACTGCATTCTAACCACTGCACCACCACAGCTCTTCTCTATTCTAATGGTACCAGCAACCACAGATGTCCTCAGCCCAACGTACCTTAAAGCAGCTTCAAAATTATGTGAAAATGGGAGGGAAGACTACAGTCTCAGGATGGGATTCAGGACATAGCAGCCACTAGTTCACCTTCCACTGTACAGTGAGCCATTTCTTGCTTGCTCTCATTGGTACCCCTTTCCTTCCACGGGATGTTCGTTCCTGGTGTTGAGCCTGAAAAGTATGAAGAGATAAAAGTGGGCTGTACGACTCCTAAGACACTCACCCCCTGGCAGATGAGAGTGATCAAAGCTTCTTCTGGAAGCTTCTAGCAGAATTCCAATCTTTCTGGATCTCCTCCTCACATTTAGAAGAGCTTCTTCAGAAGAGCTTCTGAGTTGTAGAGGCTCTGATACCAATTTGTTAACCTCCCAGAAAAATTGGTAGGGCTAAGAGCCCAGGATTTAGCAGAAAGAATATGGTGAAATCAGATGAATTGCAACTAACCCCAAAAATAGTAGAGTCCCTCTTTACCTGTCTATGGGCAGGGCCAATCCAAGGGCTTCAAATCCTTCCTTGCCAGTAAGTTGTTGCAGCCCAACGTCTGGAACACCAAGGTTGACTCCTGCCTATCAGACTGTTGGGGCTCTTGATCTGATCCAGAGAAGACATCCCAGCAGCTGATAATGGTGTGATTGCCATCAAAGCTTCTGCTGCCATGATATAGGAGTTGGGGCAGAGCAGACAAAGTCCTGCACCTACCTCACTCTATTTCTCTTGTATACACAAGCCTTCAATATTTCATGAGACCTAGGTACTTAATAATGGATGGGAAACATGTTTACTGAGAGATATTTCTCACTGTAGATATAATAGAGCACCTCCCAGGACCTGTTCTTCGCTTCTACTTACATCTCCCCACTGATCATCAGCTTGCCAAGCAATCTACCTGCCCATCTGTGGAAACACCAGGAGAAGCTTGGCATGCAGAGAATAAGGAGAGATGGGCCTGGATTTGCCTGGGGATGGGCGTGGTGAGTTTTGGAAGGTGTCCTCCCCAGGAGAAAGATTCCCCAGGCTTTTTCAAGCTGAGCTCCCTATTCTTCCAGCTTGTACATAATTCAATCCAGGATCCCCATCTTCATCTTCCTCACATATGTCCTTCTTACAAGGAAAGGAGTCAGATTTATAATGGCTGAGAGTTCCAGCTAATCTGAGCTTCCTCAGGTTCCTGATTCTTCTAGACGTGCTAAGAGTCTACACAGCTCATGTCACCTCTGGGGGAAATTCCTGGTTTTATCAATGGGATGGTTCAGACTTTCTATCCTAAAGCTGGAGATAGTTATAAATACTTTTTACTTTTCATCTTTCATTCTCTAGCTTGGCCTTTTTCACTTCTCCAAATTCCCAAACTGGATAGAAATAGAGAAAAAAACATTCCGTTCCAAAGTCATAACATGTTAACAGTAAAAAGACACATAATTAAAAATGCTTAGTCTGGCTCTTTTCCCCTCAGTGTTTCGATATGAAAACATTTAAGGTTCACTTGAGATGAGAGCTAGTCTAGGAGATCCTTGCAGACAGCTTTCTGCCAGGGAAAGCACGGTGGTGGCAACTGAAAACGAGACAGGTGACTTTGCAGCAGGACTATCGGGAGCCCCTTCCTTCTCCCTCTCCTGCCTTTGCAGAGCTGGGAAGGTGCCCTCAAGAGAAACCACAGAGCCAAGGCTATCCATTTCAAGGTGCAGCACCTCTCAGCACCTGGCCGTTTGTCTCTGTGCCTTCCTGAGATGAATGCATGCGCTCTGCTCTGCTGTCTGAGGTGCCTCTTGGTGCTTTCTAGAGTTCCACCTCTGAGGCAGCATAAAATGGTTGTGGACAGATCCTGATAGAAAGAATCACTCTGATTCTGCTTCACTCTTCGGGAAATCCAGCAGGGTTCCATGGTGGATCTTCAGTTTCGGATTAGGTGATGGTGATTGAGGTCCATCCCCTTGGACTTCTCCAAAGCTTTAAAATCAAACTTCAGACTGGCCTTATTTGTCCTTGTCAGTCACTTGCCGTTGTTTTTCTCCTGTGAGTAGAAGGTCCATCAAGAGTCTCATCCTCAGCAAATTTCCCGTCGTGAGCTGAAGTGAAGACTGAAGAGACACGGGCTCCCTCCGTTGCTCTTTCTGGGTCTAAGTGCTCCCTGTGTTGGGTTGAGGAATGCACCGAGGAATGCAATCCTAGGCTGCACCAAAGAACCGTAGGATGATGGGCGCATCCCATAGATGGCAAGCCAATGCAAGGGCGAGCTGAACCCAAGCCGTGGGCCCTTTAAGCCAGGCCACTGGCCTCCGGAGTCTGGAGGGAACGTCCTATTGTTAAAGTGAAGCATAATTTTCAATTGGCTTGACTTCTTTCTAGAAGAAAGAGTTGCTTCAGAGAACAAAAGACTTTGGACCAACTTTCTTTAAAACAAAAATGGAAATCACACAGGTAAAGCCAATGAATAATTCATTGTGGAACAATCAGGTTTTCATGTTTCAAGGCAAACATTGAAAAATACGGATGGGTGAGTGAATGAAGGTATCCTTGATGTTCTCTTTTCATTTCTTCAGCTTTTCTTTTATTTATGGTTTTCCCATCGAGACCACCCATTTGGTCCCAGCGAGAGGGAGCTGGACTTAATGAAAGGCTTTTGCTTTGATCCATGGTTCTCCTGGATTGTTGTTATCTCATCTTGGCACGTCCTTCAGGCCATGGATCTTTGGAAAACATTTCTCTTTTGTTAGATAAAAAGTCTTGGGTTTTCCAGTAGTTGCTTGCTTGCTTGCTTGCTCTGGCTTTCTGGACAGTCTTTATCTTCCAAAACAGTAGCATCTTCGCTTTTCTTGTTGAGCTGCTGGAAAGGATATTCTTGTCAGAGACAGATACAGTCCAGACAGGGTGGCTGGGAGGCAATTATTTTCTTTCCCAGATACACAAAAGTCTCTTGCCCTTGTGTCTTTATTGCACCGTGTGAGGTGTGCTTTAATTGCCCTGCAATGCTTTACCTGGAGTGAGCCTTAATGCATAATTCGGGGTCTTGGTGCAGAGAGTGGCAAGGCAACTGCTTTGGATGATCCCACAGAGCAAAGGTCTCTGGAACATAATAGACATGTCAGCTCTGGTCTTATTTCCAGCTCCCAGAAGTCTTATGTATGCCTCCCATGGCATTTGCAGGATAACACAGGCTCGGGGGTGCTTCTCTGAGCCCTTCTGTAGCCAACCAGCCCCCCCGGGACATCCTGAGGGCAGCAGCCTTCGCAAACAGGTTATGGCTGGAATGATACACGCAGCAAAGTAGGAAGAGAATTTCGGGAAATACCTCTTCTCAGCATGGATGGAAACACACACACACAGAGAGACAGATGAATGTAGAAGGTGGCCAGGTCTGGGCGAAGCGGCTGAGTTCCACCTGAAGGCCTCAAGTGAGGCCATTGCAGCAATCCAATTGGAGTCAGTGCTCAGCTCGGGAAATTGAGCTGCGCCATCTCAATGAGATGAATCCAAGCAGAGAAGATGGCGTGTTGAGAAGCCCCTTTTGGTATCCAGTCTGGTGCTTCAGAGGCTGAGCACCTGTTTAATTCGGAGCTTCCTTTCAAAGCTTTCTCACATACAAACCCTCCTTTGAAGGTTCACACAGCTATAGACTTCTTTAGGAAGATTTTTTTTTTTTTTTTTAAATCCCAGTCTGGCCTACAGTGCTGGGATTCCCTTGTTTAACTTCCTAGGTAAAAGGTCACAAGTGGAAAGAAGAACGAGGACCGGAGATGGTCGGACCAGCAAGGCACTCCTGAAGTTTTCATTCCTTGCCTGTTTTCAGCCTGGATCCCTTGTGCATCTCTTCATCCGGTTCCAAGCAAGGTTTCTCTCCTTCGGAGGCTTCACGGATTGTGGCTTTGCGGAATAGAGTTTGTCCTTTGGCCAAATGGAGTTTTCAAAGGCGAGGACATGCTCTGAATTCAGAGCGTTTGGAAAAGACTTCCTGTTCAAGAAAAAAACTTCTTTTGCTGCGACAGGATGACCGAAAGATACAAGCCAGCAGTCTCAGCGGCATTGCTGGAGCCTTTCTGGCTTACTGACTGTCGCACCGAAGGAAGAGAACCACATAAAGATGTACCTTTATTTCCCCTTTGCTCAAGAAGTGCAGTTAAGAGAAAATCCAGCCATTCAAAAGGGGTTGCGCTGAAGTCTCTTGTGCAATATATTTTTATCCTCAGAGTAAAAGCAATCGCACAAATAAAACGGCTTCCTCCAGAGGCTGGGCAGGTGCCCTTGACAATACAAAGCCCTTTCTGAAGGCACGTGGACAGGCACGCCACGATCCCTGTGCCCCCCCCCCCAGGGCCACTGTGAAAAAGCCCAGGCCATCAATAAATTCAACCCCAGGAAAAGCAGCACAGCTCGGCTGCCGGCTGCGGCTGAGACAAAACGTGTCAAGCTGTTCTGCAACACGCCAGCTGCACAAACGCTTCATCCCGATGATCCAAGAAGACAAAGGTGGGCTGGACCCAGGAGACGAGGAAGCCACAGACATAGTGTTGGTGGAGAACTGCCTAGGAGCTAGCTGGGCACACTGCTTCCCGGTCACATCCTGGGAGCCTGGGTCAAGCTACCATGGGACTCTGGGATGTTGGCAGACGGAGACAGAAGGTGGCAAGGGCTGGGCTCCAAATTGCCAGGCTTTGTGGGCATGGTGAGCATTTTACAGGGGGTGCCTTGTGCTTCTTCTCCCCTCAGATACAGCTGTGGCTCCGAAAGGCTGACTTCTTGCTTGTGGGCATGAAAACGTAGCTCAGTCTAGGCCCAACTACCCAGCAACAGTTGCTACTACCCCAAATGTCAGGTCTAAAGCTGGCTTCCCCGACTTCCAGTGGAAACCCCACGAAAAAACCATCCAAGCCACAGGAAGGAGTCTTCTCACATTCCAGGAATCCAAACGTTTGGACCTTTTTTTTCAATACCACAAAGCTGAGAGCAGGAAGGAGAGTCCTGTTGCTTCTGTAGCATTTGTCTGCAAGCACCTCAGTCAGAAAAGGGGATCAAACAGATTACCACCTAGGGAAAGTGGAAAACGCCAGATCTGCCAGCTCACTCAAACTGACCCTCTATCCTTTGGTCTCCAAGGAATCGCCCACCGGCCCCTGCTGTTCCTCTAGGATGGTGTGGATAGCAACTGTCAAAGGACTCCTCCAATTGGTGGAGCAGGAGGTTCTCAGGATGGGTAGCAGGACAGGTGGGCCCTGCCTGTGTAGGTTCCCCGGAGGATCCCTGCTGTTGAGAGGGATTCTTGAGGTCATTGGGTCTCACCCCTGCTCAGTACAGAATCCAAATTGCAAATAGAAAGAGAGAATGACTTTTTCTAGTATCTAGTATCACTGTCTTCTACCGATGCCATTCCTGCAGCCCTGTTGTACGGTTGAGTAGGGTCCACTCCGTCCCCAAGGTCCTTTCACAGGGACGATCCCCACCTCAGTTCAGCACTAGCCTACATCTGGGGAATGGGCTTTTCCAAGCAAAGAAGATCCTATTTGCCTTTGCCAATGTCATCTGTTCATTTCCTCGGGCCCCAGCCTGTCTCCTTCTTCTGACCGACCAACGGAAGCCTATCTGAGCTTGCTCCAGTTATCTCTCTGTGAGCTGAGAGGCAGGAGGCCAAGGCCACAGGGGAAGGCAACCTGGCAGCTCCGGGAGGGACCGCGCAGCAAGCACCGGTGATCAAAGCCGCTGATACAGCCGGCGCCTCTCTGCGGGCTGACAAGCTCATCAGTGCAGTCCCAGCTGCCTCCTTGCTGCTTCCGCTGCTGTCCTCCATCCACGACTTGATCAAAATCCTGGCTGAAACTTATCTGACCAGACATGTGTGCAAGTGAAGAGGCTCAGGAGCTGCTCATTGTGCTGCCTGGTGAAATATTTGCACACAGGAATGCCAGATGAGAAGGCTGGGCGAGGGAAGAGGCAGCCCTGGAGGAAGGCAGGCGGCGTGGAGCAGAGCCGGGCTGCTGGTGCGGAGGGCAAGGCTGGGCCTGGGAGGAAGGGAAGGTCCGCCTCTTGTCCACCCCATCTGACCCAGCCCTGGCAGAGGGAGACCAGACCAGCCAAGAGGCAGGACGGAGGCACTTTCTCCCTTTTTGAAGGTTCTTCCGTGTCACCTGCAAGTTAAACACGCAAGCAGCAGGATCTCCAGGAAGCGATTAGGGCAGCCTGATCTTTTCCTCCTGGGCCATTTTCCCTCTCAGGAGCCTTCTCCTCTTTGCTTGTGGCGTGGAGAGAGCCAGCTTGGTGGAGCAGTTAAGGCACCAGGCCAGAAACTGGGTGACCGTGAGTTCTAGTCCCACCTTAGCCATGAAATCCAGCTGCGTGACCTTGGGCCAGTCCCTCCCTCTCAGCCCAACTCACCCCACAGGGTTGTTGTGGGGAAGATAGGAGGAGGAGGAGGAAGGTGTGTTACGTATGTTCATTGCCTTGAATTATTTGTAAAAATAATAAAGGTGGGATTCAAATAAATAAAATGAAGAGATTGCAACGTTGGCCACTGCATTCTGGGAGTTGATGTCTACACATCTTAAAGTTACCCAGGCTGAGAAACTCTAAGATAGACGAAGAATCTGGCTTCTCCGTGTCCCTCAAACTCCCAGGTTCCCTTGAAGCTCATCTTCCGGTCCATCCATAAATGAAACGCAACTCACGAGCCCCCTTGGAGTCCAGCGAGGTTGGTGCCCCCCCAAGCACAAAAGCCGAGTCCTTTTTTCTCAGCTCCTTGTGCACCCTGGTTGTGTACTTGTCATGACTGCCCAGATTGGTGGCTTGAATATAATCCTTCCATCCCTCCCTCCATCCTTGAGAATCAGATTTATCCTCTTTTATGAAGAATTAACTTGTTGGCGCTGATTTATGAAGAGTGGCAGGTGGTGATGGCAGAACAGAGCTCTAATACGCTCATCATAAAAGTCCTGTAGTTATTCCTAAAAGAGTTCATGTTAATGGCTCCCATTAAAATTCATATTTTATTTCTACATAACGAAATGTCTCCCTGCAATCTCTCAGATATGTCCTTCAAAAGCGGAACAGCCTCTTGCTTCTTGGTCGGGGCTGATGCTGTCCGGGTGACAGTTTCAGACAAACAGGAGATGGCAAAGGCAGGTCGCGCATATGCCGCCTGTTCAGGAGACGTGACTTGACTGACAGCTGGGATTTTTCTTGTCACATTACGTCTTCACTCAGATATGACGAATGTTCATTCACGCCGATCAAGGGACCATTTCTCCCTTTTAAAAGAGATAGACAGAGCGGTTCCTCGTCCAACTCTTATTAAGAGCAGCCACATTGTGTTAAGGAAACAATGGCTGCCTTTTGAGGGCTTTTTAGGGAACTTTTCAATTGGCAGGTGGGAGCTGAACCGCTACCTTTCCCCGTAAAGAAGAGATCGTCAGCGAAGGAGCCGCCCAGGAGGCAGCTGCCACTCAGATGGCCGACTCCATTGTGTCCTCAGCAGTTGCAAAGAACGGCTTTTTTGCAACCTTCAGTGTTGGTTCTGTAGGTCAAAGAGAAATGACTACACATCTATGAAATGGCAGGTACAAGAAGGGCTGATCTGCGGCTGACATGAGTCTGGATCGCAGGAAAGAAGCCTGCTTAATTTGGGCTTAGGGCATTGTGTGAGCTCAGTGGATTGCAAATTTTGGTTTGCAGTTTAGAACACTACATGAAGTCCTACGTCTATACTTGCTGAAGTACAGTCAGTGGTCAAAGAAGATCCTGAAGGAATACTTATTAACTCTCTGTGGGGTGATAGACGCTCCCCCCAATCCCTAGGAGCAAGGGCGGGCCAAGGATAGAAATATCGTTTTTTCAGAAAGATACCATGAGGTAATTGTCATGTTACGTTGTTTTTGTAGTAAGATAGTGCTTCGTGTGGTGAGACCTTCACGGTCCTGCTTGTGCATTTGGCCTTGACAAGATGCTCAGAATCCATGATGGCAGCACGTGGACTGGGCTCCTGCCCCCCCTCCCCTCCCTCTTGGCCTAGCAGGCAAGATCTAAGCCAAGCTTTGCACAGAACACAGGCCCAACTCTCAGCTCAGGACCTCGAGCTGTAAATGAAATGGGGGAAGAGGCCGAACTCTTTACCAGCCAGCCGGGATCCTACCCTGAATTTCAGGCGTGGCTGAAGAAGAGGCTCCTCTGAGTGAGTCGATCAGATCTTTGGCTTCCAGGCCTGTTTCAATCCTCTGCTTCCAAATGGGGAGCAGGGAGAGGAGGAGGAGGAGGAGGAGGAGGAGGAAGAGGAAGGGGGAAGAGGAAGGGGGAAGAGAAAGAAAAAGAGGAGGGGGATATTCTTTCCTTCCCCCTTTCTCTTGGTTGTTGATGCATCCTGACCATCAGCCGCCTGCCCTTTTGCAGGATATTTTCAATCAACCCAACGGGAAACGGTCAGAAGGAGCTTCCAGGCAGTCATCCATTTAAAGCCTTTTGGGTGAGGGGGCTGGCCAATAATGAGCCACTTAGAAGAGGGTTTAATTGGGCAGGCCTGTAATCAATGGCACTTTCTGGTCTCAGCACCTGAGGAGGAGCAGCTGAAGGCAGAAGTTAATGACAGCCTCTGGTCCACCAGCAGGACACTGAGAGGGAGGGCATCCCTCTCCTCCCCCTTCCATCATTCCGGCATTCCTGCTATTTCTTCCCCTGGCAGGCTCATACACAACACCCAGGGTGGGATACAAATGCATGAGCAGTGCCCCCCTTCGCCTGTTCCTCCAACACACCCACACACCCACGCACGGCCAGCCTGCTTCCAAGTGCTGCTGCCTGAATCAAATTCTCTGCTCGCCTTCCGGAACTATTTATCTATCAAGTGTATAGATTCCCCCCTCCCCCCATGTAAGAATGGAACTCTGGGTGGTGAACAAAAGGCAAAACACAATACAGGACCACTAATTATGCCCAAGCCAATAAAGCATCAATCCATCAGAATAAGGCTGGAAGGGACCTTGGAGGTCTTCTAGTCCAACCCCCTGCTCAAGCAGGAGACCCTAGACCACTTCAGACAAGTGACTGTCCAGTCTCTTCTTAGAAACCTCCACTGATGGAGCAACCACAACTTCTTAAGGCAAGCTAAGTTTCCTTGGTTAATTGTTCTCACTGTTAGGAAGTTTCTCATAATGTTGGTCTTGGACTGTACTGCAGGAGGATGGCTAAGCTTCACCCAACCCATTAGGTGACACCTCAACTCAAGGAAGGTTTGACCTGCTCCATCTTGCCCCACGCAACAAATGAAAGGCTAGTTGGCACCCCATAACTGTGATGGGATTTCTGCTTGCAGGGGGATGTAACATGCTGTGAATCGGGGTAGAAAAGCTCTTCATGTCCCACAGGCTTCATAAGGTTGGACACATCTTTCCTTTTCAACCTATGATCAAACATGGAAAGTTTGAAACTCAGCCTTGCTCAGCCTGTGGCTACAGCAGTGTGTCGAGCCTGCTAGTGGCTGAGAGGACCATGTAATTGTGCTATCTTGGCCGACTATCATCGGCTGGAAGATCGGGAGCTGAGGAGGAAGGAGCCATCAAAGGGTAGGAAGGCTTTTAACAGAATCAGAATGCCCCTATTACTGAAAATAAGCATCTCATTTCATCGTGGGTTGATGAGACCTCTTCAGGTTCTGAATCCAGTTCTGGGTGGTCCTTTCTAAGGACTCAGCAAGACTTAGGACTTGTCTTGACAAGAGAACGCTAAGAAGGGGTTATGAAACATCTGAGAAGAAAGCCACTCTCTTCTCTATGTGGGTCACAAGAAAGTTGATTCCAACAGAACTTCAGGGGAAAAATCCACAGCTATCAGTTGTCCAAAGTGGAACCAGTGATGGCCAGTGAGGGTGGACTCCTCCTTCCTGACTGTGATCAAGCAGGAATGCTATAATTTGGACTCCTGCATGGGATGCAGAGTTGGACCCAATGGCCTCGTGGCTCCTAGTCTTCCTCTGTTCACACTGGCCTCCTTCAGATATTGGGGGGGGGATCTCCCCCTTGTCTTCCCAAAATCATGGTGGAAGCAAACCGCAAGCCACCAGAAACCAGTAGGACCATCTCAAGCTGTTTCTGGAAAGAGTCCTCTGGGTTCCTGTGCCCACCTTAATCTGGAAGCTTGGAGCTGAACCTCAAGCTTGTTGACTTCCTGCCCCCTCTTGAAACGGCCGGCCTTTAAGGGGCTCCTCTATTATTTCTACCTCCAGTAAGAAATAAAGCTTGTTGTCTTTGATTCATTCATTCATTTGTTTGCAGGTAATGGCAATTCGATATCTAATCTCTGATCGGATGGCTGGGGTCTGCTCCTTAATAACTCTGCTCTCTTTTGGGGCTTTGCACACCCTTAGCGAGCGTGCCCCTCCCCTGCAAAACAAACCTTCCTGTAGTGAGCAAGCAGGGAGGAGGGAAGCAGCCCCCACCCTCTCAATAATAGGAGACACAAACAACAATAGGAAACAACGCAGCTAATTAAACGGCCTCAGAATCCATTTCCAGCTTTCCTGTGTTATGACAGCGCAGGCAGCCCAGTCCAAAGGCTGCCATTAAGGGTTTGCCGGCAGATAAATTGATGGATGAGATGGCTTTGCAATCAGGTTGGGGGCCGAGGGGGGGATGTCAAAGCCAATCCGAGGTGCCTGATTTCATTCCGTGGGTTTCCCTCCAAACTACAAACTCCGGGATTTACCGGGACAGTTTCGCATCGGCGGCTAAAACGGTCTTTTGACCCCAGATTCCTTGACTTACGCTATCATCACTGTCGGGAGCAGAATTTCCACTGCTAAGCAAGACAGTTGTTGAGCCACGTTCGATCTTACAACCTTTTTTGCCATGGTGGTTAAGCAAATCACTGTGGCTGTTAAGTGAATCACGTGGCCGTTAAGAGAATCTGGCTTCCCCCATTGACTTTGCTTGTCAGCTGAGAAGGGCGCAAATGTCACCACGTGATTCTGGGTGGCTACAAAAGTTGTAAACAGCCAAGCGCCCGAATTTTGATCATGTGACCAAGGGGAAGCAGCGACACCGTAAGTGCTGGGACCGGCCCGTAAGCCGCTTTCTTCAGGGCAGCTGTCACTTTGAACGGTCACTGAACAAAGGGCTGTAAATTTCTATGCTGAGGATGGAGAGGCGGGTAAAAGGAAACTGGCCGGGATTCTCTGCCTTCTGGTTAGGCTACGTCGCTCGTTCACCCTGCAAACAGGCGGGATCCGGAAGGGCTCTCCAAACCACCTCGTGAGTCATCCTGAAAATGGGTTGGCTTCTGGAAAGGGTTTTGGGGGGGCTGCCATTTTCCGTGGGAGGCTTGCAGAAAGCCTGTCAAGGCCATTCACATGTGCAGCTGCTGGCCTCCAGAGATCGTGGGGGCAGGAAGCCATTCAGGCCCCATCCAGAGAGAAGCTTTTTCTATCACCTTGCAGTTGGTCCATGTCTCTTCCTCAGCCCTGCCATTCAAGAGAAGGAGGCCCATCAGCTCCATTCCCAAGGCTTGGAATCGGCCTCCGGGGTCCCACCACAAAGACGTCTCTCCTCCTTGGCGCGCCTGGAACCTTCTCTGCCACATGATCAGGTTGAAAGGAGGAGGAAGAGTAGGAGGAGAAGAAGAAGGAGGCCTTCCCTTCATCGAGAATCACAAAGCCTATAATTAGTTTGCACCATGTTATTTCCACAAAGCAGATCTCATATTTAAAATTTGAAAGGTAATCATCAAAAAATCAAGACGGAAGCTATAAATAGCTGCGCATGAGGCAGGCTGACGTCCCAGCCCTTGGCTGCGAGAAAGCTCTCCAATTCCCATAGCCATTAGAGAAGAGCCGGGTGCAAGAATGGCCTCTTGATCCTTCACCCATTCCCTGGCATGGCGGTAATTGCTGGCCTGTTCCTGGAAAAAGGCTCCAAGCCAGAGGCCAGCATCCTCCTCCGGGATCACCTGGGCCAGCCTCTGAGAGGTGTAATCAACGCTTTGATCTCTTATCTGCCGGTGACACCCCAGCCTCGCAATAATTCTGGCAAGGTGCTCCTTCAGCACAGAGATTAGAGGCTGTAGCTGGGAGCTTCTTGTCGGTAAATCAGCAGAGCTGTTCCAGCCCGCCTGCCGATTGCCGAGGGCCAGGAGAAAATGGGCAGGCGTGGCTGAAAGATCAGGACTGCAAAGCGGTAAACAGGTGTGATTTACGCAGCGCTGGGCAGTTCACAAAGCTTTTATGGACTCTGGGCAAGCACCAGAGTGACTCCCGGCTGATCCGCCCCTCTTGCTCCTAAAACCTCCCAACATACGGAGAGCTCTGGAAGCCTCAGAGTTGATCAGGGTTGGAAAGTTCTCCCCAGTTTCTACAGCTAGAGAACCTCTTGGTGCACCCTCAGATGACCCAGAAGGGGGAAAACAGCAGATAAAATGCTCAAGGGATCTGCCCCCCCCTCACCAGGAGCCACATCTCTCCCCAGCAGAAGGTCTGCAGATGTTTCTACATCCAAGTAGGTCAGCAAACCCGGGTGCAGAGCCAAGTTTCCTGATGCACAATTTCCGGCCCTTGCAGGCAAAAGAACAAGAGCCTCTCTGCGGTTGTGGACGGGAAGGGGCTGCCGAGGTTTCCATAGCAAGAAAGGGGGAATTTGCAGAGCTGTTGAGTCAGGGAGGTTGAGATGTTGATTGGATTGATTGTTTCTCTCTGATCCAGTTTTGCAGCTGGATTCTCGCCATTTGCAGCCATAAGCCTAATGAACTGCTAGTGCCTCTCTGGACATTTTGTGTTTGAGTGTGCAAATAAAGCCCGGGCAAATCTTATCTGCATTCTCAGTTCAGGAGAGTCTGAATTCTGCTAGGATGCAGGGCCTGATTTTGGGGGGGGGGGGGGGGGCGTGGCATGTTTGGGATCTAGTTTTATTGAGCCTGAGCAGGTGGAAGCATGTCAGAAATGTGCAGAATTCATTTGCAGCCTTGAAGACGGCGGATCAGCTGCTGCAGCTCATGGACAGAAGCAAGGGAGCTTCTCCAGCCGTGAAAGGCCTTCTCTCCTTGGACCTCCGAGTTTGCTCTTTGCTGGCCTAACCCCTCCTTGCTTGATTTATCACTTTATTTCTATCCCCTCTTTCCAGGTAGAAAACCTCCAAAGGGAAATGATAATAGCAAAACAATCCTACCTATAAATGCAAACAGAAGTATTTACAAACAAACCCGGAGCAAATGTCCATCTGGGATTTTCCAGTGGGGAGAGAAGGGTCCAGCTAAGCTGAGTTTGGGTATGGAGGCTACTGGCTGACTTATCTCCTTCCCTCCCTGCCCCTCTTCTCAGATCCCCTTTGTGGAATTACACCTGAAAGCAAATCCCCTTCTTGGTATTGAGAGAACCAGGGATAAGGGTGAAGGTTCCTTCTCGGAGCTTGTGGGTTGCTATCCGGACCAGGCCAGGTAACACCTTCAGCGGAGTTTCACGCACCAGCACTGTCCATGGTGCTGAAACTAAGATGCAGCTTGTAGGCCCCAGTGGGAGGATGGGGTGCTCCTCCCTTCCAGATTCTTCTCATCTAGGTCCTTTGCTCCCCCCCACAGCCATAAATTTCAAATGACCCACAGGTAGAACTCAAAATTGAGGGAGGGATAGATTAAGAAGTAAAAGCCCATTTTGGCTGTTGGTTACCAAATTAACTAATTTTCTGTATCAACCCAGCATTTCACCACCACCGGCTCAGCCAGAAACAAACTCACCAAGGACTAGCTCAGCTTTTTGAGCAAATGGAGCAGCTCTAATTGTCCAGGTTAATTGTGCTGAGTGAACCTGGCCTTAGGGTCACACCTGGCTTAAGGAATGAATGGACCAGAGCATTTCAGAGAAGGTCTAGAAAAACAGCAGCTGCAGGAGCTGAAATGTCACCTGCATAGACACTGCATTACAGATTGCCTCTTTGGATCCATAGATGTCCTTCTCACCTAGCTTTTTGCACAGCGGAAACCGACTTTCATATTAAATTCTGAGATCAAGAGCTTCACACCTGTATCACAGAAAGGAATAATTTCAGCCAACTGAAATACTTAATACAGCCTTTTGGATTTTTCCAAAGCAGACGTCTTCCTTCCTTCCTTCCTTCCTTCCTTCCTTCCTTCCTTCCTTCCTTCCTTCCTTCCTTCCTTCCTTCCTTCCTTCCTTCTCTTTCTCCTTTCTCCTTTCTCCTCATCCTGTTTGCTGTACAATTCAAGACAAAAGCGATGATAGATTATAAAACATCCTCAGAGGGGGAAACGAGGCTGCCTGGTTTAGATCTCTGTAATGTAATGTTTGCAAGATGCAATAGTTACTGAGCAGCGTCGAATGGGTGGAATGACAAAACATACATTTTTGAATATCAGAAAAGGAATTGCTCTGGCTCTGGCTCTGATCTTAAGGGGATCTTTTGGTTTGAAGATTTTAATTGAAACCTGACTTGAAACGGCTTCCAAGGACAGGAAAGAGGAGGGGGGAAATTACAAGCCAGGAAGGAGCCTTCAAGAATAAAGGAATGAGTGGTGGGCGAAAGGTGGGTGGGGAGATGTGTGGGTGTCCTCATTTTAAAAAAAACCCCAACAACCTATTATGCAGGGTGGCAAAATGATCAGATGGCGCGGCTTCCTCTACAGAGGCAGGCATACGTGTCGCTGTGATTTTTGTCTTCTCAACAACAGACAAGAGCAAGCAGGAGATCTGCCAAATACCAAAGCTGTGTCAGACACCGAACACGTCAGCCTGAAAGACGAATGCTGGAATCTCCTTTAATTGGTGCCTTTTCCATGCCTCCGAGGGAGGAGGTGGGAGACCAGGGGGAGAATTGTGCGCAAAAGCCCTTGAGGTTCCTGATTGCTACCAGAAGCAGCTCTTGGGGCTGGGATCCGTCTTCCCCACCTCACCCCGATCAGCAGGGATCCTTTTTGCCTGAAACAGCGTTGATTTCCACCCAGGCCATGATGTTGGGGTCAAGGGCGGGAGGATTGGAGACAGAAGTGGGAATGGGAGTCCTCCCCACCCTTCAGTTAATCAAGGCCTCTTTCCTCACTGCATCCTCTTATTTGATCAAATGGTTGTTTTCCAATGGCAGGCAGGATTTTTGGAGACCGAGGCAGATGCTGGATATTTGATCAGAAATACATGATGTAGATTAGAGGAGGCTCTTTCAACGTTGGTGACTTTAAGAGGTGTGGATTTCAACTCCCAGAATTCCTGAGCCAGCAGAGAGAAATCGCTTTTTAGGTCTTTCCATTTGTCCTTGTCTCACACTTTTTCTGATGTGTGATATGCATCTCACATTGAGAGGAAGAGAAAGAGAGAAAAGGAAGCCCAGGTAGAAGAAGATAAGCATTGATCTGGGCAAGAAGGGAGCCTCTGGGTGGAGACCCTGTCCTGCCAACATACCGGACTGGGATTAAAATCGAAGGGCGAGCGGCTGCTGGCAGGAATGTGCAGGGTGTGTGAGCGAGATCTGCAGGAAAGGAGCTCCGGGACTTTCCCTCCTAGGGAGGGGAATCCATTCGGCTGTCACCGAAGGCCGTGGTGGCATCTCATTTTTGGATGATTAAAACACACATTCAGCTGGGCAGGGGATTGACAGAAGGTGCAGCTGATATGGGCCTTTCTGGGAACTTTTCCTGTGCGGTTGGATTAGCTAGCTAGCCAGACCCCTCCTCATCTGGGAGCCCATCTCCCCCTGATACCAGCTGCCAGCTGTTTCTGCTCAGTTTCCCCTCTACTCTCCAAGCCACCACCTGCTGTAAGCACTGGGGAGCACTGGGGAGCACTGGGTGTTTTATTTCTGGGTCACATTCCTCCTTTTCAGCTAAAAAGGGTTGGGAACAACGGATGCCATAAATGACTTCAATGGACCAGCCATCAATCCGAGTCAGAGGGAACCAGTTTGGATTATCAGCTATAATCTGAACTTCCCACTTCAGGAGGCCAACTATAATTTCCTTGTTTCTTTTTCTCAGAAAGGTTTGGAACAACCCTTGGCAACATCTAACACACTTCTGAACCCGAGAGCACCCAATGCGTCTGTGTCTTCAGTTTCCCCCATTATTTATGCCTGAAAGGTGGTGTAGACATCGTCGTAATCTCATCCACTCTCTTTCACTTGTAACCATCTTGTCTGACGAAGAAGCGTCCTTGGAAACTTGATAGCTGGCAGCGTTTCTGGAAACCTTCGTCTCTTCTGATGAAACGACTCTGATTTGCTTGTTTATTTTGGAACATCTATGTGGCCATCCAACTCAAGCAAGATAATGCTGAATTCCTGCAAACCTGAGCTATGAGAAATCCATTAGCCTTTAGGATGGGACAGCTCCCTGTTTAGCTATTACTATTGTACATTCACGTGGCTCTCCTTCAGCCAATTAATGCTAGGGTTATCTCACACTGGACTGATGACAGTGGGAATAAAACTTGGCTACTCTAACAAGGCTGGAGAGAAAGTGTCCATGAACCTGTTCTTGCTTGCTCTTTTTCAAGGCAGGTTTACTCTGCCATTAGTCTCAGAAAGACAGGTCTTGAATCATGACAAACAAACAAACAAACAAACAAATCTTCAATGCAGAATTGAATCATCACAATCTGAACATGTAACATTTTGCCATGAAAGCAGACACAAGTTGGGTTAACTTGACAATGGTGGGAGAAGAGAATAAGATCAATTCTCTCCCCTTTTCTTCTCTTTGTTAGGGACATCCAATGTTGCTCAGAGCTGCCTCCATTTCTCCTCATTGGCTGATGGCTTCGTGATCTCTACTTAGCCAGGAGAGAGTTGCCTGTGAAGATTGCATGAATTCTGGTGACTATTTTTAAGTCTCAATGCAGGGAAAATCCAGAACTGATTAGCTGTTAATTATTTTTCAGAACATCTGCTATTTGGGAGCATTTGTTTAATTCTTTCTATTTTAGAATTGTGAAATGTGCTGAGTTTTGCACCTTCTGGAGCTTTTGAAGTAGTTTAATATCTGCAGCAAATTTGGAAAATGAAGGAGGAGACTTGAGCATCAGCTGGCAACTGTCCATCCCAGAAAAAAGTTGGGCTGGCCCAAGACATTTTGTTGATGAATGAAGGGAGCAAATGGCACCTCCTCAAATTATGTTACCAGATTTAGTTAAGCTCTTTTGGCACATGAGACAGAAAATTCCACGTGTGCCACTTTTCTGTCTCTCACAATAAAAATTCCATAAGAACCAATTAATTAGCCAATAATTTTGCTGTCTTTTCATGACTAATAATATTTCCTGCCTGAGACAACCATCTCAACTACCATGTTGGTAAAACTGACACCACCCAAGACTCAGCCAGACCTTCCTCAGGTTTGTGAAACAAAGTTGACTGCTGGCATCTGCTAAATTACCGACACAATTTGAATTAAGATCCAGTAGGGAGAAGTAGGCATTAGAGCTGAATGTATTGAACCTGTTTGGGAATGCTCTTAAATTCTTAATCGAGACAGATTTAAAACAACAACCTAATTTTGGCAATTTTCCAAAACCTCAACTGCAGTTTCGTTGCCTTGTTTGATTTTAAGAAATGTTTTAGGAAACCAAGAGGGTCATAACTCATGGGAGAAGTCTCCTGGCCAATGTCCACGGAAGAGAAAGATCAGGGATCTAGCTGGGTACCAAGGAAACTCTTTGTGATCCTCATTAAACTAGTTATGTTGAGAATCAGGAGGTTTCACTGAGGGAACCTTTCCTGTCGACCGACTTCATTCTGCTCCGTGGAGGTTGAAGAGATGCCCAGGCATTTGGCAGAGACCAAGGAGAAGTCCTGCGGACACTGACCTTGCCTTGGTGATTCTGACACAAGGTTTTGAAACCAATGAGGTATTAAATGAAGCGGATGGAAAGCAAGTTATTGTGTGCAAGAGGACAGAAGAATATGATGGTGTAGGGAGGAACAGCAGCAACCAGGACACTTCTATTCTTTCCCTCACTTTTTCTGTCTGGGAGTGGGGCGAGATCCAGAATGTTATCTTATTGATCAGGCTTATCGTGAGAAATGAGAGCCACCAGCAAAGAAACCTCATTTCGCACTTGTGTCGTTCTGAGCAGAAAACCAAGGAGGTTGAAACGGGAGGGCACGGACATCAAAATGCAATCTGTTTGCAAGGCTCTGGCTGTCATCTCCATGGGAGCAAGCACAATCAGCTTGAGGAAAGTGGTTTCTTGCAGCAGTCAATAAACCCCCAGGAAACATCTAACAGCAATCCTTTGCTGATGTGTTTCCAGCCATAAGTGGCATTCCAGCCTTCACAACAGCTGGTGTGGAAGTGGCCAGCTCAGCACCATCGCTCCAGGCCAGTTCCAGCAATTTTTCAGGAGGTATGGACCATCATGCAAGGTCTTCCCCATAAATATGTCTATTTTCCTCCTCCTCCTCCTCTCTCTGTTTCTCTCTGTGTGTTTCCCTCTCTGTCTCTCTCTCTCTCTTTATCATCTCTATCTCTAATTTTTTTCTATAAAATTCTATGCCAATATGCATTTAGATATTTAAAAATGGCCAAAATATCACCAGTCTCATGTATTCTCCGTTGAAATCTTCTGAGATCATCCTCCATGGAGAATCTGCTCCACGAGGGGCTTACGTGGTGCCTCCAGGATCCTGAATCTCAAAAGGCACCCAGAGCTCACGCAGCATTTTGTCAAACCACGGGAAACACTGTCTCCTGGACCATCTTTGCTGGCTCCCTCTCATCAGGACAGCTGCTCCCCTTCCAAGCCTGTCCCCAACCCCATCACGAGTTGGGATGAAGCCAGCAGAGTTACTGATGGGCCAGAAGGAGCCTCTGAATGCCCAGTGGCTTCTCCATCTGGGCTGATCTTCTCTGCTGCTGCAGCTGTCAGGGTTTCTCTTCAGGAAGGGACTTTGGGAACTCAAGGGAGGGACCAGGACTTCACACACCCTTATGCTCCTTCATCCCTCCAGTGAGGCTGATGGAGGCCTCTTCCCCATGCCCTGTCCTGCCTGCTCTTCTTTCAAGAGCCCTCTTCCCACAAGCTGTGACAACCGCCTTCCTCAGAAGGTGCCCATGCGCACCCCCGCCTTGGACTCACCTTCCTTTCCCAATAACAGTATATTTTCAGTGTAAACAAGCCCTTTGGAAGCCGGCCTCCTTATGCAAAGCTGCAGAGAACCACACTGTTTGGCTCAAGGCACCGGCTTTTAGAAGAAGAATACTCATCTTTCATCTTTTTTCCCTCCCTTCTGCACTTGTAAATCCGATGGCTGCCAATTTGGCAACAGCAGCAGCCATTTGGAAAGTTAGGCATTAGCAAGTTAAAGATTCTCATAACATTTAAAGCAAATCCCTCTTTTTTCTTCCTTTCCACCCTGGGCTGTGTATTTTTCAGGGATTTGCAAGCTCTTCTGTAGCCAGAGAAGAATGCACACAGCACGTGGTTTAAGCCCTATGTTTTCCTTTCTCTACCCAGACATGAAAGATGCAAGGGGGTTGTGCTTCAAGGGGCACTCTAACTTTCTCACTGGTGTGTGTGTGTACTTGCTGTGTTATTCACACCCAACTTTATCCTTGTAGGTTTAAGGCCCAGGGGGAAAAGATAATGTTTTTTCTTTCTTTCTTTGCTTAAAGCACAGAAGAATGAGTAAATAAGAAGATGCCACTTTCCTTAGAAAAGCTTTGCTGTAGCAGACAGTGAGCATCTTAAATTAATGGGTGTCCCTTTGTGGCAACTTTAGACTGGTTTATGGAGAGGAGCCCCACTGGCGATGCAGTGGCCCTGGCTGATCCTGAACAACACAACAGAATATTTGTAGCCCAGGGTTGATCTGTGGAGTCGTTGTTGCTCTCTCAGCTTGGTGGTTTTGCTGCAGACATTTCATGACCGAAATAGGTAACATCCTCAATGGGAGGAGGAGGGGGGGGACGACGGCTGTGGGTGCTCTCTGAGCTGGGTTGTTTTCTTGCAGGCATTTCATGACCCAACTATGGAACATCATCAGTGCTAGAAAGGAGGGGGGGGGGTTGTTAATCTACAAGAGGTTTGCCCTGTCAGTGTTGGTGGGAGTGAACACCAAGAACGGCATGGCTAGTTGGGGAATTCTGAGAGCTGAAGTCCACACATCTTAAAGTTGCCAAGTTGAGAAACACTTCACTAGTGTCTATCATTATGCCCTAAAATAACCCTGCATACAAATATATGCAAAAACATCTTGGCTTCTATGCCAATCAGTGTATGATTTCAGATAATCATAGAGGGATCTTTTTCAAATACCCCGAGTAAATCATATGCCAGTGGCAATGTCCCAACCTAGAAATATGGTCCCCATAGAAATATGACTGGTTCTAGTTTTGCAGTCTGCTGCTGACAGCTCAAAACTCTGTTGTTTATCCAGGATTTTTAATTGACTGATTTTCCCTGTTCTATGCACTTGCTGTCATTTTTAATCATAATAACGGGACATAATGTAATATTCATATGGAGTCCAATTGGATAAAGTGCAATTTTAAAAAATGGATGTTTATCATTGGGTTTCTTACAGGAAGTTCTCCATACAAAAAGTGTTAAAAATATGGTGTGGTGGTGCTGTGATTAGAATGCATTATTGCAGGCCCACTGTCGGGAGTTCGAATCTGACCGGGTCAAGGTTGACTCAGCCTTCCATCCTTCTGAGGTTGGTAAAATGAAGAGCCAGATTGTTGGGGGCCACATGCTGACATTGGAAACAGCCCAGAGAGTGCTGTAAAGCACTATGGAACGGTAGTCTAAGTGCTATTACTCTTACTGTGTAATGTAGCCCTTCCAGACTGCTTCCACAGAGAAATGCCCAGTAGAAAAGCTAAGCCCATTGGACAGAAATGAGGGCAAAAAGGAAGCCCCCTGTTATTTATTTTTTTTGAATGGAGCCTCTGGTTGTGGTTACTCTGGACAAAGAGGTGGGTTTCGGACGATCCCCTAATTTGCTTGCAACCATGGGGTCATGGACACCCAATGAGGTCAGCATAGCTAAGACTCAGGAAAGCTTGTGCCAAGAGCATTAGATGACAAAGAGATGTATTATTATTTTTTATTTATTATAATTTGTATGCTGTCCATCTTGTCAAGAGGTAACTCTAGATGGCTTACAGCCAAGTAAAAAACCAACAAGCTAAAACATTAAACTATTAAAGCAATAAATATTAACATTAAAATTGACTAACAATCATCAAAGTGAGAAGGAAGGCACAAGGTGCTCATGGGGAGGAAGTGGGGTCTCCATTAACCACCTCCATAATGACACCCCCCTTTGGGGCCACAGGACACTTGGTAGAGCCGGGACTTCAGGCCCGTTCAGAAGACCAAGAGGTTGGGTGCAGGTCTCACCGGTGGGGGCGGGCTGGGGGGTGGGGGCACGATGTTCCAGAGGCTAGGAGCCACGGCAGAAAAGACTCTTCTCCTGGACCCCACCAACTGGAACTCTTTGGCCAACGAGGTCTTTGGCAACATGGGTCTCCGGCCAGCGCAGATGGGGCAGGCCAAACCCATTGGGGTGACACAGTTCCTCAGGCAAGCTGGACCCATGCTGGTTCCCAAAACCGAGTTGCTTGATTATAAACAAGCTAAACAAGTTTATCGCAATTATCCTTGAGAAAAGTGGGTGGCTGGCGAAGACGCAGCAACAATAGGACTGTTAATTCCAATTGCCTCTCTGATCTGTTTCCATCACCTGAAGGAGCCTCCCTATCTTAGAAGTGACATCTGCTGCAGAGTCACATCAGCCTCTGAATTCTCCTGGACGTAATGAGATCCGAAAACAGAGCGGAGAGGGGATGCCGGACCCTTCAGGGAGGGAGGTGGTCTTTGAAAAGAATTATGCTAATCAGGCCAGGCTTCTCTGCCACATCTGCTCTGCTCTTTTTCTAAGTGAAATTAATCGGGCTAAGGAAGATCCGATCACCATAACAATCTGGTCTTTGTAGCAGGGGATTCTGCTTTTTTTTTTTTAAGGGGAAAAAAATATGCAAGAGCTGAGCCAAGACTTGTTGAAAACACTTAAAATAATTAGTCACAGGGCTACTCACTTTTGTCCCTTTTTAATAATAATAATGGTTATTAATGTTTACAAATTACGGCGCCTCCGTCAGAAGGAAAGGACAGCAGGAGCAGAAATCAAAGGAGGCTCCCAGACTTGGGGGAGGCTGGCTGGGCAGCTCCGGGCTCCTGGCCTTCCCTGCCAAATGTCAGAGAAAAAGAAGGCTAAGTCCCTCAGCCGGGTCCTAAGGCACTTTCTTCAGCCCGGGATATGGGCAATATGCAGAAATGAGTTTAGCATTAAGACAGAAAAAGAATATATAAATCTGGCTCACAGTGGCCAAGATAGTAGGTGAATTCCAAGGAATTCCTTCCTTCCTTCCTTCCTTCCTTCCTTCCTTCCTTCCTTCCTTCCTTCCTTCCTTCCTTCCTTCCTTCCTTCCTTCCTTCCCTCCTCTCCTTCCTCCTCCCTCCCTCCCTCCCTCCCTCCTTCCCTTCCTTCCTTCCTCCTCCCTCCCTCCCTCCCTCCCTTCCCTCCCTTCCTTCCTTCCTTCCTTCCTTCCTTCCTTCCTTCCTTCCTTCCTTCCTTCCTTCCTTCCTTCCACAAATTCAGTGCAATCCTGGATGGAAAAGCCTCCTCAAAAGATAAGGAAAGAAAACGGAAGCCTGGTCTACTCACTACCAAACTCCAAAATTAGTTAAAGCTAAATGATTTCACAGAGGTGTCCTGGTTCACCCAACACAACAGGCTACATTCCAGCTTAGTGTGATATGTGAATGCAGTCATGACCTCTGAAAGGTCTCACACTTCAACAGTCTCCATTGATTGAGCCCAAACCTGGCTTGCTTCATTTTACATGAACATGTTGTATGAACATGTGTGAGGGGGATCTCGTGGGACCTTCTCGGTGGTTTGCTCTGTAATTGGGATTTGACCCAGGAAAGCTGCCAGGCTGCATCTGAGCGATCACAGCGTTTTTTCCTTCTTCCAACGGAAATGTTTTCTTTCCCCCTTAATATTTGTCTTTCTGATGGGTCCAGACGCTGTTTTGGTCCTCAACGTCCACCGGGGAACATCTGCCGTATTCAGACAGAATTCAGAGCAACCTGCCTTTCGGTAGGAGCCTCAGCTGCAGCACCTAATAACGGTTATTATTAATTTCTGGATCTTAATCATAAGGCTTTAACAGTCTGGTGCAATGAGCAAAACTTCGACTTGTGAAAATAAATGAACCAACTGGAGCTGCTCCACTACACCACTACTATAAACATTGAAGAGTAATGTTTGTTGAAAATGGGTAAAAATCTGATTAAAATGTATAAAGGATGCTTGGCTACACATTTAATTTAGCTTTAATGAGGCCTTTAAGGTATTTTAATTCAAATCCAAATTATTATTTAAAGGAAGAGGAATTTGACAGTTTGTCTCCCTCGGTGGTAACGATTGCCCGAGTCTAAAAGTCTGTTAGGAAACCGAGGGTAAATACGTGGCAAAAGGTTAAGCGGAAAAGAAAAACAGCTCATCCTGCGATTGTAAAACCTGAAGGACAAATTGGGTGCCTCACGCATCTGAATTGAAATCACCGGCCCACTTTTTCTACCCTCCTTGGCATCTCTCTCATCTGTCTGTCTGTTTTTCTCTCTGTCTGTCTGTCTCTCTCTCTTATCTCTCTCTCTCTCTCATCTGTCTATCACCTACCCATCTGTCTGTCCACCTACCCATCTCACCAAATAAGATTATAACCTCAGCTTCGTACTTATCTAAAGGGAGTAAGTACTAGCCACTTCTTAATCATCAGAACCCCGATTTCTTAGCAACCGGTATCCACCCAGCTTCCCCCTCCCTCCGTATTGCTCCCCCTTGCCACCCCTCCTGCTCCCTTTCCCAAGGGGGTCCAAACCTGCTTATCTCCCGGTGCAGTTCTGGTTCCCTTGGTGACCCACGCGGGAAAGTAGGCTAAGCGCAGAAGGAGGCAGCCGCATAAATTGGTGCAAAGTCTACTGAACATGATGGGATGTGCTTCTGAGCAAATATGAATCAAATAGAGCCGTGCCCCTCCCCCCCCGGGCTCCCCGGGGACTGGATGAGTCTCCATCAGGAAAGGAAGCTTTCTGCAATTTCAGGCGGAAGACGCCAATCTTTAGGCAAATATTCTATTCCTTCGCTTAAGCTCCTCATTTAATGGAGGCCCAATTCTCAGAGTGGGAGAGAATAGCTTAAAATCAAGTATATGTAAGGTGGGGCTTCGGTGATGGCCCTGCCCGGTGGATTGAGAGGGCTCTGCTCAACTGAAAGTAGAGTACAAATGTAAAAATCCATTTAACGGTGCCAAAGGGCTGGAAAAGGATGGACAGGAGCCGGGGCAGGCCTGCAGGTCAGTCCCTGGCCCAGAACAGTGTCCACACGGACGATCTGCTGAGTGCCCCGGCCCTTGGCGCTGCTTTTCTGGGGCACGAAGCAGGTCATGGACTTAGCTGCCCTGAATGCCCGACCTGCCCGTCAGCCTCCTGGCCCAAGGCCTGCGTTTCCTGCTCTCCAGGGCCACTTGTGAAGCAGAGGCGCTTCTGCGGCACTTGTGGCTTGTTTTAACAGCAACATGGTAGGGAAACGATGTTAACTGTGGGGTCGGGCAAGGTCAGGTCAGGTCAGCAGGCTGGATCCTAGGTTGCCATGCGGTTTGTGGAATAAGAGGACAAGAGGAAGCTGGTTAAAGCAGCTGGCTCTGGCTAACTCAGTGTCCAGAATCTCTTGATAGTGGGATGGGTGGCACATAATTTTAATAAACAAAGACACACATAAACAACTAGGCCTTGTGCTCCCTGATCAAAGGGCACCAGAGGAAGCACCACCAATGCTAGAGTCTGGCATGGGACAGCTTCATTTCCCACCCCAGAGCGGGCCAGCTTCTCAGAAGGGCCAAACGGAGGGAAGGAGAGCTCTCCATGGCGCTGAACAAAAGGCTTGGAAGCCCAAGAGGCTTCAGCTGGGTCTGGGGTGGGCAGCAGCTTCAGGACTAAAGGGGGCCTTCTCCCGGGTGACCCTCTTTGGGGAAACACATTCCTTTGGCCCTGGGATGGAAAGGGCTAATGGGGAGAAGCCTGCTGATCCTCTGCTCAACTCAGCTCCCTGAGGAGACTGTAACAGGGACAGAAGAAGCTGTTACCGTTTCAAAGGCCCCATCACTTATTTATGGTGCTGTATTTGCTAGGAGTTTGAGCTGGTTCCTTTCCTCTGCCCTTCAGAATAAGGGATCAGAGTGTGCTTTGTCAAGTGGCAACTTTAAAAGGTAAGTTCTGCTCAGGAAATAGCAAATAGTTTTGCAGACTTCACACAGTTTATCTTGGCTGCTGTCCCTTGACTCTCAGACAGATGCTGATTTGCTCCCTGAAGAAGAGCAGATAACAGTGGCAGGTCCTTGCTTTCTCCTTCCTGCTACTTGCGACCCCGCCTAATGGCCCTTTCCATGAGCGAGCACAGAGAGCCTTCAACTCCTACCAAGTCCTGGGCACAGCTTTGTGTCACCTCCTCTTTGATGGTCTGCTTTTCACTTTGTCTAACATGGGTGAATAGCTCCCAACTGGAATCCTCCTCCATGTGGAAAGGAGGCCAGCCAGCAGGAGGGCTGGAGACTCAAGGACCGTTTTTGTCACGTCAACCCATAGGGAGGAGACCAGCGGAAGTACCTTCCTCACTGCTGTCAGAGATAAGCAGGATGACAAGGACGGCCCAGATAACTGGCATTTTGCTTTCCATATCTTTCTGAGGAGCTAATAGTCCACCCCAAAAGGGCCTTGGTTAGAACGCAAGCAGAATCCCGAGACAGCTCTAGTCTGGCCTTTGGATCAACACAGAGGCCAACCAAGTGTCTGCAAGAAGCCTGCAAAAAGTTGCCTCCTCTGCTGCCTGGGATCCAGACGGTAGGATGTTGCATGCCTCTCAGACCAGAAGAAGCTAATAATCCAAAATTTTGTTAATCTAGTTTTCCTGGCAAAATTTTAGAAGTTGTTTGCCCTTCTTTCTAGAGGGACTGGCCCAAAGTCACCTAGCAGACTTGTGCCTAAGACAGGACTAAAACTAAATGTCTCCTGGTTTCTAGTGTGGTGCCTTAAACACTACATCAAATGAGTTCTCAGTCCCTACTTAAAATTATCTAACATTGTTTGTTTGCCATGTTTCATTACCTGATGTTACCTAGTCGGGTAATGAAATGTCTGCAAGCAAACAGCTGAGCTCAGAGATCACCAAGGATTCTGCAATTCAACCCTGAGCTACATATATTCTCTTCTATTAAAACTATCTAAATTAAAGGCCAGCACTGATGGCAGCGAATTTATTTGCTTGACTATGTATTGTTTTCCTTGCTAACTCTCTGCTCTTATTCAAAAGTCCATTTCCTCTGAACATATAAGTTCACTGAATAACTTTGAACTCAATCATCTGAAATGTATTCTTTCCATCAAACAAGTTTTTCTTGAGATACCCAGAGATAATAACTTTGCGATCAGCCGAGCAACTTCACCATTTTTTTCTACCCAAACTACACATACATCACCTTTCCTGTCTCCTCTTTTTGGGTTGGATATGTTAAGGCTTCTGAGGCCACTGAGAGGAAAAGAAATCAACTTTTGCCAGACTTGATTCATTTGATTTTAACCTCCAGGATGCTTGCTGAGTTTCTCAAAATCATCGAAGCTCAGCTCAGGTGTGGTCTGGAAAGGGGCTTTCACAAAGTTTGCAAGCTCACACATATGTTTGATGTACAGGAGGCAAAAATAGGCTTCCTTTGGGGGAATGGAAGAGCTGCTTGGAGAAGGCATCCAAAAGCACAAGTTGGCCTACCTTAAAAGGTTTTCTAGGAAAAATGCATATTACGTATTTTGAAGGTCCTAAAATGGAACATGATGGATAAGAAAGGTGGTGGGTTTTTCTTTTTTTGCAAACAATGCCCCCACTTCGCCCCTCCCCCCATTTCTATAAAGGAGCCCCAGGAGATCTGCCATTGCCTTTCTGGCAGCACTGGCAGGAAGAGAGAAAAGCCAAAGCCACGAAGAAGCTACCAGCATGCATATTGAAGACTGACATTATCAAGTGGAGCAGACGAGACATGTCTATAATGCATAAGCAGGATTTGCTTCTTCTCCAAACAGCTCGTAGATCGCCAGCCTGCTCGATTCCACGAAGGGCAGCATCTGGCAGAAACAGACCCGTCACCTCAAGGGAGCAAGAAGGTTCCTTATCCCAGGCCGCCATCGGCCTGGACAAGGAACCTCTTGGAGAAACAAGACAGGGAGAGATGGGGCCCTTTTATGCCAAAGAAGGTGTCTGCGCGTACAAGGGAGATGCTGCAAAGTGGATTGGAGAGTTTCTGCAATGATTTTGCATTGGGAGACGCTCCAAGAGATTCTTTGTTCTAAGAGCAAAGAAGAGGAATTTTGTTCCTGCTTGCACGATTGGCTAAGAAGACAGGGTAGAAGGCAGTTGTCCACAGGCAGCATTGGGCTTCAGTCTGGAGAAGCTGCCTTGGGCTGGAGACCTTTGGTGGATCTTGAGGACAGAATCCAAGCTGGCAATCTCACAGACCACCAGGGACATACGGTAGACTGGAAAGGACAACAATAAACACATAAGACAAGACAAAACTATTCAAAAAGAGGCACTGGGATACCATAACTCTTTTCTTGCCATGGAAGTGAAACATCCTCAAAGTCACCCAGACTCAATCTGCAGGCAAAAGGGTCCTTTTGGGAGTGGGAGGGAGACTTTAGGCAGCCTTTGCAGACTTTCATCACTGTCTGGGAATAATTGCAGTCAGTCACTGACCCCAACCTTCTTGCATTCTGGGCTTCGTAGTTATATCTGGAGCCCTTCTCTGGGGTAACTCTCAACTCTGGATGCTATCAGGAAGAAGCACAAAGTGGTACTGAGCCCTGTCTTCATTTATTTATTTTCATTTATATACATCACAGTTAGAAATTTTCCTCAAGCATCAGCTCAAGATGATTTGCGATCTCCCCAGGCATTTAACATCTTTGTTCATTGAATATTATTTATAATGTGGTCATTGTTAAAATGCTTTCTAAGTGTTGTACTTGATTTTACACTCCATTCACTGCAGCATCTCTTCCCAACCAAAGTGTTAGGAAACATTAAATTGCTATTGTTGTCTTGAGTGAGATTTATCATTCTCTCAATGTGCTAAAGGGAGAAAACTGTACTCCGGCATTCTTAATTCATGTTCCCTCTTCATGCAAGATGATAAATAGGAAACTTCTCCAACTTGAGGAGGTAGTAGAAGAAGAGACGCCTTCCCATCCTATATCCCATATGGCTTTATCCATCCCTGGTCTGAACTAGAGTTCCCAGTGATTTGAAGGAGCCCCCCCTCCCAAAATACTTTGCCTAGGCTGTTACTCTTAAGACATACCTGCCCAACAAAGTGGAAGGTGACCCCTTGGAACCAGCTACAAGCTTCTGAGCCAATGTTAGAGGACCTCACGGCCATCGGTCTGTCGTCAGCATCCAACTCTAGTCCCGCTCAGGGCATTGCTTCCACTAGCAAAGGTACAACCCATAATCAGCTGCTGTTGTTGCCATCCTGAGGGCCAAAAGGAGATATCACAAAAATAGTCTGTCTTTGAGTGCTTCCAGACAAAGGTGGGTCTCAGTCTTATGAATGAAATGAGTTTTGCAGCTCCCAGGGGATCAGGTGACACAGCTGGTGGGTTGCGGTTCTCATAAATTCTGATTGTTCTTGTTCACTCTGTCAAAAGGGAGGAAGCTGTTGCGGTGATGGTTGTTCTTCCTGAATTGGAAACGTAGCCCTCCCTTGCTTTGAAGGGGAAGAATCCGTGAACCCTCCCCTGCCACTCCCTTCTTCACCAGGCATCTTAGCTTGACAGAGGAGCCAAATGCAGGAATCCCAGTATTTTTAAAAGAGAGGTACAGCACTGAAATGCCTTTTCATTCCCTCCTCCTTTAAAAACTTCACTTAGGGGGAAGGACCACATATTTCAGCATGAGCCTGGAAGAGCAGAAGAGGCCAATCAGTCTGTGACCACCCACAGGGTCCTGTCTGACTGGCAGATCTCTCTGCTCTGGCATTGGTCAGAAAGGCCATGGATCGACTTCCTGGCAGAAGTGCCAACATGCCTCATGATGTTTTCAGAGCCACAAAGATCAAGAACCAATCTTCTCAGTTAGGTTCCATCTCAAGTAACTTTTCAAGTTGGTTCAGTTGCTGGGAGAGCCCTCCACTGAGCTAACCCTGAGTTGAGCTATCCACCCTCAAGATGGGAGGGTGGTGCAAGTGGGTAAGGGGTTGCAATGAAGCTGCCCACTCGATCATTTGCCAAAGTGCAGAGGGACATAGGCCACAAATCAAATCTTTAAGCACAGTCAGGTCGAAAAAAGGCCCGTCAGAAGTGTAGGGCTAGCCTCCCCACCTCCCTCCCTCCCTCCCTCCCTCCCTCTCTCTCTCTCTCTCTCTCTCACACACACACACACACACACACACACACCTCCCTGCAAGTGAGAGTCATTGCAATGACTTTTTAATACCCGAAGATCAGTCCGGCCTTGACCCCTGGATGATTGCTGTCCAAGAATTGCTCATAAATCTGTTGAAAGAGTGATCTTCATCCAGCAAGGAAGGGTCTTTTTTAACAAAGAAAGATTTCCTTGGGGAGCAGTAGAGTCATCTGCTTTCTCATCTAGCATATTAAAAAGGTATTTCTGCTCTAAAGAAGAAATCTGAATGAGAACCTGCTGGAACCCAGAAGACAACTTTGGATTATAGGTAGGGGAAGTGGCATGGGGAGCTTGGGCTAAATAAATGGTTTATCGGGTGCAAAAAAAAAAAAGGAAGAGTAGGATATATTTTCACTTAGGATAAGCCATGGGATTCCCTTAACGGAGCCACCTGGGGACAAAATGAAGAACACGTGGGACAAAGGAAGGAAGATGGCTTGCTCATAAGTCAGCCGCACAAGGTCCTCCTTGAAGCTAAATCACAACATCCTTCACTCTTCCGAGACATTAGGGAGAAATTCAACCCTGCAGCTCATCATGCAGCATCTACAAATGTCTTAAATTATTTGTCATGCATTTGTCGTTGCCGAGAAGAGAAGGCAGAACCATTTGAGATAATGTATGCCTGTGCGCCTTGCGTCCAGATTTGATCCTCCTTTCCACATCTGTGGCATCCAGTGAGGAGGACAGAAAGAGTCAGCGGTGCTCAAGACGCAAATTTAACACAGCCAAGGCAATCCATAGTAGCCCAGGTGAACCACGATACTGAAACAGTTTGATTTTGTTCCCACGTGGTTGGCTTGGTCAAAACCTCTGCAATGATTCCACAAGAATGATGGAATCTTGTGAAATTCACAAGAATAATCTGAATTTGGTAATTTGCATCATTTGTGGGGCGGTCTCAACACATGTGGCATCATCATGGCTCCTCACAGGAGTCTATGACTGTAATCCAGGTTCTTTTAGAAGCTTTTAATATATCTCTCAAGCAAAGATGACACAAACACGCTCCATTAGCTGACTTACAGTAGATGACATTAGCAAATGCTCTGCTATTCTTGATTTCTAGGCTGTAGCAAAACTGGAGAGTTTTTTTTTTTTAAAAACCTGAATAATAAGGGAAGAGGTTGTTTAGATCATACTGGAACTGTACTTCAAGACATGTGTCATAGAAGACACTGTTTTCAAGACATGTGTCATAGAATTGTTTTTATTTTATTCTTTTTTTTTAAAGCAAAATAGGAATTTTTTTCCTCAGAGGTGGGAGCCATTAATATGTCTAATTTTGTAGTTCTGTGGCCTGTCTCTAGTTCGGCTGTGAAACTAGCTGACCTGATGCGGACAGAAATGGCAGGAACTCGGAGGCTAAGGCAGAAGGGAAGGCGCAATCCGATCTTTAGAAATATATTCAGAAGCAGTTGTGGTGGCACTGGGTCAGGGGGCCCTCAGCTACAAACTAGAGGCGGAAGATGCTCTTTAACCTCTGCCAGCATGCTCGGGGTATCACCCAGAGGTTCCGTTCTAGCAGATCAATACAACCTGAATCATTCTGCTTACAGCCAGAGGCTCATCTGAATGAGCAGAACAGCCCCAAAATGAAATGAACACTGAGGCTATAAACAACCGAACCCACCCTGCTGAACACGGAACAGTTGATCCAAATTAATCCAGCCTGTCTTTGCAAATCAAAAAGTCAATGGAAAGGGATCCCACCACTGCAGGTTTCGGGCTCCTTTTGGCCACAGATTTGGCCAGGATTTCAAGGCCACTGATGGAGGACTTTGCATCAAAACATAAAACAACTCAGCATGCAGAACAAAACCTTAGCATAGAAGTTTAAACCACCCAAAATGTTTTCATACAAAATCCAGCATCTCTGCTGGGAAATTTGAATGTGAAATTGCAATAGCACGATTTTTTTATTCACGCTGGAGCAGTTGCTTTGTAATGTTCGTTCTGGTGCAGAGGGATTCTTTGGTCCACAGCCCCGAACATTCAATGAGGTATTTCTGAACAGTATTTTTATCTTCAAAGTCAGGGATTCCCTACAACTTTACATGTTTGTCGAGCTCCACCTTCTTGGCAAGCCTTATTTGTATAACTTCTGTGTCTCACTTTCAAAATAGATTTGTCAGCTGACTCAACAGCTGTGACAGCACCAAAGCTAACTCCTTGGATTTAGAAAAGTACGAAAACAGCTCAAGGCAATGCTCACAAGTCAGCTTAGAGCTGTGAATCTCTGCTCCGCTCCTGCCCTCGTTTTCAAATGCTGTTTTTGTAGTAGGAAAAAAGTAAAATTTCTGAGAAAGAGCAAGCTTGCAAGGGCACAGGCGGAATTGTGGAAGCAGGAGGTAGACCCACATACACAGTAGCTGTGCAAGAGCATTCCCGATTCACAAAATGATTGAGGCAGTGAGTGTGGCTCAACATGAAACCCTTGTTTTCATGAAAATACACTGGCCCAGTGAGAGTTCTGTGGAGCCCAAAATGGAGGTGGATACAAAAGACCCAAGGTTCTTGCTTCCTAATTATTCATTGCAAGAATCTTGGCTTAAAGGGATGTTTTCCTAGAGAAAACCAAGCTGTCTAGACCCATAGAGTAGCTGAGGAGCCAAAGTCCATTACTACTACCTTCCCCAGTTGAACTTCTCAGCCCTTTGGAGGACTGTGTGCCAAAATGAGTTTGAAGACAAGGGCCTCAGCCAAAGCAGGTAAACCTCAATGTTCTGAGCCATTCCTGCTCACTTGGCTGCCTCCACAACTTCCACCAAGGATGAGGTGACTCCAGACACCAAGCCTGAAGGTCTTCTGCAATTGGAACGGTGTTACCACAGATTCCAGGGCAGCAAGGATGAAGGCCGGTGTGAGGAGACTTTTGAAATTAGCTTATTAGGAAGGTTTTAGTCATTAGAGCACAGGCATGGAGGATAGCTAGAGCAAGGAAGGGAAGGAGGAGGAGGAATGAAATGGAAAAATCTTCCCAATGTGCAACTCCCGATGCAGTTCTTACACACACACACACCCGAAATTGGACAGGGGTCCCTGAGGTTTGCAAGGGCACCTTCTCTTTGTAGCTGGCCTGGAGACAAACACACACACACACACGCACACACACACGCACACACGTACATGTACACAAATATCATTCTTTCTCTGCTGGCTGCAGAGCAGCCCCGTGAATGACAAGGCAAGACGTGAGGGGAAAACAGGCACCAGGAAGCGCGGAAGACAAGCAAGGGCAGAAAAGGGCAGCCTGGCAGCTCGCCTGGGGATCCCCAGAGCCCCGTCTCCAGCAGCTCCTGCACCCCCCAGCCCCCTCCCCAAAGATGTTGGGCTCTGCGACTGACCCCAATTACAGGAGTCAGGCCCTGGAGGATGTCCAGGATGCTTGGATCAGCCAGGCGGCTGCTTGGCCCCGGGAAAGGTGGCATGGACCGAAAAGGGCACAGTAGGCCAGGGAAGAGAGGAGGGGGTTGCCATCAAAAAGGGGGAGGGGGCTGCCAACTGTACAGTTAGGCATCTGCACCTGAAAAACGGTGTGGGGGGGGAAGGCTCAATCTTTCTCCCCAGAGAAGCTGCTTCCTGTGCTTTGTGGCCCAAAGCAATTGCCGAGTGGGCGGGAGGAACCGGTGGGTTTCCCTAGTGCAGACGCAGAGAAGCCCAAATGTAGAGTTTGAAAGGCTGACCGGTTGACCGGGGCAGGAGGTCAGATCTACGCATCTCATTGATCATCGATCTGTTTTCATATTTACAATTGTTTTTATATCTGTATGTTTTGTTACATTGTAAACCGCCCAGGGTCAGCTGAAACCCCAGATGGGTATCATATAAATCAAATCAAATCAATAAATACATAAATAAATAATCTCCTTAAACCCCCTCCCCCTCTTCTCATGCTCCTCCTCCCCTGCCTCCCCAACTTTCTGCCAATCAAAGGGCGTTTGGATCACTTCAATTCACTCCGTCCCTTTCCGAGGAATTTGAAGCGAAAGGGTGAAGCGGATGGCTAAGCTCAGAGGGAATAAGGGAATAAAACAGGGGCTCTTCATTTTTTTCAAAATCACGGGACTCTTATTAATGCTGATTTGGTTCCATTTTGTTCCATTCTGCAACTTGTCTCCTGCAATTGACTATGCCTCGAAAACAATTTTATCGGACTAGGCAAGGCCCTTTATAAATACCTTCTATATTGCACATTGTATTTTAAGCAACTTTGAGACTTTTGTATCAGGGAGATAATTGCCTCCAGGATACCTGCTTGCTATCTTTTCTCTTTCAGCCTCCTCCTAACACAGGTAAAGCTGTAATCTTGCACCAGATATAACCCCCCTCCCCAAAATAACCTCTCCAGAAGAAATCTAATTTACTTTTTAATCTGGTTTGGAAATTTGCTAGCAAAAAATTTCCAGAGACAAGCATGACCATTTATTATTGTTTATCATGTGTCTGGGTTCTTATCCCCATTCAGGTAAGGATGGGCAGGCAGTGGGGGGGGGGGGGGGGAGGAGAAGGGGAAAAATCTTTTGATGCATTATTTATTTGATATCTTCTTCCCCCTTCATAAAACCAGGAAGCAGAGGACAAAGCAACGACCTTATCCATTTCAGCTGCATAATGTGAGATATATTGTGCATCTATTTCTTTCTCATTATAATATGCTCTGCTTATTTGGTAATAGAGGGGATATATGGAGGGACAGGCAGGTGACCCGCTTGAGCAAGAGTCAAGAGAGAATTGTGCGCTCAGATTGTCACCCCCTCCCACCTGCTGTGGACTTGAGATGAAAGCCATGGGGGGGGGGGTCAGAGACATTGTGGGGCTTCCAAAGGGGCCCTCTTCCATTCATGACCCCACAATTTGCACCAACAGCTAAGGGGAAAGCAGGGGACTTTGGTTGAACTTTTGGAGAACCTCCACCACAGAAGAAGGCATGTTGAGCTGGAGGCTTTGCTTGTACGATGAAGGCAAGTCCCCATATTCAATCCGCTTGCCTACAAGCAAGAACTTGGTGGGACCATAAAATAGATGAAGTCATAGAAAATGAAGAAGCTATAAAATACTCTGGGACTCCAGAATTCAAACAGACAAGCACCTGCCACATAACACCCATCCACAGATGTAACAACTGTGGATAAGAAAGTCACAAAAATCTGGCTAAAGGACATGGCAGCGCCTGGAGACAGTAGAAGAGAAGAGAAAGAAATGGAGAAAATCACAAAATACAAAGACCTGCAAATAGAAATAGAACGACTGTGGCAAAAGAAAGCAAAGATAGCACCAGTAGTGATATGTGCCTTGGACGCAATCCCAAAACATCTGGAGCACCATTTGAACACCTTCGGCATTGACAAAATCACCCTCAGTCAGTTGCAAAAGGCAGCTAGACTTAAAACAGCTTACATCATACAATGATAGCTTTAACACCATCAGTCAAGAACATCTGCCTATCCCAGGTCCTTGGGAAGACAGATAAAAATGCCAAATCCAGTCTGAACATCTGGCTGACTGTGCAACGAATCCTAATATTAGGTTCCTAGGGAGTTCAGCCCTTGGATACTCTGTGGGTGCATTGTTTGTTACTTGCTCTATCTGTGTCACAGAAAGAAGCCTCAATAGTTTAGCAATTGGGGCATAATAATATTGGTTTACTCTGCAGAGATGTTGAAGAGGCTCCTGCTACACACCCCGTAAAGTGTCTTAAAGGCTTGAAAGCACATATACATGCAGCTAGGGATGGTTGTAGTTTATAAGCAAAAACTGAGAAGTTGTGGAGTGGAATCCCAGGGACACTTTTCTTTCCCACAAAATACACACACTCTTGTTGCTGTTATGGGTTTACTCTCTGTGGGAACCCTTGTTGCCCAATCAAGACACTGAAGTTTACGCAGCAAAACTTTCTCTCTCTCTCTTTTCCCTTTTCAGGCTGATGCCTCCTGCGGGAAGTGTAAATATAGAAAAAATGACAACATGTGCATTAATGCTCGTTAGAATGTCATCATTATATTCTACAAAGTGTCTGCTGAGGGGGTCCCTAAAGGGCACTTAGAAGCCAAGCAGATGCTCTGCATTTGTTCCAGCTCGCATCTTGGAGAAAATGACATTGAGATAAATTGAGAGTGGCCGCATCTTGTGGAAGGGAAGGGAAGGGAAGGATCTGGCAGCTACCTTGTCATGGTACCTTCCCAAGGGGGAAGGAAGATAATGTCCTAGAGCTTGGGTTGCACAGGTAGATCTGACACGGGGTAAGGGTACCAAATTGTGATGCTGGAGAAGATATTGGAGTCTGGTTGGGGGTAGCTATTTCCTTATCACTCACAAATGCACACCCACAAATTGGCTAGATCAGAAGAGATGTACCCCATTTATGAATTCATTCAAACCCTCTGAAAATTCTGTCTTCTTACCAGCTTTGAAGCAACCTCCAAGACAGTTTTTAAAACAGGCTGGATCAAACTTGATATCTGTGAAGCTCCTTGGGGAAAGAACAAATATGATTGTTCAGGAGTTGTCCAACTGCATCTTAGACTCAGTTTGTATCACACAGGCAATGTGTGTTCATATAACCAACCTCTCCTCCCACACTCAGGTCAACGACATGAAAGGGCTTGGTATGAATATGCAACGTTGGGCCAAGGATGCCCCACAGTCTGGTAACCTCAGTTGGGAAGATGCCAGCTGCCTTAAACTGAGGCAGATCGTGAAGGTCTCCTCAGTTCTTCTTGGAGATGTTGAGGTGTTCCTTCCTCTCACTGATTTCTTAACCTCGTTGGCTAATTAGAGAACCTTCGAGATATTTTGTGTTTCTTCCTCTTCTTGGCTGCCTTCAATCATCCCTATCAAGTATCTAAGAGATTTTGGTTTCATTGTAATTGTATGATGTTAGTAAGTGCCACATTGAATTGGCTGCATTTGGATATCCACATGGATATCCACATACATATATTTGCATATGTACTTATGTACAATTTACATATGCAAATATATGTGTGTGCACATGTATCTGCAGGATGCTTAATTCTCCGCCTATGTTGGATGTGTGATTTTATCTTCCATATCTACATATTACATCTTGAGTTTTAAGGCTTGACTGTTGATCGCTGGTTGCATTAAGCAACTGCTTTATTTCTAAGGTTGTTAGGAAGACCTGGGGGAATGGAAGAAGAGGATTTAAAGGCATCTAATAATAAGCATGCAAACTCCATTGGATTAATTGGTAGCCATCCTTTTCAAGAGACTAAAAATACCTTAGATTAATTGGGAAGCCTTTTCTATAAAAAAAGATTTCATTATTAATACAAATATGATGAATAATACAAATATGGTGACACTGTTGATTAAAAACTGTAGGGTAATCTTTATTCTTAAAGGCTTTATCCCTTCTTTTTCTTATACAGAAGAAAAACACTTTCCCAAAACTCTATGAGTCACATTGTGAAAACGAGTGTTTCATTTGCATGCAAATGTATGCACCCTTAATCAATGAATAAGATTGACCAAGTTATTCAATAGAGTTTTCTTTAATCACTTTATAGCCGTTTTGAATGGGAGAAACCTCAGTAGCTTAAGATTTGTTGGGGCAATTCTTTTAAGAACCACGACACCACCCACTCCATTTTGTTGAAATAGGTCCATTTAACTGTTGTAAACCAAAATTGAGTTTGGCATTTCAAAGTCCAACTTTGGCAGAAACAAAACTCTTCCTGTGGAGTGAAAACTAGGGCTTGCTATAAGGGGATTGGCAACTCCTGGTCTAAAAGACATTTCAATGATAAAACCTCTATGAAAAGGAACAATTTGAAATCTGAGGAGGAGGAGGAGGAGGAGGAAGAGGAGGAGGAGGAGGATTATTTTCTTAAATTTCAGGTAGTACATTTGGAAGGCCCTTAGCTTAGAGTGTTCTGTCTGAGGCAGCTTTCCTGCTCGAGGTGATCTCTCACTGGCCACAGAAGGCAAAGAAAGGAGGCAAACAGGTGTGAGAGGAGATGTGGGTGGCTAGGTTGGTGAATGGATGATGCATTGGGATGGCAGTGGTGTGAAGGAGAAGGAGAAGTCAAGCAGTTACCTCACATTTATCTTATGTTCACGTATTTGTTCAATTTATATCCTGGCTTTCCTCCTGGACCTCCTGTCTGCTTAAAGAAGTTCCCATTCATTTTATTCTCTCACCCTCAACTCAATGAGTTGAGCAGAGAAAGAGAATGGCTGTTTGGGTTTCACTGGGCAAGGATAGGCTTAAATGTGAGTGCCCCCCCATGCTGACCACTACTCCACCAGAGAAAAGGTGAAATATTTCTGTACCATCAAGGGGAGGCCACCCGTTAACCAGCTTTTCAAGCCAAAAGACAAGTCTTTATTCCAGCAGCCCATTCGGTTGACCTCCAACCTGGCAAACACATTTCTGTGTGGGAACAATGAGAGGTCTGTGACACTCTAGTTACACTTTGCACCCACCCGTTCAACCAACGTGCTTCCTTTGTTCAGGATTAGGACATGCTGGAGACCAGCTAAGGAAGGGGTTGGAGAAAGACAGCCCTAGGCAGCTGTGCAGCTGCAGAAGGCTGAGGAAGTGCCTGGAGATTGGTACTTCTGCAGAGATTGATATGGACTTAGCAGTCCTTGTTGGTTCAAGTGAAGGGAATGGACAGTACTTTATTTATTCTGAAAACAGTATTTGGGTGTATACACCCATGTGTGCTCTGGATGTATACATGACAATTTCCCTTCCCCCCCAAAAAAATAATTAGATACCAAGAGAAGGAAGGTCTTTGAGCAAAAAGGAAGAGCCACTCAAGGGGGTTCTGTGAAAGACGTGGGCAGAAACACACGGACAGCCACTGGGGGCCCACAAGAGATGCTCCAAACGATGTTTGCTCCCAAACTCCGCCATATCTTCTTTCCGTTTAATTAGAGAGGATGGTTTTGCTGTGCATAATTCCTCTGGAGATGCAACTGGCTCCAAATTAAAGAACAGCAAAACACACACACACACACACACACACACAAACGAGGAGGGGGACAATATTATGAGGGAACAAGCCATGCAGGAATAATGCAGCTGCCCCAAGTCCAGGATGCCACTGGCCAGAACTTCAAGCTGCTGCCAACTCACCCGTCATCAACCACGTGGACTCCAGAAGGGGAGGGAGGGTGCCAGGCATTGCCCATGAGCTGCTTCCCATTTCCAGATGAAACAGATCTGCAAGGAACGGGTGAGGGGAACAGGGTCCTGATGAGGTGCTGCAACTTTACAGCCAACGCAGAATGATTTACAGCAAAGAATAATTGCAGAGGGCAGCGAGCCTTTAGATCGCTCTGCGGTTGCATATATTATCATCTCTGTCTCTGCTTTTGGGAGCAAAGAAATTCAGCTCAACTTCTAGATCCTCAAAATACCAACATGAGAAAGAAAGCAGCCCTGAAAAGGGGTGGGGGTCCTGACTTAACAGCAGCACAAACATGCCTCCACAATGCTTGTTTTGCCCCTGGTCGTCCTAACTTTGTCTTCTGGTCTTCCCCATTTCCAAAGTGATCCTTAGTCTGAGGAAATAGGTTCTGCTTCCCTTCTGCACAATCTTGGGGTTTCGGTGTCTCTCCAACTTGCTGGTTTCAGACTATGTGCAAACGTTTGCTCAATACACGTCCCACTCAGCTCGGTCCCAAATTTGTCTCCATCATCCTGCAGGTGAAGTCTATCCACACAAGAGACCTATGAAGGTGGAGAAGATATCTACTTGATGCTCTCCTAGAATCTGAAGATCTGTCTGGGGACTTTCTGTACTTGATGGATTTGTCTGTTTGGTTTTTAAGGCTCATAAGACCTGGGAAGTAAGGAAGAGGCACATTCTCCACTGGATTTAGAGATCCCTGTCTCCGAAAGAGGTGGGGAATCAGGAAGCAGAGACCCTGGTCTACGTTTCCCTGGCTAGAGATGTGCTCTACATTGCCCCTTGGCAGGAGCACCCCGAATAAATGTTCAAAGGCAGTGGAGATCAGATCTTAATCCTGCCTTACACAAATCTTCCCCAGGTATGTTGATTTTAGCCTAATCCTTTAATATTTAAAGTAATTCCATTCTTGTTTGAAGAGACTTCCTGGCCTCCAGAGAGGCAGAGAGAAAGTGGAGGGGGAGCGTGGCAGAGGAACTGATAGATGCCAGGCAGTGGGTGTCCTTTGAATCGCTGTTGGGGGGGGAAGGAACAGCATCTCCCCTCCCTTGCATCCTGAGGTGGGGGGCATGCCCTGCCCCCCTTTCTTCCTTTGGTTACAAATCAGGAAATCACAACTGAGAAGGAAGCACCAGCAAGAAGAAAGGTAAATGGCTTGATTCCTATGGCTGGTGTGTGTGTGTGTGTGTGTGTGTGTGTGTGTGAGAGAGAGAGAGAGAGAGAGAGAGAGAGAGAGAGAGAGAGAGAGAGAGAGAGAGAGAGAGAGAGAGAGAGAGAGAGAGAGTTATTTTTCCAAAGCACCAGTAGGTAAGACAAGAAACAATGGATGGAAACTAATCAAGGAGAAAAGCAACCTGGAATTAAGGAGAAACTTCCTAATAGTGAGAACAATTAACCAGTGGACCAGCTTGCCACCAGAAGTTGTGGGTGCTTCATCACTGGAGGTTTTTAAGAAAAGACTTGCCTGAAATGGTATAGGGTCTCCTGCTTGAGCAGGGGGCTCAACTAGAAGACCTCCAAGGTCCCTTCCAGCTCTATTCTGAATTGAACTTGAAAATTGAGACCAGCTGCCTTGCATCTGGATCAGGTCAAAACTCCCAGAAACCTCAGCGAGGTCCAGTTTGACCAGAAACTAGACTGAATATATGAATGCATCCACAGTCCTAAATACCAAGGAGGTTGGGCATGGGGGTAGAGGCTAAGTACTCAACCTTTTTATTCCATTTACTCCTTTCTCAACCGTCACTTGTAACCTCCGTCCTGCCAAGAAGGCCAGTCTCAGGAGTCCCTGACTTTCTTTTCAAGCAAGTGTAGGTTCAAGGAAACTTGCACAAGACATCTAGAGGATCATGTCTGGGAAAGGTGCAGTTCCATAGCAGAGGGGCCCCCAGAGCCAAGATCTCCCCCCCTCCAAAGGCTCAGGAATCCATGGGGAAGGGCCCAGTTGGTTGAAGGGCTCGGGCAGTAGATAAAGCAGACTCAGAAGGTCCCCCTTCTCCAAGCCCTTCTTTTGTCTGGGCGGTGATGATCAAGGCAAGACTTCTCTCCTTCGGAGACTGTAAACAGTCTGGCAGACTCACAGCTCATTACTTGGCAACAGGTGCAAAGCAATAAATCAAGCTGAGAAAATGTCACTCAGCAGGGACTCCTCAACTTGGGAGACTCAATAGCTTCCTTGATCCCCCTGGCTGGATGGCAGAGGAGAAGCCAGCGGGAAGGTCCTGCTGTCCACCATCCATCAAGAGGCTGGTCTGCTCCATCCTGGGATGCCCAGGCAGCCAGCAAGGGCTGGAGGTGGAACTGTAAAGAAGGAACTGAGCTGCAGCTTGGGGAGAAGGCGCAGGGGGGCCAGCAGGGATCGGCCCTCCAAGCTGGCGCGCTCCCTCGGGAACCCCCACTCAGAGGGGGACGCCACCCCTTCCCAGTGCAGGAGCAGCTCCCGTTTCCTCTCTCTCTCCGGAGAGTCACAGCCATAACTCTGCCTTCCCCTGTCAGCTTCCTATCGTGGGATTGTGGGTGGCAGCTGAAACGTGTGTGTTTGTGCAAGATGCAGCCTCCCTTCCTTTGCTCTGCTTTTCTCCCTGCCTCTTTTAACTCCCAGACTCGGAGTTGTGACTGAATGCAAATGCTCTTTATTAGCGTGGTTGCAAATTGTGTCGTGGCCAATTGAAAAACCTGCACAGGAGGCACCGTCTTGCTTTCATTTTTCATTTTTAATGTGCTTCTGATGCAGAAGTAGACAAGCCCACCACCGGGTCATTGGAAGAGGATCTACCACGGTGAAGGCGGTTGCGTTAATTAGGGGTGACAGCAAGAGGAGAAACTTGCAGGGCTTCCTTTCAAAAGCGCCTCCCTGAAAGCCTGGGGAATATTTTGGGGTTCTTTCCAAAGAGAGCGGATGGTGTGGCAGACACCTCAAAGGAGCCTTCCCTGCACGTTCTCCTCCCGGCTTTCTCCTTCGCGGCCGCCTCTTCCCCAGCACCGAGACACAGATCCCTCGCTCAAAATGCAATAAATCTTTCACTTCCAAATCATAGTTTCATTAAAAGCAGCCCAGAAGGAAGGAATAATAAGGTGCCATTTTACAGCCCAAATAAAACATGGAAGGAGGCAGTCCATAATATGAATTTCAGGCTCCGGCTGGAGATAATTCATGCATCATTTTGAGATAAGAAACAAAAAGGAAGCTGCGTCAGCACATTGGCTGAAAAATACCTTTCCTGCATTACTTTATGCCTTTCCGTAATGGGCCCGGGTTCGTATACATCACCTGCAGGCAGTTCAACCTTTCTGCCTCCCTCCCTTTCCTCCCCCCCCCCGCTGTCACTGTAATATCCTTTGTGAACTGCTTCACCCTCAGCAAAGGGGGGGGAACCTTTGGAAGAGAGGGGAGTCAGCAGTGGAAGCCGAAATAAAGTTGCAATTTCCCAAAGCTTCACATAAAGGTCAAGATTCATCAGTTATAAATAAAAAGGAGGTGGAACTGCCCCCCCCCTTGATGCCATGGGAATTTCAAAAGGTCTTTTCTGTTTCCATATCACAGCTGTTTTCACACTTTCTTCCTTGGCTCCTTTTCTGCATGGCGACGATGCTGGCCTAGCTGAGATCTTTGGCACTGTGGGAACTCTTGTCCATCAAGACGTTGTTGTCGGGTGCGCACACTGGCTGGGGTGGCTGGCAGGCTAGGCAGAGAGCGAGTGAGTGACGAAGTCCTCCTTAGATGTGGACTGCTTGGGAAGCGGGTACGGGGCCAACCGAGGAGATGACGTGGCTCTTTGCTTCTCCTCTGCCAAGCCAGAAAGTCCTACTCAGCTCCCGAGGGTCCCCGGAGAGCCTCTGCCAGATGTGCCATCACTCCGCTTCAGGCCTGTTTCACTTTGATGGCAGCCTGCCATAAAACATGGGGAGGGGGGGAGGAAGGATACAGGGAGGGGGGAATGACAGGAACCGGAAGTGCCAACCAGAGACAGCGGTTGAATGATCCAAGGACACAGGCAGGGCAACAGAATGCGAACACCCACCAAAGAGGCACCAAACCTTAGAACTGTTATCAAAACAATGAATTTGAACTTTATTGGACATTAGGCACGATGACCAGTAGAGAGGGCCCAGGAGAAGGGAAAAATACCAACTCTGCGTGGGAACTTTCAGATCTGGCTTACCATCAACAGAGGGGGGTTGGGGGGGTGAGGTCACCAAGGGAGACCACCCAGCCTGACAACCCAGAAAAAACTGCCTCACCCAGAAAAAGTGAGAGTTAGAACAGGCTTAATGGAGTCTCTATCTTTCTGAGGCAACGAGTAACATGACTCAACAAAGGCAGGGCAAGAAGCAAGGGATGGAAACTAATCAAGGAGAGAAGCAAGCTAGAACTAATTTCCTGACATTAGAACAATTAATCAGCAAAATGGTTTGTCGTCAGGAGTTGTGGGTACTCCATCACTGGAGGTTTTAAAGAAGATATTGGGCAGCCATTTGTCCAGAATGGTGTATGGTTTCCTGTCTGAGCAGGGGGTTGGACTAGAAGACCTCCAAGGTCCCTTCCAACTCTGTTATTCTGTTGTTCAAGAAAAGCTCCTTTTTACCCCTTGTCAATCCTGCAGGGGCCCCAGCATATTCCATGCCACCAGAGAGATGGCGTGACAGGCTTCCCGGATGGGTAGGACGAGCTATTTTCCATCTCTCTTTAAAAAGAATTATGATTGAACTCTCCGTGTATCACATTTGCCCAGACTTCTTAAATAAGTGTAATTTTTGGAGGGGTGGGGAAAACTATTTTGAGCCATCCTGAGCATACCTATCTATTCATCTTCCTTGTGTACTGGGGGATATGCTAATTAATGCATATCATAACACTAATTTATATGCAAACCAAAGTGGACAGAAAAGAGGCAAAGCTGTCTCCACAGCCCTCAGTCAGAGAAATATTAATTCATTAAGGAAAGAATCAGTGCTGCCTGTGTAGAAGGAACAAAAGCAGGGGGGGTGAGGCGAGGGCGTGCAAGATTAAAAGAGATTGAGTTGTTGTTTTCTTCAACAGGTCACATTTACTGGCAAAAAACCCCCCTCTTTTCTGGTGGAATTCCTAAACCCAGGAAAGATTGTTCTCCAACTTCAGCCCCTTTCCCTCCGCCTCTCTCCCCCCCCCCACTGTTTGTGACAAACAGAGAGCTGCTTGTTTAAATTTTTTAAAAATGCAAATGCTTTAGGTGGGAGGCTTCATTATGTAGCAATGTGTTAAGCAAGCTTGCCTCTAACAGCATTATTATTCTTAGCAGCAAGGCTGGTAGTACAGAGTAGTATGTTGCTAACCATATATAGACCTAGCAGCTGATGCATTCTTTGAGTTGCAGCCAACTTCGTCTGCAGACCTTTTTAAATGGCTTCGAATCGGAATTCATGTCTTACTCTAAAGCTGGTGAGGTTTCCCAATAGTTTGCAGAGCAGGGAATCTCCATCACTGGACAATAAAATCGGTCAAATCATCCAAATTGGAATCTAAAGTCGGTCCAATAAAACTCAGTTCTCAGTACGAATTAAGAACTGGTTGTGAACCCACAAGTCAGGAAGGACCTTGTGAGCCAGTGTGGTGATTAGAACCAGGAAGATCCAGGACCACGGACATCCCTTGATGAGTCTGTGGCATCCTTAAAGCTGCAAAAACTGAGCACCAAATAATACCAGACCCTGAACTTTGTATAATTTAATTGCTGCTGGGTCATCCTTTTTGTCATGTTTGGCTTGTGTATTTAATGCTTGCGGGGGTTGATCTTTGAGCTCTGACATTCACTGGGTTAGTCCAGCAGGTGAAAGATTGAAAATGGACACCTAGATACTTAAAAGCTTTGACCTCTCAGCAAGCCTCCCATTGATCTTTCAACTACTTGGAGATTTGAAGGCCTTTCTAGAGAAGACCAAGACCTCCTGTTTAGAATAGTTATTGGTCTGTTACAATGGAACCCTCTGGCATTTCTGCCTACACAACCCAGCTTTACAGTGGAAGCACACAACTTGGTTTTGGATGAGGGCTACACTTATCCTTTGAGTAGTGTCCAGGGGCTTCATCCAAAAAACAGCAGCATAATTGCACTGAAACTAAAGTAACACAATTCACATGACTTCTCCTCTTGTATTTAAATATCTTTCCCCTTCTACAACATTATATATTACAATTTGGGGACAATTTTTGGAAAGTCTCTGGGATTTTCAAGGCCTTTGGGCAACGATAAGGCTTCAGGCCATTCAGCTCTGCTTTATGGCTTAGCTGGCCACTCAGGACTCAAGGCTCCCTTTGTCCCGAAGAAGCCTAAAGAAAGGGAATGCAGAGCGAGGTATAATATGGCCATTGTTGATCTTCAAAAATAAAATATAGAAGATGCAACATCAACTAGGAGGCATTTGAGTCTATAAGTCCACTTTTGAGCTTAAGGACCAGTCTCCCCAGCAGTTCCACTCAACTGGCCATGTTCTTAAGCCCCAAAGCAGAATTCCTGGGTTCAAGGCTACAGCCACAGGTGTGATAGCAACAGGGCCTTTGTGCTTTGGAGTCAAAGCTCAAGTGGTCTCACGGATGAGCCTCATCCTGGGGACATCCTGGCTGTACTTCAAAACCAGTAGAAATCCCACCATCCTGGGTCTGACTGGATGAAGCTTCTATTTTTATACAGATTATATCGGGATGCCTTCAATTTGCCTGAAAAAGGTACTCCTCTAGTTTAATTTCACATTTATTTTGATGTTATTTATTCTCTGGATATCTTTTCTACCAACTGGGCTTTTGTGCTCCCTGTTTCTCCTCACAGGCTGGCAGGAATGAAGCAAAGTTCTTGGGGTCAACAGCTCTTCATCTGGAAAGAGGAAAAGATTTATTCCTAGCTTTTAATCACATTAATTATGTCCATTATTCATTTGACCTGATTGTGAACTGAGTCACATCATTATCATCTGTTAGAGGGGGGTGGAGAGCTGCAACTAAGACATGCTCCGATCAGGAGAGCAGTCGTTTGGTGGGCATGCAATGTATTTTGGCCAAGCTGCTTAGCTTAGGGTTGAGTAGATAAAATCCTTTGGGAGACAGCTCATCTTCCATGACTGGAGGAATCAGAGCACGTTGTCCCTGAGTCTTCCACATGTGATGATTGGTGACTGACAAGAAAATGTGAGCATCATCTTCCATGGAGCGTACAATCTTAGCATCCATTTTTTTCTGTATTAACTAATAGTGACTGTGCTATTTATTTACATTTTATTAAGCATTTCAACCTCTAGCCAACACACAGAATTCTCACACCCATTTCTTAAGCTGTGGGTTCTCCCCCGACCACCCCTGATGGGCACTTAGTAGGGAAACAACTATTTCATTTAATGAGCACATAGTTAGCTTTTATTACTTTTTAAAGCCTTCGGTTGGTTGTTCTCTGCCAGCTGCAATTTAATCGGACTCTTGGCTGCTTACAAATAAGATGAAAATACATTGAGAACAAAGCAACAAACTACAATCCCAAAGCAGGAAATATACGAGCCCAAACAACTGACATCTCAACTCAGATGGGTGTTTTCAGCTTCTTCCAGAAGGTAACCGAGAAAAGAGCTAATCGGATCTTCAGCTGGAGGCCATTCCTGAGCCACAAGCAGCACCTCTGAAGATCATCCAGCCTGACCTCCAGAAACAGGGAACTGTCTGTTGCTCACCCCAATATGGGGGCAGAGGTCGGGCCAGCTGCAATGGGAAGATGCAGTCCTGCAGGCAATCTGGACCCAACCCATAAACGCTCGGCACCATCCCTTAAAATTTCCCCTGGAACCTCAGGCAACCAACGCGGGGCCCACGATACAGGCAGCACGTGTCCCCCCATTCTTGCTACAGTTGTTGTGTGCTGCAAGAGCAACGGGAATCTCTCTTCTAAGATAACCATCTTTTATTCTGTACATAAAAGGCACCTTTCATTCAACGGCAAATGTAAAAGACGGAATAATGAAGCCCGCGAATCAATTAAACCTATCGCAGCCTTCTTAAATGTATGCAGACGTGCAGGAAAAAAAGCTGCATGCTGGTGGCTGACTTCAGAGCAACACCTGGGGTTGATACTCACATACTTTGAGCTAATCCAGCACTCCATTATTTATGTATAGGCTAATTAAAGTGGTGATCTGTGTTTACTTAAGTCTATTGCCGAAAGTGCCAAGGCTAAATGAAATTATCTCCAGGAGGGAACAGGGCCTGCCAGGGAGAGCCACTTTGGGAAGGCAGAGCGACTGGGGGGCTGGGGGGGGCTGGTGCTCCTTTGGATGGCACTCACGGTTGCAGCCTTCCATCTCAGCCCCCCCCCCCATCACCACCACCACACGGCCAATTCAAGCTTATCTAATCAAGATCCCGATCGAGCAGGCCAAATGAAAAGGCACTGGAGTCTGAAAGCAACTAATCGAATTGGATTAGCTCTTTTCAACAGCTAATTTTATCTTTCACTTGTAAAAAGCTGTAGACTCCATTCTTGTCTGGATTCTGAATTTGTTTGTCTAATGAAAGACAGGGAGGGGGCAGGGTGAATTTCCCCCCATCTCCTGAGAAATAGCCGTTGAAGCTGCTTGAAAAATAGACATTTCTGTGTCCACTCCTCTTTGGAGCCCAGGGACCCTGGTCAAGGAAGAATCACTACACTGACCTCTAGGCTATAATAGCCACACCATCCCTTCCAGGAATCTCGGAGGAGGAGGAGGAGGAGGAGGAGGCAGGGAGGTGGGCTGAGAATCCCTGGAGGGAGCCTAGTAAAACAGAGCCAAATGCTGCATTGAATGTCAAAGGCGTTTCTCTTAAAAAGCCCTCCTAGATTTGATAAAGGAACCATCCTCTTTAATCCATGTTTCCTTTAAGGCACTACCTACACTGGGGAGCGGGGAGGTGTTGAAGGGCACATCTCGAATTTGCAGGGGGAGGACAGCCTGTACATTAAGGGGTGATCAAACAGACAGAGGACACTTGTTGAAGTGGCAAGACGTGGTATAATTTGAATAAATGAATAAAAACACAGCCAGAGTTACAAAAACAACAACAACAACAACGTAACAAAACACAGATTTCTCAACCCTTCTTTCAAGGCTGATCACCTCAATCCATTCCTTCTAACTTTATTCCAAGTTTAATCTTGATTTCCCAAACATCAACTCAAGAAAGACTTTGGTTGTTCCTTTTTGAAGTTTAAACTGGATTTGCTATGAAAGTACCTTGTGCCTTCCTGATTCTGTCTGTGGCCTCTTAGCCTCCCCTGCCCTGCCCAAGGAAACTGTACCTTGACAGGGGAGGGGGAGGGGGTGTCCTTTCAGAGTCTCTCCCTGGTGCACGTGGTCATTAGGGGGCTGGGGTCCTAGGAGTTATTTATTCATTATTAAATAGATTTACAATATATAGCCACCCAACTCACACATGGTGACTCTTGGTGGTGTGCAACATTTAATAAATGGGTGACTTACAGGTGTGCAATTGCAACTTATGACTTATGGGTGTCCAGTTGCAAACAAGCCATGAGAAATTCGGCCTCCTGGGCTTCCAAACAGAGGGAGGATGATTACAGACAGGAAATAAGCCCTGAAGTGGTGCTTCCTGGCCAAGGAGAGCCTGCCTTGGGCGTCCTAAGGAGAAGCAGCATCCGAAGATGCTCTGATGCCCGTCCGAAGGACAATCTGCCAGTTCTTCTCTATCAACAGTTTTTTTAAAAAAATCCCAGGATGTAAATCCTTTTCCCCTCTGCAGTAACAACCTGGGACTGCATGAACGTCTTCAAGGAAACCTCTCTCACCCTCTGGGTGCCGAAAAACGATTGGTTTCTGCCTCCTTTAAATATAAATATTGCCACTACGTAATTTGGTGGTGGTTGTTGTTTTTAAGGCAAGTATCTACGGTGGCACATTTCATGAAAGCCATAACGAAGTCAGGAGAGAGGAATCTGTGTTTTTCACGTGGGATGCTTGAAAGAAAAGCATGTATGAATAATAGATTCTTCTAATTTTGCCTTTTCTTTCTTTTTCCCAATCCCTCCTTGCTTTTTTTTTTTTTGGCAAATTATTCAGGGCGAAGACAAATATTTTATCAAAGAGTTATGGAAATAAACATGATTGTAGCTCAAGAGCATCAGTGAATTTCTGGAATATTTTACAGTGTCCAATTAATACAAGATATCAGGAGGAATTACATCATGCTGTAGTTGAGAAATCTGGCTGCATTTTGCAAAACTATCCTGAGAACCCAAGAGTTACATAAAGCAGCATTAGGTAGGGAGCAGGCTGAGGAGATAAAGGAAGGAAGAACTTGGTTAAAGAAGAATCAGTGACTCTGCCATAGTAGCCAAATTGTGCATTCGAAGAAACTTGGAGAAGGAGGCAAGGAGATCAGCAAACCAGCTCAGAACTAGAGGGCAAGAAGTGATGTCACGATGTATGGTAGACGCCCTGCAAAAGGTGGTTCCACACACAGGCTCCAAATTAACTACACCGCCTGGCAAATACTTTATGATGTTGAGAAAGGGCCAGCTGAAGTCTGCCATTAGCTCCAGGAGGTCTCTCTGCAAAATTGAAAGGCCTTGACCAACTTTGTTGGTCAACTGGCATTTTTTGTCATGTTGGGTGTGTTTAGCAGAAAAAGAACAGGAAGAGTTTCCTAATTGCCACACATCTAAATGTGAAACAAGTTAATTGGCACTAGACCCTTAAATCATTGGGCAGCTGGTAATTTAGCAACTTTCAAAACTTTCTGAACAGAAGGAAACATCTGGAGGAGTCTACCATTTGTTCTGGATGTTGCTTCTATGAATGATGCACTAAGACAATTTTCTGCCTTATCATAAATTGTGCAAGCTCATGAACTTTGCAATCTCCCAAGCTCGGCAATATCTGGGAGCCACTTATCTTGTGCTGAAAGCAATATAAAAACAGATGGCAAAGATGGCATCGGGAGATAAATCAATGGCAGTCCTGCCCCACATTCTGCGGACACGTTGGAGACTCCCAGGCTGAGACAAATACCTTCGGTTGGTAAGAAGGTGGAATGGGCGGGGAAGGAAGAGGAGCAGCAGAACCTCAAAAGAACCAAACTAGTAAGCTTTTATGGGTGCAATTCATATAAAAAGTGGCACCAAAGAGGATGGTGCCCCAAAGGTGGCCCTGGCAGCAGAGAGGTACAGATGATGGATGCTTCTTGCAAAAGAGAGAAATGCTGCAGAATGATTCCTCAAACCCTTGGCTTTTATAGTTATGCATTGAAATAATTTTCTGATGAGCTTCCTTAGCATCATTAGAATATAGAACATGGGACATAGAATAACAGAGTTGGGAGGGACCTTGGAGATCTTCTAGTCCAACCCTCTACTCAAGCAGGAGACACTATACCATTCCAGACAAATGGTTGTCCAGTTTTTTCTTAAAAACCTCCAGTGTTGTACACCCACAACTTCTGAAGGGAAGCTGTTCCATTGGTTAATTGTTCTCACCGTTAGTTCCAGGTTGTTTCTCTCCTTGATTAGTTTCCATCCGTTGCTTCTCATTTTGCCTTAAGGTGCTTTGGAGAATAGCTTGACTCCCTCTTCTTTGGGGCAGCCCCTCAAATATTGGAAGACTGCTATCATGTCACCCCAGTCCTTCTTTTCATTAAGCTAGACATACCCAATTCCTGCAACTGTTCTTCTTATGTTTTAGCCTCCATTCCCCTAATCATTCTTGTTGCTCTTCTCTGCACTCTTTCCAGAATCTCAGCATTTTTTTTATATTGTGGTGACCAGGACCGAATGCAGTAGTGTATTTATTTTGTTTAGTTATTTAATTCACTAGTTTATTTTGTTTTTTTTAAAAATCAAATTTGTATGGCCATCCCTTTCACGAAAAGTGACTCTGGCTAGCTCACAAGCATCAGGCAGGATCCTCTAAAAAATGCCCCCATGCAAAGCAAAACGCAATGAGGACAGACAAGACTTTCTACTCCATTGTCCGGAGGGGAACAGATTTCTCTCTGAAAGCCTCGCACAGCTGAAGACTCGAATGTTACCCATGTAAGAATGGAAGCCACGGAAGACAGTCAGGGAATCCAGCGAAGGGGGCGGGGCGGGGTCTGCGGCCGGAGAGTTTGGAGGAGGAAAAGCATTTGGGATTTCCAATCCCAGAATTTTTATTTTTTTCTTTATTAAATTTATATGCCGCCCGTCTCACTGTCAGGTGACTCAGAGTGGCTTACCAATGTCATAAAAGCAGAGGTACAACACCTTAAATATTAAATAAACAGAAATTAAATAATTCAAAAACCAGAATGCATCTATTTGCCTCTTTTTCAGATCTTAGAGCATGACTTCCACTGAATACCAATAACTAAAATTTGTACAGCTTTATTATGTGCCTTAAAAAAAACCAAGAGTTTGCCTTAAAACCAGAAAACATTAGAGAGGAGGACACTGTAGAAGGAACCCTCCTTCCGGGCAAGGAATCAGGGAGAGATCCGCTAACCAGATCTTCAAGGATCCATCCTAAACATGAGAATCAGACCTGGGCTAAAATCGGCATCAGTGGAGATGCAGATAGACTGGAGATTCCATGCAGAAACCATAAAAGGATAACGGTTCCCTTTTGAGTCCCAGCATATCTGCTCAGCAGAGGAATGTGAAAAATAAAATCTATTCTGCTCCTGCTGGTTGGCGTCTCTCATTAATAACCTGCAAACATTCTGCCATATGTTGTGTTTTTATCACTTGACTCAAATCATTATGACTTCATTTCAGAGGGGGCCAAGTAAATGAAAAACCGTTCTGAAGGTTATTTAACTATTAAAACAGCTATTAATTAAAGTTTGCCAAGTTTTAGGAGCTTGGAGGATAAAGAGACAGTAAGTAAATATCAGTTATTATTTAATAAAGAGGCTGTGATTGAAATGTTCCACATCTGAGCCCGTTCCGAGAGCAGAGCGAGGGGGGGGGGAATCGGTCCCCAGTCTAAATATTTTGCGGGATGGAGGATGCTGAGCTCTGAGCTTCCACAGAACGGTCTTGACATCACAGTAGAGGACTTTGCATCTCCTGTCTTTCTCATTAACGGAATGAGTTTGGTTGGGGAATTAAGATTCTCCCTTGCTAATTTGGCTTTCGTAATTTTCCTTCGGCCACGGAGTGATGCAGCACGTTTCCGACTTCCTGGTTCAGAAGCAGGAAGCCTTTGCCAGAACTTGCCTCTAAGCCAAAGCAACCCCTATTGACCAAGAGTTGCTTCTGGGGTGGAGAAGAAGGTCCATCTCAGGGGCTTTCTTGCTCTCTAGTGGTGGGCCATGGAGGAATGGAGGAAGGTGCCTCACTCACTGCCTGGCCCCCAGCTGAATCCATTGGCCAAGCAGCAAAGGTGGTCACGCAGGAAGATGCTCGTGGAAGCTTCAGAAAACTAACACTGGGACTTTATCGTCTTCCTGAGAAGTGGCATGGAATCCAAAGTGGCATGGAACCAAGTTGGCTGTTGTCCAGGTTCAGCACTGCAAAAATATAGGATTCATCTTATTTCTGAATCCAGTTTACACTCTGAATGCAGTCAGAGAGGGAGGTGGCTGCCCATCCTTGCAGTTTGCCTGTGTCTTGTTTGACCAATAAAACAAACAGAAGGTGTCTAATGGTGGATAATATCCAGATCTAGGGTCTAGAGGGGGGAGAAAGAGAGAGAGAGAGAGAGAGAGAGAGAGAGAGAGAGAGAGAGAGAGAGAGAGAGAGTCTTTCCAGATGCAAAGATCCAACTCAGCATGAGATGGGAAGCTCCCCCACTGGAGATAAACATTCAGCTGTTGTTTACAAAATCTTTTACCCTGGGACAAGAAGGAAAACCCTGATCATGGCAGGAGACGAGTGATGACTGTTTTCCAAGTGATTTCAGTTCTTCTAATCTTGGCTGGCTCCCCCATTCCACTCAATGTAACCCTAACATGTAAATAAAACAGCGCTTGGAGTAGGTTCAGCAGCTATCGTCAGCTAATTAGAAATAATGAGGATCACCTTTCTTGAAGTACACATGTAACATTGTTTTATTTTCTGCATCAGCTCTCTCAGAGGTAAGACGGGAGGTATGTTGTATTAAAAAAAAATAACAGCTCAAGTAACAAGACAAGGCAAAACATAGAAAAGCAAAATATGGGAGTCAAAAACAGAAATCTAAAGACTTAATTTCTATCTGGTGAAATTAAACTTTTCTGCAAAAGATGTGTAAAGTTTTGTAGATGCCCGGGAGAGAAAGAAGAATGCCTGCAATGATGCCAGCTTTGCTCCTGAAAAAAAGCAAAGGAAAGGGAGGAAAACAACACCGATGAATATGGAACAGGGAATCCGAGCTGTAAATCAGCGGACGAGATGCCTGGCCGTGTTTCTTAAGAAACAAAAGCTGAAAATGAGGGAGCCTCCATGCAACTATCATGCAGAGACAATAATCACTAATCAAGTCAAAGTTTCATTCTAATCAGTTCAGTTGTTAAGGATAGTGTGTGTGTGTGGGGGGGGGGGGACAGCAAATGTCTAGCTTGGGAGATTTGTGATTCATTGCCGGTCTGGACGGGGGATGGCCCAGTTGTGGCTGGACTGCCAGCCTCCTTGGGTGCCTGGGCGGTCTTGAGTTTCAAGAGGTGGATCCGTTTCTTGTTGGGATTAGGAATCACCCTGCCCCCCTCAATTCCCACCTGCCACTGCTTCTCCAAGTGGGTGCCCCCAAGCCTCCCCACTAGAGTTGGCGGTGTGAGCCTTCAAGTCTTGATTAATCAGTGATTGATAAATGATTAATCGAAGGAACAGTTTTCTTCCTGGAGTTGTGTGTGTTCCATTGCTGGAGATTTTCAAGAAAAAATTGGACAACCATTTATCTGAGATGGTATAAGGACTCCTGCCTTGGGCTGGACCGGAAGATGTCCAAGTCCTCTTCCAGCCCTTTGATTCCACGATTCTAAGTCAGGCTTGAGTCCTGAAGCTTTCTTGGCAAGGTTTTCTCAAACTGGTTGCCCTTCCCTTCTTGCCCATTTCATGAAAACTTCTCCCTTTCTATGAAGACTCTCAATCATCCCGGTCGTAGTTGTCTCAAAGCTGCCTTTCCCTCACCCCCTTTGGCAACTGGACTATTTTTTTTCCTTGAGGAAGAAGACATTTCACTTCCCATCCAAGAAGCTCCATCAGTTCTGACCGGATGGTGGAGGGAGATGGAAGGATTAGTTCTGACGGGATGGTGACATTCTCCCTGGGATGGTGGGGAATCCTGATTCCTGCCAAGATCCATAGTTTCAGGATCTGCAAAAGATGGGGGGGGAGAGGGAGGGAGGGAGGGAGAGAGGTGTTGGGGGTCATGACGTTCTTTCCCAAGAAGACTTGCTCCCAGAACAGATATGGAGCAAAGCTACAGGACAGAGAAGGGCATCAGCTGCTGAGCTCACTTTTCCCAGGCTGCAAGGCAAGGAGAGGGCCGGGGGTCTCCAGGGGCCCCTTTGCAGGTGCTGACCTGCCCCGGATTTTTAATCAAATTGATGCTTTTGCATTTAGGCAAAGTACAGTTCCTCCTCCTGTTTCTCCAGCCTTGCCAAGAAAGTACAAAATGCAGATTCCAGCATGTAAAGAAAGCGTTCATTTCTCAAACCTGGCATGATTTACAAGAAAGAAAAGAAGTGATTATCCCCTTTGTGATTTACCTTCTCGATGTTTTACTAGTGGAATAAATTGCAATTCGGGAAGTTGCTCGGGAATTATTACTTTATCGGGGGGGGGGGGGGAGCCCAGCACCGTGAATCTTAGTGCCTGATAACTAATCCCATTGGCATATTTTGCAGGCTTCCCACTGGAAACATAATGGGGTGGGGGAGACTCCCATTTGTGGGAAGAGGGAGCCAGTCTCACAAGTAGCCTGGGTGCTGGAACTTGGCCCAAGAATAGGCCCAGGCCAGGATAAAATTCTGCTGCCCTCAAAAAGGATCATTCTCCTTCCCCTCTCTCCCCCCCCCCAAAAAAAAAACTATTTTGCTGCACATTTGAGATTAATTGAAAGATCATTCAGGAAAATTTATGGTCTGGCAGAGAGCAGATATTGCTTCTGTAGGTGATTATGGCAAAAACCACATGGAAAGCAGACAACATGTCTCCTTCCTTCTTTAGTTTCCCTTGATTATAAAGAGCATTGCAGGAATTAGATATGGCCAGTCTAGAGAAAAGAAAGACTAAGGGTGACATAATACTTGTGTTCCAATATTTGAGGCCCTTCCACAAAGAAGAGGGGGTCAAGCTATTCTCCAAAGCACCTGAAGGCAGGAGAAGAAATAATGGATGGAAATTAATCAAGGAGAGACGCAACCTGTAATTAAGGAGAATTCCCTGATAGTTAGAACAATTTGCCTCCTGAAGTTGTGAGTGCTCCAACACTGGAGGTTTTTAAGAAGAGGTTGGAGAAGAGCCTTTTGTCTGGAATGGTATAGGGTTTCCTCCTTGTGCAGAGGTTTGGACTAGAAGACCCCCAAAGTCCCTTCCAAACTCTGTTATTGTTACTTCTCATCAGCAATCAGGATAGGTAATCATGGTTTTGCTCCATAAAGGCATGGTTTTTCCCTACACCAAGTCCTTAGACTGTCACTCATAAAATTAATTCAAGTTTATGTTATGGGTAGCAACCAGTGCAAGCGTCACCGTGGAGGGAAAGGGGGCAGAGACGAGTGTGTGTGTGTATCACTACTACAGCAACTGAACAACTTCACATATTCACCTGTGAGTCACCAAGGTTTGAATAATGGCACGCGCGCGCGCACACACACACACACACACACATACAGTGTCTTCCCAGGAGTGTGACTGGGACTAGTATTACATTAAAGCGGAAACCCCAGTTGCTGAACAAACCTGGATTTGAACGGCTCTTTTTTAGACTGCTTTATCTCTTTGGCAACCTGCTGGTTTAAAAGCTGCTTCAAACCTCCTGTGGAGATTGTAGTTGAATGTTGAATGACAAACACTCCCGGGAATTGTGCTCCAATGTATCGGGTGGATCCCAGGATGGGAAGGGCTGGCTAGACCTCAAGACCTGGACATAGGATGGTCCAGTCCAAAGATACTGCCCAGTCAAGATAGAAGGACAATCATCTTTGCTTTCTACATTTAGGGGAAATAACATTCTGTTCCCCCGAGTGGGTTGCATCCTTCCCCCTCTTCCGTTTCTGATTAGCTGAATGACGGCATACAGGACATGGAGCAGTGTTGGTCTCTTCCCTGACCAAGTCCAGGTGTCGCCTCTTCCAATATTGATCACAGTCAGAAAAGGAATGATTAGAACTTCAGGAACAGGGAATGCTGCCAGCATGACGCAAGTGCCCTGTCACCTTTTGCTAATCCTACATTCTCATCATGGTTAGAAATAATGGCTGTGTTGACGGTCAATTGCTTGTCACAACTGCATTCACAGATAGCTGGCCAAAAATAAAATTCCGGTGACGTTAAGGGAGTGTTTGGAAGGTGGCAGTGCTGCTTTTTTTACCCAGCAGTGTTTTCACTGTATTGGACAAAAAGCCTAGGGCAGGTTGCTGAAGCAGCACAGATAAATTAGGGAGGGGAAAGTGTGAGATACAAAGTTTCCAAGACAAGGCAATCCGTCCCCAATTAGATGGGTTCAGACTGCAATTCAGAGAATTCCCAAGTCTGGTAATCTCAGTCCTAGAAGTTCTGGAGTTCACTGAGTTGAGGAACTCTGCGTTGTGCCTTCATATATTTGTTAGTGCAGGATGACCGTGTAGCCTTCAAAGGAAAAAGAGGAGAAGCCCAGTTCTAATGTTGGCTGGGGAGACCGAAACCTAGAACTCTGCCCTTCCTTAAGTAAATGGGGACAAACAACGTGGATCTAGAATTTCCTCTTTAGTCAAAACCTTCAAGAAACGTCACAAGGAACCGGAGGGAAGGACATCAAAGAGGTTCTCAAGGTGGATAAGTGATAATGGATCTTAGAGTTAGCATTTGAGAGGGGAAAGGTGATTTAGATAACTACTGCACATCATTACTGTACTTTTTATTTTCCCTATCTCATGCCTGCCCTCTGCAGCCACATGTGATCCTGGGAAAAGACACATTCAATGTAAGGATACCCTGACAGGTGTGACGGAGCCCACACCTCCTCCCAATCCCCCTTTCTCTTAGAATCTGCACCCCTGAACAAGCCTAGGGGCCAGTCTTCCACAGAAGAGGAATTCCACATCCACCGAGAAAAGATTCTGAAGGCGGTGCTGGCAACCTCTGAAGAAATTCAGGGGTGGCTTCTTAGCTGTTCCACTTATGTCTACACGTGACCTGTTGAAGAGCTTGCCTGTTGCCTGGAATTTTGTCTCCATCTGTAGAAAGCCTTGACTCCTTTTCTAGTGCTGCAAGTGATACTGTTGGCATCTCCTCCAATAGTGGAAAAAACAGCTGCCCTTTAGAACATCTGCAGAAGTCATGAGCTTGGTTGTTTTCTTGGACATGTTTCATTATTCAAACTAGGTAGGACTAGCACTGATGATGTTACCTAGCTTGGGTCAAGAAAACAACCAAGCTCAGAGAGCACTAAGGACCCCACAATCCTCCTCCTCCTCTCCTCAAACCCTACTCCCTTCTGGCACTGACGATGTTGCCTAGTTGGGTCCTGAAACGTCTGCAAGAAAACCACCCAGCTCAGAGGGCACCAAGGACCCCTCATTTCAACTGTGTGCTGAGTTCAAGGAAACACCTACACTACCACGATCAAGTCTGGGACTTTCTTGAGCTCCATCAGGTGTCAATACAAGAGGATGTGCCTGGTAGATCATCATTTTAGGCACTCCTACAAATGACCTGCTTTATCCAAACCAACGTTTGAATTGCATGTCCTAATTTGCCAACGGCCACCTGGACAGGCCTCTCTTGTCTCTTTCTTCTGAAGTGTTTTAATTAATAGAATCTAATTCATTCTGGGATTGGTCAAGTCCTTCCCAAAGATACACAATGGAGTTACAGGTGTTTCCACAGGAATTAAACTTATCATATAATAGTTGGAAATAAGCAAGCTTCGTACATGCTATTATGGGCAAACCTCTCTTTGCATACAATTGAATAAATTACCTTTTGTAATGAAACATTAATCCTCTTTGCTAAATGGAATAATTCCCATCTCACATCCATTCCTAAGCACAAGTGCCCTTGGAGTGCGTTCACAGGCATCCATCTACTCAAGGTAATTATCCAAGGAACATGAGAACATGCCACTGTGCTTGGGGCACAACCAAAGGTCAAGGGGTTCCCCACAACATCCAAAGATCTTCAAAGGTCACCAAGTCAGAAACACCCGAGGTGGGAACTCAGTCAGGATGAAAAGCTGCCAAGCATATACAAAGCGTTCATTAAAATAAAGATAATTATATATAACACTAAGATAATGGAATAATCAAATAATGGCAGGCTTATTCCTAGGGACATCAGTCCAAAATCTATCGCTTGCATTCAAATAATCCAGCTAAATTGAATTTATAATTGCAAATAATGGAAGTCAGTGTGGAGTTGCTGGATCTCCGTAGTTTAATATATTGCAGTTTTAATAGTCTGTCACTTAGGGTTTTGTGTTAATGATCTGTGGGTTTAATTTGAAGTAAACATGTAATGTAAACATATAGGAAGACATTTGGTGTAGCAACAATGTAATACATAAATTTAAAGACAATTTTTAAACCCTGTCATAATAAAATAAATAATGCAATTCACAAAAGTAGAAAAAGAGAGAAATTGTGACTTTTGCTACTGCGCTGAGAAGGGAGAGAAGCAATGTTGTTAAATGCATAACACCTGGATGCCCTGCTAGGCCAGCCCAAAGAGAGGGGGTGGAAGATCTCCCCATTTTCACTGAGCACACTCAACAAATTAATCCATTTACTCAAAGAGGATTAACGTCTCCTAATAACAAAAAAGGCAATTTAGTCAGGCAGGTGCTCTTGTGAACTTCTGACTTCCAAGTGAGTTAATCCTATAGACTTCTGGAATTCCAATCCCCTAAGCATGCCTCAGTGCCTCGTGCGATGCCTGCCTATGATAAGATGCACTTGATTTGAGACAAAGCCACAGGCCATCTTGATTGGAGACCCGACATGCCTTGCAAAGCTGTGATGTTCTTCTCGCATTCGGCTTTTTGAGCATCCACTCCCAAAATATTCTGTTTCCGCCTCCCCTGACACCACTCTAATCCCAGGTGAGCTCTGAAAGGTGGGCTAAACACATGCTTAACCTCAGCAGAAGAGAAAGGGCCAAGAGGAGGGTAGCAGGGGAGTTGTGAGTTTCAGAATGGATGACTTCTCCAGTTGGGCTTTGAAGGTTACACCTGACCTGCTCTCCTGGACTCCAACTCCAGAAATGCTTTTGTCTGTTTATCAAAGTACCTCTGATGTCTCCTCTCCACATTTCTTGGAGATAATATTCATTTCTTGAATTCATTTGTGTTTTGTCCCAGCAAGATGACCTCTTGAGAATTTCTCCTTCATGAGATAAGTGGGCCATTTGGCTGTATGGTTGTTGTTTTTTGTTACCTGAGAGAAATCCTGAGGTTGCTTTCAGTCTTGATGAGTAAAGTTGGTTTGCCCTTGTTGGCTAAACTTTTCAGAAGATAACTCCCTCTTGTTGAAGTGATGCCCTTCTCTTCGCCCTTCAGCTTCTGAAAGACTTCTCCCCAAGCTGTGTGGCAGGTAGATCTTGCCAAGATCCAGTGAGGTCTGCCCACCACCCAGGCTGTTTCTTGGCTGCCCAAACCCTGCCAAAGGCCTTTGCAAGTTCCACTCCCCTCCCAGGCCCTCAGCCAGATTCTTACAGAAAGGTCCCCCTCCCTTTTGGCCTCCCTGTACAGCTCTCCTGTGCCTTTGACAAATGCACAACAGGGCCGTGCACCAAACCAGAACTGAATCTATTAGAACAAATCCTCCCAAAAAACCCTGTAGGAAATGACAGCTCCTGACAAAATGAAAGGAAGTATCTTGTTCAGATCTGCACTTAAAACAATCCAGAGGGCCATTAGCATTCATCCCACATGATCTGGATGGAGTAATAGCAGTTCTATGAATAAAATTAAAATCAGGGAGCTTATATTTAAAGAGAGAGAGAGAAAGAGGAGAGGGAGGGAAGGAAGGAGCTGCACCAGAGTCCAAGCAACCTTACAGTGGTTAATGATGACTGAAGATGTGCTTAAGTGGTGGGACCATCAGCGAAAGCTGCCAGAGGATCTTCACCTGGGAGACTGGTCCAGGCCTGGCTGGGCTTTTAGTGGGGGAGGGAGGGGGAGGATAGTTGAGGCCCACCCCCTGGATTAAAAGCTACAGAAGGGAAGAAATGTGGCTTGAAAAATACAGCCTGGTTGCCATGATCTTAGCTAGGAATGCACTGTGGGAGCATGCAGAGAGGAAAGGCACTCTGCACATCTTCTTCCCTTTCCAATAAAACAAAGAAAAGACTGGGAGGAGGAGGAGGAGGAGGAGGAGGAGTTTTCAGGAGGAGACTAGATTGTCATCCCCTGGGGATTCCTGCACATTTCATAACCAGGTCTTCTTCCCACATGACATTATGGAGGTGAAGGATCACATCTAAGTCCAGATGGGGTCATAAGAGTTTCCAGCAGGAGCAGGCCAAGACTGGGATGGCATCTGAAATAGTCCAGGATCTGAAGGACACCACAGCTCTGTCCTCGTCTCACAGTCCAAAGATGAGCAAAGCACATTGTGTAGAATGGTGTTTCTCATTCTCAACAAGTTTAAGATGGATGGACCAACTCCCAGAATTCCCCAGCCAGCATGAGTTGAAGTCCAGCCCTCTTAAACTTGCTGAGGTTGAGAAACTTCGATGTAGAAAGAGCCTTTTGCTCAGCATCCTGGCTCTGCCTCTGGTGCCTCTCTGTCCAGGTCACGTGTTTGCTATTGCATATTTCCAATTATTATTTATTTTCCTTCTGTCACTTGTTGTGTGTTGCTTTTAAGGACCATAGCTACAAGATTCACAAAGATAGTAGGCAGCTTTGAAACATTTTAAAGAAGAAACTCTCCTTGTGTATGATAGCATCCAAGATTTCTGGTCTAGAGTGGAGTGTTTGCCCGTCCATCAACACGTGGAACACATTTTGTACCCCAGCCCAATCTGTTCCAAGCAGAGATACAAAACACTGCCTTACTTAGCATTCCGTAATAAATAGTCCTTTTTTTTTCCCCTGGCGGATGTGAGAAATGAGGCAGAAATGGCGAGGATATTATGCCGTTGGTTTTGTTTTGCTAACAATAGCAGTTCTTGCTCCTGATGACTGTAGTTTGCTAAATGCCTCCCATTCACCAGAGTGGTTAAATGTGACAATATAATAGTCCCGCCATCTCTGTCAAAAGGTCCAGCTTCCAACCAGAAAAACAGGCGGGTGTTTCTGCTGGGAAAGAATTGTGTATATAAAGAAAATCACACTGCCCCCCCCCCCAATGAGCTTCCCCTAAGAGCAGAGAACAGTCTCCCTGTTGAAGGAGGATTTGAATCCTTCCTGCACCATAAATCTATTTGTGCAGGGCCAGGGAGAGAAGAGACGAACTGAAGCTGTCTTTTTCTTTTCCTGCAGCAAAGAAGATGGAGGCTCTTCCAATGTGCATTTTGGGGGAAAATACAAGTTAGGTAGATCTCCAGCCCAGCACCGGGATCCTGTTTCCTCTTGTTCAAGGAAAGGACCCTCTCCAGCACAAAGAAAGTCTCCACTCTGCAAAGCAAACACAACATATGGAAATATGGAGGGTCCAGCTAGTAGGTGGTTCTTCTCCAGTTCCTTCAGTCTGGTAGTGGTCTGGCCAGCCAGTTTTATTTATCATTCTGAGAAGAAACAGGAGATGCCAGACAGTTGCCTAAGCATGCAAAGAAAAGGTGAATTCATAGGGGAGAAAGACTTTCCTGCCTTCAGAACAAAGCAGTAGCGGACACCATTGGGTGTTGTTAGATTTGATGGGAGGGCAGACTGGGGAAAAAAGAGTCGGGGAGAAAAATCTCTCATGGACCCTTAAGTGGGAGGGGAAGGGTCAACATCCTGCTGACCTGGCCTCCCTCTTTCAACCTTTCTTGGTGCAAAGGAAGGAAGGAAAGACTAAGCTTAAGACAGCCATGTTAATACTGCAACATTGTTAATATTGAATAGCCTGTAGGATTCCCGGGAAGGATAGAGGCAGTGCCTTTCTTAAGCTGAATGGGAGGGGGTCATCTTAAGGCAGTCATTGACATCTGTCACCCAAAGATGGTGAAACAGCATCTAGGACGTGGCATGGTGATCCTTCAACCCCCAGGTGTCAGGATGGGGTAGGGAGGTGCTGTATGTTCTTTCCAACATATTCTTCTGTTATTTCTTTGAAGCCCAACCTCTGTTGCCTTCCCCCAATTTTCCAGCTCCAGAAAGGCCGAGAAAGAAGAATTTTTATGGAGAAGACGTGTGTGCTCAAATCCCCTCAAAAGCAGCAGACCTGAAGCCGTTCCCGGAGCTTTGGGGATGTCACTCGCTATTGACGGGCTTCGTGTTCTGCAAGAATATTGACAAACAGGGCACAATCATCTGCAGAAAACAGCATCAAGGGGGACGGCTTCAAAAAAGGCGAATCCTCTCACATTCGAGTTTTCTTTGTGTGGAAGGCAGCCTGCCTGCTCCTCTGAACCCATTAACGTTGACCCATAAATCAAAACCGATCATTGTTCCTTGTCGTCCTAGAGAATAGCAAGATCTAAAAAAGGCTGTTTGCATTGTTTGGTTTTGGGTTTCTTTGCCATCAGTAGAAACCACATTAATAGAACCACGTTCTTTGAAGCTCCTTCTCTTGGCTGGGATTTTGGAGAGGCTTACTCCCGAGTGAAAGAGTTTGGGGTTAGCTGCATTGCCATTCCGGGGCCTCACAGCTTTGTCCGACTTCTCCAGGCCTCTTTTTAAGCCACTCTTGTGAGAGGAGTAGTGAGAATAACAAGAATACACATTAACTGCAACTAATGCTTCTGAGGCTCTTGCAAACCGCCGGTCACAATGTACAATTGTCGCTGGGAAAAAGGGAAATGAAGCCAGCAGGCAATATAGTGATTAGACCTAAGGCTGCAAAAAAGAACGTGCACATTAAGGCACCTGCTAGGGATGTTTGCCAGACATTTGTTGCTGAACAGGGACAAAGGACTTGGGAAGGAAGATGCCTTGTCAACATGGATGCCTCCTTTCAGACTGTAGTAAGAAAGACGTCATCAGATTTATGTACTAAAGCTGGCAGTTCTCTTAAACAGAAGCCAGAGCAACCTTTAAAAAAAAAACCTTGACATTAACAGAATGGGATCCTTCCAGTTATTTCCTTACAACTTAGCAAAAGACACCCAAGAGATAAAAAGATCAGCAGCTCAAGGATTTAAAGGATAGAGGGGATTAATAGGGTGAAAGCATCTTTGGGTCAGTTGCTGCTCTGCTACTCAGAAGGTACTTCAACTTCAGTCTTCCATAAGGTTTGGTCAAGGTGATGCCACTATGTCCACAAACTCCTCCCTGGGTGACCACTGGCCTCCGTTCTCTGAACTGAAGAAGCTTCTTGGATGAGAAGCAAAACATCTTCAAGCAAAAAACAACGTCCGGTTGCCTTTTGAAAAAAGCACCTTTGGTCCAATTCAAATAATAAACAGTTAATACAATAAAGTCCCGTGGCTTTAGTAGAGCCATTCAGTAGGATGGAGGCTGCAGATGCAGGCAGTTACTGAGTGAAGGTGTAACTTCTGAGACCACCCTCTTTAGGGGGAAACTGGCTAGCCACATTGGCATGAATCGGTGACCCCTCATCCATGCAAACGTTTCCCCTTCTACACTGCATGCAGCCAGACTGAAGAGCCGGCAGCTGAAGCAATGGGTAGAATAGCTGACCTCAGGCTAACGGAGGCACACCCCAGCTCAGGTGAGCCCTCTTTCATGCCACAATCCCGGGTAACATTCCTTTATTCAGCCCTTTCACAACCTGGTTAAACACTGCAAACTGAGAGGGCATAGAAGAAAGGCTTGATTAATTCAGCCCTAATAAGGACTGTAATGCCAGGAAAACCATGGCATTAATATTTAACAGATCACTATTAGTGAGTCTTGCTTATTCATTCAGCAGCAACTAAAACTTTCTTTCTATTGTATTTCTGACGTTAATTCAAAGAACTGGATCTTTTTCAAGACATCCATGGACTCTCCTGCTAACTCATCAATGGTTTGTCCCAAAGAAAACCGCATCTGACTTACATCGCCCTCCATTAACTCTCTGAGGACTGAGAGAGGGCACAAAGGAAACTGGCATGGATTCTTCTAGTGCATTTGGGTGTATCTTGTGCTTTCTGTTCGTGCTACATTGGTGAAAATGGGGCAGTTCATGCTGGCATGGCTTCCCTCCTACCCACAATTCAAGCTCATTAACATACTCCAAGCTGAATTGAAATTTAATGGTGAAAAACTAGAAGACACATCCATAAAGAAAGCTAATATGATTTTAAACCCTACTTGGAAGGTCCTCTTTTATCACAGCAGATTTTGCTACAGCTAAATAAAGCAAACCAAAAAAATTTAAGCATCCTATCCTACAAATCACTGAATGCCAGACCACTACAATGATGTAGTTAATTTAGAAAAGTAAACCCAGACTGTAGCTCATCCCTTAATGGTAGAATTGAAATATTGGACTGAGAGCAAGCGAGCTTCTGGGTCAGTGGCTGGAACTGGAACCAAATGTGGATCACAGCCTCCTGCTCTCCAAACATCGCTAGGGCCCAACCCCACCAGTTTTTATCTAGTTAAAAGCTTTGCATGGCTGCCCGTCTTAGAGAGCCACTCTGGCGGCTGGCGGCAGCCCAGCCAGTGGGGAGGGACCGGTCCTGCCAAGGTCAAGCTCAGATGGCGGCCAGGGCCTGCGGAGGCTCTGCCAAAATATGTTGCCCCCTCCCAACCAAAGCACTGATGCTTCTTCCTGGGCAGCCAGCATCCCGAGAGCCTGTGGCCCTTCTGGGTGGTTTGTGCATGACTACAGCCTGCATCCTCCTCCTCTGAAGTGAGATGTTTATGATTTGCTTTGCTTTCTGGCACTCACTGTAAGATCCAGAGCGAAAAGGCGGTTTGTCTGCCCAAGTGCTCGTGAGAAGGGCTGTTGACGAAAAGGCCCTGGTAATTCCTTGCAAAATGAATGATGTCTCTCAGTCTGTGGCTCAGAGGGCCCCCACTCTGCTCTTCTGAACATGGCAGGGATGCAGAACTGGGGAGATTTGCCTTCACCTGTGCAGGAGGGCCCTGGATAGGCAGATCTCCCTCTGCAAAACAAGGACTGGAGTGGGCTCTCTCTGCTTACCAGCGAAGACCTCCAGACTGAAAAGAGATGGCAGCATCTGTGACCTGTTGGCCACAGTAATTTTGGCCCATTGTACATGTGCTGTGCAGCAGAGGCAGCACTTATTCTCTCCCTCCACTGTGAGCTAAGTAGGCATAATGAGAAGGTGATGGCACTGCTTTGTTTATCAAGGAGCTCCATCTAGCAAGAGAGCGCTAGGTCTGAGACTAACCGGGGAGTTCTAAGGCCGCCTGATCAGGCTATCGCACGCCATTAAGCAAAGCAGAAACAGTTTCATCTTGGAGTTTGACCATCAAGATTCTCTGGAGGACTGTCTGGGCTTTGCTGGCCTTTCTTTTATGAGGCTTAATTAACTCTTCTTCTCAAAGAATACAAAAAGACACTTAGCAAAGTGTAAAATGCAGAGCAGCTCTGCCAAAGGGGCTCACTCCAATTTCGCTGCAGTGGAGAGACTTTAAAGGAGGGAGGAGGGAGGACCAGACAGGCAGCTCCTTAGAAGAAGCTCTAGCAAAAAGAACGGCTGGATCTGGATCCCCAGAGTCAGGCAACCAAGACCCACTCAGCTAAGGGGCTTCCTTGTTGGCATCATGAGAAGAGAGCGGCCAGGGATGAAAATGCAGGGGTTCAGGAAGGGGGGGTGGCCAAGCCCCCAACAGGCCCCTTAGAAGAAACAGTCGTCATCCTCATCCAGGCAGACGTGAGCATGGGTGGCGTTGGCTGGCAGCCAGGAGATGGCGTTCCGCCACCCTTCTCGTGGGAAGCCCCCCAACAGGTGCAGCTCCTTCAGCTTTGCTAAAGGAAGAAAAACTGACCAGGCCCTGCCAGGCAAGGAGCTTTGCACTTCAAGGCGGAAGGGCTGCCTCTCCTTAAGTGTGTTTTTAATTAACACAAAAATGTGTCATCATAAAAACTTAGCTCTGAACTGTGGCTCTCAGTTACCCGAAACCCAGATTTATGGTCTTGATGTGAAGTGGTTAGGAAAGACATTTAAAAACAATTAGGCTCTTGGAGAGACTGACTCAAGCAGCTCCGACGGCACTCATTATGCTGAAGAATGGAAAAATAAGGCCATTAGGCTCACCAGATAACTAGGCTATTTGTACTTTTTTGGGGGAAATGATTAGTTTCTTTTAATAAAGCTTTCTGCCAGCAGTGAGAGGGTGGGGACACGCTCCTCGCCACACCATCTTGCACACAGGGTGTACACAAAGCCACTGAGGCAGGGTCCCATGTGACCCATCAAATCCAATTTTAATGTTTCATGATGCTATCAAAATGAATAAAAGGCAATTACTGCTTTCCTTCAGCACAGCGTCAGATGCCGCTGCCTGTTAAGGAATCAGCGGGAGGAGAAGGCTAGAGGGACTGGGGGGGGGGGGGGGGATTAAACACATGAACATCTTCAGCCTCACCATCTGCTTTCTCGTGTTTGCGGGCACACAGTCAGAAGACTCATCATTCATGGGAAAGTGGCTTCTACAGCGGCTTTTGCATGGGGCCCATTCTGTGGTCCAAGCATGGTGCACATTGCAACACTTGCCAGGGATCTCTGGCTGGTTCTTGAAGAATTCCATTCGCCAAATGAAATCTTGAGGCTGCAACAGTCTTCCTCCAGAGCTCTCCAAATCAACATCAAAGGGGAAGAGATAAGGTTCTGGTGGGATGCAACTGTTACCTTCTGCAAGGTGGACTTGGAGGAGAGAAATGTCCCACCAACTATAATTTTACTCGACCCTAGAAAGGGATTCTGCAAGGCAGAGGTGGAAGGAAGCTGACAGAGAAGAGTTGGAAAAGATAAACTCTTCTTTCAGATGTATATATAGAGCAGAGTTTCTCAAGCTTGACCATTGCTGGCTGGGGAATTCTGGGAGTTGAAGTCCACATGTCTTAAAGTGGCCAAGCTTGAGAAACATTGATATAGAGAGAAGCAAAGGTGTGATAAATATGAAAAGGGCCTAGTGTGTTGTAGAACAGGGGTCTCCAACCTTGGCAACTTTAAGATTTGTGGATGTCAGCTCCCAGAATTCCCCAGCCAGCTGAGTCCACAAGTCTTAAAGTTGCCAAGGTTGGAGACCCTTGTTGTAGAGAAGCCAAACATCTAAAAGATACCGGTTCTTGCTTGCGTGGTTGAGTCACCCCTGTTCTAGAAGAAGTAGGCCTCTCTGTGTGGGCTCTGTCTTCTTCCAGGCTGTTGACTGATCAACACAACTTCCATCAGAAGCAGGGAGATGGAGTGGAAGATCTCTCACGGCTGCATTGCTGACTTGCTGGGGTCTGGCATGGGTTGGCGATGGCGCAGTTGAACCCAAAGCACCTCAGCATGTCTAAGAGTCCAAAGACTTGTGTCCAGGAAGAGAATGATGCAAGGCACTCAGAAGGAGAGTGGAGTTATCCTGGGACCCCTGGGAAAAAGCTGAGTCAGCTGCATGCAACCCCAGAGGAAACAGACTGCGATAAAAGGTGAATTTCACTTGTGAGTCATTCCCCCATCTGGAATCTTCCAGAAGCAGACCTTCCAAGCATGAGCCGATAGCAAAGGAAGGAGACTCTGAAAGCAGAAGCAGTTTGAACAGAAAGGAAAAAAGGAGCAGAACAGATATGAAAGCAGAGGTTGTGTGTGAGATAAGCCTAAACCTACTGAAGGAGGATGGCGGCTGGAGGGGACAGGAGGGGCAGCTGGGAGAGGTGTTGAAGGCTGGTATAAAAAAAACCCTCCACTAAATGTTGCAGTTGTAGATTAATCATAACCACACAGTTACGTACTAGTCATTAGACAATTACAGAAACAGAAAAGAACAATAAACCATTATAGCTGGAAGCAGTGGAAAAGGCCAATGGTTCTGATGGTGCTCCTGCCCAAAATGTCCCTGCAAAACATGTATTATCTCGGTAACTCACGGCTGCTGTGACCACCCTGCCAAAGTCTATGGAAACTCCCATCAAGCAATTCCATCAGTGCTTGTGAAGCTCATCCTGATCTAGTTTTTAGGGTGCAATTCTTGGCTGGGGGCTAATTTCACAAGCTTGACCTAGCTCTAGAAGACCTCCAAGGTCCCTTCCAACTCTGTTATTCTGTTATCCTTCTATGACTAGGAAGTTGACGGTTATGTAAACCAGTTTCTGGATATACCATCTGGATAGGGCCATCAGAGGAGAGCCAGCAATCCTATTCCACTCTTGCTCCCCAGTGCTCCTCTGCTCCAGGCATGGAAGTGTGCCTGGAATTTGTGCCTTTGATGGCTAAAAGTGACCGGTTCCTGCTCCAGGGATCGCAGCCAAAACAGTTGGAACCACTTCAGCAGCAATCACCTTCCCTCGCTCTATCTGCTCTCCATTGCGTGGAAGTAAATATTTCTGTAGGGAAAAATTACTTTGTAAATAGCAAAAGTAAATCCATGTGGAATGAACCAATAAATAGGAATTGTAGCACCCTGGGACATGATTAGGATCCAAATCCATCCCGAGAAAAAAGTTTGTGTAATGAAGAAAATTAAGAACTCCCTGTTAATTTTGGATTAAATGTCAGCTGGTGAAATCTGGGGATGAAGGCCACGGTAGAGATAGGAAGAGGAGAAGGAAAAGAAATCACATCACTGCAAAACATGCAGCAGACAGAAACTTGGGGGTGGCGTCACTGTGAATGTGCATGTATGTGTGTGTGTTTGTATGAAAGTAGAGAGATCCACGGAATGTTTAAGTGAAAACAATGACAGCCACCCCTGCTCCATCCCCCTTCTCACCAGGGCTGCCTTCGGTCATGCGTGGAGATTAGTCAGTTTCAATCTGCAATTTTTCCTCCTCTAAAGCTGCCGTTCCCAATTAAACAGATGTTTTAAAAGGGCGATTACTTCCAAATACAAACAGGGAACAAAATATCTGTGGACAGGGGGAGACTTCTTAGAGCAGGCATTTTCCTTCTTGTATAAAAGCGGACTTCTTCTTCCATGGAACACACAGTCTCTCTCACACACACACACACACACACACAAACTCCTCTATCCTGCAAAATTAAGCTTTAACAAATGTGCAAATTGCAAGGACATTTAACAAATTAATTAAAACTCTCTCGTTTGGTAGACAAAGAATTGCAAGAATGTTCCACTTGCCAGGAGCTGGGTACTGGGTGCTCCAGCCTGCAGGGCCCCCTTTCAAATACCATTGAGTGGCATCCCCCCCATCGCCCACCACCCACCCCTGGTGCCTTTCAGGGCCTTCCTTCCCCACAAAGGGGCCCTGGCATTGGTCTGCCCCTCCCGCAGGGCTACACATTGCCCCATTGGTGCCACAGGAAGCAGCGAACGAGTTCAACGTCTCATTTATTTCCACGAGGAGAAAGTAATTCCCCTTTTGAATGATGGTCCTGAACCAACCGTTCAGAAAGCAGGAATTTACTGAAGCTGCCAGAGAACAGCAAGTGCGGCGCTCAAGTCTTTCTCCTCCCCCTCCTGTTAGCCTGAAGTGAAAAGCCATTAAATATGATTAAGGTTAAGAGATTGCTAAAATTACGAACAGCCGCCATTCAATTATTTTGCTCTATAAAATGCAACACAAATTGGTGTTATTCCTCCGAAATGTGTTTTTAGGAAAATAACGTAACCCAACTAATGTGGTTCATGGAGCAGATCCTGCTTCAGAGGAAGAAAGGGAAAACCTTCAGAATTTAATTTGCAAGTTCAGGAGTTAAGTGTCATTGGGGGTCCTCCCTAAATGGGGAGGGGGAAGGAGGGGACGTAGCCCACCATCACCTTGCTGAAGGTTCTGTAAAGTTATCTGGAGCTTTGTGAATCTATCAGTTTTATTATCCATTTAAGAAAAAAAACTGGTCGGAGGACTGCTGTGTTTTTAGTGGAGGATAAATCACTGGGAGTTTTGTTATTGTTTTCCATCCTGACCACAGCTGTGGTAGGAAAGGATTTGTGAGCCCGTGGCAGGTCGAAAGAAAACCAAACACGGGGAGCTGATGAAGAAAATAGGGGCAGAGGGTTGGGGGAAGCTGATGCCAAACACAGCCCCTTTCCGAGCAGGGGAAGCAGGCCTGGCGCATGGGTGAGCATGTCTCCGCTTATGTTTAATGTGCTGCGGGAGGCTTCGTTGTGCACGCAGCAAGCCTTGCTGAGCTGAATTGCATTTTCTGACAGTTTTGCTCCGAAAGCTACACGGCTAGGAAATTCAGGGGGAAAAATAATCTCGGTATGGATTTACTAGTGTCATGAGACGTGCGGTTATTATGGTTAATAAAATATGAAGGATTGCATTATTCTACAGAAAACAGTAAAAGCCCTCTCTCCCGTGATGGGCTTCGGAGTTGCTTCTGTGAGCAAACAATTGGAGAGTTAAAGCTCCGAGTAACTCGAGGGAAGGGATCAATCAGCGAGAACAGACAGGCGCCATGGAAGCCATTGCTGGAGGGTGGCGATGGGGGGGCTGTGGCAGAGAGGCAAAAAGGCCACTTGGCACCAGGAGGTGAGTGGAAATTCACACGCACACGGGTCATATTTGGGCTTGCAGATACCCAGGAGGGCATTTCCTGAACCCACTTTTGGAAAGAACCTGCTGTACTAATAATCATGGCTAATTCTAAACTCAGACCCTATTTATTTATTTATTTATTTATTTATTTATTTATTTATTTATTTATTTATTTATTTATTTATTTATTTATTTATTTATTTAGCATATGGCAACTCAAACCCTAAGAACACCAAGGAGACTTCCTCAAAAGCTTGTAGCATTCTTTTGCAATGTTCCTGCTAAGGGTCTCCCCCTTCCCTTCTGCCCCTTTTCTAGGCTCTTGACATTCAATATGGTGCAGATATTGAGTGACCTGGGTGGATGGGAGGGAAGCCCCCTTGGTTTGCACATATCCCTCACTTTGCTAATTGAGGAAGGAATCCTGGGGCTGAATTGAGATACCTCATCCTCCATTCTAGTCCATCAGCCCTATAAGGTGGACCAGGCAGAAAACATGATCAGATGAGCCAAATCTACTTTATTGTACGGCTACTTTAACAGAATCTTGCAAGTCTGAAAGTACAAATCTCCCGGTGCTTCCTTTACACTCTGAGGAATTGGGGAGGGTCTCTTCTGAGCCCCTTGCCCTGCCCACTATCCAGCTGTGGCTAATGCTGTCTCTTATCTGACCACTCCCTTAGCAGCCTCCCTTGCCCAGTCTTCCCCAGGTCATCAGCGCATACCCTTATACCAACACACCAGTCCAAGTCTCCTGGAAAGCCCACAGCCAGGACTAGAGTGACGACAATCTGTTTGCGCCACTCATATCTGAAACTTTAGCATCATCTGGTAACTCTCAGTCAAGAAACTGGCTCTAAACCTCAGCAATACATGCCTTTCATGCTCTCCTGAAGGGTGTAGTTTCTGTACTGTGGTTCTGAATGAGATGAATGTTTTCTCATTTGTAAGTAAGCAATAATATTCAATGAGATAAATGCATACCACACAATATACACACACAAGGAACATGAACTAGCTCAATAACTGTGAGATAGAAGATACCAAATTAAAAGCAAAGCTTACATTAAGAAAGGTGTACAAGCTGTCCAACTTGATACATGATGTTACATGAAGAGTAAAAGCGAGAGTTAAAATTAGGGCCATTCTAAATAGACTTTTGCATCGAACTGGCAGCTCCGAATTTGCAATGCTGACATTACCACCTAGCTATCTCGGAAAGAGTGAGTAGAAAAATCAACAGAAAGAAGAAAAGTTGAAAGACCCACCCATATATGGCAGGTAACGTATATATAATCCCTCTAGCTGTAGAACAGGGAGGAGGAGGAGGGAGAGGATCTATTTGACCGTCTGACTCCTATGGGCCAGGTCTCTCCACGTCTTCTGATCTTGCACTGCTTCTTTGAGTTGTTCTGTGCTCTGGCTGGCATCAGCCTTGCGGGTGTCCGGCCACCCTGTTCTTTGAAGCCTGGTTTCCTTTTACCGCTAACTCTTCCAAGCATAATTGCTTTCTCCAGTGAATTCCCCCTCATGAATTGAATCAAGGTAGGATCCCTATCAAAGAGGAGGAAAGACAAGTCAATGAGTTGTGCTGATTCTGGCCTATGATGGAGTTTGGAATCCAGCCAAGGGATCGGGTAGGCTCCAGGAAACCTTCCACTCCCTCCAGTTATTCCGGCCTCTGGGGCCATGAGGATCACTTGGGTTGGCTGCAGTCAACCAACACAGCCATCGGTTCTCCTGGGGAAACTCAGCTCCCCTTTTCTGGCATGTATGGAGATTTTTCAAAACCAGAAAAGAAGTTCAAGATCCGGGTAAAGCTGCCACACTGGGGGTGGAAGGACAGCCAAGAAGTACCAGTGTTGTGCCTTTAAAAACCCTCCCCAGGAAATAATAATAATTTTTAAAACTTGCCGCAGAAAGAAACTGTCACGTCCGCATATCTAGCTAGCTGATGCCCTGGGCCGGCCCCCTCCCCCATTTATCCTGGGGCACCGGCAGGCTTACGGCAAAAGCCATTACCACAGGATTAGAGTTCAGTTTGATTCTCATCAAAAACTCTGGTCACTGTGTATTTGCTTAACACCAGACCTTTCAGGCCCCATCAAATATAACAAGCCTTGACAGATTTGGGATTAAACACAAATGCCAGACAAATCCACACTTTCTTGAAGGAAGGCTCCGGTGAATAGGCTGGGATTTTGAAAAAGGGGAAAGTGAGAACAAAAGAGCTAAAATTAGCTCCCTTGCATACATCGGGGGTTTTGTCGCCTCCAAGCCAAACCCAGGCCAAATCTTATTGCAAAAAGCTGCAAATATGTGGACTTAATGTCCTCCCCCTAGTGTTAAGCCATGTAGGCACCAGCTCCCTTCTTCCCCCATCTCCCTTGCTAATGATCGGCCCTCCGTTCAGCAAAGGCGCTTCTGAAGCAGCGGGAGAAGGTGAGATCCTGATCTTGACCCCCCCCCCCCCGGAAGGAAAGATGGAGCCTCAGCTCGGTGAAGAGGCCATTGGGAAGGGGTGGCTGAAATAAAAGACATTTGGAAGTTTGAGTTAAAGCTGCAAGTTTCCCGGGAAGAGCCTGGGGGTGAGGGGGCCAAGCTTCGGGTGCCTTCTGTGAACCCACGCTTCCTGATGCAGCCCAGGGGGTTCCTTTTTCCAAAGCAGTCTGAAATGACATCCCCCTTCCTGACATACATCTGACACCAACTTTGTTGCCTTCAGAAAGGCAGTGAAAGCTTGGCTTTTCCTGGAGCATCAGGGCTGATTGGCGTTCCCGTCCAAAGAGAAATATGAACGTGAGTCCCTGGTCATTGGGCATATGGAGTTTAATAGAAATTGTTTACCCTGTTCTGTTTTGGGGGGAGGGTTATTGTCTGCCTCCCCAGAGTTGCAATGTTTGAAGTGGGCAACCATCTACATTCTTTACAGAAATGAATAAACCCTGAGCAGCTACTCCTGGTTTTCAGCTGAAGGGCGTTTCCCGGAGGCTGTACGTCAGGCAGGGAACAGAGTCCAGAAGCTGGGTGGCCTCTCCGTGGCAGGGCAGACAAGGTGAACCAGGCCTCCTGCTCCAAAAACAGCCACTTTCGGCAGAGACGGGCAACACTTAACAGTTTGGGGAGATGATGCTGAATTGTTCACACAACCGTTTCTGGGCCTTTCCCATCTTAGGAAGCTGATGGCCCCGTCTCTGGCATTCGGGACCAAAGAGAAGCTAGCTGATTGGGTGGCTTTGACCTAGGATGGCACCCTCTGGTTCCTCTTTCAACAACAGAGAGGAGGGGGAGAAGTAGAGGGACATTCAGCACAGCTGCTCTGCCTCCTGCAGGAGACGCATTTTCCTGCACGAAGCATTTGGCAAACAAGCAGCCCCCCCCCCGTTTTTCTGACACACACACCACACACACACACACACACACACACACACACACACACACACACACACACCGCTTAGCCCCAGCTTGTCTCAAGCCTCCTCCATCTTCAGCACATTCAAAGCAAAGCCTGGGAGGTTTTGGCCCTTTGGAAAGAAAGGGAGGGTTTTTTTCCTTTTTTAAAAGAGGGGGGCATGCGATGTTTTATGCATGCATCTGTTATGCTAAAATAACCATCATTCCTCCCAGCAAGGCCCACCTGCTGCCTTTTTCAATTTTAAGTATTTCCAAGTAGCAATCAAAATCAGTTTAATTTGTTCTTTATCTCAGAAAAAAAAACATTGGAGAAGAAAAATGTGACCATTACGATACATCAGGGAAAAATACAAGCCCTCCATATTTTATCTGATCATGGAGTCGTCATTACGCCGGTTGTATTTAATGTCGCTCATATGAGAACTGGATTTAATCACTACAGATCTTCAGTGCCCCCCCCCTTTCCCTCCCTGTCTCTCCCAGCCCAGGTTACCAGATATTCTCCCTTTCTCTCTTCCCACAGATAAATACGTAAACACCTATCTTATGAACCCATTAAGGGGACCCAGGAGATGGCTTTAGGGACCTGGAACAAAGAGAAGCCATGGTCTCTGACCCTCCTTGTCAGCAGCCATTACTTGGGGAGGAAGTTGCATGGCTGTTTGGTGAGGAAAGGAAGAGATGATGGCTAGACAGAAAAAGATGCAGAGATAGATAGATAGATAGATAGATAGATAGATAGATAGATAGATAGATAGATAGATAGATAGATAGACAGACAGATAGACAGACAGACAGACAGACAGACAGACAGACAGACAGATAGATAGATAGACAGACAGACAGACAGACAGACAGACAGACAGACAGACAGACAGACAGACAGACAGACAGATACAAGTAGATAGACAGACAGACAAGATATGTAATGTAATGACTTGTAATGAATCCAGCCATTTCAGAGAAAGTCAACCTAAAGTTTAAGAAGATCCTGTTTGCTGCCTTCCACCAGGAAGAGTTGATGACAATTATTGCCCAGGGGTTTGAAGGGGCCTGCAGCTAAGGGCAAAATGCTTTTTCTTTCCAACCCAGAAGATGCTCTGGGGAGGTCCGGGAGCCCCTGTTTCCAAGAGATAATTAGTGGACCAGCAGGAAGGTCCTTCTCTGCGAAAGGCTAGCTAATTGATAGGCTTTGTGGATGAACTTGGAAAAGGCCATTAATCAGGCAACTGGCTGCTTTGGCAGGCTAGCATGCAGTCCCCCCTGTATGGCTCATCCAGTTCGATTATGGGGGAAATTCACAGAGTCTGACCATTGGACAAGTTGAATTTCAGAATATTCTACATTGCAGCAGTCTCATGCAGCGGTGAAAAACCAAATCCTTCTGATGTGCTCAAGAGCCCACGGATTGGATGACCAATTGCCCGGGAGCACAAGTGAGAAAGATGATGATTCTTCTGCCCTGGATGAAGCTCTGGAGGCAGCTGGTTGACCTCAATGGGAGCCTGAGTGCTGGACAGGAGGAGTCTGTCAAAGCAGAGAAAGCAGCAGCGGAGGTTTCAGCACCTACTTTGCCAGACAGAGGAAGAAAGAACACCAGGGGAAGAGTTCCCTGCCCATTCCCATCTTTTTGAGGCACGGTGAGATAAATATGCACACGTTTGCCTCCATGTTGGGGACCACAAGAAAGATGCTTGAGGATCTTCCCTTGTGGAGCAAAGGGAGAGACATGATTTCCCATGAGCTTCTGGTAGGGTGGAAGTTCCAGGCGGTCTTGGACCTCTCTAAGGCAGCTTCCATTCTTCAGCTTCTGCTTGATCAGAACTCGGTTGCTAAGTGACAGAAGCCCCTCAGAAGACAGAATTCTAAAATGTATTTGAAGGAAATCTCACCCATACTGACTTTGGTGCTTCAGTGGGGATTGGAGATGTTTAACTCCCCCACCGTTTAAGTCACACTTTAAACAGGTGCAGAGGAAAACAACCATCCAGAGAATTTCACTCATTGGATGGATCTAAAATATAACAGACAGCAATACTACTAATAATAATCCTTCCTCTAATCGGCATGAATGTCACCTACTGCCAAAGATCAAGGTGGCCTCTTCCCGCATCATCCAGGTCGTATGTCTCATACAGCCCTTCCACCAGATCCGTTTTGTTGGAGTCTGTGGTGCTCTCTGAGTCTGGCTGTTTGCTTGCAAATGTTTCATCACTGCTAGTGACTGTGAAGTTTGCTCCCTGTTTATATACAGTAGTTTGCCCTTCCAGTGTTGGTGGGGTGTGTTTTTCATCTTGATTTCTTGATTAGGGTATTTTTTTTCTTTGCTTGATTGTTTGTCTGGTGTTAATCCCTGCTTATCTGGAGGTTGGCTGATGGAGAGGATGTGTTCTGGTCTTTTTCTTTCTTTCCTGGCTTTTTTATTGTCTCTTTTGAATGGTATGAAAATGTGATTGATCTCTGTCTGTCTGTTGATGGCTGATTTTGGATTTTGCTTGGTCTAAGATGTTCACAGATTCCCAGCTGAAATTATGGTTGAGTCAGTTAATCATATTGTATGATTAAGGAGTTTTCATAGTGTCTTCCGCCTGGATGCTTTCTGCCTGTCTGTCCTACATAGTGGCATAGTCCTCACACTGTATGTTGTAGATTAGTGGCTCCCAAACTTTTGGGCACCAGTTCCGTAGAGGGCGGTTTTTCCACAGACCGGGGGAGGGGAAACGTGCACAAATGGGGCTTCACTTGCTTGTGCAGCCTGGTTCCTTGCGGGTCACAGACTGGTGCGGCCCACAGATTGGGGACCTCTGTTGTAGATGACTATTTTTTTTCTTGAGCTACTGGGTTTTTTGGTTTACTTAAGATGTTTTGGAGGGCTTTAGCTGGTTTGTGACTAAGGTAATGCCCTGTGGTTTTTGGTTATTTCTGAGATGTTTTTGATATATGGCACTGTTATCCTTTTCATATCTTTTCATATCTTTTTTTGCTAGAAGCTGTCCAAAAGAAGAATACCTGGAAAGATGATAAAGCATGTTGTTTGTAACAAAACAGCCCAGCAGCAGTTGGTGTGGAAGTTATTGGGGACTGCTGCTGGAAGCCATCCAAAATTATTGCTTGAGAGGCAGGAGTTTGCAGGGCTGAGGATAGCACACATGGGGGAGGGGGGACACTCAGAGAGTTCCTTCCCACTGTCTTTAATTGCATTATCGGTGTGTGTGTGTGACCCATGAATGACATGGTGTCGGTGGAAAATCTGATGACATTGTGGCTTGACACACATCTGGAAGCCTCCAGGGTGGACAGGGCGAATGAGTGCTGGATTGGCTCCTGCAAAGACCTCACTGGAGACTATTTCAGCAGCCTTGAAGACTCTCCTTCTGCCAGAGGAATTGGATGTTTCGGTTCTACCTGCTCCACCTCCGTCTGAATGAACCAGGTGTTGGTTTAATGTCCTGTGTTGAAACCACCAAAGCAGAGGGTGGATCCAGCATTGGGGAAAACCGCAGCGACGCAGCTGCCCCACATTAACACAAGAAAGGAAGCTGCCCAGAAAGTTGATTATTTAGGTATTTGTTTATTAACAGAGGAGCAGCTTTTCAAAACAAATATCTCTTGAAAACAATTCTTTGAAAAATCTACCCTTGAAGGAAGTTCTTTTGATCTATCCAGGAGGACTGTGGCTTGAGAGAAAAAGTATCAAGAACAGCAAGTGAGGAGGCTGTTCAATTTTTGCTGTTTTGCCAAAATTATCTACCACCAGCCCTTGTATTTTAGGAAGCTGGAAGGGCTGGTGATGTTGCAAAATGCCCCTTTTATCATTAGAGTGTGAAAAACCTCGTGGGAAATGTCATTTTACAAGTTATTTTTCCATCCCTTCTAACGGGTTGGGCACAGAAGCCTGCTATTCAATATTAATTCAATCAACTTTTTAAAAAATCATCAGTTATATCACTCTTTTTCATTACTCATGCAAGTGTGTTTCACTCACTGCAGGGTGGGTTGTGTAGTCCTAGTTTGTCCCACTTCTGCACTGCAAGAATATGTCAAAGTGAAGCTTTTTCTTACAAAGGTATGTGAAGTATTTATACTCCTTTATCGATATAGATGTTTTTTTTAATTTTTGTTGTTGTTCCATTTAGTTTAGTTTATTACTATCAATCAGTGGTTCTCAACCTTTTATTCACTATGGACCCCCTTTCAATAACTTTTGTGGCCACAGACCACGGCCACGGAAGCCCAAGACTTGACTCAAGATTTAAATCATAACATTTCCTCAAGCCTTCATGGACCCCCTGTGATGACATTGCAGAGAACCACAGTGAACCACTGCTATAAACCCTTTCTTTTTCACTTACCACAACTGTTTAATAAAGACACTTTCCCCCTAGTTTAACAAATAAGCTTTTTTAAAACCAGAAAGTTTAAAATGTTGCACATAAGCGGGTTTATTCCCAGGCTATTCTCTTGAGACAAACAGAAGAAGCTCAGCCTACAAAGGGTTAAATAATGGCAGGTACAGAAAATAAATATACCATGCTGTAGGAGGCTCATTGCCAAGACAAGAAAAACAAATGCAGCGTATTCTGAATGGATGGGTGGATGGATGAACACGTTTCCAGAATCAATAGAAAATGGCCTATTTTGTTAAATGAGTCCCAATCGTATTCAGGGGGGAATATTGGGTAGGGGGAGACGGCAAGTTAATACAGGCTTCAAGTTAAATTTCTCTTTTTAGAAAACTACTTGGGAATCCCCATTTTCGTTTGCCCTTTCGATAATGGACTGGGGGCATTGGAAAACATTCTGCCTGTGCTCAGTCACGGAGAAGGGCTTCGTGGTGCTGCAGGGCCAAAAAAATGAGGCTGCAGGGAAGAAACTTTGCACTCAAAGCTTCTACATTGTCTTCTCTGTTTTGTTTTTCTCTAGTTCAGCTCGAGAGCTGCTAAACTAAACTAAACTAAACCTGTTTACTCACTGGCAGGCTGGAGAAAGGGAGTGGGGGGTGAGGTGGACCTGAGTCAGGCAGAATCCTGCAGAAGGGAGAGCTGAGGGCTCCCAACCACCAGACGTCCCAAGCGCTGGGCCATTTCCATGAGCTCATCAAAGTGGTCACGTCAGCCCTCCTGTGTAGACCAGACCATGAAATCAACCCCAGAGCAAGACTAAAGCTACTTTTGTGGGCTAGAACAACAGAATCTTGCAAGCCTGGTTGTCCTGGACCTCGTCCCCCTGTGGGGTCCTTGGTGCTCTCTGAGTTTGGTGATTTGTGTGCAGATGTTTTGTTACCAAACTGGATAACATCATCAGTGCTAGAAGGGACTGTGTATAAATAGAGAATAAACCCCTTCTAGCACTGATGGTGGTTGATCAAAGCTGTGTACAATATATTCTATTCTCACCTCTGCAACAGGGTTAAAGTTTGTTGGGCTAAAGCGAACAAGTGACCCCCAAGTCACCCAGTGAGATTCCAAGGGTTGACTTGAACCCAGGTTTCCCCATCTTAGCTCAATTCATTAACCACTGCAGCAATCTAGCACTGGGCCCACGACTCCCATCGCAGCTGGGTAGGAAATCTGTCTCGTCTTCCATAAGAAACTCCTCGGATGCCCAACGTGACATTTTCCATAACGCTCCCCTAAAAGCACCCTCAATGCCCTCCAGCATGCTGTGCAGAATACATACCATTGTGCTCAGGTCTTTCTTCTTTTAGTGCTCTAGTTCTGGTGATCCCAGCACTTGGCTGTTCCTTCTGGCTGTCCTATCCCTCGCCTTGGTCTATGCACCTGAGAAAGGGGAGGAAGGGCGCACGAGGGGGGAAAATGTTGCAGGACCACACATATAGACTCAAGGTTGACTCAGCCTTCCATCCTTCCAAGGTTGGTAAAATGAGGACCCAGATTGTTGGGGGCAAAATGCTCACTCTGTAAACCGCTTAGGGAGGGCTCTGTGAAGCACTGTGAAGCGGTATATAAGTCTAAGTGCTATTGCTATACAGACATCCCTGCCTAGAATGTTTCTCTCCATTTCCCTGGGGGGAAATGCAGAGAATGGGGAAAGGAGAGATCCATCACTTTTAACTAAGTAGTTGAATGCAGCCCCAACACACACACACACACACACACACACACACACACACACAAAGTCACCTCTCTGAGAAAGTGGGTGTCTCCGACTCAGTGGATGCTCTGGGCTCTGCTTAATATTTAAGAGCGAAGGGGAAGAAGATACGGAGTCAGCTCAAACTGCATCGCTAATCGGGCACCTTTTATTTTTCTGTTCTCCTCGTTCCTTCAGCTGGGAGGGAAGGGAGACACCAAGCTAGGCAGAAAGATTAAAGAGAGGGGCAGATAATGAGCTGAGGCAGCCATAGTGAAGCTGGAAGGGGAGGTGGCTGGTGGAGCTGACCTTTGGAAAATGTGGGAAGGGAGTCTTGGGGGAAAGGGGTGATGTTTAATTCAATGCTCTGCTTTTAAATACCAGCACACCCGCTGGGGAATGGCTGGTATTTTTATAACATTTTCCCATTCCCCAGCCCACCTTTCATCCTGAAGGCTCTTCAAAGGCTCGTCAAGTGCCTCCCAAGCCCCCTCGCCCTTGCACCTGTGTCAGGCTGGAGGGCCCAAGTGAAAGGGGCACAGAGTGGAGTCAACCCTCAAACCCAGGCTGTGAGGCTGACCTACGTCCCATGGAAGAGCAGCTGGCCAAACCCTTGGGAAGACCTTCTGGACAGGGCAAACAAGGTTGGACTTTCCTGAGTTGACAGAGCAGTTCCTCAAATCTGGTTGCCCTTCCTTAAGTTCCCATGAGCTCCGCTACCTTAAGCCCGGCTCCAAAGCTCAGTGCTGTTCTTATCACTCTGGCAGCTTAGCCGACCTTTTACAGTAGGCATATTAGTAGCAAACTCATCCCTGTAGGGATTTGAACATCAAGTGGACTCAGCTGCCTACAATCGAGCGATGAGCAAGCTTGTGGATTAAGCTGCTGATCTGTTGGGAATCTGTTATCTTCCTCTCGCTTTCTTCTTCTTCGGTACTTCCTCCTCGGCTCCATTTATCAGGTTCTCGTTTCCAAAAATAAAAATTAAACTCCCCCTAATGAACTCCATACATATTAATCATCTCCAGCTGAAGGTTAGCTGAAGAAGTGATTGTGGCCAATTCACCCTTTGATTAGGCTGACTTTAAAAATAATAATACCAAACACCAAAGTTGAGGGGAGGGGGAGGAGGAACCCACTCAAAACCCTTTCAGGCTCGGAGGGAGCTACTGGGCACATAGTAATTCTTTGACCTCAGTGGGTCTTTCCTTGTAGCTTCAGCCTGCTGGTTTCTGCGTGCACATTTTGCCCTGCCCTGCAAAAAAAGGAAGGCCAACGGTGAGAAATTGGTCCTCACTTGTGTGTGAGAGAGGGAAGACTGCGAAAGAAAGGAGACAGCCCATCCCTCTCTCGCTTTTCCAGGCAACAGCTGTTTTTCTTGCACGGCTCCGGTGTAACAAATCCTGCCTTTTACCCAACCACCTAATAACGTCTTGGGAAAATGAGAGGCATAATGAGTCTCTCCTCCATTGTAAGTCCCCCTGCAGAAAATGTGAAGCTGTTAAAGAAAGGGAAGGCTCAGAGCCGTCTTCTTGAGCAAATCAGAAGATGCTTTATTTGTAACTCCCTGCCAGACCACAGCTGGTGAGAGACATGGCATGTAGAGGGTGGAGATCCCAATAAAAGGTCGCCAAGATTCCTGGTTCTGTCCTGGAAAATATTAACCTGCAGAACCGAAGAGGGGACTGGTGAACTTCAGGTCTTGTTCAGCAATGAAGCCATCAGATCACACAGGGACAATTATCTGAGTGTCTGTGAAAAGTTTCAGTCATCCAGGTCATGGCTGTTCCACACGTGCGTTTTCTCTCCAAATAGCAATTGGGCTTCCTTGATTTTTCTTGAAGAGGTTTCTCTTCTCCTCCCAGAAGCTTCTTCAGTTCTAACTAACTGAACCTTTAACCTTTCCATTCCTCACCAGTTAGTTAGAACTGAAGAAGCTTCTGGGAGGAGAGGAGAAGTCTTCAGGAAAAAATGAGAAAGTCCAATTGCTGTTTGGAGAAAAAACACCTGTGGGACAATTACTTGAGTTTTTCAAATTGATATGTGCTCCAGAGGCATTCTCTGGAGATTATGGATGTACCCAATGTAAGAAAGTCACATTCGAGGTCCAATAAATTGCAGCTTTTCTCCTTCAAAATCCCAATTGACTAGAATCATGCTTAGCATTTAGAAGGAGACGTACCTGTGCAATCTTCTCTTTCTGTCCCCTTCCCATCCTCCTCCTCCACTGTATTGCAACTTCTGAGGTTATCAAGATGTTTGTCAGCTCCCCTGGGAGCTCCTAAGAGCTCTGTGCTTAGACTAAAAAGGTGTGGAATCAACAGAAGCCGTCCATCCCCTTTGCTTACCAAGATGCGAAGGCTTCTCTCGGCATCAACAGGGCACCTGCAGGGAATTCTAAGATCTGTTAACCATCTACACCCAAGCTCCACATTTGGAGAGCCGGAGAAATTTTGCTGTGTCCTGGGACAAAAGACAAGGTGGGGCCTCCTCCTCCCCCTTTTCTCTTAAAGGTGGTAGAGTAGCACTGAATCTTTGCTCAATCCTTGCAATGAGGGAGGGTCTCCCAGAGCAGCAGGTCAGGTTAGGGCAGGGGTGTCCAACCTTGGCAACTTTAAGACCTGTGGACGTAAAGCTGGGGGATTCTGGGAATTGAAGTCTTAGTTGTCAAGGTTGGACACCCCTGGGTTAGGGAGACTGAGAGGGTCCACTCAGCATTGCCTAGGTTGCTCCTTTCTGTCCCCCCTGGAAGCCACACCTGCTGCTCAAGGACAAGATGGTGCAGCTTTTGAAGATCTGAGCATCCAAACAGAAATGCCACTTTCTTCCAGAGTCAAAAACACAAGTTGTGGGGGCCTGATAACCCAGCCATGGGGGAAAGGTCAACAAATAGTGAATAAGTCACTAACAAAAGGCTTGTGGGGGGCAAGCAGTGAGCCCCACAGAGCAAACCCCAGCAAGCCTCCTGTTTGGCTTTTGTGCAAAAGAGCTGGTTGCTATGGAAACTCAGGTAGCGTTTTTTTAAATTGGCAGGTGGTTATTCTCTGCCTTCGTCCCATTTGGCAGTAATTAGCCGTTGAAACAATGGCGGCTCTCCTGGTTGTCCTGGTTTCACCAGACTCTTTGCTTGAGCTGTACACCGCGGCCCCCTCCATGCTCCCCCCCCTGCTGAAGATGGCCTGTGGAAGTGGCAGAAGGGCCAGCAGGGCCATCCAGGGTTGGCAAGGAAGCTGCCGGAAAGGTGAAAAGGCTTTTGCCAAAGGGGGCAAGAAGCAAGGGGTTACTTGGAGGTGGTAGGGAGGGTTGGAAAAAGAGGGAGGAAGCAGCCTCTAGCACTCCCTCTAACAATGTTTAACCTGCCCCAGATGCTAAAGGTCAGGCAGAGCAAGAAAGGGAGCAGAAGAGGTTAGCTGGGGGAGGGAGAATCCTGTTGAGTAGCAAACCAGGTCCAAGACGGATCCAGAACCTGTTTTTAAGGGTGGCTGAGGAGGAGAGGAAAGGGGAGGAGAAGGAGAAGGAAGGGGGGAAAAGCATAGAGAAGGGAGGGAGGAAGAATGGAAGCCATCTGGGCCCAGCAGAGAGGTTGATCTTCTCTGTTGGCAGAAAGTCATGAAGCACAAAGGGGCTAGAATTAGAGTGGAAAAGGCACGGGGCAAAGGATTTGGGGCATTTCCTGGCACTCAGCAAATGTGGAGCCTGTGAAGCTGGACTTTTCTCCCATGAGCGAGTTGTCCAGTGGACCAGGAGTGAATGGAAAGCCAAGCAGATGGGACCCCAAGATGCCTTCAGCATGAGAGGGAAAGGAAAGCAGCTCCACAGGGTCCTGTGCAGAGATTGGGGACACCTGCAAGGCAGAGGGAAGAGCTGGTCAGCTCCAAGATGTTCTGGGCTTCAGAACCTTAAAGGTGTCTTGCGTAGGAGTTAGTTCAGTTGGCGTAGCTGGGAAATCAGGCTGTATCATTTTGCGTGGCTGGCACGTCCAGCTCCTTGGGGGGCTATTCAAGATACCCTATTTAAACAAACCAGGGTTTATTGGATGAACCTAGCCAGAGTCTGGACTTATTGGACTCCCGTTCAGAATTTACCAGTTTATCCATGGTTGCAGTATTTAACCATTTCTGGTTGACAAAATGATCAAAGCCCTGGGTAGTCCAAAGGGATGCTTCAGTCTTTCCCCCATAAAGTCCCACAGTCATGAGAAGCATCAAATGGAAAGGTCAGAAGAGAACTGGGAGGTCATCTAGTCAGATCCCTGCCCACTGCAGGAGTTCCCTGTTCAGCATTCCTGAATAACCTGATGGATGAGCCTCGGGTGAAACAGAAAGAAAAGGCACGGGCAGCTTTGATGGAATTGACCTGACACAGTTGCAGCTGCAACTGACTAGACCAGTTTTCTCAATCTCGTGCATGCATCCAAGTAAAGCTTCTTGAATGTGCTTTATAAAATATAAAGTCAAGCATCTTGGCCAACGTTCTCTTGTTGTTCCCCAGCAATGGCCGAGACACAAAGTCCAGAGCTGTCTATATCAGCTTCCTGCGGTTGAACAACAAGGCTTTGTAACTATCATCACACCAGCTTCTCTATTCTGCAAAATTTCTGGGGAGAATAACTCTGTGCCCAAAATGTGGAGTGGCAGGTTTGTACAGCTGGGAACCAGCTTCATTAAAAATAAGTACATCCTGTGGCCCTGGGAATACAGGAAATTAACTGCCACGGAAGTGTGTGCAGGAGAATAAAATCAGAGCTAAATCCAATTCAGACTCGGTGAGCTGGGATTTTGTTTCAAAAGCATAACACTTTGGCCAAACCAGCCCTTTACTTCACAGTTATTTTTCTTGTGACATTTCAGTACCACAGTAGCCCCAACAGCTGCAGGCTATTTTTAATGTTTTTATATCAATCAACCATCATTGATACTTTCATCCTGGACTCTGAGAAGCCCATCACCCCAAGTGGTCTCGTTTGAAAGGGCAAAGCTCTAAGTGCCCATCCATTTACTTTTCTTTCATTCCAGATCCTGAAGATTAGAAACCAAACATTTATGCAAGGAAACTATGTACACAGAGACATACACAAACACACACACATTATGGCTGAAAGGCTGGAGATGCCTCCATTCGGACCCCTTGGAGGAGTTCTCAGCCTGTAGCTCCACTGGAACATGGCAGAAGTAAGATTGAAGCTGTTTCCCAAAGGTGATTTTTCCCCCAAAAGGCAACTGGATTTTCTTGTTGTTTTTTCTTTGAAGACATTTTGCTTCTCATCCAAGAAGCTTCTTCTGCTTCTGAAGAAGCTTCTTGGATGAGAAGCAAAAATTCTCAAAGACAAACCCAAGAAAATCCAGTTGCCTTTTGGAAAAGCACTTTTGGAACAACCATGACCTGGATGACTGAGAATCTCCATGGACGATTGAAGCTGTTCTGCTAAGTTTGGAAAATGAAAACCATGACAATATTCCTCCTTATTTATTTACTTGGCTCAGCTTCAGATGTTCTAGCATTTTTCTGAAATAAGAAAATGTGTGAAACTCAAGTAATGTTCAACACAAAGGAGCTTCCAGTCTGTGTTAGAAACTTGTCAAAAGCAGATCAGCTACCCCAGGAAAGCATCCATTTCTCTTTCTGTCTCTTCTCTCTTTCTAGTTCCTCTATGACTCCATTGATGTCCTGACAGCTTTCCCCTCCACCCTAAAACTTGCTTATTTGTGAAGTTGTGCAGCAATAACTCACAAGGGAAACCCCTGGCATGGACACAGGGACAATGCCCCAGCTAATTCCATACATCTTCAAAGGCGATGGCAACTTCCCAGATGCAACTACCTTGGAAATGACTTGTGTTTTTGAGCTGAACTGATGACAGCAGCAAAGTCGTTGTGAAGCCAGTTGAAAATGTCAATGTATTAAGGACATTTGCCTGCAACCGGCAGCTACCGAATGTTGATGATACATACTTGAGATAATAGTGCACTCTGGAGTATTATGTTCATCAGGTTCAATGATAAGTCAAATTAAAGGGGTGAGCGTGGGAGGGTGAGGAGATGAGAGATAAACCTAGAGCTCCAGGGAATCCTTCCTCCCCTACCACAGATCCCTGGGCACTTGCTAGTGTGGGAAGTTGATTGCTCCCCTCAATGGCAGTCCATGCCCCAGGACTTCCCTCTGACTGACTGACCCACAATCTGTTCCAGAGGGAAAGAGGGACATAGATGGAGGTGGTCACATGTATATTATATGGGTATGTGCTGGCAGTCCCAGTACTCAGGTAACCAGCATTATTGACCCTACGCATATTAGAGGCACTGGCCTACTCAGTTGCTTAGCAACCATTCATCTGGTTTTTGTCAACTCAAGTATCATATTATTTGAAATCAAGTCAGCTGTGATTGTGTGTGAGATGATTGGGAGCCTCTAATAATATCTCCTCTCCTAGAGAAAGGGCTGTGCCAGTCGGTAAGGTGCATCTCTCATGTAATGCCGAAGGGTCCAGAGCCCATCCCTGGTGTCCTCAAAATCTCATTCTGAAAATCCCCAAATCTGCTATCAGTGTGGATGATTCTGAGCTAAGAGACCAAGGTTTAATTTCTTGTCTTTGTGAGTCTTCTTCAAATTTGATCCCAACTTTGGAGCTCGCAAGACAACAGATGATGGTGTAAAAATAGTTCTTCATATGTTGAGAATTTCTGAGAAAGCCATTAGATGTCTAAATGAATTTATCAAGCAGGGGGCGATGATAAAGCCATCTGTGGTCAACCATGTTTCCGGACAAACTGGCTTTGCTTTCATCCACTTTGTTGAATTAAGAAGCAGTTGCTTTGCTTTAACCAAGTCTCTGAATTACAACAGTTGGGTACAAAAGCCTTGGCCTTCAGAATAAAAGCCCCAGGTTTTTTGTACAAAAATGGGGCAACTATATATCACAGAAGAGCACAGGCAATATCTAATTGAAGCCATATTATACTTGAATAATGGTCATGTGAAGCCACATGGTTTTCTAAATTATGAGCTGTAGGAACTCAAAGAAGGAGAGTCAGAAATGGTGATAAAGGCCCAGTCCCGCCCAGTCAGACAAGGCAGCATTGCAAACAGATCATTCACTCCCAGAAGCACAGGAATACATTTTGAACAGCTGAGATGGCTGCCTCGCTTCTAAGTGTCATGATTCCACTGCTAAACACTTCATAAAAGTAACATATTCAAGACAGAACTGGCATGTTCTGTAAAAACAGAGAAGCAGGTTAGATTCCATCTGTCTAGAAATCCATGTGTGCTATCAGGATGATTCAGTTAATGACTCATTTTTCCATGATTCATATTTTCTAAGAGCAGAAGCATCAGCCCACAAGGTGGTTAATTCACAACAATACATATGAACGTGGACCAACCTTGGTCCGGCTGACATGCCGCAGAGATGGACAATCTCCCAAGATCACTCCTGTGAGATTACATGGCCGCAGGTTTCCTGTGGGAAGGATAGACCAGAATGAGGCAGGAAGCCGTGCCTTTCTGGGGGGAGGGAGGGAGGGAGGGAGGGAGTAGGCAGCAGTCTGGAAATTCATATTTGCAGGTTCTTGCATGAGGTGCAATTTCCTGAAGCTCAGCTGCAGCCCCCTCTCCCACCCACCGTCACCCCAATCAGGAGTCCTGCTGGTAATGCTTGCCCAAACGGGTTTGCAAGCCTGTTTAATATCAGGAAAGGACAACCAGCTGTGGAGAGTGGAGGAAAACCAGACACCACTGATAGACTTTGATCTGCCCGGTGCATTTTCACAGCTGAAATTAAAGGAGCTGCTTCCCTGAGAAGGAAGGGAAAACAGCAACATGGCAGAATCAATGTAGAAAGTGTGAGCTCCCCAGGGAAGGCCTATAGTCTTTCAGGGCTGGGTGGGTGGATGCGTTCGTCCTCTTCCTGGTACAGCCAGAGGTGCTTTGTGCTCGCTCTGCTACAGCTGGGCCCGTGGAATAGATTGGCAACTCCTCTCAGCCCCAAGCAGCTACTTGTGGGTACTATGAGCCCCTTCCTCCAACAGTGGCACAGGTGCAAGGGCAAGGTCTTGCAACAAACCAAGATGCCAACTTTGCCTTCATTCTGTTGTACTTATGAACCCGACTCTTAGGCTTCATCCCACCAGAACAAAAAGCAGCCCTGCTGGCTTCTCCCAAGTGAGGGGTGAAGGCCCCAAAGATGGATTTTGTTGAAGGTGAAATGACCAATTATCCTGGTTTGGAGGACAGGCTAAGAAGCCAGGCCTGGGACTGACTCTGCTCTGCTGGCTACTTGCATTCCTGGGAAGAGCCCACCAGGGTGCTTGTCAAGAAGCCATTTGGTGACTTGTTGGATCAGGGCAACCTGTTCTTGAGGTCTCAGAAATGTCACCCGTTCCATCTCCTCTTCCGAGGCAAACCAGACCATCTTCTTCCTGCCAGCAACAACTTCCACAAAACGTCTTTTACCAGGCTTGCCAATGACAGAACCTCTTTTGCGTTGCAATTAAGCTTCCATCGTGTTTTCTCCCCCCCGCCAGCCTCCCCAAAACCTATCCATTCACACCTACCCAAACACGCACCCTGATAAAAGCAAAAAAACAAAAACAAAAAAACCCAACCCAATTTCTGCTGCTGATTATTCTCCCCTCTGGCTTCAATAGATTTCTTTTCTTCCCCAATAAGTTCAGCAACTCCTCCTTTCATTAGCCAAAGTTGTACAAAAGCACAGGTTCGGGCTTTTTAAAATATAGTTTTAAAAAGGAAGCGTACTCATATTTAATTAAAAGTATCTGCATCCGCGTAAAATTAATTAATTCTCCCCCCACCCCAGAGTCCTCTCTTTGTATTAGCTTAAATACGTTTCTAAATGTGGTCTTCACTTGGGTGTCTCCAGACAACACTTGAGCTGGTTCATTTCACTACAGAATGAAACTCCTCCACTGGCCTTCTCACTGGGGGTGGGGGGTGGGGGTGGGGGACAGAGAGAGGAGAGTGCTGAGGAGGGAAAGAGATTGCAATAGCGCAAAGAGCCCTTTTAGGGGAAGAAATTCTGCAGGAAATTTCGGAGCCCTCTCAGAGTTTTGGAGCCATGGCTTCAGAAGAGATAAGGCCAAGTTAGTAAATAAAACCAATGCAAAATAACTAGCGGAGTGCACTCTCAGACATTGTGGGGCAAAAAAGGGAAGAGGGGTTTACAATCCTAACCCGAATGCAAGAGGGGACAAAGGAGAGAATTTGAGTCTATTTTGTGTCCTGAAGTGCCGCTGGCAGACAGTAGAGTGAAGTTTGTGGGCTTTAGGAAATAGGTACTCGGGTGTCCTTCTCCCCACCCGCCTCCAGCAACCAAGGGGCAAAATCCAAGAGAAGAGTTTGTTGGGTCAATGGACTTTGCTCCGTGTGTATGTGTGGGGCAGGGGGCTATCCTTCTGATTTGGCCTCAGCCAGAAAAGAGATTTGATTGTCCTATTTCCATTTAAGGCCCATGAGTTCTGCAGTGGGGTGGGGTGGAGGTGGACCACTTCTTTGCAGAGATCCCAGAAATAGGTGGACTCAGTGGGAGGAGGACGAGGAGGAGGTAGATGTTCAGAAGAGACAGAAGCATCATGGGTTTTGTGAGGTTCTCCTGTCCCGTCACCGGAACCCAATCCCTGTAAACTCTGGTGCAACCGCACGCCCACCACCCATTATGTGAGGCATTAAGAGAAGGTGGAAATGTGGTTGCATTTCACAGGCACCATAAAAATACACCAGGCTTACAATAAACGTTGCTGCAGAAGATCCAAGCTGGAGAGCTGAGGCTTCATTTACTGAAAAGCCAGAGTGACTTCCCAGAACTAGGCAGTTCTGCCTCTGGGGTCTGCTGCAAAGGGAAATTTGCTGGAACCCCTCAAGAGCCAACTTTTCTGTCTGACTCAGAGCGGCATGGACTACTCGAGGACTGGATTCATGCCAGCAGAAGCATCAGAAGCAGCCAGTGTCTCATCTGTGTGGAGCCTGAGAGGCAGGCAGAGCACCCACTAAAGGTCAAAAAGAGTCAGCAGAGGAGAAGAGTTTGGGAGCCATCAAGATCAGCCAAGGAGAATACATGTATTTACATATACTTGGAATCTGCCTTCAAGTAGCAGTTCTCCCAGAAACTCTAAATTAAAAATAAGACACAGCCCTTTCTATTTGGCCCCATCTAAAGATGCCTTGATGAACGTAGCATCTTGGCTTGGCTTAGCAAAGTTCTCCACTGAACCTCAACTTCTGACTCTTCCTGATGGCCTTTTTGGTCCCTCCTTGGGCCACCCATGGGGCTCTCCAAGCTGATGTTTTCTCCTGGAACATCTCCATGGGGCTTCTCACCTTATTGGAGGCACCCAGGACAAGTCTGAGTTGGCTTGGCTCACTCTGATTAGCCATACAGAGATTGATGACGACGACGATGATGATGATGACGATGATGATGACGACGATGATGATGATATCCATTCAGTCAAGTCTGACTCTTGGCAATTCTCTGGGCCAGGTCTCTCCTCGTCTTCCAGTCTTGCCAAGATTGGCTCTCAGTAATGCTTAGCCCAGCAATACAGATTTCTGATAAACGTCCTGACTGATTTTCCCAGTCAAGGGAGAAACTCCTCGGCTCTTCCCAGCATTCAGTTACATCGAAAAGCATAAAATATTCATTCCCCCTCCCCCAACCCTGCCTTCCAGAAATCCACCTTAGCCACCCTCCCAGAGGGGGAAAAGCTTTTTTTATGACTAAAAAAGCCCAGCCCTGCCTTTTCCAAGCATCTGAGCCGTTGCATAGCCCTTAACTTGTTTTTATTTTGTTTTTGCAAATTATTTTGAAAAGACAGTCATCACCAAGAGCTCTGCCCAGCAATACAGAATCACTAATTAAGAAAAGAAGGTAGGAAGAGACTCACCCAGCACAGCTCCCTGGATGTCACCAGACGGTACGTTGGAGTAGCTGAGAGAGAAACTGACAGACTCTTCGGAGCTTTGAATTGTAGGCAAGGCAGACAAAGCTCTGCTCATAAGAAATGTACACAAGCAGAAAGTGAATGTCGGAAATCAATAGGATGGTGGTGCAGTGTTTCTCTTTTTCGGGAGGTGTATATATAGAGAGATATTGACATGAATGTGCGGCTGCTGATAAAAACAGGATCGCCAACAGGATCGCCAACGTCCGATAACGGATATGGCAGAAGAAGAAGAAGAAGAAGGAGATATTCCTGCTCTTCTGAGGTTCTTCCATCCAGAGGGACCTAGCTGCTTTGTGAGCCACACAATTTTGGCCAGCAAAGGGGCTGCCCTCTTGGTAGCAAAGGACCAAGTGGTCCTGTCTGGTGAACCAAAATCAGGCCCTGCCCAAGAGCCACAACCTGATGATTTGAGTCCCTAGACTTGAGCTTGGATGTTGGGGTCCTTCTTATCACATTTCAAGACCTCCTTTCTGGGTTCTCCTGTCTAAGACAGGGTTCTCCTGTCTTCCTTGCTTGGCAGCCACAGCAGCTGCCTCTGTCTTGCCGGCGGCATCCCCCCTTCTTGCAACTCCCACGTTCCCCTCCCCCCATGAAGCTTTGCTGAGCCCGTCCACTGTCCTGGGCAAGCCCCTTGGTGGACACCCCTTCTTTCCATCCTGCCGTCCCAAAGCTTCAGGATGGAGGCCTTCTTAGCCCCCTCACCCTCTTTCTGCCCGAGACAGGCAAAATTATGCAGGCTGACCCTGGCCCTCTGTGACAAAGGATGACAATCTTCTTGTCCTCCTCAGAAGCGGGATGGACATTTGCGCTGCCCTTTCATACGGTCCCTGATGGATTTATCTTCCTGTTATTAGCCTTCAGAGCGAGGATTTGCTTGGCTGTCATTTGGACAAAGTTGATGGGCAGAAACAAGCAGTTGTGGGCCCCCTCCTTGTGGAACTCTCCCTCGATGCCTCAAGAGGACAGTGGAGGTGTGTGTGTGTGTTGGTATGGGTAGACAGACATTTGACCCAGAAACTGAAGACATGACTTTACCATTTCTGATTTGAGCTAAACATGGTAAGAATCCTTTCAACCCAAGCAAGAGCTGGGAGGGAAATGCTCCAGACCCCCAGCTAGAAGGAACAGAAGGGCAGCATGGCAAAGCAGATGGCTGCAAAGTTGGCCTTTGACGTTCAGAATATGCTCGGTTTGAAAGACGTTGGCCTCGGATGCTCAGTCCCAGGCGAGGTGAGAAAAAGCAAGAGAGAGGCAAAGAACCTCTTCCAGGGCCCTGAACGTGAGGAGGCACCTAGAGTTTTCACCAAAATGGCCCCTGCAGTCACTTCTCTCTCCCCCTGTGATATTTGGGGCATGAGCGATAGCACTTCCCTGCCCTCCCAAAAGGTGCTGTGATACGGAACTGAACTGTAGTGTTAGGACAGGGTGATTCGGTGGGACTCTCTGTGAGAAGAGGGCAGATGGAGCTCTTGGTTTCCTGGGCCAAAGGAATATTCCATTTTCCCACTACCGTAAGAGAGTTCCTCACTTCTTTAGCTCCACTGGTTGTAGGGTTTGGTCATGATGTTCTCCTTGTGGGTCATTCCTGGTTTCTTCTCCCAGGAGCAGTCCTCCCTAGCCCAGCTTCAGTGCTCTGGGAAGCTCTCCTTCAGTTTCAGCAGGAAGCCATTGGCCTGGCCAGAGTCCCCTGGCTTCTCTTCAGGACCAGCCAAGCAGGCCCAAGTCCTTCTCTCAGAAAGGAGGCATTGTCTGGGTGAGTCTCGTGGAGCCAGCCCTAGATCACTTCTGAAACAGGCTCTCTCCTCCCTACTCAGCAAAACCTCTTATTTGCAAAAGAATAAGCATGTGCATTAGGGCCAGCCATCCTTAAAAGGGTGCTTTGATCAAAGGCTCATCCAGGAGCCTTTTGAAGCCACTCGGTGAAGTGTATTGGCACTCTGCTGTTAAAAGGAGGAGTGCAGCTGGATCTTCAGCAGCCCCCACCCACTCACCCACCCACCCCCTGCGTTGCAGAGACAGGATCCTTTTCTTCCAAGGAATCAAATCAAGGGCAATCAACGCAGCCCTGAGATGTGCTACTGTGGTGATAGGGAAGAAGGGGAAGAAAGAGGGTGGGTCTCTTGGATCTGATTTACCAAGTCTGTCTCTGGGTCTAGTCCTTCTTCTTTCTCCACCTCACAAGGGGGAGAAGATTCTCCAAAGGGTGAACTATGGGTGCTGCTGCTTCAGATGCTTTTCTAAGGTTGGACACATACCGTTAGCAACTGATTGGATTGGCTCAGCACACGGGGAAGGTTTTAACACTTGAAATAGGCCAGATTCATTTAAAATATTTGCAAGCCCAGAGAATCATGACATCCTTGAGATGAGCCCTCAAGATCTTCACTTGGGGTCTGGGGTGGGGTGGGTAGCCAGCCCCAAATGAGTGGTCTGATTTGGAAGACGGGGGGTTGCTCTGGTCTGGATCTTCTTTGGTGCCATGTGAATGGCTCAAAGTTGTGTAAATTGTTTGCCACCTGGAGTCACGATGGAGTTGGATTTACAAAATAATATAGACCAACTAATGAACATCTGACATTCATTAGAACATCAACGGTCATCGGAAAGCAAGATCCAGAGCCCTCGATCTGCTGCCAGATCACAAGAGGTCTTGTGACACATTGCAGGCTGAAGGGGGAGAGTGGAGGCCCTGTGTAAGGAGAGTAATGGGGCTTTGGGGGGGGGCTGGAAGAGGCAGGCCCAGATGAAAGAGGGCAGGGTGCAAGGAGGGCCAGCCTGATGGGGAAAGGAAGAGCCCTGTGTGGATGAGAGGCACGTGGCATCCTTGTATCTGAGGAGGGGGCTTCCCAGCGGATATGGGTGAGCTGAGCACAAAGCGGACGGAGGGCTTGTGATCAAAAATTCCTTTTACTGCCAGCTGCTTCTCCATCTCCCTGTTTGTTTCATGTCTCCTTGAATGTGGTTGCTCCAGCACCAGCTTTGGCAGACTCTGAAGACTTGGGGACCCTAGTGCCATCTGACAGCAAAGGGAAGACAGACAATGGGGGCAAAGGAGTTGTGGATACTCACTTTGCAACATAAAGGGGGTGCTGGATCAAGGCTGAGTCTCTCGTTAACTCTTGCTGAAAGGGAAGCATCCTGCCATCTCTGGGGGCAGGATCAGATCCCCTCCTTCTATCACCAGGTGCCCTCCAGGTGAACTAAAACGTCCAGATTTGTCATCTAGAGCCAAAGAGAAACTGGAGTTACTGTTCAAATGACTTTGGGGAGTTCCATGTTGGGAGAGGTGCATTTTTGGTGGCTGGGCTGACCTTGTCTGGGCTGAAATCTTCACCGAGCAGAAGTCAGGAGATGTCCTGAGCTCTGAGCAGGTTCTAGGCAGGAGAACCACACCGAGTCCCACACAAGGAGACAGGTGAGATATAAATGCATGACGTGTGAAAGGGCCAACGGAGCTTCTCTTTTTACGTAAGCGTATATGGTGCTGCTGTGGCTTTAGCCTAGTCTTTTAATCAATGATAGTCTTAATCTGTCGTTTGTTAACTATGGGCACAGTTATATTAACTAGAGCATTTACAGAGAGCTGTTTTGCTAGGATGTTTGGTCACTGCTGTAAATCAGTCTCCAAAATTAAAGTTTCACAGAATAGAGTAGGCGATGCCAACATATGTGGGAGAAGGCGTTTGGTGGCCCATGGGGAGAAAATTGGAAGGAACACCATCTGTCCTGGAACCCCCAAATGCAACTCCGTGGAGGGGTAGATCCATCCTGTGAGCACAATTCGTTCCCTACCAGATGCTCCCAGGCCAGTTGCCAATGCAATGTTCTTGGGAGACCTTGAGTTGGGGGAGGGAATCATAGTCACCCTTCCATGTTCAAGACATGGTAGACAGGACAGAGAATGGAAAAGATAAGCTTTCCACAAGAAGGAGTGTTAAAATGATGTGAAACCTGTTGTTCTGGACAACCAGATTGGCAGGTGGCTGATTTTTCCTTCTCAAAAGTCAAAGGTCACAGGTGGCCCTTTGTGTGTCTAGCAATCAGGCAGTTTGTGTGGGTCTAAAGAAGAAACTGAGTTCTCTTTGGAGACCTTGCACATTTCATGACGGAGGAGTCAACAAAGCTCCAGGGAGCTCCTCTAAAGAAACTGAAGGAAGTGTGGAGTGTCATGGACCTTTATTTATTTGGAGTTTGTTGATTCTGCAAGGTTTTAAGGAGCTGCTTTCATGTCAAGAGAAAGTGGTGAGGGTGAGGGGATGGGTGTCAAACCCAGGTCCCTTGTACAAATCAGTTTGTTTTCATTAATGTAGGAGCCATATGTAATAGTAGGATCAAACATTTGGAAAAGAACTTGGGGGTTACCTGGTCTAACTGTCTTCTCCATGCAGGAGACCACCATGACAGCATCACTGGCACATCAGCCTCCAGCCTCTGTTTAAATACTTCTCGTGAAGGACATTCATTGTCTCCCAAGGCGGAGTGGCCCATTGTTGAACAGTGTTTTCCATGTTTTTCTGATGTCCAGCTGTTCTCTGCCTCCTTTGTAATTTCAACCCTTTGTTTCTTGCCTCGTTTCTGGAACACCCTGAACAATTCTGCCCCATCATCTACATGACAGCCCTATAGATCTTGGAGGACAGTTGTTATGTCTTCTACAAGCCTGTCTTCTCCATACACAACACCTCCAATCCATCCCTGACAGGCGCCCTGTCATCTTGGTTGCTCTCTTGGTGGGCTTCTCAGTCTGTCAATTTCCTTCCTGAAACACAGTGCCAGAGCTGGAAGTCACATTCCAGGAACAGCGATTCCTCTTGGGCTATAAAATCACATATAGTTATCCTGAGAACCGCAGCTGATGCCGAATAAATAGTAGCTCCCTAGCTATGTTCTCTAACTTATCTCATGAGTTTTACACAAATAATATTTCAGCATTAACTTTCTGTCCTGCCTTTTCATCCAGAATTCATGGTGGTTTCTGTAGAGAACCCTCTTTCTCATAGAAGCCTTTAGCTTTTCACTAGCTCATCTAGCCAAGCAAATTTCTGTACTTCCATTCAAGGTGAGTGACAGGAGTTCCACACTCACATGATCTGAGAATTTTCTGAAGATCAGAAGCTTTGGTGAGCTGGTGGGCAATGTAAATGTGGTAAGTAAGTAAGTAAGTTAAGTAAGTTAAGTAAGTGAGTGAGTGAGTGAGTGAGTGAGTGAGTGAGTGAGTGAGTAAGTAAGTAAGTAAGTAAATGTCTTCATGGAGGTGATGTTCATCCCACTTCTCCAAACCTTTCAAGGGCTGCCTGTTTCAGACTCTTCCATTTTCCTTTCATTACTGGTGGCTCAATGGCTATTATGGGATTTGCTTGCTTTTTTAAAAAAATCACTTCATCTGCTGCTTTGATGTCTTTTATGGATTTTCCTGTTTTGTAGTTCCTTTAACACATTATGCAAGTTGGTTTTGAGGCTTTGGTGTTAAGACCCTATGGAAAAGCTATGAATAGAACCGTTCTTTTCTTTTTCTCCCCCATATAAATGCTTGCTTTTGATAACTTGCACCAGACTGCCATAGAAGAAAAACTGCAGGGTCAAGAAAACGCTTCTGAATAGGTCCGTTTTGGCCTGGGCTGATTGCTATGTAGAAGAGTAAGACAATGAAAACCTGCATTTAGCCTATGAATGGGAGGATGACTTGAACTCTGTTTTAATTGTCCCCTGCAGAAGAAGATCTGATTTAGGCTAAAACCTAAATTTCAAGATCCAATCTGGGTTGGTCACCGAGACCAGAACTTTACTCTTCCGAGCTCTCAGACTTGTGCTGGAGGCCATCTTCAGGGAGCTTCTTCATGACCAGCTCAGATTGGATCTTGCAACATTATCCTGGGATATGTAAATCTGCCTTCATTCATGAAAAACCTAAGTATTCGATTTCTTGGAAAGGTGAGTTTTAAGAATTAAAAGGTAGATCTTCAACTATCTGGGCAGTTGTTTGTGAAACTCCAAGTTATGGCTAGGAGGGAAAAAATGACGAGATGAAAAGAATGCACTTTATTTTTTAAGAAGGACAGACTTTACAGATCTCCAACCTTCTTCTTTGGGCAGAATGATAGGGAAAGAAAGGACTGGGGTGGGGATGGGGAAGGTCGTGATGGCCAAAAGGGGATATAATGTGGAGGGTATGAAGCCTACTTGATCAGAGTTTCAAAGGAAAGTTGAAGAAGATGCCGACTTCCCAGTGAGTTTTGGGGTGCTGGAACCCAAGACTCTCCCCCAGGAGCTGCTGGGATAAACAGAGGGACCAGCCTCCATTTTTTGAAAATGAGAGACTCAACAGTTGTCTCCATCCTTAAAGATAACACATGGGGTCTGACAGGAAATCAGGGTGGAAGGCAGCCTGGCCCACCCCAAACCCACCCGTTTTCTGCTGTCTCTGAGATACCAGCTGACAAACCAGGCGGCCGCATCCTGCAAAGGTTTGCTCAACCCTACTAATGGAGTTCCCCTTAAGCCAGTGGAGGGGAGGGCCTCTAGAGGGAAAAACCACGTATCCCGCAATGGTATAATATCCCGAGGAAAAGAAGCCCTCCTTTTGACTTCTCCTGGCCCAACTGTACTTATTTTGCCTGAGTAAAGGCTACCCAGATGACAAATGGGAAGTTTGAAGACGCTGAACTCAGGGACTTTCAAATCAATACAGTAATGTTGGAGGATAGGAGGGGATGAGGAGAAATGATGCGTTGTGCGACATTCACAAACCAATATCTAGGAGTTGTGACTGAAGCATCAGAAAACCTATTAGCCTGCTGTCAAGCCCTTTTCTCAATCAATGACGAGTTATCTCAGATCCGTGCTTCGAGGTGGCATCGTCTCCCGATTCCTCTCTGTGACATCTCCAACGTGCGTGTTCAACATGACGGCCCTCCCTGCTTTTGTTCCTTAACATGCCACAAGTCAAAGCAACATTTATTACTAATTGCACAATTACTTTATGCAGCACTAGAGATGAAAGCCTTGACTTTTAGTAGCATTAAGTTTTCAGAAAAGTCAAGGCAGTAATTATGAGAAGCAAAACTATTTATTAATTAAAGTAATACCTCAATCGATGTAGCTGAAGTTCTACGGATCCGAGGACTACAAAATAAAATAATTGTGCAATTAGGGGGAAATTATTCATTCTTTTAGAAGTGCTCAACTTACTACTGCAAACAATGTACTTTAAATCAAAGTTCACAGGCTTCCAGGACACCAGAGACCCATTAGAAACCCTCCATGTTGTGGGCAGGATGAAAAATGATCACCAAGCACCAGAAAAGAGCTTGGAGATCAACCCTGGAGGTGGGGGAGAGGCAGATGCCAAACCATGACCGTGACCTCACTTTAACATTCTTCCTTGCCCATCCCTCACTTCCAGGAGCAGAATATTGCTCTTTTTGAAGGCTGTTGTGGCTGTGCAATTCTTGGCTTTAAAGACAAAATGACACTTTAGAACAAAGGGACACACACAAGGAATCCTTGCCTACCGCTCTTTAAAGCAGCTGCATCCTTTCCTGACCCTGCAATTGAGATGTGGCATTGGGTAAGGTGCGTTTGGCTGAAGGAAGGGCAGAGAAGGGCTGGGAGGTGGGGGGGGTGTTTCTGTTTCCCATCTTTTGCCCCTTGCAGGTGAGGGGCAGCACTGCAGGCTCCCAAATGGACGTTCTCCAATGCCTCATTCTGGGCCATCCCGATGACCAGCCTGCTCTTGTGCACTTCCAAAACTGATCAAGTTGGTTTGGCCTTTAACAAACCCTCCTCAATGCTATGAATTTTCTGAAGTCCCCTTGCTTAAATATTTTGCAAAGTAATTTTGTAATTCTTATTTTCTTCATCTCCAGCCATTCCTGCATTTCACCCTCTAACGTGACTGAAGAGTAGAAAGCAGCCCCAGAGTGATGAAGGGGTACAATTTACAAACTGTTGCACTGGCACACGTGCAACACCATCATTCCCATATCCCAGCTAGCAAGCGCTTTGCTCATCCAGCCCAAGAAAGTTTTCCTGCCTTGTGAGCTTCTCAAAACCGGCCCATTACACAGCACTCCTCTTCCAAATTTGGGTTTCCGTGGAGGCTCCCCAGAGCTCCACAGGCTCGGGTGACCAGCGTGCATTGTCACTGCTCTTGCAAGTGTGTTTAGTTCCCTCTCCAAATGGTGCAAAACAGATGGTGTGCTCAGGACAAAATTGCTCGGCGCAAGAGAGTTCACTTGGGGAGACTGATCAAAACGTTGGCCGAGACCCAGAGTTTTGCAATTCTGGCTCAACATGCAGACTGTAATTCATCCTTAGCAAGAACAATTGGCAAAGGGAAAAGAGCACCGTGGCCCAGAAATAGATTGAAAATCTCTATTATGCCCTTCTGTTTTCCCCACACGAGATACAAATAACAGCAGCGTTTTTTTCCTGGCCGATATTGGATTCTTGCAAGAATGGTTAAGACACCAAAATTCAACTGTGGCCATTATTGCTGTGGCATGATTTAAGATAGTTGACTGCCCACATCCCTCATTTGATTAAACAAGCAAGCAAACAAAAGGTCTCCTGTACTTCTGCGCACTCCAAACAAGGAGCATTTTTACAGTTTGAAAGCAGCAGGACAATTGTGTAGAAGAAAAAAAAGTCTTGCTAACTGAGGCTCAAAAACTGCGAGAAGCTTAAATGGCATTTTGTACCCAGTGCTTGACTGGATCTCTGTGTCCCACTTATGGGTACACTGAAGTAGGAAGGGCCCTGAAGGTTCCTTGGGACCTGGAACAGGTTGCAGAGGCTTCCCTAGCAACGAGGGGGCCCCAATCCCTGAACCAACTTAGCTTCAGACTCATGACTTCGGTTCTGCCCTTGCCATAGGACCAGAAAGGATGTATCTAATGGATAATGGCAAATCACACCTTTGGCCAAATTGCTTTGCCTATAGAGCCTTCAGATAATGGACATCTTAATTTAAGCCTCCTCCTCCTCCTCCTCCCATTCCGCATGTAGAATATTTATGGTAGGTCCAGAAACATAGATATGGAGCCCTAGTTGGTGCATGGGAGCAGAAGAGCACGGCAGGATGCATCTGAGGGTTTCAAGCTGTAACTCTGTGGTGGAAGGCAGAGGAATGATTTAACCTGGTTGTCTCTGGCGACATCTCTCTCAATACACAGAGTTGTAATATCCAGAAGGAAAAAAAAGGAGCTGTGCTCTCCCCCCCCCCTCTCTGTTGTTCCACCCCATGCAGTGTGTGGGATGCTGTAATGGAATTGTAGCGTCTCTTGGAAGCCATCCAAAGATGCATTGCAGGCAGATTAGGTTACAAAAGATTCTGTTGGTTCTAGCTGGGCAGCCACATAAACTTCGGGTATTTCTAAGAGGATGTGCCCAGAGTAAGCATAATGGCTCAGCTCAGCCAAAGAACAATGCACAGCCTCCAGAGCAGACACCCAGCGCTTGCAGTTTCTGGAAACCAAAGCTATGCCATGAAATAGCTCTGGAAAAACTCTGAAGACAGGCAGTTCTAATCCAGCTCAGTTTCTCAAAAGGGTTTGTGGTTAGGTGTTTAATGCTTATGCAGATTTGGACATCCCTGCCCCAGAAATAGCAAAAGTTCCCATCCTCCTCTTTTTTTTTTTTTAATAAGAAAACAGTCCTTTTGTACTACGTAATGGACATTCTTGTAAACTGAAAGTATCTCAGTCAACCATCAGAAAGAAATACATCCAGGACTGGGCTTAGCTAGCAGGGTGAAAGCAGAGGAAAACTGGAGGCGGGAGCAGCAGGGAACCTCAAACTAGTTTGAGACGTTTCCACATGTTTTTACATGTTCAACTAGGAATCTGATGAGCTAAAATGCAATGAGTCAGAGAATGCTCTGATTACCCAAGACTTGCACGGAAAAACCAATGAATTCTGAGTGGGCCACATCTAGGCAGGGGGAGCTGAACTCACATGGAGCAAGGTCAGACTTGGTGGGTCGCTTAAGAAGCCGGCCAGCGGCCCTGTCAGGCTCAACAGCAATTCTCTGTGGAGCGGCAGCCAAAACAGGACCAAGGACAGCTCCAAGGCACCTTGCAGGCTTGAGCCCTTCCCACATGGAGGAAGAGAAGCTCGCCTTTTCTGCAGTGGGCTAAAGCTTCTCAATGGGCACAAGCATCGGCTTGGAATGTGCTCAGGATCTTGGTGGAAATCCTCAAATCATCTCAGAAAAATGACAGGCCCAACTTTTGCTAAAAATCATCCCAGGGGCTAAGCTGTCCAACCACTTCACAGCTCTCATGCGGAGAAAGTTCCTCCTTATTTCAAATTTGGAATGCCATGAAGTGCCACCTGTTGGGTTTTGTCCTGCCACAGGGACCACACAGAATAAATCCCCCCCCCACAACACACTTCTATGACAGTCTTTCAAGCACTGGAAAACTGCTGCCGACCACTCGCTCAGTCTTCTGTTCTTTAGGTTATAGGAAGAACCCACTTCCTTTAGCAGTTCTTCACTGAGCTTGGCTCCAAGACCTTTGTCATCATCTTTGCTGCTTTCTTCCGTACTCTCCAATTTTCCAAGAGCTTCTTTGTATCGTGGCAACCAAAAATGGACATCATATTCCAGATGCAGCTTGACCAGGAGTAGAATCACCACTTCCAGAGCGACTTTGATTTTTGTTTTTCTGAGCAAAGCTGACATTTCCCCAACTTGTGACTTTTAGAGGGTCAGAACATTCTACACCAGGCAATCGTTCCTGAAGAGGGCACTGCTGGGGGACCAAATAGCCAGTTCTGACATTTTATCAAACACAGGATCGAGCAGAAGGGAGGGAGGGGAGCAGAAAAACCTTGCATGGCTGCATCAAGAGGAGCCTTCAGTCAAAAAAGCCCTTTATGCCCATCTGGATGCCAGTGGAAAGGCAGTGCCCAGGAGGCGGGGCCTGGTGGGGCAGCCTCTGCCTCCCACAAGCATTCAGTCTCCAATCACAGATACTTGGGGCAGTTGCCATCTTCACAGTAATCCCTGACAGACTCTCCCCTCACTCAAATTAAAGTTCTTTTTTTTAAAAAACGGCCAAACATAATCCTTAGCTCCAACTTGTATTTTTGGCATTTAATATGGGACAGGCAGAGCAGAAGAGCGATGGACATGCTAATTTTTCCATGTAGCTAACGTCTGCTTTTTAGTCTCTTCCCACATCAGCCCTGGAAGATTGAAATATCAATTACAGATCAATTTTCTCCTTAAGTAAACACTAATGCAGGATAAACAGCATTAGGAGATGCAATCGTAGCATTGCTGACTTCAGGACCGACTGCCTGCTGCTCACAGCAAGTTTAAGCTTGGAGATTAATTAACCTGAGGAGATATCACTTAAGGAAGATTTAAGGCGATCAGGTTTGGGAAAATGAAGCAACCAGGCATACTAAGGAGAAGGCAGCGAGTTTCCAGAAAGGAGCAGCAAGCTTTTGATTTCTTCTCCTGTGGCTGAGGCTCTTGTTTTGCTGGCTTTAAAGATTAGCTTCAGAAAGAGGGGCATTCTCCTTTCAGAGATAAGCCATGGTAAAGCCACAGGCTCTTAACATAATTCTGGCCCATGATCCGAAGAAATAGGAAAGTGTTTGAAAAGCTCCATGTCGGGACAACTTCTTCTAAAGGAGACATCCAAGGGCTTTGTGGTTTGTTCCCTATTGAGGACCTGAGTCAATAAGTTTGGCCAAACAGCTAAGTTTCCTTATTGATATGAACAAATATCCATAAGGGAAGAGAAACTAGCAGCTAGCATGAACATCCGGAACTTTACACTGGACAATGTTGCTATGTTCTGGTAAATTACTATCAGCCTATTTTATTGTCCTATTTGCAAACTCAGGAATCCCTTCTCAACCCTTGGAGCGGCAGAAAAGCAGAGACTCAGGCTTTGTGCAATAGACAGCAAATGGTCAACTGGCTGCCCCAGTTTGCCCAAATGAATATTGACTTTCATTGTGGTCAAGTTAACAATGTCATGTTTTGGACTGGAGTCCACAAGAGTTGCATCACAGTTGAGGTCTGCTCCTTAGGATGCACTCAGATATTCTGGGGACATGGAAGAGCGACTGAAACCCAAACCTAAAGATGACCCATTTCAAGAAGACTGCAAATGTTGGGGTGACGTTTAACCAAAAGGCAAGTCAATTCTATAGGAATTGCCTGGGAAAATAGGCCAAGCAGTTAATTATAGATTTTGATCCAATTCAAGCCAGCATTTCTTCAAGAACACCTCTGGAAGAAATTAGGAAAGGAACAAGAACACACATCCTGGAGTTTGGCTAGTCTAAAGAAAAGAATAGGGGAGACATGATAGCAGTATTCCAGTATTTGAGGGGCTGCCACAGAGGGGGGTCATGTTATTCACCAGAGCACCAGAGGGAAGGATGAGAAACAATGGTTGGAAACTGATCAGAGAGAGAAGCAACCTGGAATTAAGGAGAAACTTCCTGACAGTGAGGACAATTAACCAATGGAACAGCCTGCCTCCAGAAGTCATGGGCGCTCCATCACTGGAGATTTTTAAGAAGAGACTAGACAGTCACTTGTCTGAGATGATATAGGTTCTCCTGCTTCAGCAGGGGGCTGGACTAGAAGACCTCCAAGGTCCCTTCCATTCTATTCTTCTATTCTTCCCATGAGTTCAAGTCACTCAAGGATCTAGCTTAAGAAGGAAAGAGAATTAGCAACTATCCAGCTTTAGATCAGATAGTCCAACTGTTTCTAACCACCTTTTCTGTCACGGCTCAGCCAATGAGAAGGAAGGGACTGTGACAGAATTAGTGTGCTCAAACCAGATAGTAGATCACACCAGATAGTAGATCAAGGGAAAGAACCAAATCCTGAGAGGTTAAGTCCAGATCCCCTTCCTCTTCAGCCTGACACTCAAAAAACTGCAAAATGTAATCAGATGAAACTTCCTTTTGACAAAAGACAAGATGTTGAGAAAGGCAGGGTGTTTTTCCAGCTGAAAAGGGCAAGATTTCTCCAGAGGAAGAACTCTCTTCTATTGGGTACAGTTTTCCTTTTATGGTTTTCATAGGACAGTGAATGATGGGGCCATTAGAGGACCCACTTCGCCTGCCTGCCATCACCAATGTCCGGGGAAGCATCCCCTGCCAACTCCAATGGCCGCCCTGAAGGGACCAGGCCTCCCTTTATCTTCTTTTGAAACAAGACAAGGAACCACAGAGACTTTGGGAGGAAATTTCCCCTACAGCTCCATTGGAGAGCATTTCTTCACCATTAATTTAATGGCAAGCTTGAAAATACTACAGCACACCCTTGAGGGGAGAACAATAAGAAAGCCCAGAATCCAGAGGCTGTCGTGAACGCCACTGTGGGAGCCCTGAAGGGGCAGACCTGTGGGAGCAAAGGTCTTTTGGGACAATTGCTGGTCAAGATCCTAGACAGATCAAGGAAGCAAAGAGGCCGAACTTTGGCTATTCATGAGGTTTTTCAGTGCTGTTGAAATCAGGGGAGTCCCTCAGCCTGAACCTCTGGATAACGGAAGGCCTGAAAGGTCCTGGTGTCAGCACGGCCACCAATGACCATTCAGAAGCAACGGGCATTTGGAAGGGGGTCCAGGAAACCATGGTTAATACCCTCTCAGCTTCAGGAAGTGAGCCAGGGAGGACAGGGCCAGGAGGCTCAAGGAGACAGCAGTGAGAAATAAGCACCAACCGAGGTCATAACTAGTTTTGTAACATTAATTTGTTTTTATTAAGAAGACAGATACTTTATAGTACTTCTTTCTCTTTGTAAAAATGGCATACATGAACCAATACAAAATGTGAATGGGAAGAGATGGTTATGCGTTATCTTACACTGTAACATCATCCATGGACACCTTAAACAGAATCGGCCTAAGGGGGCAAAATGAAAACAGGTCAAAGGGCGAGTCAAGAACAAGCTTATTTGGCATTAACTACGCACCCTTCATTTTCCTCCTCAACTTTCCCTTTTGTTTTGTCTTAAGAAAAAGGAAAAGGGGGAAAAATAAAACCACATCCGAATGACCAAGAAACAAGTTTGTTCTTTCTCAACTCCTAACTCTTTGAATCTAAGCCTGCACAAATCAATAGCTAACAATACATTTCAAACAGTGCACAGTACACTTGCAGGAACAACCCCCCTCCCCCTCCTCCTCCTCCTCAAGAGAGCCTCCTTTCCAGGCGATGGAGGACCTCCACCCATCCTTCCCTGGTGGGGTTGCTCCTTGGGTCTCTTCCAAGGTGTGGGATCCAAAAAGTTCGCAATCTACCTGAGACGGAAACACCAATCAAAACACGTGAACCTGAGACATCTCAACAGTATTAAGTCAAAGTTACATCGGGAACACGGCACTACTGTACACTTTCCAAAACAAAGATGAGCCGCTCAGCGAAGAGGATGTGCCAGTTCTGGGATCGGTGGTGGTAAAAAAAAGGCCCCCTGCCTCTCGAAACTCGTCCAGAAGCTGTCCATGGCCTGCCTGCCAGTGTGCCCGGCTGGGATCTCCAGCCTTCCGAAGGCTGAGAAACAAGATGGCGTGGTGCAAAACTGGACGGGGGGGGGGGCAGCCAAAGGCCGGGTTTGGGTTCATGGCTTAAGGATGGCGAGGTGGGGGTGGGGTGGGGGGAGGGAAGATGGGAAGGTTCTTTTAAAAAGGACGGGTTTCGCGTGCCAAATTCTTCAGCAAAAGGTTAACGTCTAAATGTTTCTGCCAATAATTTAAAAATAAATATTTTCAAAAGCCTTTCTTTTAAAAAAAAGAAGTTGACGTAAAGAGATGATAGCTTCTCTCCCCCCCCCCTCCCCGCCATAAATCTTTGCAAGTATATAACAGGACAGCCATACAAATCTATCAGTCAATGTCCTTTAAGTGCTTCCCTGTGAGCCAGCTGTGCTTCCCATGTGGATTCTTCCCGGAGAGGCCCAGTTTTCCTCGACCAACGTTTCTCAACCTTAGCAACTTTAAGACAAGGTGGACTCCAACTCCCAGGATTCCTCGCCTAGCACTGCTGGATGGGGAATTCTGGGAGTTGAAGTCCACTTGTCTTAAAGTTGCTAAGGTTGAGAAACACTGCCCTCCACGACTCTCCCCTTTGGAGCTGTGAGATGCTCCCTGCCTTCTCCCTCCTCCTCCTGGGCTTTCCAAGAGGGAGGGGCCACATTCCCAGCCTTGGGGAAGAGAAGAAAACTGCTCTGCTCTCCCAGAGCTTCCGATTTCCAACACCCACCAAGAAAACTTAGTGTTAGTGATCTCATCGCTATTACCGCCACCAGGCAAAGATTGAGAAATTATGGGTAGGTGGAGGTTAAGCCTGGGGAAGGGAACCAAGACTCCATTTGGAAGCAGTAGTCAGGGAAAAGGAAAAAGAAAATAACCCCTCTCTCTCTCTCTCTGTCTTGCACACACCCACTCAGCCTGAAAATTTTGGGTTAAGTAAATGAAAAGCTTCTGCGCCAGCCACTGCGCTGACCTCCCGGGGACAGAGGCGCAGGGGCCGTCCAGCCAGGGAGCAAGGCCCGCTTCTCTTCCACACACACCCGCCTTTTGTCCGACAATCATGTCTGAAGGCCTGGCAGGCTTCACCCAACCTCTGCCTCGGTGGCTCAGGGTGCCCAATATGGGTCACATGCAGGGTCTGCGGGCCGAGATCACACCTCTGCGACCTCTGTTGCCAAGTACAAAAGGGAAGATGGGATAAAACGAGGCCGAAAGAATAAGCAGAACGAAAACAGGGAGGAAAATTTTTATAAAAAAGCAAAAGGGGACAAGTTGGCCGATTCACAGAGTTTTCTGTCTCCAGCAAATTACAGCGATGCTAGGCCAAATTGGGAGCCCCCGACGGGACCTTTGGGAACCAAAATAATCGGAGCCAAACTCAACCTTTCCTCCCCCTCGTACGACTCGGCTTTGCCTGTTGTCCCCGAAGGATCTGCCCCCGTCCATCGCAACCGTTTCGGGGAAGATCTTGGACAAGGTATCTGCAGGCTGACCAGACACCCGGGAGTGGGGAAAAGCACGGAAGGAAAGGCGGTTTGGCTCCCTAGGCACACACTTTGCTTGCAGGGGCTCAGGTGAGCACTCTCCTGGGCTGGGTCAGAAGCAGAAGAAGCCCAGGTGCTCGTCTTTGCTGCACTGGAAACTGGGGCGGCGGCTGCCCCTCCTCCTACAAAGCCTATTGGTCCAAGCTCTCACAACAAGGATTAGGATGGATGATGGATACACTCAGTTTCAAACAATGAAATCTAAGGTGTGCTGGTTCTCCTTTGATGACACAGTTTCAAACAACAACAACAAAATAGAACCCAGAATCTCAAACAAAAAAAAAAAGAGAGAGAGAAGAAGAAGAAATAGTAGAAGAAGAGAAAACTAACGAAACCAAACGGAAGGAGAGTTTAAAAAAAAACAAAAAATAACAACCAACCAGCCCAAATCTCTTGCCAAGGGATCCCAGCAGACAATTCCAAGAAAGGCTAGGAAGAAAAAAAAAAGTAAGAACTGTATGAAACTGTAGGTTCTCTCCCCCTCCCTCCTCCCCTCCCTCCAGTGAAATAAAAAATAAAACAAGGCACAGAATTTTCTGTAAATGATGGAACTAAACTAAATCCAAGCTGAACTTGGCCAGAGAATTAACAACCCAATGATACAGAAGTGTCACACAGCAGAGTGTACTTTACAAAGAACACTTTTTACGTTGGGACTCCTCAACTCCCACACATTTTGCCAGCCATAAATGTAGAAAAGAAAAAGAAAAAAAGAAAAAGAAAGAAAGAAAGAAAGAAAGAAAGAAAGAAAGAAAGAAAGAAAGAAAGAAAGAAAGAAAGAAAGAAAGAAAGAAAGAAAGAAAGAAAGAAAGAAAGAAAGAAAGAAAGAAAGAAAGAAAGAAAGAAAGACACACAGAGAGACAAATTAAAAAAGCCGTAAGCTGGTAGCAACTTCCAACATCATTGTCTTTTATCTTCTTGGAAGGGCCGGGACCTCCCTCAGCCCCGCCGTTGGGACACCTCCTGGAACAAGGTGGCTCTAAATGAAGTATTCCTTCTTCTCCTCAGAGTTGTTCTGTCCCCCCTCAGCGTTGATGATCGCTGTGTCGGCATCCGCTGCATCGTCGGCTCCTTTGGCTTCATGGGTGAAGTATGTACCTGCACCAAGGAGAGAGGCCTCAGGGACCCTGCCACGCCAGGTGGAACCGAGGCTCAGAGGCTCGGCTCTCTGGCTCTGCTCCTCCTAGACCTGCTTCCCATCTTATTCCTCACGCAAGAGCTTTTGGCTCCTCTACAGACTTGGCTCCAAGATGAGACTGCGCAGGGCCTGCCTGGAGTATGAACTATCTCTGGGGGGAGGGAAAGCATTTTGAAAAGCTCTTAGTCCTATGAAGCTCCTGCACACATTTTAAGGAATATCTAATATGCAGGGCGACATCTGTTCATCCAGTCAGAGTGAGACCTCCAAGCCAACTGGTTTTGTAGCGTCCGTGATCCTTGATTAGTTAAAAGGTCCCCAGAAAAATTGGACTGGCCCTATCAATAGACCAATGGCGTAGCTGCTTCAGGCATCTTTAACTTTCTACAAGTCCTGAGAGGGAGGACCTCCTGCCACTGTTTGCTTCTGGCTACATGGACTTCTGTCCAGTCCTGGGAAGAGCTTTCTTTGATGGGCGGAAAAGCGGGGAAGAAGCTGAAAATATGACCCTCCCCCAAGCCCATAAAACAGGCAGGGAGAGGACTGGGGTGCCCAAGATCCCTTCCGCCCTGATCCCACCTTTGTCGACAAGCGTTCCCCTTGCACTGACCTTTATGTCTTGCAAAGTACCGCCCCAGGATGATCAGGAGACACAGCATCGCGAAGACCACCACAGCCACGACTCCTCCGATCACCGCATGGTCCACCGCCGTGATGGCGCTCTCTTCTCCTGCTCGAGAATCTGCCACAATTAGAAGATGGTCAGGATGGTCCCTGGCAACCTCAACCACCCTTCCTCGCAGAGGCGTGACTTATTTTAGACCAGGGGCATCCAACTTTGGCTACTTTAGGACTTGTGGACTTCAGCTCCCAGAGTTGGGAATTCAAGTCCACCAGACTTAAAACTTTTGCCAAGGTTGGACGCTCCTGTTTTAGACCAAGAGAGCCCCAAATGGGCCCCCGGGAAGTGGCACAGGCTGCTGGGCACTACTGGAACGCACCTGGGTGGTGGGAACTAGGAGATGCTAGCAGAAGGGGAAGCAACTGGAAGCCTGGAGACATTGTTTGGGGCAGCCTTCCAATATAGGGAATCCATAACTTTTAGCTGCCGTCCCCCAAGAAAATACCCCTCCCGCCCTCAAACGAAGGCCAAATTTCTCTGAAGCAGCAATAGGGAGACAGGATCTGCTACCTTCTCCCCTGTCCAAGGAGGTGGGTGGGTGGGTGGAATTGTGGGTGGGTCAACCCTGAGCCTCTCTCTGCCCCCCCTCCCCATTCTGGGAGATTTCAAAACACGCCGTCAACCTCTTCTGAACTGAAGACAAAAAGCAATCATTGCCTATTGCTTTTATTTTATTTATTTAACATCTTCCCTTGCAATTAATTTGCTTTTACGAGCTGCTCGCTCTCTTCTACAACCCCCCCCCCCAATGCTTTCTGTCAGAAAAGGAATGACTCGCTCAGCTGGGGAGAAACTGCGGTGAACCCCGAGTGAGCAATGGCCACGTAAAATTAATGTATAGCAATGTAAACAATTTTAATTTAGGGACTCAGCTTCAGCAGCCCTCCGTGCAGCTCTAATGGCAACCGAGATTTATAAGGGAGCAAAAGACAATTATTCTCCTGTTGATTAATACATTAACATTTTGGAAAGGACGCTCAGCCACGGTCGCCGTTCCCCACCTCTTTTTTTTATATTATTATTTTTTTGATCGAGTTTAACCGTGACACCTCCATTAAAATGATTTACTGGCCGTCCCTTACAATTTAAGCACAGCAGCAACCGAAATGGTAAAATTCTTTTAACTTTACATGATTTGTGAAGTCCGATGTGAAGGATTTGCCATTTAAATCTTTCACTACAAGAAGCGCCCGGCCAATAAAGCGCCCCCCTGCCCCCCCCCCGGGTGCCAGGGAGAAATGCGTTTCGCCAGGAAGAGCCAGTTGTGCAAATTTCAGCCCATTTTTAAGAAAGATTGATCTCTCCCCCGAGTGGCTCCTCTCGCAGAGGCTTCTGCCTCTAATAATATTTGAAGTTTATCGATCAACTGTGCAGCTCCATGACAGCTCCAGGTAATGGGGCTTCTTGGAGAAGGAGAGAGGCCAGATACGAGGCTTTCAGTTGGGGGAAAGGATTTATGGTCCCCATGGAAAGCATCAAATCTGCACCATGATTAAACACTCAAAAGAGCTAAGTAAATAACTCCTGGCCGAAAATTGCTGTAAAAGGAAGTTTAATTAAAAAATATATAGTTCCAATTAAGAGTCCTCCGGAGACCCCGTCAGATGCTGCTCAGGCAAACTGTCTCCCTGGAATAGGAAGAGCAAAATCCCAGTTGCCACCAGGGCAGAGAGGAGGAGACAGGTGAGGGCAGCAGCCAGCCCCACCTGGAGGGTCCCAGAGGCCTGCCGTGGGTCAACCACCCACCTTCCACCCGGGGCCAGGGAAGAGCAGCCTTGTCTTGAGCAGGGCACCTAAGACGGTCAGCTCTGCAAGTCTCATCTTCACGTGCCTTAATGAACCCTGGGCATGACTTTAGTCACGTCTATGTCATTTGACACAACTCGCAATGGCCCTCTGTCCCAGAGTCCAGAGTGCTGCCTCCGGGGTGAGTGGGGGGGGGGGTGTCTAGACCAGCGTTTCTCAACCTGGAGAATTCTGAGAGTTGAAGTCCACCCAACTCAAGAGTTGCAAAGGTTGAGAAAGATTGATTTTGGTTATCCTCCCATAACCCATAGTGGGAATGGCGCACGGCAGGTTCACTCTGCTCTAGTCTTGGTTCTAATTTAATAAGCAACATCTAAAGTTGTGTCATGTCCATCCTCCTCACTTTGGTCAGGCATTCCCCCCCAATTCTACCTGTGAGCTTTGGCTCAGGTGGGAGATAGGAGGGCCTGCTGGGACAGAGCTGGCTGCTTTTTTGGGGGGGGGAGACTCTGTGCTTTGCTGGGGGTTGCTGCCTCTGCCGAGTGCCCAGAGCCAAGGGGCAGTTGGTCCCAAAGGTGCTTTTTCCAAAAGGCAGCTGGTCTTGCTTGTTTTTTTCCTTTCAAAACAGTTTAATTTATGTTAATGGGGAACTTAAGGCTCCATTTGCAAACGTCAGCTTCTCCCAATTCAATTTCTTAACCCTCATTTGTGAGTGAGAGTTTATGGATGAGGACAGGCTTCAAGGCCTGTAACCGAGTTCCTCACCGAGACCCTGGCCAGCTTAAGGCCCCCGGGGCATATCCAAGGCTGGGAAACATCTATCTGGGTGGACACCACCTCCAGGATTCACAGGCAGGCAAGGCCAGGTTGGGAGGGGGGGAATTCTAGATGCTGAAGTCCATCTTTTAAATGGAAAATGCAAAGGGGATACTCAGAAGATTTATGGAGAGTTTAAAAACCAATCATTGATGATCCAGTTGGATCAAAAATTAAAACTGGAACGAGCCACCTTCTGGCAGTGTGTTTGTGTTTGGGTGTGTACACACGAGCGCATACACACAAAGTTGAATTAGGCTATTTCATTTTATGTATCACTTTTTGTTGGGGGTATTTTGAGTGTCAAAGAAGATTTATCTGCTGATCAACCTGGCAATTTGGCACTTGGGAGTCTCCCCCTGGCTGCCTGTTGACATGTCTAACAAAGCACAAAATGGAAGCCGTTCCGTCTTAAGAGGGGACCGCCCCGACTGATGAAATCAAAGTGCCTCGACTGAACAAATGGGGAAAATCCCAGAGTTTCCCGTGTGAAAACTATTATTTGACCTTAAAAATAAGTGGCAGCTGAAAAGGGCTGTCCCAGTTAACCTCCTCTCTTAAGAGGAAGACGGAAGCAGAGAGACGCCAGTTCAGAGCTGAGCAGGGAGACTTTCACTGGCAAATTCTGAGAAAATGCCACGTTTCTTGCTAATCCTAATGTGTTATTCTTTCTTCCTTAAGGTTTGCTTTTCTCAGCACCAATTCAATTACAGATGCTACAAATCCTTCTGACATTTAATTCCTTCTTGTCAGACAGAGCAGTAAACGTAGATCCATGCACGGCTTTTTCATTAAGATGTTAATATACACCTTAGCCTGCTAGCGTTTCTGTCCAGGTGCCTCCCAGGAGGAAGTATGGGGAACTGGGGTAGACTGTGCCCAATGCTCTCTGCCCAGGGGCAAAATGGCCATCAGCAGAGGGAAGGGAACCCCATGCTCTGGAGAGGGGGCGCCTACTCTGTGGGGCAGCAGTCTGTGCCATTCACCAACCCCCAAATCATGCATCTTAAGCAACTACTGTGCAATGGGCAGAAAACAAGTCTATCCTCAGCATCAGAGCCTTGATTCTGGGGGGCAAACCAGGAGGGCCCCAGAGAACCCCCACTGCAAGCTTCTTCCAAGACCTCTGACTTGGTAGCTGGACCATCAGCGGTGATGATGCTGTCTGGTCCTGAGCTGCAGCTCAGAAGAGCCTTGTCCAAAACTAGGAGATGGTCCTCAGAACTGGACAGCATCAACACAACCACTGCTTTGGGACTATGAAAATTGTTCTCATATTTAACTGAGGATTGTTTAAAATCTTAGCTTGGCTTAGTACACTATCTTCTGTATTATTGGAATGTCTAGTGCAGAGAAAAAGCATATACGGAGAATTGTCTTCTGCCAATACAACTGTGATCTCCATAGGAGACGGTCTCCGTCACTCAAGGTTGAACTGTGGGGTCTTTGGTGCTCTCTGAGCACAGCTGTTTGCTTGCTGGTGTTTCTTTACCTAACTAGGGAACACCATCGGTGCAAAGGAGGGGAGTGTGTAAAGAGTGTGAAGTGAAAACCCCCACACCCACTAGCATTGATGGTGATCCCTAGTTGGGTAATGAAATGTCTGCAAGCAAATAAGTAAGCTCAGAGGGCAGGCACCAATGTTCCCACCGTTGTGATCTGGCCTAATGAAAAAGTTAATTGACAACATTTTAGCGGTCTGCTTTCCATTACAAATTGAAAGTTTTTTAAAGAGAACATTTGTTGTTTTCACACAGACACTCACAATCCCCACTGCATTTCAAACACTGACATAATTGTAATGACCCAGGCACAAATTTGTACCATCTTAACTACACATTTCCAAACTTTGGAAGTTTAGCAATAATATGAACCATGAGTTATCTGGTTTACACCCAGAATTTAAGCCGAGATCTCAGAAACATGTTAGCTCTTCTAAGATTTCAGCTCAGCCATTCCATTTTCCTCACATTCTACTCCCAAAATTTAGCCCACAAAATTCTGCAAATAAGGATGGTGAGAGTGTGCTTAGAGCTGCTTTACAGAAGGCCCATTGCCAATGGTGAAATCATCTGAAAATATGTCAACTTTAAGAAATCAATGTTGTTTATGCACAGCCGAATGACAGGTTGCAAAGAATCACCTTCTTGCTAGAGGAATGGGATGGAGGGACTATTATGCAAACCACTTGAGGAAAAAAGCAACAGCAGCTGAATGAATGCTGCTTTCCCCCTCTGTGACCCCTTTCTCCTGCCTGCCCAACTGCCCACACCTCCTTTGGCATCCCCCATTGCTCAAGACCTTTCTCCTCCTCAGAATGAAGCTGGAGCTAGCCACATTCTCAGCCCAAAGAAAATGGAGGACAGGATCTCCTTGCCTTACGATCACAGGAGACAAGAGAAGGTTCTCCTAATAAGAGCTATTAAGAGCAGGCCGGGAGCCCAGGATGCCTGTGAGCACAGCGGCATCTCTAGCATCGGCCGGGTCTCTTTCTGAGCAGGGAGAGGAAGGACAAGGTTGCCCGCAAACCGGGTGCAAAGTGCATCGAGGGCTTCCAACCATCTTTCCTCCCTCTTGCTCCCCATAAGCACCGGCTGCACACAGCTCGGCCATTGCTGTTGATGTGTTGAATACCCAGGGCACAATAGAAGCCGAGCACTTAAGGAAGCCAGGATGTTTTATTGCTGTGATCTACCTCTTGTGCTCCGCAGGGTCTCATTTCCTCCTACTAAGTTATGTAGACCCAGGTATTAAAGGGCTCTCTTTAGGGAACAGGAGAGGCAGCACCAGACCAACCGGCCTGAAGTTCCTCCCAACCGCATTTATGCTGTAAAAGCAAAGGGCTGATGGATGGTTACCGAGTGGGCTCAGCATGGCTGTTAATTGTGGCAAATTTAGATTTAAGGCTCCCTCTTACAGAGGTTTTAACAGCTCCTGTTGTAAAGGAAGGTTCCAAACTGCCATCCTATTGCACATGTGCCCCCTCCCCTCCGGCCTCTCTCTCCAGGCTGCAGGGACATCCATCAGCATCGGAGCAAGGGCGCGGCCAGGAGCCATGCTCAGAGGATGGGCAGCGGCCTCCTTCGCCCCTGCAGAATCACTTTGGTTTTCCCATCACCTTCACCTCTGAACTGCAGTCACCACCACCGGAAATGCCCAAAGGAGATTTTCTTTTGCCCCCCAGCAAAATCTGCCTTGCATTAATGGAAGCTGGTGGCAAATCAGACTTTCCAGGAAAGGCTGCAATTGAGACAGGGAGGACTCACCACCTTAGAATCCGGAGAGAATGAAGGGGCCAAGGCACACCCCAACTGCAGCTCTGGCGTTTTTCCTTCCAGCATGACCCAAACACAAACCGCTTCACCTTCACAGCACCAACTCCACCCCAACTAAAGAAGGGGCAGCCTTGCTTCAGGCAAGGCCAAATCTACATTCTTCACTTCCTCTAACGCAGGGGTCTTCAAACGTGGCCCTTTTATGACTTGTGGACTTCAACTCCCAGAATTCCTGAGCCATTCCTGGGAGTTGAAGTCCACAAGTCATAAAAGGGCCAGGTTTGAAGACCCCTGCTCTAACAGCTGCAGATCTCCGATTCTGCCTTGATGGCCCTCAGGAACCCCTGTGGGAATTGAGAGGGATGGCAACGACTACCTTCCTGCAACAGATTAACGAAGCTGATATCCGATCAAAATTTGCACCAGGGGTTCTCTGGGTTTCTTCAGCAGCCTGACAAAAAGAGACCTAATTCAATCTCTCCGTCCCCCTGGAATTCAGAGATGGGCTTACAGAGATCATCTAGATGGCTTGGAGAAGGAACATCTGCAGCTCAGGACGGCTGTGGGACTCTGGTCTCCAGAGGAAAGTCTTGCTTTCTCGTGTGGCTCAAAGCTTGATGGATGGCCCTCATTTATGGTGATATCTAACAAATGCTTATTCCCATGATATCAATCCGGAAAGGGGATGCGGACCCTCGTGGCTCCCTGATATTATTCATTAGCCCAGTTTATCCCCTCACCTTCTCTAATTTAGTGATGGGCTATTTAAAGCCTGAGATTGTCTTGCAATATAATTGAATTTGGTCTCTAATTTAAGCGAGTGAAATTCAAGGAGTTCATCCTTCCCCAATCAATATGTTCCCCTTCAGTGACCCATTTCAAGATAGCTTCATAAAAAATAATGTATTTTGTTTTAATAAATTAAATCACTATGACAGGTGCTCAATTTTTATTGGCTGCTTCTCCAGACATCTCTTTTCCAAAGCCATGCTTGCAATCAATAGTAATTGATTAATCAGCATCCCCTATGAACAAAGGTGCTAATCAGTTTTTGATTAGTTAATCAAACTACACAGGTCCCTTTTGATTGTGCCATGCTCTACAACCTGCAGAAAGGGAAGGAAGCTCTGGGGCTGCATAAACAGGAGCCCGCTTAGTCTCTACCGAAACTGGAAAAGAATGGAAGGATAACCATCTACAAGGCAGGAGAGATGGGAGGCCTTCTTAACCTGGATTTGCAGCTGCTGATTAGAAGATAAAGCACAAAGCAGAACAGGCTGCACTGGGAGGGGCTCCCGCCCTCTGCACTACAGACTCAGGGCAGCCTCCTGTGCAAAGCAAAGGGCAGGCATTAAGGTGGGAGGGGCGTTCTTCTCGCCCGCCCCCTTTCCTGGCAGACGGGCCATTTGCTGTAAAGGAATAAAGTCGGGGAGCAATTAATGTTCAGGCTGGTTGTGCAGGCAAGGAACCCCCCTCTTCTGTTCCACTAATGGGACAGGCGGCCATGCCAAGGCCCCCCATATGCAGCAACCAGGAGGCTGTGCTCAGGCTCCCTCCCTCTTATGCCTTTGACAAAACAATCCACATTTCAAGGGAAAGGTCTTCCAGTTAGGAATTAGAATCCCCCCCCCCAGCAACGAAGCTCAGAGCACCACTCCCAATTTGTTAGGTAATGTTTCCGGTAATGCTCGGCTTCTGGCAACCGGGAAAGGGGAAAGGTCGGCTTGGGGTGGGGTGGGGTGGGGGGGAAGACGGTTCCTCCGAGTCCAAAGGCCCGCGACGCTGCGGAGGGTCACAACTGCGGGGTGCTGGGAGAAACGGCCAAATGCAAACAAGGCGTGGAGCAGATGCAGACAGCCACACGGAGGCCAGCCCTTACCTGAGAGGTCCCCATAGTCCAGCTCTTCGGCAGTATTGGGCAACTGAGTAAAGCCTTACAAATAAAAACAAACTCATTTTTCTCTGGGTTCCACAGGGCAAGAAAAACAAAACACTTAAGAACAGAGGAGGACGACGGTCCCCAAGAAGCAATTTGCCACCTGACTCGAGTCTGCCTGCCAAGGAGGCTCCTCGAACAATTTCTATCAGAGATGTGTGTGTGTGTGTGTACATATACATATATATACACACACACATGCAGGCAGATCTCTTGCATCTTTTAAATCTACAAGAAGACCAATACAGTGTCAGGAAAAAAAACTTGGTCTGCTCTATTTGAAAAGCACAAAACATAAAGGGGAACATTCAAAGCCACTCACCCATAAGTGCATGCACAAAGTATTTCCCCAACTGGTTTACTGCAAAATTTCCCAGGATAAAGGGGAACCGCCCCATTTAGATGCTTAACAAATGTGGCATGTTTTTTTTCCAGGTTTCTGTATACATGTCAGTCTTGTGGCCGGGCTAGTAATAATATTCTCTTAGCAATACGGAGCTCTGCTGGGCTGTATTTTCGAAACAACAGGTTTATATTTGGGATGAGTTGGTGTTTTTATGGGAAATGTTTTTGAAAAACCACTGAGGGTCTGTTGCTTAGAAAGTCATCTCAAAGCTGATAAAGTATGTGTATGGTTTTTTTCCTTCAGCTTTCCTGAAACTACCGTGCTATGAAAACCTGAAGTGTACATGTTTAGATAGGTGTCCCTTCGCTAGTTTTAAAATGGCTGTTTGATGGGGATGCGTTTCAGCTCAAGGTTATGGGAGGAAGAAGAGCACCAAGGCCTGTCAATCTCCCCTAAGACGATGCCTTTGTCTGGGGACAGAGTCAAGGCCAGGAGAAGAAAAACCCTGGGAGAAGAGAAGGTGGATGATGGAGTCAGTCACCTCCGCCTCGGCCTCTCTTGCCTCAGAGAAAGAGGAACATTTTGAGGGCATGTTTTGAGTTGACAAATGACAGGCGACTCTTTTCTGTTTCCTTCCAGTTCCCACCTCGGCCACGTTCAAGTTGGTCCTAGGAGACCTTCCCCCCTGAACTGAGGCTGGCTGGCAAAGGCAGCGCCATCTCTGCTGCACAATGTGGGCTGTCAGCTGGTTAATTCATTTTTTATTTGGGTGCTTTGCTGGCCATTCAAGTTACAGTTGCTGAATTGCAGAGTTAACTTCAACAAAGAGGCCTCCTCCTGGCCACTGAATGTGGTGGGAAGACTAAAGGAGGGCGGCTATCAATTCCGCCACTGGTTTACCTGCCTCTGTAGCCTTGTTTACAGCCAAATGATCCTCCTTTGGGGCAAGCAAGGAGATCCTTGACTTCTTGTGGCTTTGTGCACTGTGGACAGCATTCACATTCAGGAACTCCTGCTGACCTCAACATTGAGCTGTCATCTTGGAGAGCAGCTTCATAGACGGACCTCTAAACTGTGACTGTGAAGCGGTCTAGGATGGTAACCCCAAACTCTTAAGAAAATGCATCAGCCCCAACTGACAAGAGGCCCTCCACAACCATTTCCCTTACTGGTGAAATCAGGCCACCTTACAATTCTGGTGTTTGGAGAAAGATCTTTGTAACTTCAGCCTTCGGCACTGCTGTGAAATGAGCAGATCTCCCTCCCTGCTGAAGACTATTGTTAGCCCTTCCAATGCTGAAGCTCCTGGAAGGGCCGAGGAGCTCTTTGCTTAGCACAGCTTGGATAGCATCTCCAAGTTCCAAGATCAGAAACTGGCAGACTCTTAACAAGGAGGCCGGTACAGAGAGAACAGGAGCATTGAAGACTCAAGTGCTTCTGCTTTCACAGGGGCCGTTTCACTGGCAAGAGCAGAGGCGCACTAAACATACGTACATTTCAGTTCATCTGTAGGGGCTGCGCAAACTTGGCTCTTAGATGGTCCATTACAACCAGTAAACCCAGTGCTGTTCATCTTACTGGTTCTGGCTTCTAACTAGCTTCTGGCATAAGACTCAGTTTGGGTGAGCTAAGCATCAACAGCAACTAGACTTGGTCAATTCCCGGCTTAAGAGGAGAAAGCTTTAAGATTAATGAACTATTTAAATCTACAGATTTGGAGCAAACTGACTTAAGATCACATTATTTTCAGTTTGTTTTCACTGTCAGATTTTTTTTCATGAGCCATAAAAGGGGGCAAAGCTGCATCTTTTACAAAGCAAAGGAAATGGAATACTTAAACTTTTTTCGCATAAATGTCAACAAATATTTGGACAAACAGTCAAGAGGGATCTTAAAAATGTGTCACACAAATGGCTTTTTTTTAAATTCACTTGACTATTTAAAGTCTTTGTGCTTCGTTTTTATAAGAAAGCATTTGGATACCTTCTGGATAAATGAAAACTAACTTTCCACTGCTGATGGTCCTTTCACCCTATGGATTTAAAGAAGTGAAAATCAGCCGAACAGGGAGGGCAACCCTGGAGTGTTTAGATTGAAATGAGAAGGTGGTTTTCCTTTTGCAGACCCGTATTTGCCCAACATCATTTCTCTTGCTTCCAGAATTGATCTGAGAGCAGCAATCAATTTTCCTTCCTTTAAAAATTTAAAACAAAAATTAAGAAAATATTATCCTGAAATGTGCTTATGGCATAAGTCTGCAGAGCTATTAAATAATGCAAATACAGTTATTCAAGTTTCCAGACAGGATATAAAACAGCTGGATAACATCTAAATAAAAAAGTGGCCTTGATGGGACACTGCCAGGAGACAAGCCATATGTTTGAACATGAAGGTGCCCCTGCTTAGCCTGAATAGAAATTAGCTTTGAATAGCTTTGATAGGAAAAATGCAGATTTTATGGGGCTGGAGGGTTTGATTGGCAGAAACCAAGTGATCACTGAAAAATGATAAATAGAAAATCACTTCTGAGATTTAAAACCAGGACTTTGGGGCAGCTTATAACTGTATAAGATGCAATGCAAATCAGTGTAATCATCAATTAAAGAAGTAATCTATGTCTCGATTTAAACAGGTACTAAAAGTAGTGAATTAAATTTACTGCGTATGGTACCTCTGTTGCTACTTAATTCCTGAAGGCCAGCTGGAGAGCCAAATCTCCACCTGATTCCAGATGGCCAACAGGATGGGAGTCTGAAGTAGAGGAGCTGCTGTGGAGAAGACCGGCTGGGGGGCTCCCTCTTGCTCTACCACCTGGTTGGTGGGGGCTCCTAGCAGACATTCCTTCCCTGAGCCACACAGGGCTTTCTAGGTAGTGACTGGCACCTGGAATTGCACTCAAGAGCCTTCTACAGTGAAAGTGTAACCTGACAAGTGTGACTGACCACTAAGAAGCATCTTGGACTAGCTGAAGGGTTTTTTTGAGGGGGGGGGGCCTTCAAGGGCAGCCTCATGTAGAGTGAGTTCCATCACCCTAATCTGGAGATCAGAAGGGCATCTCCCTTTTCAGGTAAGACCACAGTTGATGAACCAGCTGAGACTCTTACCAAAGCTCCCCGCTACGTTCTCCACGTGCTCTTCAAACCAAGCCACGAAATCAGGAGGATTCCCAGATGGCAGACCTGCACAACCCATCAAGAGTCAAAGATGCTGCAGTCAGGCAGCCTCCACATTGCAACAATAGCTCCCTCTTCTTTGGATTGAGTCATGCCCAGGCAAAGTGGTTGCTTGGCATTATGTATCTAAGCCACTGCGGAGCTGTAGCTCCACTTAATCTCCACCCCCAGGTGGCCCTAGACAGAATAAGGCAAAATGTCACCTTCATTTCTGGGTGAACATGCCCAAGGGAAGTGCAGGAAACCAGGCCTAAGCCATTGCCTTCTAAGCTGCTCTGGAAGTTCTTGTCTATAAACAAGGGCGATATGTAACCACCTCAACCCAGAATTAATGATGCTTGTAAAAGGCCACAGTGGATTGTTTCAGTTTATACTCATGTCAATTTGCCAGCTTATGAACTTGGCTAAGTCTGGATTCAGCCTTCGGTCTAGAGCAGTGTTTCTCAACCTTGATGACTTTAAAATGTGTGGACTGCAACTCCTAGAATTCCCCAGCCAGCTATGCTATGCTATGCTGGCTGGGGAATTCTGGGAGTTGAAGTCCACACATCTTAAAGTCATCAAGGTTGAGAAACAATGCATCTTCCTGTCTGATTGGTGATGCTTGATCTTGCTGCAAAGTTTCTATCTAATCATATTTGATTTGACAGAGCATTTTTCATCTTTCCTCGCTCTCCCTTTTTAAAATATGGACTTTTTTTAAAGGATGGTCTACGAAGTTATTATGGCCTGTTGTAACTGCTGAATTTTAATGGGTTGGGTTCAAGGCTGTTTTCTGCAAAAAAGCCAATTCGTGGTATTTTAGATTTATTTATTTTTTACACACGCCCAAACACAATTCACAGCATGAACTTCATTTCCCTGTCTTCTGCTCCTAGTTGGCTCCATCAGCTTGGAGAATGAATGACATGGATTCTTCACTCCCTTATGGAGATGGGAGTTCTGCACATTTTTTTATATAACATGTGGTGACTGAGTGGGTGGGGGAAGGTGTGCTGGAACACTAAATTTTAAATGGATTTATAGGCTCCGGAGCTTCTACACGAGATCAATTAGGAGAGGAGGAAGACGCTGGGAGGAGGTTCTGGCAGGATCTCCTGAAGGCCATAATTAATGGGCGTAGTTGAGGGAGAGGATGGCATGGCCCTCCAGCACTCTTATCAGGGCTTCTCCACTTTTATGGGGGGGGGGGGCCCTGCACAGATGCCTGCCTGCTGGGGTGGGGGAGACTACACCTGGCCTCACCACAGGGAGCTCTCGAGAGCTCCGGGTCTATTTCCTCTCTTTGTCAACGGTGTCATTGAAATGCAGATTGGGTTTTAAAAGGGCTCTCCAGTTCTCATGCAGGCACCGGGGGGGGGGGGGGGGGCTGAGGATAAAGGGCACATGAGCACCATGTGCGGAAAGAAGAAAAACATTCCAGAGGGAGAAAGTGTCGCCGGACCTTTCTAGGAATACTAAGTATGTTCTGGGAAGCGGCTGGAAAAACAAGCCTTTCTCCTTGTTCAACTGATCTGGGGGAGTGAATTTATCCAAAAAGGCATCTGGAAGACAAGGGAGAGTTAAGCAGAGAGGAGAGTTGGGAAGGGCAGCCGAGTCCGGAGCACCAGCTGCCGGGAACATGCTTTGACGGGAGTCCTGGCAAGGGAGCCAGACGGGAAGGGGCAGAGACACATACAGAAATCTGGAAGCTTAAAATCCTTGGCATTAGGTAGAGGAAGAAGTGAAGGCTCCGTGCTTTAAACTTGCCATGCATTGCTGTGGGTCAGTCCTGTGTTGTGAGGGAGGGTCTGGGGGGGCTGCAGTTCTGCATGCACTCCACAAACCCATCTCTTCTCTGGGACAGGTTCCCCAAAGAGGGAGGGAGGGAGGGGCAGGGCCAAGCAGCCTGCTCCGTTCCAGATACCCTGGAACAGGCACCTTCTGGGACTGGCATCGAACGGGCCCCGCTTTGGGAGGAGCCCCCTGGTTCCAGTGGAGGGCCATGCCTGTCATGCATTTCTCCCCATCCACAGACATGCTGATGCTTATTTGGACACTGGTCAGAACAAAATGGCCATCACACACGAGAAACACCCGATCCACTTCAGACACACTCTGGCAATGCAAGCTTGGAAGGAGACGGGGAGGAGCTGCAGGGGGGAAAGAGCCACCTTGCTAAAGAGGGTCTCAAGGAATCCCCCTCCCCCCTTTTAAGGCAGAAAGCGCAGGATAAATACGTGATGGAACGTTGGCCAATGAGACTGGAAAACAACGGACTGTGCCTCAAAACAAAGGCAGCCTTTTCCTTGGATCTGATGTTTGTTTTCTAGGGCAACAATTTACTTTTCAGGATAAAAGTCTCCCAAAGAGGCTTTCAAACAATGTAAATGACTGCAAACCAACGTATTATTTAAAGCCAAAACAGAAGATTTCCAGGATCTTTGCCAAGGGGCAGTTGGTGTTCACGGTAAAAGTAAAGGTAAAGGAGTCCCTGTGGATTTTACTCTGCCAGTCGTTGCCGACTTTAGGGGGTGACTGAGTCAGCGCTGCCCAAAGGCATTTCTGCGGTCATCTGCCAGCATGACATCACGGAGTGCCGTTACCTTCCCACTGAAGTGGTACCTATTTATCTATTCACAATTTCATGCTTTCTAATGGCTAGGTTGGCAGAAGCTGGGGCGAGGATGGGAGCTCATCCCTTTGCATGGCGCTCAGGTCTCTAACCTGGGCTGCCGGCTTTCCAGCTGACAAGCCCAGCATCATGGATCCATCTACGTATTTATTTATTGAATTTATATGCCTCCTATCTTGCTATCCAGAATGATTCACGACACACACTGAAAATCTCAATACTGGGATTTTCAGATCAGTGCTTCTCTAACTGGTTTTGTTTTATTCTCTTCTTTAACTTTATCTAAAATATTTCTTTGCCACTCTGAAAAAACAAAGTTGGAAGATTCCTCTTTTGAAGCATAGAAGCTTCAAAAGCATAGAAATGGGCCCCAGATGTCTGATTCCCAGGCTTCCCAACTAATCTGGACCTCACTGTGGCTTACATTACGAGGCACTGTCAAATGAGAGGCAATCACACTGCACAATTTGTGCTGCTGTACATAATGGCAACTCTTCAAGAAATAATGGCTTTCTCTGGAAGAAGCAGCACAGGAAGTTATTGGGCAGGCTAAAATAACTCCAAAAGGAATGGGCAATGAAACATCGCACTTTCTCCATAATGCCAAGATGGTCACAAGAGACAGTTGCAGACTTTTATGGAATTTTGTTTTCTGTGGATAAACCTTGAAAAACTTTGTGACTGTGCAAGGACTCCAAGCTAGGCCCTCGCTTGACCTCTCCATCCAGCCTAGCTAGCAGTTTCCTAATACGAAGCAGGACTAGCTAATTGCAAAGACTGAAGGGACATATTGCTTAAGACTCCGGGCAATCATCTTGAATTTTCAATCTTTGAATTGAATGATCAAGATGCGTGGAACAGGCATCTTTCCTGGTAAAATAAAATTGGGGGCAAGCCATCATTTAGAAGCAGAGCATAGCTTTGCTATAGACCAAGGCTGAATTTCAAGATTTCTAACAGCAAATGTACTACTTAGAGGAGTACAGCAACCCTCCTCTGACCAGCCACCTGTATAAAGGCAGCTTCTGATGAAGTCAACAGTGAAATTCTGCTGGAGCAGCTGATGCACAAACTCCCAAGTCTGATCAGGATTCTTAACCTGTACATAAAACCACCTATGTTCTCTTTTATTCTTCCTGACAGTTATTCTAATGACCTGCCAAGCTAAGCGTCTCTTAAGACAGAAGGGGAGCCTTTTAAGGCATAAATATAGGGAGGCCTATCTTAACTGAAGCACATTAAGGTCATTTCCCCAATATTTTTTTCACCCTGGCTAAGACCCCAATAGTCATCCCACTTTGAAAGCTGTCCAAGGATCAATGCAGCAGCGGAAAGAGAAAGAGAGGAGTCTGGCTTATCGGTCCTGATCCAAGGATGGCAGCACGTGTGAGCCAGCCTGCTGTTGAAAGAGTCAGGTTATGTCACGGTCATGGGGATATAAAAGTTTCACACTTCTCTGGCAGACTTCAGGAAATCGCCGAGACATGCAGAGAGGATATTAAAAATAAAAGTGGATCCCTGGGGTCTTTTCTGCTCTGATATCCTGATGCTTCTGCAGAGGAGGGGAGGTGGTCGTGTGGAATGCAATTAAATGCCTGCAGAAGAGACCAAGCCGGACCCCCTTTCAGGCCTTAAAAGTCAGGAGAGGGTCTGAGACCAGTCCTTTTGGAAAGGTGGTTTTCCCCTGCCCCAATTTCCTCTCGGCCCCTCCCCGCTCCTCGCCCCCCTTTTCTCCCAGGCTTGCCTTGCCCCTTAGCTCAGCAGAGTGAAAAGAGAGAACAGGAATGCAATACCAACCGTGAACTGCCGGTTCTGTCGCCGCCGTTGTGTCTACACACGGGAACAGAGTTTGGAGGAAGGGAAGAAACAGGAGGTACAGCATGCAAAAAAGGGAAATGGAAAAAAAATGGAACAGATCATATATGAGAGCAAGCTTTCCAAGAACATTGCGTGACAAGCAATCATAAAATGAAAGGTCAAAGCATTTGAAGTGAGTTGCACTGTTTTAAGAGTCATGCCTTGCGCTTTTAAGCCAGGAGCCTAGAGGACGGGGGGGGGGGGGGTTGGAAAGACCCCTGGGCTGCCTGGCTTCCAGAGGCTGGCAAGAGCGCTGCTTTCTGGCGGGGCGCATGCAAAGCTGAAGAGACCCCTGCTCCCCCCAGGGAAGCCGAAAGCAGCTCCAGATTGAGACAGCGGGGGGGGGGGAGTCCTCTGAAGGCTTCGTACATTCAAACATTGCCTCTGCAGGTGGGGCCTCCCTCTGTGCTTGACTGCTGGAGGGTCCACGGCCTCCGTCCCCTTCCCCAGGTGCAGGAGCGACAGGAAGGAGCCCACTGCTGCCTTCTTGCTGCTGGAAATCCAAGGCTGTGGCGGGAGAGAAGCTTTGCCTCCAGCAAGCCATGCAGAGATGATGGAGGGAGACAGCAGAATGAGCAGGCGCCATCTTGGCAGAGGGAGAAGAGAGGGGTTCTTCGAAAACCAGCCCCTCCGCTCTCCAACGTTTCGCCATTTTCCCATTGCTGTGGTTAGCGAAATGGAGCAGGGCCAGAATTCTATGTCTGCTTGTTAAAAATGACAGGTCCATATGGACACCAACACACACACGCACCCTTCTCCCAGAGGGGGTGAGCGGAAGATGCTACTGAGAGCCAGGCGGAAGGGGTTCAGATAACTGTGAATGTCTCTTGGGGTGTCAAGATCACAATGAAGTCCTTGGCCTCCCTGAAGCCAAAGGGGTCTTTATACCCACCCTCCTGGTGGGCCTGTAACTCTGTTGGGACTCGGCAGAGCAACCCCAAAGACTGTCTGGAGTTCGCTCAACATAAAGAGTTTTTGAAGAGTTACAGCTTATGCCGGAGGTCGCACTGGCTTGGCCCACCTTGATGGCCGGCCGGCCCATCCTTCTGCTCTCTAAAACCCAGTCCTAAAACATCACAGCAGGAACCGGAAACGGCACGGGCCGTTTCAGCAGCACCAAACCCCTCGGTGGGTCTTCGGCAGCATCTCTGCTCTGTCCGGTGACGTTGTCACCCGACACAATCCTGATTCCCTTGTGCAGATCCAAGGACCTGCTGACGGACCCTCAGAGGCTTTCTCTAGTCAGCAGAGGCAATGTTGAAATGAAAAAAAGCATGTCTTTGTGCAAAGTGCTGCAACACACAACTGAGCCCACAAACGACCTCCCACTTCAGTAAGCAAGGGCAGGGCGGTGTTTCTCCACCGTTGGCTTTCTGGCTGTCCGGGCTCCTTCCCTCCGGCACCCGGGGCTGGGCTTCCCAGAGCAGGGGCCAGGGCAAAATAAACAGGTACCTGAACAACCCCAGTGGGGCAGGTGGGGCAGGGGCAGGACCAGGCAGCATCGTACTTACAGATGGAACCTTCTAGTATGTTTTATACTGACAGAAAACCACCTCTTCTGCACATTTGGTCCAAAGTGACATGTCTGCAATTCGCCTACAAATTGTCTGAGCCTGCCCTCCATCACAGGCAGGGCCTGAAGGGCTCCAGGACATCAGGAGCCGTTCTTACACAAGCAGCTCTAGCCAGGCCAGAGCACCCAACCTACCCCAGGGCAGTGCAAGCAACACAGAGAGCTTGAGGTTGGCCCTCTGTTACCACCAGGGCCTGGCCAAGAAGGCCTTCCCAGGAAGGGCACCCTGAGGCTTGTGTGCAGGTGCAGGGTGGGGACAAGGCGGGGTGGTGGTGGTGGCAGGTGGCCCAGCTGAGTCAACCTGAGCTGGGCCTTCTGTTCTGCAATTTGGTGGCATCTCCACAAGGAACCCTGCGTGCCCTCCTGGGTGGCTGCAGGAGACGCAAGGCTCTGCAGGAATCAGGACCCCTGTCCGTGCGCTGGAAAAAGAGGATCGGTTAAGGAGCATGGTTCCGCGCCCACAGTGCAGCTCGCTTTCCCCGTCCAGGGACAGAGCAGGAGACAAACAAACAAAAATGGAACACAAAAGTTTCAAGTGGTTAAGGCGAACAAATATTCCACGTCAAACAAGATTATGTTGGCTGCAGCTGGAATGGCAAAGTTGCGATTAGATGGAGGGGGGGTGGATGAGCCACGGTGAGCAGCGGAGTTCGATAAAAGGGGTCCGGCCTCTCCGGGCAAGGCAGCCTTGCGGCTGCTCTCCTACGGCCTTCCTACTTCAACGCTGCCTTTGCCTGCCGAAAGAGGTAGAGGCTCTGGGGGGGAGAAACCCATATAAGGCACTTTCCAGCAACGCAAAGGCAACACACCGGATCCCCACTTCCCCCCCCCCCCACTCCTTCTGAAGTGCAAAACCCATTTCAGTCTTTGGTAACAGCACCAAGAAACAGATCAAGACCAATTCCAGAGTAATTGCTGGGACTCCACCTAAGGGGGGAGGAGTTCTCCATCCAACTATGCAACACCAAAGTGGAAAATGCTAGAAGGGTCCAGGCCTTTCCAATCACTTCTTTAACTAGGTTGTGAAGAGGAAATCACTAACGAGCCCCCCCACCATCATCCCTCCCCCCCCCCCGAGACAGCTTGGCAATATTCATGGGAAACGGTGGAGCTGAACCTGCTCTGCGGCAGAGTTTCATCTATTCAGATGGCTTCTCTCCAACTTAAAATTGTTCACTGAATGTGACAGACTGAGGGTTTAAAAACTAATCCATAAAATTAGTCCACAGTCTCTCGCAGAATGGATTTTTTAAATGAAAATGAAAACCCAAGGACACATTTTTTAATAAATGCCCTAAAAGTTTGCACAGGCAAAGCCTGGTATCGTGAAATTGTGTAGAGGGGGTCCAAGGCGGTCTTGAAAAACTGCCTGGCCTTCAGTTGCCCAGCCCCGTTTCCACCCGCCAGCCGGATCGGATCCCACGAAGCGCTCAGGCTGATGGGGATGGGGGGGGCAGACTCCAGACATGGAGCCAAGTTTCCTTCTCAAGATCTGGGAAGATCAGCGCGGCAGAACAAAATGACTTCCGACAAGAGGCAGCTTGGCTTAGAAATGAATGTTATTGAATATTTCACTATGTATTACATTTTATTTATCCTACTGGATTTCTGATCCAAGACCACAATATATAGTAGTTTTGTTCTGATCTGGGCAGCACCAGTTCTAGGCATCTCACCCAAGATGGAAAATCTGGAGTCCACCCAAGTTTCTTAGAAGCAGAACAGAATGGAACACGTTTCTGGGGTTGTAAAAGGATGGTTGGAAACCTGCATTCATATTTTTCCTTTGTTCTGGATTACATTTCAGGGAAACTCAAGAATGGCTTAGTTCACACCAGAAGACAGAGCCGTGCAAGAGATGGAGAGATGAGGAAGAGGAAGAGGGATGGAGGCCGGCAGATCTGCAATCCAAGTCACAAGAGCATGTGGAGAGAGTGGTCTGCTTGCACCACCCCCTCGAGACCGGATGTTTTGTAAAAATAATCAGGATCCGTTTAGGAATTTTGTGTAGCATGGAAAATTATTATTATTATTATTTGAAGCATGGCACCGCACAGAGGACTATGATTTAATGCTTCACCCTTCTCTGCTCTCCTCCCAGGCTCCCTCCTTAGCAAAAGGGAACCGTCTCGCATCAGCAAGAAAAGCACCTCCGAACCATTGCTTAGTCAAAGGTCTCCTGCATAAGCAGCCGTGCAATGAAGCCTTGCTCAGCTCTTTGTCCCCCCCCCCCAAGTCCTAAAGCGGGTGTGCTGTGGATGTCAGGGCGATTTGCACTTGCTGCGCTAAGCAGGGCTTCCCAAGGGAGTCCAGGTGGGCTCCCTTTTGCTGACAGAGCACTGGAGGTCCTTGAAGGTGGAGAGCCTTCTTAGATATACAGGGGCATCCAGGCATGCTGGAGAAGGGCCACTCCTTCTGGGCAAGTTCCGTTTGGGTCTCCTGGTCTTCGAGAGGCAGGTCAACTGGGATGCAAAACAAGGGGAGCAATTGTGGCCAACTGTGGTGAGCATGGAATAACTGGGTTGGGGTGGTCTGTGTAGGTGCTGAAATGTGTGGTTTGCAGAAGGTGAAGGAGGGCCACACAGGGGCTCTTCTGGACAGGAGAAGCTTGGGGGCAGCTTACTGTGGAGAAAAGATGGGGCCGAGGGGCTTCCTTGGAGAAGGCAGAGAAGGGCTGGGAAGGTCCAGCGGCCAGTGCAGGGGCTGTGCAAGGGGGAGGAGGAAGGGCCTCTTCCAGTTTTACCTAATTTCTCCCATCAAATCCCTCCAAAACCGGAACGACTAATGATGAACTATGGCTGACCCAAACTTTTGGCAGCACTTCTGAGATGCAACATTTGGTTTCAGGTTGGAAACAAAACCTGCACACATCTCAACACAAGAAGACGTCCTTCCTGGGTGCCGGCCAAGCTCAGCGGCAGAAACTTCGCCGCTTTGGGGGGTGGGGGTGGGGGGCTCCAACTCCTCCCTTTTAATGTGGTTGCAGACAGGCTGGAAAGGTCAGGCTATCGCAGGGACTGCGCTAAATTAACTTGACATTTTACCAGAGGCACAAGAAGCCAAAGGAGAGAAAAAATAACTGGTGAGCACTAAGACTTTTGCCTCAATCTGAGAAGTGGTGTTGGCGACTTCGCTCCATTGTGTACTACGCAATAACAACACTCTCGGAGAAGAGAGAGGAAGTGATGGGCCTTATCCAAAGATCGTGGGTGGGTGGGGGGACATTTGGTTATTTCCGAAGTCCTAACAAAGGTCTCTCTTCCTGGGGAGAATCCAGGAGTCCTTGGCATATGACCGCAATTGGGACTGGGAACTTTTGCTGCGGTCGTTAAGTGACCCGTTCCCCATGCTATGATCGCATTTTGCCACAGTCGTTAAGTGAATCAGCGTGGCTGTTTGCCCCTTTGGGATGATCACCTGGACAACCGGAAGCATCGGCACTGGATGGAAAGGGACTAAGTCCCTAAGCTCCCTGGTGCAGAGCGGCCCACGTTGGGTGGCAGAGCCCGAGGCAATCCGAAGGGGAGTTCCTGCTTGGGCCTTCAGTCAACGCGCCTTCTTTGGCTCCAAGGGGAGGGGGCTGCACGGGAAGGGGAGAGCGGCAGCCGAGGCTTTTAGGCAAGCGTTCATTCTTCCTAGTGAGTCCTGCATGAAATGGGGGTAATTATGCTAATTTCATTTGGAGAAAGGTTTCCGTTATATAAACCTTTAGCACAGGAGAAGAATATAGACTCCTGGAGTTTTATGCCGGCACTTAATCACCGGTGTTTGCCTGTGGAGGCTTTTAAGGCTAATGGGTGGCTCCGAGTTCCACGGAAATTCATTTCTGTAGCCATTTGACAGGAGATAATACACCCAAGCAAATTTAAGCAGGCCACCCACTCCCTGGGAGAAGAAAGGAGGAGGTCAGCATTTTGCCCTCTAACCTTTCCTCTGTTTGAAGAGAGAGAGAGCCCAAGTTAAATCCCAGGCAGGCTACATCAAGGCTTCTGGATAAGATAAATACATACACAGCTTGTCTACTAAGACACGGCAATGCGGCGAGATCCTATCCATCAAAAGAGGGGATTTGACAAAATTGCTCGAGTGGCAATCTCAGCTTAACTGAGCCTTGGTGCCAGATGGTGTGTTGCAACAAGAGTGCTTGGGGCTGGAAGAAGGAAGGAAGAAGACGGACAAATTCTTAAGATGGGAGCTGCAGGGACTGAAGACTAAGGGGCCTTCTGGGAAGGCTCACAGTGACACGTTTTAGGAAAAGAGGAGTGGGTGGGTGGGTGCTTAAAAGGAAATCCCATGACCAATTACCAATAGAAGATAATATTTGTAGCTCAGAGTAGGGATCCCCAACCTTGGCAATTTTAGGACTTGTGGACTCCCAGAATTCCTCAGCCAGCATGGAATTCTGGGAGTTGAAACTCACAAGTCCTAAAGTTGTGAAGCTGGCTGAGGAATTCTGGGAGTTGAAGTTGCCAAGGTTGGAGAGCCCTGCTGCAGAGGGCCAGCCCTGTCTTCTAGAAAAGCATCTCGTCATTCTCCCTGCGGGAGGAAGGCCTCTTCCGTGCTATCTGGAGAAGGCCTCTTCTAAAGAGGGAAACAGGCTTTCCACCAAGGACAAATTTATGCAGAATCAATTAGCTTAAACTCACTGAATTAATCCTTTCTTCCCCCTTGATAGCAAAACCCCTGGGTGCACACACAAACATGCAAAGCCAAGGGGAACCTCTAAGAGGGGAGTAGATTCCACAAAGATACGAAAGATGCCCAATTCACCCAACACAAAGGGCCTATTTGTCTCCCGTCTGTGGCTGCAGGTAACTCACAGCAGGAAGAAACAGAAAAACGAGGCGAAGGAAGAGACACAACCCTCTACAAAGAAGATTAACGTCTGTCAGCAACAATCTGGCCACAAAATTAAGTGACATACCAGCTCAGGAGGAACTGAGCTTAAAAGATGGGAGGGAAGACGTAGCTTTATCACACACTGAAGGTCAGAGGGGAAAACGTAGTGAAACTAACATCTTGGCATCGAGGAGGGATTTCAGGTGAGGAGAAGAAAATTGAGCAGGTAAAAGAGGGGATATCTCTCATCTTGGAAATACAGGAAGGTGCCTTACAGCCCATTTGGAAAAGGGTATTTTTGCTGGGGTCTGCAAAACCTTCTACAATAGACCTTGAATCCCCCAAATGAGCCCGTCAGAGAACAGGCTGGGCTTGAGGGCACCACAGCTGGAAGGACTCCTCAGATTCTGGGACAACCAGGTCAGGACTCTGCTCTGTGACTGTGGGACAGCACAGGCCTCAGGGGAGGAGAGGGGCTGGCAAAAGTAGGTTCAATGAAATACTCAGTAAGAGAAAAAGAGGCAGGAGGGGTCCATGTTCTCCCCAACGCCACCTGGCCCAAGAGGCCGGAGGTGGCCCTGAGTCAAACCCCTTGCTCTGCTGAGGCTGGAGAGAGCAGCTGAATCCTTCTCCATCAGGTTCAACTGTTCCTAAGCCCACCATCCCTTTCTAAAGCCTCTGACTCTTGAGATTAGCACCCCTAATTTACTAGCCAACTCCAACCCACATACATTATTTTCTAAAAACGTCAAGATTTTGCTTTCGGGAGTCAGTCCAAACAGCTGACGGCCTCACGGATGATCAGTGGGGACGAAAAGGGAGCCACTCCTCCTGCGACTCAGGGAGCACGATCAAAAGCAGTGAGCCAGGCAGCCATCCAGGAAGGAGAGCAACCGGCACACGGCGGGACACTGTGGCCCACCCTGAGGCAGTTCCCTTGCGTTGCTTTCAGGAAGAGCACCTTGAGCCGGCAGGTATTCCCACACTTGCAATTGCTCCCCCTCATCAAATGAGCACCCCAAGACACCAACAGGCACACAACATTAATTCAAATTAATGAAGCTCTTTTGCATGGTCAGTTGTGAGCATGACGAGAGGAAGGCTGACTTTATGCCCCCCCCCCTCCCCGGCTTGCCCTTGATCTGCTCCTTGGAGGGGGTGAAGGTCACCTGGAATCAACACCACTGAGCAACCCACAGAGTAGGCTAGACCCTATGACTATACAACTGTGGAAACAAATAAGCCGCACAAACAAGGACTCAAGGTATCGGCTTTCTTAAGAGTCTGGAAGGAGAAAATTATAACGAGGCAAAATACTTGACGGTCAACATAAGAAAAAATGACGGTTAAGGCACACAGAGAGGAAAGATTTTGTTATTTCAGTAGACCCAGCATTTTTGAATGTTCTCAGAGAAAGCAGAGCATGTACGTTGTAGGACAGGGGTGAGAGCATCAGGACAGACAGACAGGAGGCCAAAGACTGCCAGGTGAAGCAAGGTGGAAGCCACACGGGCTGCTTCTGAAGTGAGAAGAGCACAATCTCGCCGCCCGTGCTGGACTCGACCCACAAGTCCACTTCTGGCCATGAGCCCAAGAGGGAAGAAGAAGAGAAACCCCTGCAAGAGAAAAGCCCAGGGAGACGAGGGAGGTGGGATATGGCTACTCTCAGGTGGAGCTGAGACACCTGCCCTGGAAAAGGCAGGTACGTAGTGGCCAAAGGGCGGCTCAGAATGATGTGTGGGAGGGGTCAGGGTGGGGCTTTAAGGGTGGCAAAGCAGCCATCTTGGGTACAATGGGCTTGCAGCTGGAGAGGGTGAGGTAGTCGCACGAAAACCAAAAATCAAATTAATTGTCTTTATGAAGAGTGGTGCCTGTGGACCAGAGCTGAAAAGGAGAATCGGTTCTCTGTATTTTAAAGAAAGAAAAGCAGAACTCAAGTTGAACCAAAGTCGGTCACATCCACTTGCAGACTACGGTACCCTAAAGGTTTCAGCCCCCTTTGGCTCTCTTGAGGAGGGCGATTCAGAAGTCAAGAGGCCCTTGCAAGTCCTACAGCCCCAAATCCTTTCGAGTCACATTACCCAGGCAAGAAAAACCAAAATAAACCAAGAATAAACAAGGTTGGAAAGAAGCCTCTCCCTCTCTCTTTCACGGTCCCTCACCTCCAGCCCCCCCTCCCTTTAGGTAAAGCCCAGCACATCTTTGGGCTTCGACCCAGAGGGCTTGTGAAGGTACTGTACCTGCGGCGATGGTGGTGGAGATGGTGGAGATGGTGGTGATGGTAGAAAGGGAGGTGGTGGGAGGGAGAGTTGTGGGAAGATCTAGATAAAAACACATAAACAAAGAAAAAGAAAACAGAAAAAAAGCAAATTAAAAAGAAATGAGCAAAACACAAAAATGGTCAACAAATTAACAAAGAAGCCAAACGAAAGGATGATGGTTAACAGCTTGGCTCAGTCGTGCCGTCACTGATGGTGGCCACAGGGTGATGCCCCTCTTGCTTGGGGTGGATGAGATCCAACAGCAGTTAGCCTCCCCCTCCCCGCCCCTCCCTCCCAGGATAGGGAGCTGGGCGGGGGAGATGGAGAGGAGATGGAACAGAAAATTAGTTACAGATGCAAGGCCGCAGGGAATGGCACGGGGAGGACCCCCCTCCAGAACCCACCAGAGAAAACCCCGCTGAGGTTGCATGTTCCCCACAGGAAGGAGGGCTATTTGCACCATTTATGAACCATATTAAATCCTTGCGTGTTTTGGTTTCTTCAGCTGGTGCTTTGACATCTGAAAAAGAGGGGCCAGGTGCGGGTGGGTGGGGTGCGGGTAGAGAAACCCCCGCTGTGTTTAACAGACCAAATATCAACACCAAATAAGTCTGTGCCTCTTCCTCTTTGCTTCCTCCAGAGCAGTTAACTTCATTATTCCCCCCTCCATCAAGCCATCCCAGCAGGATATAAAACTACTTCTAAGCCGGTAATAAATACAAAAGGGAACGAGAATGTCACGACTAAATATCAAGTTGGATGCATGGAAGATTTTAGTGAGATTTCTTTTAACATAAAGTCAATGTCTTTGGGACTTATAAATATTCATACCCAGCCCAGGATTCATGCATTTTTCTTCTGGTTAGTACATTTCATACTCCAATGGGTGAAATAAAGGGGGATTCTCCCCTTTTCCTTTCTGACCACAAAAGGGAAGAAAAAAGCCTTTGGCCTGTAAATGCCAGCCGCAATCTCTCCTAAGAGCACCCAGCGTTTGCAAAGAACTGGTGGCCTCTTGACTTGCTAGAGGGAGGACAGAAGGGAGGAAAGGGAGACGAGATACTGGGAGGGGGGGGGGAGGAAGCGCCACATATCGCTGCCCAAATGATCAAACTGAATGTGTTAAGCACAACACCCGACTTTGAACTTGGGAATGAATCGTCAGTAATGGAGCTTGAAACGGTTCAGAGGCTTTTGATTTCAAATTTTATCTTAAGCATGTCAAACTTCTCATCACTGACACATCTACTACTCTTTTATCTTCAAGAGAGCTCTTGGATTTTCTAATTAATAAATCCAAACTTGAATTAGGTGTTTCACCTTTATTGTGTGCTTGGCACAACTTCTTCAGGAGGGAGTAGATATGGCCGGGATGCAGGGCTGCTGAGGAAGCAACGCTCAGCTGCCCAACCCTCCAGAGACCCCTTCAGCAGGTGCCAGGCGAGAAGCCTTTTGGGCACCAAATTAAAGGACTGGACCATCTGGGGAGGCAATGGCAGCGGAGCAAATTGCTTTGTTCCGGGAGTCCAGAGAAGCTGCCCGGCTTGATCTGACTCCAGCAATCAGCCTCCAAAGCCTCTGGACGCCCAGCAGTGGGGCACAACACAGGCGGTCCTCTTGTGTTTGATCCTGGATCAATAAAGAGGCTCTCACTTTATCTATTTCTCCTACATCCGTGAACCCAGCTCTCACACAAATATGCCAAGATTCATTTTAGAAGGTGGCCACATTCGTCCACAGCAAGATGGTGGCGGTCTCGGAAGCCATGCTGCTGCTCCAGGTCACAGCTCCTTTCCATATAAACGGCATCCGGGTGGTCTGTGGTGGAGGATGAGTTTGGAGACTGCAGTGCTACTGATTTCACTGGGATAGGTGCCCCAGGACCAGAGATTCTCTGTCTCCTCCGTGATGGAGAAGGCCACGATTTTCCAGAATGGAAAGGAGGCCAGGAAAATTTACCCCCTGTGTGTGAGTCCAGAGGATAAACATAACACCAGCTTGTTACCTCTCACAGGCAACTGGCAGCAGCATAAAAGGTCATAAGGACCATTCTTGTTCAGTGAACAAGGTTCTCTACTGCCTTTCTGTCGCTTGGGGCCATTTTGATCCATGGTTTGATACAGGAGATCATCAAGGAAATCATATCCCCTTGCAAGATAATCTGCAAAGGAGGATCCTCTAGGAAAGGGTGTTTTGAGAAACACCCCTTTCCTACTCAAAAAGAAGTAAAATATATTTATTCTATACAGCTGGTCAAGCACAGAGAAAGATGAAAGGGAAAAGGTACTGAGATGCCTTGAGGTCCGGGACCTCTGACTTCTCCATGTGAAAACAAATTTGGCCAGAAGCAGCCAAGTTGGCCGGAAAGTCTAGAGAACACAACTTCCAGCCCATGTGACAAGCACCAGTTTGGGGTGGCTGACCTGACCTGTCGCTGTTTGGAGAGATCAGGGATGCTGATCATATTCAGATATGCCAGGCCTGTCAACTTCTGCCCAGCTGACCCTCAACCAGGAAGGGTTCTGCTAAAAAGAGAAGATTTGGGTTTGAAGTCCAAGCTTGACTTCTAGTGAAGGGAGACCAGTGCTGGTCTAGCATGTTTTAGATGCAAGAGAGCAGACAGGAGACTCTTCTGGAAATTTAAGCATGGCTTCATCTGGTTACCAACTCCTCTGGGATTCAACAACTGCTCTACCATTAGGCTTGCCTCGTTTTTCCAGAGGAACCACAGGAAGGGCAGCACCTGTTCAGCTCCCGTGAGAGGCATCAACTTGGGCAGGAATACCAATTCTATTTGCCTCTTAAAAGAAGAGGGGGCCCAACTCTGTGAGAAGAATCTCTCTCTTCCAGTCTGTGCTTCTTCTTGCTCTTCTTAGCCCAACCAGTGTCCACTCCTGAACACTGATTGTGGATCAGCCAGTGCCCTTTGTTTCATTGGGAAAGCTAGAGAACACCTGTAAGCTCAATCATACAGGAAGGAGAGGTGTGTGGTTTTTTTTTTTTAAAAAAACCACTGTAAAAGTTCCTCAGAGAAACCAGAGGGCAGACTATGCCAAAATGCTGCCAGCTTTCCAAAACTTGGCACCACTAGCCGTCCACACCTGCAATCAGGTAACTTCTCTCTATAAAGTGGTGTCTCTATGTTTCTCACCTATTTTCTTTAAGCACACACTTATTCTGATTAAAGACAATATTTAATGACTGGCCCTATTTATTCTGGGAGGAAAAAGCCCTGCAATTGGTTGACTGATGGAAGCTTTCCACTTGGCCCCTAAGAGGAAAAACCTGGGACTCGGCCCTTGGTGCCTTGGCTTGAAGCCCAGAGGAGGCTTCAGTGTGAATCAGTACAAAGATAAATACTTGCAGGGAGCACCGCTGGGGGGCCAGGGCAGGCGTGGGGAGGGAAGAGTTCAAAGGGGGGGGGAGGAAGAATGCTTGTAATGCCTCCACTCAATTACCTAAGCTTTCACGTTTCCTGCTGAGCTGGCTCTGTCAACTAAATCCCTGAGATTCCATACTGATATTTCACTGAACGGGACTTCCGACAACAGCCGCTGCCGTTCGGGGATGCCGTGGCTGCTTTCATTTCAGAGCTTCGGAGTCCATCTGCCCTCTTGGTCACAGAGCGGCTGGCTGCCCTGGCTTTCAACCCACCAAACTCTCGACAGGGTCCAACCCATTTGCAAGCAGGTCCCTGGTTCTGCTCAGGGGCTGAGTTTATTGCTGCTGCTGATGCCCAGCTTGAAGGCCTGGTCCAAGGAAAGGAAGTAGTCTAGCAGCACACAGCAGTTTGTGGTGCAGTTTTCAGAGAGTTTTTGGTTATGAAAGATTGCCGGAACGGTGCTTTGTTCCCCTAGATCAGAGGTAGGCAACCTTGGCTCTTTTATGACTCGTGGACTTCAACTCCCAGAATTCCTGAGCCAGCCATGCTGAGGGGAAAGGGAGAGGTTCCCAAGCTGAGCCATGCTGGCTCAGGAATTCTGGGAGTTGAAGTCCACGAGTCATAAAAGAGCCAAGGTTGCCTACCCCTGCCCTAGATTATGCACCAGTGGCATTCTCAGCTGGTGATCTGAGGAGCCCTGGTTAAAACACTAAAACAAAAATGCCCCCCGTTTTTCTTCACAGTTCACACAGCTCAAATAAAATATGAGAGGGGACGTGGCTGAACTCGTCCAGCCAAAGCATTTTCCCTTCCTGGTTTGGGACTGCTCCTTCACAGTTGTAAGGGCAGGACTGGTCTACCCGGTGCCAGAAGAAGACGACCTCGGAGTCAGGAGGAGGAAGGAAGGAAGGAAGGAAGGAGAAGCTAACCAGCTTCGTTCCAGTTACGCTTCCTTTACAGTACGCTCATGCTGGGCCTGGGTCCAAGGAAGGCAGCTGACCAGAGCAAAAGGGGGCTCCTTTGCTGACACCACGCCCCCTCCCCAAAGACCTCGAGAGCAATTCTGCATTAAGGCATCTGGAAGAAAGGTGTGCTGGTCTCACGTACCGTATACATAAAGCGTGTAATCAGAAAAGGCCGTCCCCACTTGATTGGAAGCCTCACAACGGTATGTGCCGTTATCGCTTTTGTTTAGGCTGTCAATGTGGAGGTTTGACCCTGACACCAAAACGTGCTGGGGCATCTCATCGTCGACTCTTAACCACGTCACATCAACAGGCCTGAGAAGAAGACCCAAAGAAGAACATCGTGAAAGACCTTCCCGGGCCACGTGGCTCCCCCATCCCTGCGAGCATAAACTCCAGCCCCAATGAGTCTGTCTGAGAGAGGAAAGAAAGAAAGAAAGAAAGAAAGAAAGAAAGAAAGAAAGAAAGAAAGAAAGAAAGAAAGAAAGAAAGAAAGAAAGAAAGAAAGAAAGAAAGAAAGAAAGAAAGAAAGAAAGAAAGAGTGGTCAAAACTGTCTCCGCACGAAGGAATCAGCTAATCATAAACAGAAAAGCACACTGGGGGGGGGGGAGGTTGAAATGATTTCCCGTCCCTGATCTGTCCAAGCCAGAAGCTGAGCATTTTCTTTCAAGTCAGACATAACCCAACCACTACATAAATCAGTGGTAAATCTTATGGCTTTCTGAATTACTCTGGGCACCTGGAATGTAATTGCCAAGATAGCAATCTGTTTCTCTCTTATTCCTTCATAGGAAGAGTAAACATTAATGTTAAGCCACAATGTGTGATGGGTTCCACACAATGAATAAATTAGAATATATCACAGAGAACAGGAAAGACAACACTGCAAAATACAACACTCAAAAGCAAAACCCAGACGCATGCAACCAAGCCAAGCCAACAGGAGGGGAAATGAAAAAAAGAAATAAATAAGAAAGAGAAACGAAGCCGAAAGACTTTACCTAGCGCAATGTGTCTCTTCTGTCCAGTGCACCTTTCCTTGCAAGACAGCTCCACTGAACAGAATCGCTGCGTGTCAGTTTTAGATTTGAATGCATGGTGGAACATAGTGGATTTACTGGTGTGTGTGTGTGTGTGTGTGTGTGTGTGTGTGCGTGCACGAGACCTCTAGCTGAATTGGCCCAACCAGGAACCTATCGATTAGAGCAGTGAGGTTTTTTAACCTTGGCACCTTTAAAATGTGCAGACTTCAAGTCCACACATCTTAAAGCTGAAAAGGGTGAGAAACACTGGATTAGAGATATCTCTGTTCTGGTTAATTCATTTGAGAGACTGAAAAAGGAAGGCTCAGATGCAAAAGCTGTGAGTTGTAAAGAATTAATAGTAAGTAACACCCAGCCTACAAAGAACCCTTTCCTTGCTCAAAATATTTGTCGTTTCTTCTGCACTAATGCTCTGCAAAAAGATTTCATCACATTCCTGCTCAGAAATGGCTCTTAAGAGCCTGGATATAAAAAGCTACTGAAAAACTGCTATAATGCTTCAATTTTTGCAACAGCTTATTAGCATCTTCCATTTAGGGATTTGGGGGCTTAGGGAAATGAAAACCTGACAAATATGAAGTACTTAGCATGGGTGAGAAGGGATCTTCCTCTCCTATAATTCCATGCCTACCATGTTCAACTAGGTGGCACGCCCCAGTCTTTCTGCTGAGTTCCCATCTGCAGCCCAGCAGAGACCCAGGGTCTTCCACTCACATCCTGTCTTTCTGGAGAGGCGCCGTCAGCTTCTCTACTCTACAATGACCGAAGGCCACCAGCTGCCTCAAGTGGGATGGTTGATGGCACCTGCCATCAGGTGCCATCTTGGTACCTCCACTGCCTGATGGCCACAAAGACCAGGACGAGGAGCAGGGTAGAGAAGGGGCCGAGAGACGCGGGGGTTCAAGAAGGGACAATCGCCAGAGGGTGGCAAGCCAGAAGGGAGGTTTGGCCACACAGCAACTCAAGAGAGGTCCTGCTCTGTCACAGCAAGCCAACCCCCATGTCAGAGCCTCACTTACTCTGGTTTCCCTTTGACTTGGCACAGGAGTTCAAGCAGGTCTCCTTCCCTTGTGAGCGGCTGCGGAGGAGAATTCTGCAAAACTTGTACTTCGGGCTTATCTGCACATCAAAGACACAACACAGACAATGAAAAAGAGAGGAAAAAAAATAAGAATGAATGAACGAATGAATGAATGAATCACCCCATTACAAAAAGACACCAAGCAAATGGCTCATTTGGTTAATTCTTTAAAAAGACAGGTCCTGCAGAAAAAAATGGTCAAGTGCTTACTGACGCTTGCCCCTCTCGGCTGGACCTTTTGATCTGCAAATTATCCTGGCGTTTCCCCAAATTAAGTTGACTAATAAGCTCCAAACCTCACATGTTGATAAGAAACCTGCACGCCAAGGCAGAGGCTCCCCCTGGTTCTTGCAAAAAGAAATTTTGTTAAATTGAAGTTTATCTCTGAACTCATTCGAGCTAAAGGAAACTCATTTGCCTTCACGCTGTGGTGAAAAGGCAGATTTGCGGTGTTCAGAATTGATACCTTTTATCATGCATCATATTTTATGGGCCGGCAATCCTTTATGCGGTGGCAAATTAATAGGCTGGGCTCTTGTGGGAGCATTTGACGAGAAGGAGAAGGCTGAGCGACGCTCCGGTTTCTGCAAGAGCCAAGGAAATTCTCAACTCCCCCAAAGCCGCAAGGGGATGAAAGCATTTTACACCCAGGGAGAGAATCTGGGAATCCTTTGGAAAGACCCTGTAGGAGAAGAGCAGTTACGGAGACGGTTGCCCTAAACCCAAAACCACGGCACAGATGCAATACCCAACGTCACCAGGACTCCTTCAGAGGAAGACCATCTCTTCCTTGCCATGGACATTTTAGGGGAGAGAGAAGGACTGGCCAAGCCAGCAGGAGGAGTCAAACAGGGAATTAGTCTGGAATCCTGGTGTAGGCACAAAAAGGTAACTGACTCCCCTTGAATGCCATTGAACCTTATCTAGTCTGGCCCAAATGCAAGCCACCAGTCTGGGAAGATTCCTATGTTATAGGCTTGAGCAATCACGTAGCTAATTGAACTCTTCACGTGTGGATCTGGTTGTTCGCACTGGACACACTGAATCAGCACTGTAATTTTAGGAATGGACAATAATAAAGAAACATGTTAGATTCTGGTTATTTGTATTCCTTACGAATCCTGGGATACAAGCCAGGTTAGGAATAGACATGTACAGATTAAAAGACAAACACAAGACATTCACAATTAAATGCAAAACACTTTTAACAACCACATTTTCTATCCTGGTGGCAGTGTCAATGAAGTTGGATCACTTGGCAAAACCTAAAGACGGAGAGTTGGAGCAGATCCTGGTCCGTAATTGATCAGATAAGGAGTCTTCAACTCAATCCTCATAATGAGAGGAGGATACAAAGAAACACTATAAATAACACTTAACATCACAACTGAATTATAACCAAGTGTAAGGTTTCCAATTATCCTATAAGAAAATAGCTTAACAAGGTGTCTTAAGCATCACAGTTTGCAAATTCTATAGTATGACACACACAAGATTGAAAAAAAGCAAGAGGAGAGGAGAACGTGCTACACCTTAAAAGAGTCACAAATTTATTACCGCATCAACATCTCATGCCACAAAACTCATTTTCTCTGTAACAGACTCACACCGCCCCCCCTTCCCCCCGTCAGTGGTTATAATTTGAAAACGCTATTATGGAGTTGACGGTATCATTTAAGATAGATAAGTAAAAGGTAACACAACATAATGCAAAGCAGGCACGTAATGCACATGCACAAATACAACACAACCCACAGCTTTTCCAGAAGCAAGGAGGGGGCTGCTCTTTTGACACTGCTGGAGGGAAAGTGTTGGACCACCAAATGTTGTACAACCATCTCCAGGTCAGAATGAGAGATGTGGAAAGTATCTGGACCTCTCATCGTAACATAACCCAAATCTAAAATTCTGAAATTCCCATCAGCCCCACTCCTCTCCCCCTTTTCACCTGGGACTCAGAGTCTCCCACTGGTCCCCACTGCGAGTCACACAAAAAAGGTCTTGGAAGGCAGGGGAACCCAGTATTAGCTCTGAAATACTCAAGGACCCCCTCGTTCTGTTCAAGAAAAGCAGGCACTGATACACTTGGACTGAGAAAGAAAGTCAATTTTTAAGAAAACCCTAAAACCGGAGGAGGAGGAAGAAAGCAAATTGGAGTAAGTGACTCTTTAGACATTTGTGGGGGGGAAATGAAGGGAATCAATTAAATATCAGCTAGGACAGAGTTTCACAGAGAAGAAAACTGTGGGAGATCCACACTGGTTTAATGAGCAATCAGCTCTCCCCAAAAAGCAAGAAAGACTGAGGAGGAAACCAGGGAGAAATCAGAAATGAAAGGCACTAGAAGGAGAGGAACAGGATCTTAACCATACACGAAAAGCAGAAAGGCAACTAGCAAAGGAAAAATAAATAAATAAAACAGAGAGGCATGATAATTGTTGCACACTGAGTATCTAGAAACAAGGGTTTTAAATGGGAACAGGAAAAACTGGAGAAAGCTATTTTAATAGACTTGCAAGGATGAAATAAGGGAAGAGGGGCTACTGTAGACGGAATTAATGGGAACAGTATAGTTTGGCAATGCTTATTAATGGAAAAAATGGGTCAAGATGCAATTAATAATGAAAAATGAAGAGCAAAAATATAGTTTAAATAGTAGTATTATTGTATTGTTGATTGACGTTGGGCTATCATTAACCAGTGGGCGTCTGTGGACAGCAGCAAGTATAAATCTAGTAAACCTAATAAATCAATAGTTTCGATTTTGAGATTAAAACCACACACATTCTACACAATAGGAAGAACAGGAAGGGAAGCATCCAGAGGAAACACGAGACATCCTGTCCCTGAAAGGATTTTTTTACGAAAGTGTGGGATCAATAGCAACAAAATCAAAGGTTTTTTTGCCCAAAAGGCATAGAACAGAGATAGTAAAGATTAAGCCATCCTCCTCATCCTCCTAGAATAACAGAATTCTTAGCATGAAACGAAATCAGAAACTGAAGAATCTCCCAGCATGAAAGGAAGACCACTGAGGAACTCAAGAGCTGTAAAAAAAGGGGTTCGTGAAAAGAACAATCAACAACACTGAAAGTGGAGGATACAGGAAGCAAAACTGAGCATCAGCACAATCTTTTCATAAGAGAAAATCAGTTTTAATGATGCATGTCAGAGAATAAAAGAATTGCAGCGTTAGAAAAGATTTCAAGGATCCTCTGGTCCAACCTCTGCAACATGGATAAAAACCAAGTCAACCATCCGTGATGTCCAACCTCTTCTGAAAAGCCTCCAAGGGTGGAGAGCCCAAAACCTCCACAGATAGACAGTTCAATTATTGCACAGATCTTACTGACAAAAATATTTTCATTATATTTAAATGAAATCTAGGTAGCTGTAATTTGCACTCATTATTCCTGGTCCTACTTTTGTAACAATGAAAAATAATTCCTCATTATCTTCCCTTTGGTGTCCTCATGAGGACCTGCACCCTCTCTTCTCCAGAATGAGCCTCTCAGTGCCTTCGGCCTTCCTCGCAGGCCACGTCCTCCGCTCCTTGACACCCTGGTTGCATTTAGCCAGTCAGGCATGGATCCATATTAGTGCTGTGCTATCTAAACCAGACTTTAGCAGCTTGTCAATGAGAATGTCATGTGGAAACTTTGCTGATATTGAGGTAGATTATCCCGCTGCCTTCCCCTTTTCCAACAAAGAAGCTCCCTTGTCAAAGAAGGAGACCAGATTTGTCTCACATGGCCTGCTTTTGACAAAGCCTTGCTGATTCTCAGCAGTAATGGCATTATCTTCAAGATGCTTACAAATGGCCTGCTTTATTATTTGCTCTAACATCTTTCTAGGTATTGATGTTGAGTTCACTAGTTGATAATTACAGGATGCTCTTTCTTTCTTGGAGAGGCGATTGCATTGGCTCTTTTCCAGCTGTCTGGCACATCCCAATTCTCCAGGTTTCCTCAAAGTTAACAGACAAAGGTCCTAAGAGCTCTTCAGTATCCTAGGGTCTATTTCAACAGGGCTTGGAGGAATAAACACTGACCTACTCAAAAAGATCAAAGTCCAGCATGACCCCATGTCTTTGGATCTCTAGTAGTTTCTGATCCAATGTATCTTCCACTGGAACTGGGGGGCTCTGTGGGGGGCTTTGCTCATGTGGGCTCTCTTGTAGTTGGGACATGGAACAAGTCCATTAACTAGAAAATCTCTCCCCATCTACAAAATCAGCTTTCCACAATGTAGGACATTACATTCTGGAACCTCTGTCTCAACCCACAGCTGATCAACTGAACTCACTTGGGCTTTCAACTAGTTTTCAATGAATTAACCTATTTCTCTTGTCACGGTCTGAGAACTAGAAAGCTGCTTTTCAGTGGGATGGAAATGACACACCTAAACACCTTCATTGGGAAACAGAACAACCCCAAATGAGATGCCCCCACAAATGGAAACATTTGGAGAAACATTCAAGGCCAAGTTCACTTTTATGAGCAGGCGACATATTTTGTAACTCATACACTGCTAGCAAGTGACACCCCGCGCAGAAGGTCAATACGTATCCTCTGAAATCCGGAAGAAGACTGCATTTATGTCCCAGTGACCTCTGGAAATCCAGCAAACCTACCTTTCTGGGCTCCAAAGGCAGCTTGTTTGCATCTAGACATTGTGTCCAATGTTTTCCTCTCTGCAACACTCAGAAGTTATGATACACAGTCACTTAGTAATGATAAATCAGGTTGAAGAAAACATTTGGCTGTTCCCGCTACTTGTGAAACTGAAGCTTGACTAATCCTTCCCTCCTATCTTGACAGCAGAAGCAGCTGAACTCCTAGGCCACAACGCCCCGTAAGGCATGGCTCTTCCAACCCTCATGGGTGGCAGCCCCAGAGCTGCAAATCATGGAAGAGATGAGGCAGGGAATGATGGGCTAGAGAAGCGATCCAAGCAGGGCAGGAGAACAAGCAGAGCAGCTGGACCTCAGCCAGACCAAATGGGTCAATGATGGTGGAGGGGACATTAGAGCCACTTCAGGTGCAGAAATGCTTTGGGGCAGTCTTGAGCCCATCATCCCCTGAAGGATGCTGGGGAGCAGTGGTCAAGAAGGTCAAGGAAGACAGAAAAACAAAGCAAATAGTTTGGCATTATTCAGAGTTCAGATAAAACTAAAAATTGAATCCTCTTCACTCCCAGGCACAAATCTGTACCAATTCCCTTATTCCCTCACAAAGTAATAGATATTTCAGTCTGGAGATTAGGCCTGGATTTGCTAAATAACCTTCAAAATGCATTCCCTTCCTTGTTCGTGGAAAAACCCTGTCGACTTCTTGTTAAATTAGCTGGTTAAAGACTGCAAACCCTTTAGCATTTGCCACCAATCACAAGCTGCACGCACAATTTGCCACTGTGCAACAAAGACGAAGCCCCCAGATCAGAGGGTGAGATGTGCTCAAGGAACAAGGCACATTTTGGCATCAAGGACGGTAGGGAACCCCCACCCCACCACCCCATTTTATTCCCACCAGTGTGGCTTTTTAGTCATTCTAAGCATCCCAGGCCTTTGGGCTCAGGATCGGGTGTCACTCCCCCCCCAATTGCCCCCTTGCTGGGCGTGGGAGCCCTGCGCTGCTCCTGCCTTTGCTGTACACTTTCCACCAAATTCCTCTGGGAAAGACTTATTAATGAGCTCACAAACGAGCACCCAACTGGGAAATGTCACAAAGAAGGGAGGCTAATGCTCCAGGAAAATCAAATAACTGTACAGTCAGCTGATGGGGGGGGGCTTTCATATTTACAATAATGCTACTAATAATATAGGACCCCCATTAAATCAGATATTCTGAAAGGGTCAATACCTCGCTGAACAAAACAGCTCATTTATTTATGTTCAGAAATCTCCAGATGATAAATTATATTGAAGTTAATCACTTCACTGCATACTGGTGCAATTAATATCTGCACTCACCAGAAGCATGCAGATTAATAGAAACACGAGGTGCCTGCATTGGTTGGCGTCTTCCTTTCTTTGTTAGACATAATTGGGCACCGGGTATTCTCTTGGTATAAACAACTAACAGGGGTTACTGCGGTTTCCCTGGGTGTGTGTTTTTATAAGCGTACAAGCAGACATTACAAATATCTGGGTTCTATTAATTATGACTCTCTTCTTCTCCTGTGGCTTTAAGGCTCTACTGCCTCCCCCTCAACATTGCTTCACCCAAGGAGGGAGACCCCGGCACATCAAACACAGGCAGGAAGGCAGCTCCTCCCTCCTCTTCGCTGCTTTAGCACAAGATCTTAACGATGTCTTCATCTGCTTTAAGGCTCCATTTTTGTTTTTACAAGTGAATCGGCACACAATCACCTCCATAACTGTGAATGTACGCAAGTCAACCAGTGCAGACAGACGCACCTCAAAATGGCCCGCGGCCAAGTCTTTACCGACAGCAAAAAATCCCAAAGCAAGATTCTCAAATCTTCTTTATCCAGACATTAAAAGAGGGAAAGGCATTTGTTTACAAACATCTTGGCAACTGGAGAGTTGTACTTCAAAAAACCCAATTTATCTCTACATTTTTATTGCAGACATTTCTTGATTCTCTTACTAACCTCCCTTTGGGGGATGTAGCTTTCAGGTAGCTACCAGGTACAGCTACCTGGTAAAGAACGTGCAGCTCCCCTGCACTTACAACACTTTGCAACTCGCCATCCTCTTTCCCAACTTCTGAAAAGCCCATTATCTCTACCTTGGATGAACTCCACAGAATGACGGCTTGGCCGGTGAGAACTGCTGAAGTGTAAAGTCAGCCGTGGCTCAGTAATTTTGCCCCTGGAAGTGTTAATGAAATACTCTGATGGACGTTAAAGCAAGAATAGAGCTTGTGGACTTCAACTTCTAGTCAAGCAAGATATCCAAGACTTTAACCTAGATGGTCCTCTAGCTACTCCTGGAGGACAAGGGGAAGCCAAAACTGTTCTCTCCCCGCAGGACTGACCGCTCGTCGAGGGAGAAATCACGCTGAAGAACTTCTGAGGTTAGGACAGCACATCTCAAAATGCCACAGAATCCACACCCTGATACTTGGCCTCTACAGGACAGCCCTTCGGTTCAGGAACATCTGAAGCAGCTCAGTTTCAGAGCTTCATGGATGGCAACAACATGAAGAGAAGAATTTGGGACACATATTTAGTTTTAGCTCTCCCACTCTAACCCTTTTGTTACACAGGCCAAATTTCTTATCCAGAGATCCTGCATGATGAATTTTTGAATTTGTAAAACAGTAAGGTTACTTCCGAGGAAGCTAGTTACGGCTCATCTGTAGACAAAACTCTCAGAAATGCTATCATACAAAAAAGGCTCTGCCAGACGCAAAATTTAGCTTCCTGCCTGAAAGATCTTTGTACTAATTTACAACCTCCTTTCTCTCCCCTCTTCTGTGTGTACAAGTTACAAATACCTTTAACACAACTTGCTCCAAACTTCAAAATATTAACTATGAGGAAGAGGAACCATAATCCTTGCTTGCTCTCCAAAATATCTCTCACTTTGCCATCTGTTTTGATCGCTGTCCTCATCACCCCAATTTTTCAGCAACTCTTGGCTAGAAGTGGTGGGAGAAGGCATCGCCCCCCCCACTCGCTATTCATTCAAAGACCCCGATGGCCGTAGGACAGAAGAGAGAGAAGGCCTGCTCCAAGGAGGGATATTCTTTGGCCCAACAGAGGCTCCCAACATGCACAGATATGAGCCCAAGACTAGCCTGACCACACTTCTTCTAGACACGAGGAGAGATTGGAAGCTTCCAGTTGTTATATGCCACAAGCCATCTTACTTGGATGTGTGGCAATGGTGTGTGGCACCACACTGAAGCTAATTGCTCAGGAAGCTTCCGGTATTCTTCATTCAAAAGTTGCCTTTTGCTCATTCCCATATCAAACCTTTTTCTATGGCTTTATGTGGATTTAAGTTAATGTTCTCCTTTTAAGAACTTGTCCAGAATCTTTTTCTCAAGGTGAAGGGCTCATCTATCCTGCGACCATTCTCAAAGACCTCTTTCTCATTTTCACTCTTCCTTCCATTTCTGTGCTAATGCTAACATGCAGCTGTCTATTCAAGCCTTTGAGCAAACATGAATTAGCTCACAGCCTTGAGAAAGCTCCATAGATAATTTGAATTTCACCTACTATTACCTTCCTTTTTATTACAAGCTGCTACCTTCTGACTCCTATCTTTTACTAAGTATGCCCAAGTGAAAAAATAACTGGTTGTGACTGCGCATTCATTGGTCCAGGGGAAGAGGGTGCCTAGATCAGCTCACACCTGGGCTGGGCAGGGAGAACCAAGGTCCAGGACCTTCAGTGTCCTCTTCCACCAGGCCTCTCTCTCCAGCTGCCAGTTGGGGAGCAGAAGATCGGATGCAGCCCTGCGGTCCAATGCTAAGACTCTTGGTGGCAACAAGGTGGCCATGTAACAGGTATGAAGTGCTAACAGTGAGCCCAGCTCCAGGCTCCGATTGCAAATCCCAGAGCCCAGCAAGCTTCTGAGAATGGGCAGTCAGTGGGCTTGGTGTTTACAAAGTGTTATTCTTCTGAGCAGCTGCCAGGAAACCAGGCGACATAGTAATTTGGACCTCAAGCAACAGACAAGTGGGCTCTGCTTCTCTCTGAGCTGCTGTGGCATCAGCATGCTGAGAGAGAAGCAGGTAAGGTTTAGGGTAAGAGAGACACAATTAGAGAGTCTTCAAATACCACCATTTCTCCACTGACAGAACTAATCCGGGACATCTTTGACCTCAAAAATGTTCTGATTAGATCCCTGTAAATAAATAACTGCCTGGCCATGACATTCTTGCTCATCGCTCTTTGAGATGAAGCTCTGGCGTTCTCCTGCACGGTCCTCCCTGGGGTTGGAAGAAGGGAGGTTCTGACCGTTTCCTAAGGAAGATCCACTCTGCGTATGACACACGGATGTAAGTATCTGTGAAAGCTCTTCCGATCAGACCTAGCAAAGGTGCTAATATGTTATTAAAGCTAATGGGGCTCTACCAGAAATGCTAATGGACAGAACGTTTGCATAAATGAATTACACATTAGCACAGTGACGAGGCTGCCACAACCTGCCAATTTAGGTAATATCTGATGGTTTTTTGTTTTCCCATTATAGGGATGTTCCTTCCCCAATACTTTTGGGTGATGTGAAAATTGTAAGCAAAATGCTCATAATGGAACAACATAATGAAGCAGAAGAAATAAATTAACACGGGGGAGGTTCTTTGTGTAACGTTATGGTTGAGTTGCAAACGCAAAAGGCAGACATCGCCCTGCTATAGTTCTGGCTCATGATGAAAGGGGCTGGCTGCTTAAGCCATGAGTCCTTCCATGCTTCGTATGGCGCTGCATCTGAACGGCACTCAGACGGGATGGGGCGCATGCCAACCCCCAGGATGCCGCTCACGGCTGCCACAGTCCTGGGCAATATTTCAAGGTAAGCAGCAAAAGGGAGCACAGGCAGATCTTCCCTGCCATCCTCTGGTCCTCTAACTGCCTGAAATAGGAAGCCACAGCTTAGTGCCAAGCCAGTAATTTAACTTTGTGGATTTACAGAAAGTTATTTTGCAATGACAATATTTATAGGATACGTGGTTATGCAGCATTTCGGCATAAGCAATAGTGACAGCCAAAGATTCGGGGGGGGGGGGGGAACAGCATAAATGGGAAAAGGAGTTGGTTGGAGAAGCGTGAGCCACCAAGGAGCCATGCCAATGTTGACAGAGTCTCTGGAAGGGCTGCTGCTGGTATTTCAAGGTAATTTGATGGTGAACCTGAACTCGCTGCTGCCTGATCTCTGAAGTGGCCCAGAACGGCCGGCTCAAAGGCCGCTGGCAACTATTAAAGATGAGAATTGAACTTCAGGACTTCGTTCAACACAGCTTTAACTGAGCCCGAGGCCAAAATTGTCATCTTGAGATATAATGAGGAACTGAGAAGACACAAGAATCATATTCCAACACAAGTGGAAGACCAGGAAGATTCTTCTTCAACATATACAGTACACTGAGCCTCTGGCCTGACTTAAGCTGATGTCTTCCAGATGTTGCTGGACTGAACCTCTCATAGATTCTAGCCAATCTGGATCTATGGCTGGGATTTATGGAAACTGTAGTCCCAAATTACATGGAAGGCACCAGCTCATGCAAGTCAGATGTCTGCATTAAAAGAACATTCGTAGGCAGATTTGTGTGATTCACCCAAGAATGAACGGCAGAACTTTTTCAAAAGAGACATGAAAAAACTGCAGGAAAAGCTTTAAACTAACATTCAATACTCTGAATATCCATTTTAAGAAAGCCAGACATAAACAGCATAGGCACAGAGTGAAGAGCTTGTGATCTTGGTACTCACACATTACATCAAGGTAGTACTTGGTCTGCAAGTCTTTAACGGCAGGATGGTCTACCTGACAGACAACTGGGACCCCATCATCCTCCCGCTTGACCTTTAGTAAGAGCTGGCTGGTCACCGTGTACATGTCTGACCACTGCTCCACTTCTGTTTTGCCTGCAGAACAGGAGAGACCAGGGAGACGAGAGAGCAGGTCAGCCACAAAGGGCCACAGCTGACCAACTCACTGCTCCTCTACAAACTAGCTGTATCTCACAACTACCCTGGAGTTTCCCACAAGTATGCAATTTGGAAGAAAAAAAAATCCCGCTGAGGCACGGGTTCCTTCTGTCTTTGGCGCCCTTGAGCCACAGAACGTCTGCTGACCTTACCCATCTTGTGCTGGCATCCATTCTTGCACGCCCCAAAGACGCAGAGGGCCAAAGCAGTCGCCTAGGGGAAGACCCTACTCCCTCGTAAGCATTCCGGCTGCCCTCTTGCCTGAGTGGAGACTTGGAACAAGGGGAGAGGAAAGACTGGATTCCGAGGTCATGACGCTCCCCTACCGGCAAAAGGAAGCCGCCTGGCTCGTGCTCTTCCTGGCTCCTGGATTCCAAGGGAGGGGAGGCCCCACCTTCGCCTCGTGTTATTAAACACGAGACCTACAACCCTCAACCGCTGGGATTCTAGGATGTCTTCCAAACACTCAACTCCACGGAGCCAAAAAATCCTCCACCCTCTTCCTCTGATGCCACTGCCAAAAGCCATCATCAATAATCAAGAGGGAAAGTGACTCCATGGATTTACATAATTAAAAGTAGTAATTAAAATATTTAAGCACGGGTACCATTGAAGACCAGAAAAATGCGGTGGCAGCGGGTGGAAACAGAGACATCCCACAGGGCTCCCTGCCAAAAGGAAGGGGAAGGAGAAGGGCAGAACGTGAGGAGGGCTGCGATGAAGGGAGGGAAGGCTGGGGGGGGGGGCTCCCACGGATGAGGGAAGCGCCACCAGCTGCCTGGGAGCTTCCTGGTCTGGAAGGGGCTACCACACCGTCTCGGCAGGCAAAATCGACAGAAAAGCCTAATTAGAAAAGCTGCACCCCTTGCATTACGATCCTAGGCTGCTTTGCTTGCTTGGTAAGATTTAGAGGAGAGACAAATGAAAGCCACGTTCAGTAGATGCTATCCTGGAAGTCAGAGGGTGTTTCGCCTGATGGGCACGGGGGCATCTGCTTGGTCCTCAATGCCACTCTTGTGCTGAAGATCTGTCTGCTTTCAGGGTTGAAGTGGCTCTTTTCAACTAAAAGGCCGGCAGGGAGGGTGCCCCACTGAGATAGCCAGGCCTTTGAAGCATGGCATGGTCACCTTGGCTCAGTTACACAGCTGAAACATTTGGGAAGTCTCTCTAGAAGTAAGAACAACAGGATGGAAGACAAGGCAAACAGGTAAAATGTGAGGGATCAAACGCTGAAGGGCCAGGTGGTGGCAAGGACTGTATTTCGTTTCCCAGTGCTGACTTACCACCTGAAAGAGCCTACAAATGTGACCCAGGGCTTTAGAAGGAGATGGATCAGACGGCAAGGAATGGGGTGTCCTCTGCCAGGGGTCAAGAGGTCTGCAGTGAAGCTGACAGACAAATCAGCACCCCGTCTTTTTCCCCCAGGAGGAGCTTGTGGGGAGAGCTGTGTCTACGCTGGGGTGTGGCTTTCTGCTGGATCGGGTTGCGCTGGTGGTTCAAGGACATATTGGGTGAGCTGCCTAAATACAGGCTCCGAGGTTCTCCTCAGATATTTTGAGTCTTGGCTGCCAAGGAGGAAGCGCATAATATGAGTCAACCCTTCATTCCATGGAGAATAGAATCAAGGGGATCAGCTGAAGCTGCGCCAGGCCCAGACTCCGCATCTGAGGTCAGGTCACCTCTCATCCTCCCAAGGCACCTCTAAGTCTACCCCATTAAGTTGACGGGTGGGGGGAGGAGGGGGTGGATCTACCAAAGAGCTCCTTGCTGCCTTTGAACCATTTGATCATCGTGGCTGGCCGGCTGGCCATGGACGTGCAGTTCAGCTCAATCTCCTCTCCTTCCACCGCCGTGTCCTTCTGGGATTCAATCCTCAGGTTACGTGGAGGGACTGTAACGAAACAGGTCAAAAACACAAAAGCGGACAATCTCAGCGACTTGGAATCCAGCAAGGCACCACCAGGAAACCTTACCAGGATTTTAACACCAAAGCAGCTCTTACCCGCCTCTTTGGAGCTCCTTCCGGTTCTTCGACATCTCTGGAGCACCAATTCTCCATTTTTACTATCCCCAAATAATTAACAACATTACACATTCTAGTGGGATGAAGAAGACTGAGTACGAGAAGAAGCGCGACCTCTCTCTCTCCTAAAAAACCCCAAACCAGAATGAACCCAGAAATTAATTTTAAAAGCGTCTGCCTCTATAGATAGAAAGTTGTAAGTTGATGTAATGTCTTAATAATTAAAAGAGATAGGAAAAAAAAACACCAAACCAAGAGTGACCTGGATAACCTTTCTATATTGGATTCACAAAAAGACTCAAGCTTTGAAGAATTTTGCGAGAAGGGACAAAGAAAAAATGAAAAGAAATCAAATTCTAGGACATTATTTGAAGGGATTAAAGATCAAGATTGTTAAAAGTAAAACAAAGTACTTTAAAGTTGGTTTTTTTGATCAAAGTTAAAATAGATATTTTGTTATCTCTGGTAACCTTAATGGGCGCTGCTGATCAGGACTGAAGATGAGGCTTTAAGGATCTGTTTACTGATAAGGGGCGAGATTTGGGAGGAAGAGGTCGTTTGTTGTATTTCTTTAGAGAAGGTGGTAAGTTTTTATACTTGTGATGAAGGGGAAAGTCATTTCTTTATATGTTGCTTTTCTTTTTCTTTATTATATCCTCATTTCTTCTTTTCTAGTTTTTCTTTTTGGCACTTCCTAGTTTTTATTTGTATTAGTTTTATCTCTTTAATCTTTTTTTTTTGTTTGCATTAGTTTCATCTCTTTAATAGTAATTCTTAATAAAATTGCGATTAAAAAATCCAGAACTTCAGAAACGACCCCCCACCTGGTAAATGGCAAAGAGAGAGCAGACGCCCAAAGGAGCCGTTATTGCACCAGAAAACTTTTTTTTTTTTAGAGGGAGGGTGTTTCTTCCTTCCTCTTCAAGCTCCCATTCTGTGCCGGTTCCTCATATTACTGACCCCCAAAGGCGAAGGGATCAGGCAAATCCAGCAGCGTCTTGACCTGCGGATAATCTGAGGCGTATCTAGAGAACCGTGAACCCACCAAAAACGTCCTCACAATCCCTTAGAGAAGAGAGCAAGGGGGGGAGGAAGGGGGAGATGGAAGAGCTGGGCGGCTTCTACTTTTTAATCAGCGATCCCGGCATTAGGAGATGATTGCTGTTATTTTACAAAGCTCTGAAACAAAGATTTAAATTCGCGTTGTTGGGAATAAGTGGCCTTTTTGGTTGTGATTTGTTCTGATGATGCAATTGGGTGATTCAGCTAGGAAAAACAGGGTGGGGTTGCTGTTTCTCAGCTGAGGAGCAAATATATTCTGAAAATCATTTGGGGGTTCAAAAAAGCAAAAGGAAAAAAAAAGTTCGACACCAATCACTTTCCAGGTTGGACAAGGATGCACCTCAGAGCAGCCGGAAGGAAATGTTTGTTTCTCCCCAACTCTCCATGAACTGGGAGTGCTTTCCACGGGGAGGGGAGGGGTCTTCAGCATGGGGGGTATCCCAGGAGATGCCCTGCACCAAGGCAGGGGACCATCTTGTTGAGTCCAGGAAGGGAAAGGAGCCCTGGAGGAAAAGCCCAGCCCTTCCCAGGTCTCAAATCTGAGCAAGGCAGGAAAAGAAGGATGGCCGTGAAGCCACACCAGGAAGCAATTCTCAGAGCTGAAGGTAGCCCAATTTGAAATTCACACTGCAGGCTAATTTTAAACTTTCATAATATACTATCAGACTAAGAACTGAACCTCATGAAATGCAGAAGGAGAGGAGAACCCGTGTAACTAATCAAGGAGCGCAATCTCACTTGGAAATGTCTTGCTGCAATTCAAGCTCTCTCGTTACCAGGATCGTCAGAGGCCAGGAGGGCCCTTGCAGAATCCGTCAACTCTTGTGGATGGCTCTGCTCAGCCCACCGTTACTCTTTTTGGAACGATGAGCAATCGGAGGGCAGACTGGGAGGACCAGTTCCCCAGTGGGCTTGGTGGCAAAAGCAGGGCCAGACTTTCTTAGGCCACCAGAGGCCAGCAGGAAAAGGAGGAGGAGATTGCACAGGAGGGGCTAAAGCTACTGCTTGGCTCTGGCTCAATCTGAAATGCTTGATTTGCTAACTAAAACATTTTGCTTGATGCAGAAATGCCCCAAATGGGGACCACACACACACACACAATGTTGACATTTATCAAAGAGACTCTGGTCGATTGTTAGTCTAGCAGAGAAATAATAATGTTCCACAGTACAGTTATTACATCAACCGCCTCAACTTTTAATGCAATTTCCACAAGGGCCTCCAGTGCAGAGAGAGTAAAGGGGGCAATTAATCAGGTGCAGGTTTTTAGGGGCCTATTCAATGGGTCCAGAGCTGAGTGGGCTGCATTTAGGCAGAATACTTGCTTTTCACAACTGACTGCAGCCATGACATTTCTTAAAATAAGCAGGCTCAAAATGCAGACGTGGGCTATTTAAAATGATTTTATCACCTTCTTTGGGCAATATGTTTCACTTGCAGAATATGTTTTTATAGATGTAAAAGTTTGGGGGGAAGACAAAGATTACTGGAGCCTCCAGTCTTTGCTTGGGAAATGAAAAGCAGCCTCTCAGATAACCGACACTGGGCTAACTACAAGAGCTTCTTTGAAGACCTTCTTGGGTTTCCCTCTTCTCTTCATTTCTCCTCTCGCTTCAGAAATGGACATTTGTTTTCCACGAGCTGCTGGGGAACCGTTCTACTGCTATCTACATTAGGCCACGGGCTGTATTTCTGTGTCCCAATCCAGAAATGGCTACACAGAATTGCTCGCCTGGAGATGTGAGAGCATGGTGGATCTGCTCCTTCAGAGAGGACATGATGAGCACCCTTAAATGGCGCAGGCTTTCAGGGTGGAGGGGAATGTGTTTTGTCTTCATTTTCTGTAGATCTTGGCCCTAAATTATACTTCAGTTGCTTCTTCCAGTTTCAGCTTTGGTCACATCCATCCTAACCCACAGATATGGGGACACGGACTTCAGAGTGCAATGTAAACCGTGAGGATTTATTTCAAAGTTGTGGAACGGATGCAAAGAAAGCCCCGAGCTTCCCCTGCTTTCTCCTCCTGCCTCCTGATGCCTCCAAAGGAGCTGAAGACGGGGATGGGATTCTTACCGAGCACCGTAATGGTCATGTAGTATTCCTGTGGGGGGTCCGTGTAGAGCTGGCAGAAGTATCTTCCCTCATCCGAAATGGAGACGTTGGTCAGTGACACTCTGAGCTCGCTGCTGGAGAAATTCACTAACTGAAACCTGCTGTCCTTCAAGGCTGCAGAAGGAAGAGACAAGGGGAATCAGGCCGAGGACACACAAAAGAGCTCCACGGCTCAAAGGGTTCTGACTGGCAAAGGCAACTCTTCCCTCTTCCCCACATCCTGTTATTTCCTATTGTTCTCCTGCAATTTGGATTTAACCAGCAGGCTTTCTTGGCAATCAAGATAAATAAACAAATGCCCCTTAACAAGTACTTGTAATTACTTCCTCCAGCTTATCCCCCCTCCCACTCTGCTTGTTTAGCACACAAATAGGTTAGTAAATTGGCTGCCCAAGATGGGGTGGGGGTCCTTTGCTGGCTGGGCCACCTAGAAACTGCAAGCAAGGCACAATAGCAATAGCACTTGGACTTACATACTGCTCCATAGTGCTTTGCAGCATTCTCTGAGCAGTTTAAAGCCAGCCTGTTGCCCCCAACAATCTGGGTCCTCATTTTACCAACCTCAGAAGGATGGAAGGCTGATTCAACCCTCAGAATCAGAATTAGAACAGAGCTGGAAGGACCTTGGAGGTCTTCTAGTCCAACCCTATGCCATTTCAGACAGGTGGCTGTCCAGTCTCTTCTTAAAAACCTCCAGTGATGAAGCACCCACAACTTCTGGAGGCAAGCTCTTCCACTGATTAATTGTCCTCACTGTCAGGAAGTTTCTCCTTAATTCTAGGTTGCTTCTCTCCTTGATTAGTTTCCATCCATTGTTTCTTGTCCTGCCTTCAGGTGCTTTGGAAAATAAGTTGACCCCCTCTTCTTTGGGGCAGCCTCTCAAATACTGGAACACTATCATCCTGTTGCCCTTAGTCCTTCTTTTCTCTAGACTAGCCATACCTTGAGCCGGTTAGGATTGAACTCCAGGCTGCGGGCAGAGTTAGTCTGCAATACTGCATTCTAACCACAGTGCTACCAAGCCACAAGAAGATGATAAGACCTGTGGCATCTAAATAATCAACCCCAGCAAAGGAACAAGGGCGCCAAAGGGTGAGAGAAACATCCTGGGCCTCCCAAATCCTTCCCCCAAATATTGAGATCAAAAGGTTGGCCGCTGGCCCTGAACTCACGTCTGAAGTCTCTGAAATAAATAGTTTGCCTGTTGGGATTCAAGAGCTGAATGACGGAGTCGTCACTGTTTTTGACTCTGCAGCTGATGGTGGCAACCTCTCCCTCTACCACGGTCACGTCTTCGGTCACCAAGTTCTGTCCATCCCCTGAAGAGATTGAGGAAAAAGAAAAGCAGAGGTCAACCTTAGTAGGTTCAGCTTCCTTGGCCGGCCCCTGGCAGAGAGCAGGGCTGGCTTAGGGCCTTGGCTGAGCCAGCCATTCCAGCCGTGGGTGTCCCAAGGCTGAGGCTCAGCACACACCATGCACACTTAGCCAATTGTGTGCAAAGTCAGAAGATCGTCACAGAGATTCCCAGGAAAGCGGCACGTTAAGTGTGAATGGAAGGCTGGTGCAGGAGCTCCCGTGGCTGACTAACTGAAGTCCTTGCTTAGGAGATTTCATCTTAAGGAAGATTTGCCCCTGATTTGCTGGTTCAGATGGGCAGCCCCTGTCTTACCTCTCGGCTGCTAATCGCTCCGTCTACCGTGATTTTTCCCCAAACAGAATCCGGAGAATTAGTGCAGCAAATGACTCTTCAGTTAAGATTTGTCCAAGCTCACGCTGAAAATGGCTGGCAGTATAGGCATAATTATGTAATTATATTCTTAAAAAATTTATATTTCATACCACTCCCTATGCAAACCCATTTCAAACAAACACCAGTGTGCAATCAATAAAACAACACACAGATTAAGTCCATATTCATTAAAAAGAAGGGGGGAGGGCAAGGGAGGAAAACAAAAAGAAAACCATTTAACGCAGAGTTCGGGGGGGGGGTGTTGGATTAAAAGAGAAATCGAAAATACATCATTGTAAGTGCTGCATGGAGTATATACGTGTGTGTACATGTGTGCGTGTGTTGTTGGGTGCCTCAGCAGAGCAGTTGATACTGTCCTCGATTTTCACGATCAAGCAGCAGGACGGGCCGTTGCTTAAAAACAACGATTCCAGCTCCACACACTGAAGCCTTTCGGCCCAGATGCAGGAAGGCACAGAGGGAGGCGAAGGTGAAACCGGGAGAGCAGTGAAGCCCCTTTGCGGAAGCCTTTGACTCCCTTCCCGGTTTGGCCCTCAAAGGGAATGAGAAACAGGCCAGGATTTGGGGTTGGCTTTCTTTTCGGGAACGGCAGCCTTTGTTTTCTGGGCAGCCTCGTTTCCTTTTCTGCAGAACACAGAGACCCTTCTGGAAATGCTTTCTCCCATTCAGAAAGCTCCTTTTTATCCCCAGCCGATTATGTCCTTCCAGCAGGAACGGCACTGACCGTTCACTCCTCCGCCGGCCCCTGCCGTCCTCCTGGAAAGCCCTCCCCGCTTTGCCAAGAAATGTGGCTGGGACACCTCCACACTCCACCTCCTTGCTCCCGAGTGGAAATTCCCCCCTGGGGGACAGCCTCACTGCCCCTCCACTGGCAGGAGGGGAGGCAAGGGGGCTGCAGGGAGCTGGGCAAGGCAGCTTTTTTTCTTCACAGCAGAGTTGGATAATCACTGCATGACTCCAGCCAGTTTCTCAAGTGCAAAAAACTGGCGCGTGGTTGGCCCCAGGTCCTCTCTGTGTCAAAGCCTCCCCCTCCCCCCACCTCCTCCCCCAAATAAAGCCACCTTCAAACTATGTTCCATTCCTGGCTATGTAGTTTTCTTGGCATCCTATGGATGTCACTTGCCACGGCCTTTTTCTGAGTCAGTGATTGATGGGCAGGAGACCACCCAGCCCATCTGCAGCTCAGAAACGCCCAGGTGGTCCCCTTCCAGCTTAGCTGATCCCAGACCAGAGATGGCCCATGGAGTCCCCCCCACCCAGCTGAACCTGTGCCAAACCCACCCGATGCACAAATCCAAATTAATGTTGTGCTTTGCTGGCAGCAGGCAGGTGCCGAGCAGTGGAGGGAAAAATTTGCACAAGAGATTTGCCTAAGAAGCCATGGAGAGGGCCTTCATTGCATTTGTTTCCAGACCTGGTTTTCCCTTATTAGATTTCAAAGAGGAGGGGGTGCTGCTAAAATCCCAAGGCCCAAGGAAACAGCATTCATGGCCTCTCCAGGCACCGGCTGGCTGGGCAGCATTTCACCTTTTCTTTTCCTTGTTAGAAATAAAACACCCGTAGAATTTCAGGTAGGTTTTACTGAGTCAGTCAAGGAGACCAGGAACATCTGCTTGTTTGTACTTGACCAGAGGAATTCAAAGATCACTTTGCCACAACAAACACAGGAGCTAGCTAAAAATGTAAGAAATTCAACAGCAAACTCCAACATATTTATCAGCTTCACTCTAGAATTATTGATTTAGACCCGTTGCATGTTTCAACAGTTAGGGATGCTTCTGCCATTTGTTTGCCAAGCACCTTGAGTCTGTGATGATTTAGTGGTATGTAAATAGAATTAACCACAACAATATCCATTTAATCCCCAGGTTTATGTCATGGACTGAGTGTGGACAGATCCGGAATGCAGTGCAGCTTAAAGTTTGGGAATGGACAACTGCTTGTCTAGAGGAAAATTCCAGGCCGGGCTGAATGTACAAAGAGACGCCCCTCCATTCCTTCTCCTAAGACTTTTTGTCATGCTCGATAATAATGCAATACAATAACACGAAGGTTGAAACAACCCTCCCCCAAACATTACAAAGATGTAAGGCACAAGACTGTTGGTGCCTATTAACCAGGATGGTTTAGAACAGGGGTCCTCAGCCTTGGCAACTTTAAGACTTGTGGACTTCAACTCAGCAAGCTGGCTGAGGAATTCTGGGAGCGGAAGTCCACAAGTCTTAAAGTTGCCAAGGCTGAGGACTCCCGGTTTAGAATCCAGAAATTCCCATCAAATTAGGTGCTTGCAAAACTCCGAAATAATATGCAACACACATCTGGGCCTTAGGAACCGATTACACCTCGGCATCAACTCAGGACCGTAATTAAGCCTGGCAATTACGGTCGTAAGTGGTGATGGTCATAAAGCGGATCATCTTGTGACTGACCCAATTTTATGACCTTTGTTTGGAGCAGTCATTAAGCAAAGCCATTGTAGCAAATACTGGTTTTCAGCAGTCACGTGACTGGGGGACACTGCAAATGGTCTTAAATAGGGGCTGGTTGCCAACTGCCCAATATCTGGTCATGTGACCATGGTGGGGGGGCTGTCAGAACTTCAGAACTGGGTCTTTAGTATCTTTTGAGGAGTCTGTCGTAACTCTGACTGGTCACTAAGGGAAGAGCCATAATTCCAGGACTCCTGTACGGAAATGAGGAGCATCTATCTCCCTCTCGTGGGTGGACCTCTGGGCAGAACTGGCTGGCCCATGTTAGTCTGCTGGTCTGCAGTTTTGGTGCCAATCTATTGCGCGTGTTGTGTTGCTAATTTCTGTTGCTAGCTGCTCCCAAACAAAGAGAAACTAATTTCTCCAGCACAAGCCTGAAGAGCCAATAGCCAAATCTTTCATAATGCTATCAAACCAAAACTAATGAGTCCTGCAGGGAGGGGGGGAAATTCTGCAGGAAACGTCCTCCCTATTTTGTCATCAACCCAGAGCTCACAGCAAATTAAAGTCATTAAGATTTGATTTCCATCTCAGCCATTATCAGCATATTCTTTTAAACATTTACTTTAAGACAATCCTATCTTTCAATTAATTAATCTCATCCCCCCATTTACCGTTTTATATCAAATCAAAATCCTATACGAATGAATAAGAATTATAGGGGAAACTAATTTGGAAATAGATAATCTGAGGTTCAGACCAGCGAAGCTGTTGATTTAAGAAATACTGTTCTCTACGCTGGAAATGGCTAAAGGACTTCCAGGGAAGCAGAAATCGCCATTCCTGTGTGCTCAGACGTTCTTCTCAGATATATATCCAACCACCAAATACTTACCAAGGATTAGAATTTGGAGCATTCCCATGATATCTGTTGCCCTCAAACTTCACAGGAAGCTTCCTATTGGGATCTTTGGAGACTATTTCCTGCCAGGACCTCATGAGATGGAAATGTCCTCCTTTAGGCTATTGGGAGAGGCATCCATACAGGATACAGAATAGCAGAGTTGGAAGGAACCTTGGAGGTCTTCTAGTCCAACCAGCCCCCTGCTCAAGCAGGAGACCCTAGACCATTCCAGCCACATGGCTGTCCAATCTCTACTTAAAAGCCTCCAGTGATGGAGCACCCACAACTATTGAAGGCAAGCTGTTCCACTGGTTAATTGTTCTAACTGTCAGGAAATTTCTCCTTAGTTCTAATTTGGTTGTCTTCTTGATTAGTTTCCTTCTGTTGTTTCTTGTCCTGTCTTCAGGTGCTTTGGAGAATAGGTTGACCCCCTCTTCTCTGTGGCAGCCCCTCAAATACTGGAACATTGCTATTATGTTGCCCCTGGTCCTTCTTTTCATTAGACTAGACATACCCAATTCCTGCAACCGTTCTTCGTGTTTTAGCCTCCAGCCCCCTAATCATCTTTGTTGCTCTTCTCTGAACTCTCAACATCTTTTTTATATTGTGGTGAGCAAAACATCTGCAGAGCTCCCCATATCGGCTTATTTGCCAAGGGCTTCCTCCTCTTCAGTCACTTAGGACAGGCAGATGATACAGGCTGGGAACGCCGAGCATCCTGTGCAGACCCAATTGGAAGCTGACTCCCTCGAGGCCTTCAAGAGGGGTGGTTGAACAAAGATACGAGCTGGAGGATCCCTACAGTCCTGCCTGCCTCTTTCTCTCTTTTAAAAGTTTTTTTTAAAATGAAATCAGCAATGCAGAAGAAAATTCTCTGGTAAATCATATCTGACAAAAAACTCGCACGAGCAGTACGTTTTGGACTAAGGACGGGGGTAGAGAAGTGGAATATTTCTGGCAGATATTCACAATGCACATTTTCCCCCCAATTAAAGTTAATTATGCCCAAATGGAACACATGGTAATCTGCATGCTTTCTTTTTCACTCTTTCTTTCGTTTAATTAATCTGCTATTGTAATTTTTAATGTTAAGTTAGAATCCTATCTTCCCAGCTTGGATATTCACCATAGAAGCTTCTTGATGAGTTTTAAATTCCAAAAGGTTTTTAACTACAGCGTTTAAAGATGTAAGCCACATAACAGTTCATAATAGCTCCTTTGGAATCATTAGAACTCAGAGTAAATACGAGGCGCCCTGACAATAGTGGAAAATGCGTGCTGGAGGGCGGTTCTGTCACAAGTGGGGCGCCCTTCTGCATTCGATCCGCTCCATGGGCATCTCCTATACTTCCTCATAATATCTTCCTGACAACGATTAAAGGCTATTGTCTCGACTGATTGCCTCAGAGATCCTCTTGCTTGATTTAGTGCAGCAACAAAGTAAAGCCAATAATGCAAAAGCAAAGAGGTTCAAACAAATCCAGGAAAAAGCCAATGTTGGGAAAAGTCACCTGTCAAGCATGGGAAAATCAGGAAGTCCAGGCAATTCAAATGAATAAAAAGGTTTACTACAAGCTTATGCTCCCTATAAGAATCTAAACTACGAATGGTCAAAACAAATAGGTGATAAGAATGGGATTCAAGGTGGGCTGGACTTCGATCTTTTGGGCACGAAGGGACGCCAAAGTGATGACGCATTTGGCCCCTCCCTCCCTCAGACTCAGCCTGGTTATCTCCTACATCAGCCCTGTGTGGAAGGCTCTTTCTACTCTGCTTCCACACTTACAATTTCTGGTTGGGCTTAAAAAGCAAATGTTTGCAGAAAGAATTTCATCTGTTTATAAGAATGATTACTCAGTCGGGTCACTGAGGGGACTGGATGTGTGGTTCAACTGACCAGCTTGAAAAATGGCTTCCCACCAGCTGGTGGTGGCATCTAGTCTGGCCTGGCTGGTTCTTAAGTTCTGGTGGGGAGGGAGAGAATAACCTGAAGGCCATTTTTTCTCCTCCACAACCCCACCCAAATATCAAGGGGATTCCAGAAGAACCTCTTGGGTGGTACAGACCCACACTGGGGAGGACCCCTTTCTTTCCCTGCTCCAAAGAATGGCAGTGAGGCATCTCTGAAACCTAGATGAAGAATGTCTCTTGCTTATTGGCTGGCTTGCTCTGTCTTTAAGATGTTCTGCTTCTTCATGTGTGTGTTTCGATTCTGATACGATGCTCATTAGCTTTTAATGAAACTTTATGCTGTTTTGATCCTTTGGGGGTATATTTTTATTGTTGTTTCATGGAAGTTAGCTGATGGGATTGCACTTTGGCCAAAAGAAAAGCAATGCAGATGGACCATATCATCCAGCATATCCTCAAAAACAGAATGTCTCAGGCAGATGGTTCATGTATGATATTTTTTTTTAATGATTTAGATTCTGGCGTAAATAAAATACTGAAAGCATTATAGAACTCATCCACTCCTCAAAAGAGATATACTTAGGGCCTTAATTGTTCTACCAAACGCTGGATTGGGTGCAACAGAACAGGCTTTCCTTCAACCTCCTTTCAGCCACAAGAATGCCCTTTTAATCTAATCACATGGGTTTAAAAGAAACGGATTCCTCTCCCCAGACTGCTCTCTTTGGTTTACATTCCGGAAAGCTCTAATCACTAAATGAAATCCATGAATGTAAATGACTGTCAAGCATAATATAGTTGCTATGCTTTAAAAGACCCCACACTTATCATGCCTGAAATATTATGACTGAGATGCGCTGGTGAGTTTAACAAATTGGAGAAATGCAAGGCTTAGTTGATGTAGCAACAGCGGACAGAGAGAGAGAGCTCCCGTCTGCACCTTCTCTTCATTGGTCCTGCGAGAGAAGGAAAACCGGAGGAGGCTTCTGAGCTGTGATTGAGATAAAAAAGCATCTGGGCAGCAGCTCTAAGACTGGACGGACATCTCACAAGGACCGGGTGCAAGCTGTCCATCTTTGCAATGAGTGAAACAGGGACATCACTTTTCCTAATGTTGGTCCCTTTCCTAATTGTATTTCTTCCGGTATAATGACAAACCGATGCTTTCTCTCTGAGGCTGCTTGATTGATGCTCCAGCAAAATACAGATAGGCTATGCAGGGAGCGAAGGTAAATCAACAAACAGGAAATTACTTCTGAAATTTCTTGAATCCCAGCTCATAAATGAGGATGGGTCTTTTTCTTCCAAAATGAGATCAACGGAGGCTTGCAATGAGTAGGCCTGCAAAATAACCCAATTTGTTTGGGTCTATCTCTGGAGCTAAATTGTGCAGCCATTCACTTGGCAATGAAGCAATACTTCGAGCGTGTTCAAAGAACACCCCCATCCCTTTGTCTCAAAGGGCTCAACCTGCCTGTGTGAAGAGGGCTGGTATTTGCTGCCCTTTGTTGTTCAGCTCCCCACAACTCTTTGTGACTTGACAGATGTCACTTGACTGGGATTGGCTGTCAGCAGCTGCTCCCCCGGAGTTCTTGTAAGCCCCTGCTTGTGTCCTTGTTGATGGTATCTTCTCTTCTGGTGGCCTCTGTTTCGATTGCCTTCATTTTTTCCTAGTATTAGAATCTGCTCTTGTGACTCTTGTCTTCATGCTATCTGTCCAAAATATTTAACCTCAACTTCATTATTAGTACTTCAGTGAGCACGCTGGCCTTACTTCTGGTAGTACTGAACAATCTGTTCTTTCTGCAATCCAAGGTGGCCTCAACAAATTTCTCCCACACCAAAATCCAAAGTCATTTGTTTTTTTATTCGCCCTTTCTGATCACTCAAGTTTGACAACCCTACAACTGTGATCCCAGCAACATGCAGAAGGCTTCAGAAAATCCCTTCAGAACTTAGATGGAAGATCCTTAAGAAATCTTAGGGATTTTCCATCCTAGAGTTGTAAGTTAGGACTGGGAAGCTAAAGAAATATCCCAGAAGAAGGGAGTGGTGAACAGTTTCCATGATGACCTTGCGGTCATCTGGCATGAAGACTCAAGTGAGTTTTCATAGGCTTATAGGTGACAACAAAACCTTAGCAAAGTGGTTTGCATCGCTTCCTCGGGGTCAAATAAAGAAGCCCCTAGGCCTTTCACATAACTGACCACAATCTTGGTCTCCCCTCTGCCTTGGATCACACCCAGCTTTAACTTGGATCGTACTCAGCTTCTCCTGGAAAGCCTAGTGTTACTCCTACCCTGTCCCACCTCTAGATCATGCAGGGACAGATGTTTCTTTCAATGGAAGCACTGAAGAGTGTTGCCAAAATGTGAAGCACTCCAGCTGCCCTCCAGTTTGACATCTGGTCCAAGGAGCATCCAGGGAAACAAAAATGGCAACTGGCAGAGCAGTCTTACTTATGAACACCCACAGAAGGGATTCAACTGGACAATTAAGTGAAATTAAAAAATCCATTCCAAATACTGGTGAAAAAAACAGTCTCTCTCTGAGCAGGTCCTATCTGGGTTCTTGCCTGATGTTGCACGCGTAACATCTGTGTCTCCATCTCTTGCTGGCTTCTTTGGTGAGAAATATATTCAGGAATCAAACCCGACTTCTCCAACCTCCTCTGATCTAGAGTGGCACCATCACCCTCTGAGAGGCAGAGGACTAAAATAGGAAGCTCACTGTGAAAAGTTGGGGAAGGAAACGCTGCCTCTGAGCCACCCCTTGTGGGCTTTGTTAGACTATCACCACAAGACGCTACATCTGGGTGGAAAATCATCAGACTATTTTAAAAAACGATGCTCGGTTACAAAAACTGAAAATTTTGAGAAGAATGGACAATGTATGTTAATTATGCTGACAATATAAAACATTCTCTTTCAATGGAGTTAATTTAGTGACATCTGTTCAAGTCCAAGAAAATACAAGGGGCGATTTAAGATGAAACTGTCGGGAAGAAAACATCAACATTGTGCAGCTTCCTTTCGCTTTTTCTGGCCAGAATTATTGCAAGAAAATGACAAACCCGCCTGATGCATTTTAGCCTTTTCAAATATGCAGCAGCAGCAGGACTAACAAGACCACATGGGTCTTGTGGAGGAAAAATGCAGCAACTGCTCTTAGATATGGCATATGTCATCTACATGGACCGTCTTCATGCAAGATGGGGCTCTTCGGCAGGAGCCACAAGGAGGGCAGAGAAGGAAGAAGGTGGCTTTGGGGCTTTGGGGAGGAAGAGGGTGGTGACTGAAGCCAGGAGGAGACTGACTGTCTTCATGCCAGAGCTCCTCACTCTGGTCCATTGCTCGGCTTTTCAGAAGCTTCTGGTTGGCTTCCCAAGAACACAATCCTGAACAAGAAGTAGAGAGATGGCATGTTCTTGAGAACTTCCCTCAGTGTGGTATCTTCTGGGTGTGCTGGGACTGCTCTGCCCAGAATTTCTAATCATGGTCCTTGTACTTAAAGTCATTTTGGGATTTTGTCAATTGTGATTCCAAAACTTTGGAAAGCATCATGTCGGGAAAAACATTTTTGAGTATAACCTGTCACTCTGTACACCCCAAACATTGGCCTACGATTCCCCAAATGATTGTTCAGCACAGGATAAATTCCACAGCAGAAACCAGAAACTAGTCCTTCACAAAATGTTCACTTCATGATGTCCAATTGTTCCCCATAAAGAAGCACTCATCTCTTTCACAAAACACATTTTGCTTCTTAAACACCCTGATGAGGACACTTAAAGCAGAAGATGCTTTTGATGGCCCGGTGCGTTTCATGAAATCTCTTTTGCCTTCATTATCTGAACAGGCCTTCTCGTTCCTGAACTCAAAGCTTCAAGTTCAAAACACTTAAGACGGTCACAAAAGATAAGCTACGATTCTCTTCTCAAGTGGAACTATAATGTTTATTTTGCTTACAGACCACATGGAAATTAAGAGCTCCTTTTCATGCAATCATAAAACCGGTGCATCTTTCAATTAAAAATGCTCGTCTACAATGCTTCTTAAGCGATATTATGTGGAATATCATTTAGCTGAACCACCTGAAGATCTGAGATAACATTTTCTGTTGATTTGACATCTACTCAATTTGATTCACTGAAGAACTATCTTATTGACAAATGAAGAGGCGACGCTGCTGATCTCTCCTCAAATGTCACACTGAAACTGGGGGGGGGGGATCACTTCTGGTGAAAGGTTACAAAGAATACAAGCATTTAAGTGAAAAGGCACTGAAGGTTTTATTGGCTTTTCCATATCTATATCTATATCTATTTGTAAAGGTGGATTTTCAACATTCACAACCACGCACCTTGGCAAAACACCGAATTAGGCAAAGTATCAGACAAATTCTATGATTTTAATACATCCCACTGATGAAATATGCTGTCATAGGCATGTTCACACAACCCATTGACCATAATCTATATATTAAAGATAAAAATTGAGTATTGTTAAAGCATATTTTATTGTTCTTTTTATTCCTTTTTAAAAATGTTCCTTTTTTGGAAAAAAGATTGGCATTGCATAGTCTAAAAAGGCTATCTTCCCAATGCTTCCTCACCCCAAAATTACCTCCTGCAGCCATTTCATACAGAAGTTGAGTGAAATGGGAAGAGACACAAGCCACGTAATATTCCAGATGGGAGCAATTATGGGCTAGACATTCTTCCTCACAAACAACTAACTGGAGTTAGAGAAAATGGGAACATAAAAATCAAGGAACTCTAAGCAATGAGTACCAATGAGCAATGGTACATATCTACCAACCAATGTATTATGGTCATCTAGTCTTTTTGGGATGACACAGGGGCTGGTCATCAGCTGGAGAAGCCCCCATGTCAAAACCTCATTGCAGACTGCAGTTGCTTCTCCTAGATGCCCCTTTGAGCTACCAGATGACTTAATGAAGACAGAGCCAAGAAGCCCCTCATGGAAATAACCATTGGGTGCCCAGACTTCCTCGAAACTCAAGCTTTCACATGACCCGGAAACCTAGGCTGAACACAGACCTTGCAATGGCCCCACTGAACAGTTTCTGAAGAAGTTCTGAAGACTGCAAATGGAATGATGGGATCCAAAGTTACCTTAAGCAGGAATCAACTGATGAAGACAGAGGCATTTATGAAGGACACAGTTTTTTACTTCAAACTCTACATACTGAAATCTAAGACGATGAAGGCCCTCAGCCCCCACCCCAACACTCTAGGAATTTGAATGGAAGGTGCCAACAGTTCTTCAGACAGAGCTTGTGGCAGCTGCAGTCACCTGGGTAGTTTTGATCTTCTTAAAAAGCAGTAAAACTCTGGATCCAGCTGTTTACCATATCTGCTTCAAGGGCATTTTTAAGGCCAAGAATCAGCATGTCTGAAATCTGACTGAGAGAAAATCTGTCCGCCTCTCCTGCCAATCAGAGGCCCTGAAAGAAGTCCGAACCCCAGGTCACATTGAACACGAAGAGCCAGAAGGATTCGTGTGGAACACTCCTGGAGTAGGGGGGTCACCATCCACCGACATCACCCCAAAACGGCATGAAATGTGGGTGGGGAGCAAAGGGGGGAAGAGAGAATGTGGGGCTGACGTGTGCAGGTGGAAAACAGGACATTTTGTTCATGAGACAGGTGTAAACAGATGATAATGATCAGGCTGAACAATACCGCAAGGTGAAAATTGCGTTTCTCACAAAAGGAGCCAAATGGGTCTGGATTATTATGTGAAAGGGGCAATTTCTTAGTGGAAAATTAGGTTTCGGTGACTCATGCCTGCAAGCCTATTGTGATGGGTTCTCATCCGCATCAGAGGCCGTTCAAAAATGGAGAACCTGCTAGAGTGAAGACTCTGTTCCCACAACTTCTTTTTTTTTCAGCTCTGACCTGAAACCAGAGGCAATTAAACTGATAACTGAGAGGTTCAAAGAAACACTTGAATCTCCGAATCAGAGAACATGACAGCTCACCTGTGTCCACAACTTGTACACAATGTGCTTTGGCATCAGCGCTGACAAGTGGGGATAGTTTAACTGGGAGCTGACTGGGAATTCTGGGAAGTGAAGTCCATGGGTCTTAAAAGTGTCCAAGGTTGGGAAACCCTGTCCTTAAGGCATAAAAATAAATCCAAGCTTTGGTAGGAAAAAATCCACCTGCGTGTTTCAAGACTTTCTTTCAATGGGTCCACTTTCCACCAGATGAATTTCCAGGTTAACTGCTGGATGAAACAAACGTGGATCTCTGATTTGGGGGCCACCCACTCAGTTCCCCTACAGTTCATGTGATTTCAGCATTTCCCACCTTCCTGACCACAGTTATCCACTACCTGAATCCAGCCACATCAAGCTTAGATTTATGACCTGCCAACTGTGTTGTGATTAGGTGTCATCCCTGTCTCTATGCTCCCCCTGATATTGATAGATAATATTCTATAGCAGGGCATTGTCTGACCTTTCAAAGGTTACAGCCAGTAGATACTCCAAAATCAATATGGATCTTATCTGTCACAACCCGCAAGAAAAACATTACCAGTGAGATTGGCCACTATGGATTCAGACCGAATGAAGAAAACACTTGGTGTGGAACCGTTTCCCCCCGTCCCCACCCTAATTCTGCTCTGAAGACCCAGTTTTTCATTTTTATTCCTTGCTGAAAGAAGAGAAATACGTTTTATAGTGAAGAGAAAATTTGTCTTTTATACTAGCTGACAAGCTCATGTTCTTGGATAACATTAAAAAATATGAACTGTGAGTTTCAACCGAGTATACATAACTATCCCAGTAATGCCAGGGAGGTTAAGAAAGGAAGAAACGCGAGGTACGTAAGTACATATATTCCTCGTACTGGGTCAGGGAGGAAAAAAAACCTGACCTACAGACTTTTCCAAAATAAATATTTCAGCCTTTTTAGATGACTAAAGAGGAAGGAAAAAGACAAAAAAGAAAACTGTCACTTCTTCAGCTGAAGGATCACCAAGACGTTGTCCTCTCTCTCCTGCAAGGGCCTTGCTTGCACGTCTGCACGTCCATGCTTGTGCCTTCAGGAAAAACAAAGGCAGGAACAATCTCCCACTTGCCATGAACAGAAGGAGATGGGCTGTAGCCCCCTCGGTCCCAGAAATAGGCCATGATTCTACTGGGAGAACAAATGAACCAGAAACCAAACTACCTTTAGCCATGAGAGACTAAGTGAAGAAAAGCAATGGCAGCCATCGGGGAAGGTTTGCTTCTATGCATCAGAAAAGAGCAACTGATTAAAAATCATGCAGCTCCCAGCCCAGGGGAAGCAGAATTTGCTCCAATACTTTTCTGTTTCTGAGGGAAAAAGGAGCCAGTGGCAGAAAAGACAAGATTAAATATCCACTTATACTTTTACAGAGGCAAGTATGGTTGCCTCCAAGACTTCCCACCGGCAGACATAATTGCAAGTCACAGGAGGACTCCCACGTGCTAAGTCTTGTGCCTGCAAATACGTTTTTGAAAATTCAGTTGAGAAACAGATCAGCAGCTAGATCTGAGGAGCACAGAGGAGCAACTGAGCACCCAACGGGCAACTGAAATTTTCCAGTAAGCCATTCAACAATGCACACAGAGGTCATCAGCCAAGATCCAAAGCCAGGTGTGGTCAGAAAAGATTAATGGTAATTTTCATTTAAGGATCTCATTTTGCTCTTTTCTCACCAAAAGGGCACCAAGATGAAGGGCTGAGGCGGAGATTACGGTTCCTAGTCCCAAGAAAAAACACCATTTGTCGAGGACTCCATCCCCAAAAGACTATGGCTACCTACCACGGAGAGATTACAACTTTTCTGTCTCATCTACGACTTTACAATATTGGTACCTGAAGGCATTTCATTCCCTTGCAACATAGAATTGGGTTGGAAATACCAACTGGATTATATTTGAAATTCAACTGGGAAACATGAACAAAGAATCAGCATCAATTCTGGCAAGAACCCGTTCTTTGTTCCTCCAAAGGATAAAGAAAATCACAAACCCACAAAGGACGGATCTTCAGTGGACCCAGCTGGTAGAACTCTTTAGGGGAAAGGAAATGGTGATAAGAGAGTACCCTAAACTCGGCTGGTTGGCGTCCTGAATGCTCCAGCATTTTAGCAGTGTAACAGAGTTGGAAGGCACCTTGGAGTCCAACCCCCTGCTCAAGCAGGAGACCCTATGCCATTTTCGACAAATGGTTGTCCACTCCCTTTTTAAAAGCCTCCAATGTTGGAGCACCCATCTTACCACAGACCCCATTTGTGCACATCCCTACAGTAAAGAAGAATGACTGAGTGGGCAACTGCATCTCCAGAACAACCCAGAGCGGCTCTTTCTGTGGCTCATGCGCTGGACGTTATCTAAGGTGGCCTTCTGAAGACTAGAAACAGGCAACTCAGAACAGAAGATCTACCGAAGGGGAAGGCAGGACACCCCAAGAAAGGGGCGGAGAAGAACAGCTATCCTCTTTAGCCTATCGCCATCAAGGCATGTTTTTAATCCTCATTAGGATCTATCTTTTACCCATCTGAACCTATTCAGATTTTCTGCATTTTACCTTGGAGTAAAAGGTAAAATACAGAGATGACAACAGAACACAGGTATCTTCCTAGTGTTTTGAACCAGCACTCGAAGAGTTACAGCACAGGAACGGTGATCTAACATCTCAGAGGGCAAATAAAGGAAAGAAAGAATTCAACACAAACACACACAGGCTGGATGTCCAGCCCCCACATTGTGGCCCCTGCAGATAAGGAGAAGCAGCACTTTTCAGAGGAATACCCAGAGAGTTTACATCGGTAGCACAAAGCAGTTTAACACCACAACTCAGGGACTCCGTGCAGCCCCTTATTTACCCCAGCATGCATGTTTTGTGTTTTCTTCCAATGTTTGGTTAACATAGGACAGTAAGCATTTGGGGGGGGGGGCTGGAGAGGAGGGAGGCAGGGAAGAGAAGGGCAGGAGGCCTGGATGTGCAGGCTGGCATCTCTGCAATGTCAGTTTCGTTTTTTCTCCAGAATTTAAAGCTCTGTCAGCCTCCCACTTGCAGGGATACAACTTAATGAGAAATCCTGTCAGGCCGGCTCCTTTGTCAGCCAGGATGAATCCCTAAGTTGGCTTTGTCAAGGAAGTCGCCAGAACTACAAAACACTGCCGAGGCGCTGGATGCTTCTTCCAAAGGTCAGAATGAATATTGATGCTGCACAGTCAGAAAAAGAGAGGATGCTATTTGACTGTTCTTCCTTTCCCTTTGGAGAAAGGGATGGGGAGACGGCAGGCCCTTCAAAGGACACCCCCCCCCCTTCCTGGAAGCTCAATTGGGCTTTTAAGATAAAAGACCCTTTATCAGCCACAGGTACCAATCAATCAATCAACTTTATTACAGTCATTGATCAATTCTAAAAAGAAGACCAATTCTGAGACAACAGATAAAAATCGAAAGAAAACCAAATAATAGAAAATTGATGTGGTCAAAGGGTTGTGTATTTTACAAAAATAATAGAACAAAATTTAGATGCATTCTATGAAATAAAATCCCAACTCAAGGCTATAATCAGCAAGTCCACACATTCAGAAAGGCAAGCCTTTTCTTAAATCACCCTTTTAACATTGTTAAAGCTGATGAATGTTGCTGGCATAAAGTCTTCTGCTCCTTCCTCATCTTTCAAAACCAAAACATCTTTATTTCAGGTAGCAGCTCAAGCCTGAACGTTGGTAAAAATGCAGTTTTTCTTTAGGAAATCTTCTGTTCTGTCAATACTTTATTATATCTGCTTTAAAAATGATTAAACTGTGCCATCCAAAGCACTGGGGGAAAATACAATTAAGGTGCAATATGGTCTGTCAAAGTAATGCAGGAGTCTCATCATAGGAAATTAATGGGAGAAGATTCCCACGTGAAGGTCTGCCTCGTTACGTTTCTCATGTGTTTTTAATTGATTTGCTTATTGTGATTTTTGTATCTTTTTGTGCTGTTGTGTTAGCCACCTCAGGCATCACTGAAGTGGAATGGCAGGATGTAAATTCTATAAAACCAGCATAACATTAATCCTGTTTCACCACAAAACAGGGTGCACACTACCAGTGTTGGTGTCTCTTTTCCATCAAGTCTTTTCTCCTCTATTCAAAACTGTTCAACCTCAGAAAAGGGCTAGCTCTTCCCAAGAGCGACTCAGAAACAGGATGGACCCTATCCAAAGGATTACAATCAAATGGTTGCCAGGATTGATGGGGAAGAGACTGATGGTTATTTGGGGAGGTGATTAAAAACCCTGACTGGATGGGCCTAGTGAATTAAATTTAATATAGGCTGTTAAACTCCCAATGGATGTGGCTTCTCCAGCTGATGGGAGAGGTCAGGCTGGTCTCCTCTTTGCCCGGATGAAAAGGCAGCTGAGTCTCGGTAGCCCTCGGCCACCAGAAGATGGATGGGTCCCAAATACATGGACGTTCTCCTGGGGGCTCCTCACACTCCAAGTAAGATACCAACACCCACATATTTGCCTGCTGCACCCCTTCCAAAATCATATGAGCAAATGAACTTGTTAAGATTCTGCAGTTCTGCATTAGGGGCTCTGCTGAATAGAGAAGGGGGGGGAGAGACTGTGCCAATCAAACAGCCATGATTAAAGCCTACTAATTTAAATTTTTAATGAACCAAACACCAAAAGCGCAGGAGAACATCTTATACTAGATTAACTGAAATTCATTAGCATTCCACTGGCTTGTGAGACCCTCGGAGCTTTCTCAGAATACAGATGGGTACAGCTTCCAAGGCAAGGCTCCAGACACTGGCTGGGTTCCTCACCACATTTCTTCTGCTAGTAAATACTCTTTGGGACACCCATTCCCACACCCTCCCTCCCTCCCTCCCTCCCTCTCTCACACACACATACACAGGAAGGATCTGAGCCAGGTACAACTGACAAAGGTGTCACCTTTTCTGGTTTGCAAAGAGAAACTGATCAGTGGCCTCAGAATAGAAAGAGTTGGCAAGAAGTGACAGAACCAGTGGTGGGATTCAAATAGGTGAACAACGGGTTCTCTGTGTGGATGCCGCTTCCAGAAGTCCATTCTGGGCCTGGGCCAACAAAAAATTAGCTACCGGTTCTGCCGAAGTGGTACGAAACCAGCTGAATCCCACCACTGGACAGAACGCTCCGTGTTCTTCATCAGTAGAGCAAAGGAAGGCAACGCTGGACATTTTTTGTCACCAATGAAAAGACACAGACAGGAAGAGAAAGGATGCGGCTTTCCTGCCTCAGCAGCAACTGAGAAGTCAACTGGGCTGACAAGACTGATCTGGAAGATCTCTGAGACCTGAAGACCTCTAAGACTTTCAGAGGAAGGCAAGCAGGAACCCTCTGTAGATCATACCCTCTGCTCCAGGCCTTTGAAGCTAGCAGAGAATCTAGATTAATCCATATTATAAGTCCCTAGACTCACCTCAACAATTCTGTTCTTAATTCTTAGGAACAGAATCCACCAGTCAAGCCTTATTATCTGCGTCCTTAAGCTAAGAATAATTTGCAACATGTATACTCAATCTGCAATCAGTTTCTTCTCATGCGTGGCCTAGACGCCTCCCAATGTTCAAAATTAGATGCATGTCATGGGTTGCAGCACCCCGAGCTGGAGACGATGCCCCTGAAAAGGGCCACAACTTCTCCTACTTTGCAGAGTTCTTTTTGGCAGAGCCTCAACACTAGGAAGAAAGCAAGTACAAAGAAACAAGAGGACTTTAAAAATCAGGCTGGGCGGTGATGAACGGAAGCTTCAAAGTCCATCCATTCATACGTTTTAAGCTCCTGTTGTGATTTGATTTATTCCTATGATAAAGGCTACATAAAGCTATTTTGTTGTATTTATTATTTGAGAGAGGATGGGAAAATGTTGATTTAGTCCTCCACCTGCCAGAGCTGAAGTTATAAATGTAGGAGGGAGATTGATGCAGGGGTCTTACATATTAAACTACTCACAATACAATTTGGTTTTTCCAATACACAGAGGACACAAAAAGAGCTGTTCTCTGCTGGGAGGAAGGAAGGAAGGAAGGAAGGAAGGAAGGAAGGAAGGAAGGAAGGAAGGAAGGAAGGAAGGAAGGAAGGAAGGAAGGAAGGAAGGAAGGAAGGAAGGAAGGAAGGAAGGAAGGAAGGAATGGATGGATTTTCCTGAGCTTGGGGTTTTCCAGATGCAACAGACATCAAATCTTATAATCCCAAAGTATCACAGTGCAGTTAACTGGGGACAGCAGTTCATGGATGAGAAGAACAGAATTCTAGTCAACCAAACAAAACCCCACAATAATTATTAAACCTTTAAGAGAAAGCTGGATGTGTCTAGAGCAGCAGCCCCCAACCTTTTGGGCACCAGGGGCCGGTTCCGTGGAGAGGTTTTTCTGTGGACCGGAGGGGGGGGGCTGGTCTCGCATGCTGTCTGCATCCCGCGGAAGGGGCTTTGCTTGTTTGCGCTGCCCAGTTTCTGGCATGCTGCGGCCCGGTGCCAGTCCACGGACCGGGGGTTGGGGACCTCTGGTCTGGAGGTACACTCGGCCAAGGGCAGAGAAGTACGCCAAAGAGGGTTTTTGGACACTGTCATGTGGCTCATGTGCCCATGCTCATGAACAGCAGTGTGATCCTGGGCAAGCCAGCTTTGTCCTGTAGTGTTAAACTTCACAACTAGAAAGGGTACACAGACAAAAAAGCCAGCTTTGGTCTTCTCAGCACAGGAGCCACGAGGAGACGCTAGAAGGGGAAAGCAGATCATGAGGCTTCATCAAGAAGCTTTCTATCTTACCAGGAGTGGCCATCTAGGATGTCCACCCATGGACTGGCTGGGGAATTCTGGGAGTTGAAGTCCACAGGTCTTAAAGTTGCCAAGGTTGGACACCTCTGATCTAGAGGGTTATTCCTGGTGAGATAGACAAGCACCAGTTCATAGACCAGCACCATGGAGCATTGTGGAGTGGAACCTGGTGACCTTCACACAAAACTTCGAACACTGAAAGCCTGCTTGGAAGATGCAAGCACCGCTGGAAGATGTGCACATCATGGTAGGACAACTGCCAGAGGCGATGTCTGCAGTGTATGGTCTGTCAATCATTAAAGAATGCAGAATTTCCAGTGCAACGCCCTTTTCAATCCAGTTTTCCAACATACGGCAATAATTTACCCATTACCACCGGCTTTGCCACCCAGTGGGAAGGACATTCCTGCTCCTCCTTTGCCAGGATGCAGAAAACCTCCCAGGAAGAAATGCCTGGCTGCTCCTGTTAATATGGAAGAGGGATCACTTGGCTAAACAAAGAGAGAAGACGGGGACGGCAGAAAAATCTAGAAGCAGCCCCCCCCCATAGACAGGTGCCAACTACAGTCAAGGGGAAGGAAATGGGCCTTGCATTTCAAAGCATCGGGGGGCTCTTGAGCCTTCATTCACCAATTATGGAAAGAAACTACAGGTAGTCTCGACTTATGACAACTGAGCTCAAAATTTCGGTTGCTAAGGGAGACACTTGCGACCATCAACGAGACAGTTGTCAAGCATCCGAATTCTGATCACATGACCATGGGGATGGTGCAACAGCCGTAAGAGTGAAAAACTGTCATAAGTCACTTTTTTCAGTGCTGTTGTAAATTCAAACAGTCACTAAACAAATCGTTGTAAATCAAGGACTATCTGAATTCTGAAGAAGATCAAAAGGAAGGACCAAATTATTTCGTATGTACAAAAACAGGAGTGCCCATTTCACGTTGGAACTCTGGTGATGCTGATGCATTTCTGGATTGAATTAGACCCCGGCATTTTTTATTTTATGTTATTTTATTTCACTTTATTTTATTCTAGCTGCACTGCAAAACCAAGCAGCACTTCCCTTTGGTAAACCTGATACGCTAAACTGTGTTTAGTTTTTAATTAAGCCTTTTTGCTCGTATTCTAAGAAATGTGGAGGCCTTGGGGTTTAAATGGTGGTTTTAAGCCAAGTATATGGTAAATGCCTTTTTGCATGCACCACCATTAAATATAATTACGCAGTGGGTAAAACACGTGCCACTCCAGAAATGTCATTTGGTTTTACAGTTATAAACTCATCAACATTTATCAAAACAGCGCCTGAAGACAAGAAAAAAAAAGAACTGACTACAGCAAGAGACTTACATTCTCGTCCGTCTTTGAAAAAGCAGGCTTTAAGGCAAAACAAGACAGCAAAGGAAAAAAGGCTTCACATTTCATATTCTCATCTCCTTGACTGAAATGTTAATTCCCTCTTACAGGTCTGAATGCAGCAAAGGAAAGGAATATTACATTGATGACATCCTCCTTGAAGGACAGAGGGGAGCCCAGAAGAGGAATCTGCAAAGGCCACCCAACACACCCAAACAAAGATGGAGACCCGGTTCCAAAAGGAAGCTGGGCATGACCGGTTTCCATGACCAGAAATCTCACCGCGTGGCTCTCTGCCCCTGGACCTGAGTGCGGAATCCCCTCGTTCATCGGGGACTCCGATGGCCGTGGGCAAGGCTTGCTCTTAGTCTGAGACACATTTAAGGGACCAGCCAAAGCATACGCCATCCTTGTCCATTCAGAACTACAGAATAACAGAGTTGGAAGGAACCTTGGAGGTCTTCTAGTCCAACCCCCTGCTCAGGCAGGAAGCCCTCCACCATTTTAGACAGATAGTAGTCCAATCTCTTTTTAGAAACCTCCAATGATGGAGCATCCACAACTTCTGGAGGGCAGCCGTTCCGTTGATGAATTGTTCTCACTGTCAGGAAATTTCTCCTTAGTTGCTTCTCTCCTTGATTAGTTTCCATCCTGTCCTGCCTTCTGGGGCTTTGGGGAAGGAAGAGATTTACCTGCCTCCTCTCTGTGGCAGCCCCTCAAACATTGGAGGACGGCTATCATGTCATCCCTGATCCTTCTTTTCATTCAACTTGACATGCCCTATTCCTACAACTGTATGTTTTAGCCTCCAGTCCCCATTCTAACAGCAAAGTCAGGAGCCAAGGACATGTCAGTTTGCAACTAGGAGGATGCATCCTTGTGTCCCCACCACAACCAGGAGGAGCAACTCAGTCACTAAGCTAAATGGCCGCTAAGTCAACCCACAACCGTGCTTACAATCTTCAGCTTTCCTTTGCTTTACAGGCCTACAAAGGTTGTCCATGCTAGGAAGTTGCTTCTTCATTACTGACATAACTGCGAATGGTCGCTAAACGAGGCAGTTGCTAAAAGAGGACCACCTGTAAACTTAGGGCCTTGTGAGCTTCTAGAAGTCACAGAATATGTTTATAGCTCCTTCTAGAGGAACGTGGAAAACCAAGAGCCCAAGATGGCAACCCCACGAAGCGGGTCTCACACACAAACGTGGACCCCATCCTCATAAGCAAGAGCTATTCACCTATTTTTAAATACACAGAGAAAGACACCAAGTGGACGAGCCCACGGGTCTGTTTCGTAGCCCTCTGTGCAAAGCATCTGAAGGAATATTTTGCAAAGCAGGTTGGCACGAGCAAAGCAGCGGTGTGCAGCTTGTGCCCATCTGCTTGGCATCCCTTTGCATCGCTGCACAGCCCCAGGGCTTAATAACTGTCTGCTTCCCTTGTTTACTGGCTAAGATGCAGCCTCAAGACTGTGGCGGTGAATCGGAAAGCAGGAGCTTTAAAAGGGTGATGCCCAACTTGAGACTTTCCCTTTTTAGATCGACCTTGATCACCCGGGGAGATGTGTAGCCCAGAAGAAGAAAACAGCTGGAGGAGAGAAGCAAGATTCACTTCTTGGCTGGGAACTCTTTGTGAATATTTGTGGATTAATACAGAAATAAAAATAATAGTGAGTCACATGCAATATGCCACCCCCAGAACATCTGGCAATGAAATCATTCTGCTAAAGCTGCTCCAGGCTGAAAGGGGAGAGGTTTCAGACAGAAGCAGCCTCTTTGCTGGACTCTGAAAGGGTTCAAGGTGGGATCAGTGGGAATCTAGCCATCAGCTTCAGCCTTCCCCATTTCACTCCTTCGGCTGCTAAGCATTTTCTTTCTTAGAAGAAACATCTACCCAGGGTCACCAGGTCCACAAAGAAAGCTAGCAGATATCATGAAGCCAGGAGTTTAATCTCACTGAACCTGTTTTGCACTGCTAGTTTAACCTCTCTCTGCAAACTAATAAAATAAAAAAAAATGGAAGAGAAAGGAAAACAAGAGTTCATGTTTGTATATCCAGACTTCGTGTCCCGTCGTGACTATGCAGTTCTACTAACAGCATCGCCTGTCTAGAAATGCCGCTCAATTCCCACAGTCAGAGCTAGACCAGGCCTTGGAAGCCTCCTAGAAACACTTCTAGAGCAATTTCCTTCTGGATACAAGAAATGCAGAAGAGAGTGACTCCCTTCCCCAAGAGATGGACTATCCTATCTCTTCTTGAAGACTAACCCCCACCGATGGGAATTACCTAGGAACTGGGGAGGGAAGCTGCCCTGGAAAATTGGATCTATTGTCCCGGTATTTCTCCTAAAAACTGGCTCCAAATATGGCCATTGATCCATTCACTAACTCTGGGCCACTTACAGGCTATGATATGTTGTTAATTAAACTTGTATGCTGCCCAACTCTCAATGGTTCTGGGTGCCTTCTGATTTATCTATCATTTACTGTTCATTTATGCTTCTTGGGTTTTTCTGTAACCGCAGCAACCCTGATCTTCTCCTCCTCTTTTCCTCAACTTCCCTTCCTCTGGAGATCTCCCAGCATCTTCTTAATAGAGTCGAAGCCTTTTGGAGAAGCCATCCATTCTTGGCAAAAGGGGCGCCCCTAGACGGGTTTTGAAGGGTTTTCTCCTCCTGCCAAAACGGACCACCGGCACCCGCCCTAGACCTCATCAAGCGTCTCTTGGAACTTTCATTGTGCTTGCGGTTCATTCACCTCTAAACCATGACTGGGCCTCCAAAAACGAAAGACACATCATGGCTTGCACAATAAATGAGGTGTCAAGGTTACCCTTCGCTTTATTTGTGGGCGACCGTTGTTTATTTTATTTATTGGAGTTTATTTTAGAGAGGAGCCCAAGAGGGTCTCTTTGCAAAGAGCCAAACAGAAGAACCCTCCATCAGAAGACAATGGAGACACCCCTGTTTAAAGTTCAACATTCCTTCTTTTTATCCAGCTGAAAGTCATATTTAAAAAAAAAAAAAACAACTCCTCACTGAGCTTATTAGAGGCAATTTTCAATTTATTCTACCTTCTCGGAGCCATGCGGCATTTAAAACACAGGCAGTTATCCATTTCATGAACAAAAGTGGAAGAAGATTACTTATCTGCATTAACTGTGTTTAATTTCAGGGCTTTCTGACTCATAACTTTAAAATGAAGAAAAGAGAAAAGAAATATATAACTGTTCTTTCTTTTAAAAAAACCTTACAGCTTCTATGCAGCGATTATATAATGTGTCAAAGGATGCTTTAATTCTCGCTCTTAGAGGTTAAGGAATGGCTATTGTGGAGCAGCTGAGACATTCTCGCTCAACCCATTTGACATTTCAGGTGTAGTGTGTGCTTATTAAACAAGAGACTGGCAAGGCAGCAGGAATTAGGGGATCCACTGATCACGGCAACGGCTGGCAGTCCCTCCGCAAGGTGGTTTGGCAGCATAGGGGGTGACAGGGGCAGAGAAATCAGGTTCACCACCAGGGTCACATCACTGCATGCCTGTCAGGTTGCTACACCTTCACAAGGGCATTGCAGAACTGGCAAATTCAGGAAAGAAGGCACCCACAAGCAGCACCCCAAGCTCCAGGCGATGACACGCTGACAGAAATATCTAAACTCATGCATGATTCAGAGAAATGGAGGGGGAAGATTTGGTTCCTCCGCTGATCGTGCCAAAACCCAGCGGAAGTCAGATAGGAAGGACTTCTTTCCACAGCACCGGTCTCACTAGTTCCTAGTCTGTCGCAACGACTGCCCACCTGGGCAGCTTGAAAAGGGGGACGGACTCACAAATGGAGGAAGAGAGCCAAGGCTACTTTCTTTCATGTTGCTACATTGTGTTGATAGGCCTCAGCCCACCAGCGCTAAGAAAGTTGCATCTGCCTCGTGTCCTGCTTGTGAGCTTCTCCGGGCATTGTTTTGTTTGCAGAAACAGGATTCTGGGCCAGCCAGGTCTCAGCTGCATCTAACACGGGACTCCAAAGACAGTCAACATCTCATAGCAGAGCAGTGAGAAGTCAATGTGAAGATGGCGCCTCTTTGTCTTCCAGTAATTCACAGTCGTGAATGAGGTCTTACTAGAGGGTGCATTGTTACAACAGACGCATGAATTGTGAGGTTTTCTGGGCCTGCTGCTTTTTACCGCTTCCTAGTGTAGAAACGGGATTCTGCTGTACCCGAGAAGGGCAGCTGCAGACCCAGAGCATCTTCAGGAACAGCTGCACACGTTGACCCAGCATCCATCGAGAGGAAAGGGTTACTTCAGATGGGGAGAACAGCCAAAAGGAAGGCCAGACCTTGGAAACGAGAAGAAGCTACAGCGCAATGTACAGAATTAAAGTGGCCACTCGTGACATCTGCAAACTGCCAGCAGCCACTTAATATAATCAACTTTCAGATGGAACGATGAATCAGGACAAGCTCACTTTCAATAAAATGACAGGAAATGCCAGCTGCTTTTTGCTGTATTACAGTTGCAGAAACGGCGTCTGGCGCAAGGAGGCAATTCAGTCGAAGGGCACCGTGGAACAGGAGCTTGCAAATCACGAAGCCATTTGCAGCTCCAGTAGGATGCTCTGCCCAGGTTCTTCAGGAGCAAAAACTGGAACTTGGAAGGAGGAAGGGCGGAAGGAATCGCACACTTTTTAAAAATAATGGTACTATGTTATTTTTAAAAGAAGACAAAAATGATGTAAAGTAAGAAAGGAAAGAGAAAGAGAAAGAGATCAAAGCTAAAAATTCAAGAAGTGGGGGAGGAAGTAAGGCCGGCTGGGGAATTCTGGGAGTGGGCACCCACACATCTTAAAGTTGTCACTGGTCTAGGCAATTTCTCTAGTAGCATATGCTAACAATACATCATTTTCACACACTTTACAGGAATTTATTATGTTACACTTTTGCAGGTTCTCCCCAGTCTTCCCAAGCCCCCTCAGGGCTACATATTCCAGAGTTCCCCTGGGAATTATTGAGTTAATCCCAACCTCCCTGTAGGCCTGGAGGTTATCCAAGACTCTTCCTCCCCAGAGGCCTCCAACTCATGATCCTGTAATAGTTTTCTGAGGTCCACAACAGTAATTTGTAGGGCTGAAAACACAAACCAGAAAGTCACACTGCTGAGTGTTATGCCAACCTGCAGGCTGGGAGGATCGACCTGCCCGGTGACCGCCCAACAAGAGGGGGGACAGCTCTCGTGCCAAGCACCCCTTCCATCCCCCATGATGGGCACTGCTTCTGAGGCAGCATCGCATCCTCTCGGCAAGGGAGAGAGGCAGGAGAGGCAGGGCCAGGGAAGACCGGCCAGCAGAGCGAGACACGCTTCTCACCCTGATCAGGATTTAGAGGTTCCGCAAGAGAGTCAGCTTGCACCACCTCACAGGACAGGGGCCTCCTCCTACTCTTGGCACTAAATATGGGGGAGGAAATGGTCCAGGCATTGACTCCTTACTTTTAGTTTCTCAACTAAACGTAGAGGGCCTGTGGGGTGCTTGATGCCCTCTGAGCTTGGTTGTTTTCTTGCAGACGTTTCAATACCCAGCTAGGCAACCTCATCAGGGCTAGACCTGTGAGAATGCTTCTGTCTTAACCCTAACCCTAACCCTAACCAACACAATGACCAAGAGCTCTGAGAAGCTTGTTTGGTGGATTATCAGTGGCTACAGATGGCCAGGGAAAGCTACGGAAGGCTGAGGCTGACCCGGAGGGAGGAGATGTGGACCACCAGGGTCGGCCAGACCCCCCCCCCCCGCACCTGCTCTTCTAGTCCATGAGCAAGAAAGAGAACTGGGAAAAGTCAGAGCTGAGCAAGAAGGAAGGAGAACAAGATCAGCAGCTCTTAATGGGATGGTTTGCCTAGATTAAATCCTCCTACACACCATCTCGGAACAAATGTTACACAACAACCCAGGAACGAAGCCAAAGACGGGTGTTCTGCCTAATGAAAAACGCCGCCAGTGAAGCAGCCAAAGTGAAATGGCTGTTCAGCAACTCAGCTTCCCAATAAAGATAACAAATGCACGTTTGTTGACAGGGTCTGATTTTCCTCGGTTTCATAATTTTTCACTCTAATTAGAGATTTTCCTGTCAATATTGTGGCTCTCAGGCTAATTCTCGGGCAGCACTCTTGCCAAGTGGTGCTTCAGGCCCCTCCCGATCGGGGGGTCAGAGCCTCACGCCCAGGAAAAGCAGCCGGGAGAGACACGGGGACTCCGGGCCTTTCTCCGCCTCCTTGAAAGGAATCGCCCAAAGCCGGGACTTCGCATCAGGGGCGGTCATTCGGTCAATGGCTCGATGGGAAAGATACATTTGGGACACGTCTAGGTAGCCTGGCTGTACTGGTGCAGCTTGGTCCCCAGCCTCAAAAGCCAGACCGTGGCCGGCCCATTACTTTATGTGTTGCCATATTTCTACTCCAACGATCCATCCTGCAGGGGTAATTATTAAGCATTTATGATTTTTTTCCTCACTGTTGATGCTCGGGCTAATAATTCCTTTCCAGAATTCCACGCTAATGAAAAATTCATGCCAACCTCTCATGGCCTGAACTAACAGGAAAGGTCATGGGAGCAAGAACACCAGCTGAACTGAGTGGCATCCCTGATCCCAGTAAGAGATCGCCCCGGATCCCACATCCCTGCAGACAGCTGCTCAGACTCCCCAACGGGAAGGGAAGCAAACCACCTCTGGAGCCAGTTGGTTCCTCATTGTCCACCTCTTTCTGGAAGAGCCAATTTCCTGCAATGTTAGGCCAAAATCTACTCCTGCCATTTTCTTTCGTGAGCTTTCGTCCTGCCTCTGGCCCAGCTGCAAAACACCACAACTGAAGGTAGTGATCTTAACTGCTCTTAGTCTTCTCTTCTCCGGGTGCAACCTAGCTAGCTCTCTTTCCTTCTAGGATGTAGTTTTCTGCCACTTCACCCATCTGGTTATCTTCTAAATCCTTCTCTGGATTTGGTTCACGTTATCATACTTCCATTTTAAAACAGCAATTCTTGGTGCTGAGGACTGTAGATTAGAAGTGGCACAAAGAGTAAACACACCTCACCGCTGGGAAAGGTAAGCTGGGATCTCAATTGTTCGCCACACAATTCAGCTGTCCGTTCTGTGTGCCTGTCGTCCTGTAAGGGCCCAAACCAGGGGTCTTTATAATAAGTAGGGACCAAAGTGGCTCTGTTCACAGCTGTCACTTTCCCATCCCTGGGCTGGATGGATGAAAGAAGGCTGAAGCTGGGAAGGTGTTTTCACCACCAATAGCCAGCTCTCAGATGACGACGATGGGGCTAAAAAGCGTCTCTTTCAGGAATAAAGGACGTGTCCAATTCTGTGCAGTCTGTTTAACTGAAAAACTAACTCTAATTGCTTTTGCCAAAGCCAAACAATCATTCTAGAAATCTCCATCACGGAATCAGTAAAGAAATGCACAGCTCCGGGGCGCCTCCATCTCCAACTGCTCAAGATGAAGGAGCCTTCAGCAAAAGGACAGGTTTAGATCATGGATCCTCGATCTGATTTTAGATGTGCAGCCAGCTGATGAAGAGTCGGTTGGGTTGCGGTGAGGATGGTCTTTTGTGATTATGAAACAAGCATCTGAGGTTCTAAGATTGCTGAGTTTTCTGAAAAAGGTGGTCCTGCCTGGCTCTGGAGACCTTCACCTGGTCCCCTTGCTTCCTCTCCTTATGTTGAGCAAGGACAGTGTTCTCTGCTGGGCCACCTGCCAATTCTGATCCACTGATAAGATAAATTGGGAAATAACAATGTTGTTGTGCAAATTGAAGCAAGGGGGGGGGGTGGAGAAACCAGAACTGAATGCAAATACCTAAAGAGCTGTTCCGAGTACTGTAATTGCTCTAAAGAGAAGATTAGCACCAGGCACATTTTTACAACCATAATTTAACTTACAGGAGGCTCCAGTATTTCCTCCTCCTCCTTTTCTCCTGCAACAGATAAGCTAATCATTGTATTCCTTCCTCCAGAGTTTTGCCAAAAGAGAAATCTTTTTCTGGAAGCAATATCATTTTGCCTTTGAAAAGATACAAAAAAGACTAATGCATGAAATAAAATTTGGATTCAGTTACTAAAAGCACCAACCTGCTTATCAATCTGAAAGCAGCATCTTTAAAGGTCAGGAAAGAATGAAAATCAGATACTCCTTCCCATTCCCGGCAAACAGGGGCTCCCTGCTCAGAAAGCCTCACTAACGTGACCTTTCCCTGACAAAGAGAGCAGGTCTCTCACAGACTCACTGCCAGCCCCCTTCGCAAAGTAAATGCGCCCAAATGGCACTATTGCACACTTCCTAGCACTCCCCCCCCAAAAGCACCTTCTGTACATTTTCCAGAGTATAGGTTGTTTTGGGATAGCAAACACAGCTCTGTCCGAATATTAACGTTTACCTCTGGTGGAAATGCTGGCTGCAATTAATTTCTTCATTATGGGTTGGCCAGGACGTTCAGCTCCACTTCTTCCCAACATGTAGGACCCACAGATGTGGCACAAGGTGGGAGCCACAAGGAAAGGGGCTGATTAAAATTGTACGGATGTCAGGCCCCAAACCCAAAATGACACACGAGATTCTTCCAAGCTGAGTTCTCTATTGTCTCACACCTGTAGACAAAATCTTGCCAGACTGAAGACTCTACATCTGCACCTACGATATACTTTAAGAATTATTAGGAAGGGGCCGTCCCCCCCCCTTCTCTCACATGTAACATCCTGACTGAGTCGCCTCTTACTGCTATGGATTGCACTCCTCAGTCCTGGCAATCGACCTCCTTACTACATTCCATCACAACAGAGACATCCCATCCGAGAACATTCACCCCTGGAGCATCAACTGGACTCACAGAAGTTGCCTGTTCCCAACTCCACGTCCCATCTTGGTCCCGCCTGGCTAGGATGGCCTCCAGAGATGCGAGCACCATTCTCCGCTGCCTGCTCCCAGTCCACAGCAGCCACAGCAGAAAGAAAAGCAGGCACGGAAGAAAGGAAGGTGTTGGCTGCCTCCTCCTCAACTCTGGAACCAGAGACTTGCGAAGGAGAAGAAGCGGAGCCACTCCAGCAGCTCTTTTCTTACCAAACCTGCCCATGGAGTGATCCCACCCAGGAGAAGGAAATGCAGGGCTATCTACAAACCACGAGGAAACTGATGGTTCATGTGGGGGTGCCTGGTTGTGCCTTGCCCAGCACGGACTCTTTCGGAAGGAGGACAGCAGCCCAGCTCCTCCTAGCAAAGTCTCGCCACCTTTTGGGAGAAGAGATGGCTGTCTGGCTTAATTACCTTTTCTGAGACAGATGGCCAGTCTTGCTCAGAAAACTTTCCTTCTGGAGTCAACAAGTCGCCTCATCTTGTGTGCAAATTGAGCTCCATATGTCTGTGAATAATTGACTGAAAGATCAGTCGTCCCAACCGACTGGATACATTCACACATCGGGGCGAAAAAAGGCCTGGCAAGGAATGGAAATTTTGCAAAAAGCCCCAGAGCTTTCTTCTGCTGCGGCTTCGCCTCTCTCAGAACCAGCTGCATTGTTATCCACTTCTGCCAATTCTTGGTGGCTGCATTTGGGTCTTTAAATACCATCTTGGCAGCCCGTTGCAAGTCAGGTTGGTCAGCTCTCCTGGCCTCACCTGCGGACAGGTCTTCCCGGAGGAAGCCACTGGGGTAGAGACCTCCTCTCTTTCAGCGATGGAGGCTGTTCCTGGCCAAGTGTGCAGGACTGTGTCAAGCTTGGAACCCTTTGGGAAGGCTGCGGCTGGGCCAGCTCCATCTCAAGAGAGGTCAGAAAACCTCACAGGCTTCATTATCACCGGCACTTTCTTAAAAGGGGGGCATTTTCTTCAGAAAAGCAAGCAAACTAGGGTGCTCAAGTGAAGAACTGCTGCTATCCCAGAAATGTGACCCAAAACCTCTCAAGGGCTGCACCTCCCCAGATGTCTGGAGAGATGCTTTTGTAGGTCTATCCCAAACATCTGTACCCTGAATTGTGTTAGATATTTTGAAAGTAGGACAACGGTGCCCAGGTGGCAAACACAAAACTGGGAGATGTGGTATCCCTGAACTATGAAACCTCCAGAACTCAGTAGGGTAAAGCATCACAAACAGTTAAGGTTCGGGGACATCATGCTTGGTTACCTCTATGTTTTTGTATAAGGCAAAGACCTTTGTAGATATTTCAAAGCATCTGTTTGTGCTTCTTGCTTTAGCATAATTTTCAGTTCAGTATGATAAATTCGGTATGATTCTTGCTGGAGCTGGCGTGTCCCACGGAGCAAAATCTCAGAAGAACAAGATACCTTCAGAAAAACTCCATCAACTTTGTCATCAGTCCCACTGGTGGACGTGAGAAAGAGCATGGAGAGACAGACACGTTTGCTTGAGTTGTTTGGCATGAGAGGACATAACAAATCTCAACAACACCAACAACTCTTCATTCATACAGAAATGGAAGCTTCCTTGCTTGGGTTGGGAAATGTTATACCAAGCCTGGAATGAAATAACATTCGGCTTAATATTTAAACACTTACAGGCAAAAAAAGAGACACGTTTAGGAATAATCTGTTGCATAAAACCCCTCATAATTCTCTTCTGATTGAAAATGAGAATTTCACATTAGCTACTTTAACGGCACTTCTTTTGGCAAATGTAGCCATTTTTCATTTCACCCAAGTTAAAATTAAGCTATAAATAGGGAAGGAAAAACATGCCAGATGATTTAAATGGGCAAAAAATAACTGGCTGTTCATATTGTGTGAATACTTTTAGAGTGAATTATTGCTGGCTTCAATCTCTCATCCGCCGGATCTTAAAAATAAATTGGTGCGTGCCCACGTTGGCGCACCTCGTCCTGGTGGGGAGGTGGAAAGAGACTGGACACCTCTTCAGCTGATCCCCGCGGAAGCCCAACCTTCTCAAGGGTTGGGTCCCAGGAAGAGACGGCGCAGGGCCCCCCGATTCTTCGGCCATTCCCACCCAGGCAAATCCTCTGTCTTGCACAAGAGGAAAAGCCTGTTCAAGAGCGGTAAGGTGGCCAATTCACTCTTTTTCAAAAGGATGCAGGAAATGACACCCACCCTTTCCTTCTACTCCAGGTGAATTAGTGGAAAGCAGCCTTTACGACAAGAATTAGTCCTTGCCCTGAGAAAAGTCATCTTGGCACACCAAGCTTGGTCACTGCCAACACAACCCCACTGGCCTCTTGAAGGGTTCAAAGGCTGCCTTCTTTGAAGGAACTCAATTGTCACACTGGGTTACTGGAACCAATAAAGGAGAATATTTATAGCTCGGGGTTGAAGTCAGGGGTCCTTGGTGCTCTCTGAGCTTGGTTGTTTTCTTGCAGATGTTTCATTACCCAACCTAGGTAGCATCATCAGTGCTAATGTTGCTGTTATTGCACTGAAGTTGTTGCACATCAGTTGCACTGATGATGTTCGCTAGTTTGGGTAATGAAACGTCTGCAAGAAAACAACCAAGCTCAGAGAAAGTGTCAAGGACTCTCATGAGTTGCTGGAAACCAAGCCAGGTGAGCACCAGGAAAACATTTCCTATCTCTACTCTAAACTTCACCAAAGTTCAAGGGCTCCGATCAGCAGCCACCACAGTGTGTGTGGCAAGTGTGTGCTGCAGCCAATACAGTATTAGACCAACCTACACACTTTGTCAGCATTCATGGGACAGGAGCTTCAAGGAGAGGGTCAAAACCTCCCGTGATACAAACCACATAAATAAATAACTGCTGCTGAAGCCCATCATGTCCTCCAAGTGTGCCCCCCAAGACCCAGGGAGGTGCCCCAAGCTCTGCTCTGCTGCCCATCCAGCCCACCCTGTTATCTGAGGGAGCTGGTGCCGTGCCAGACCCACACAGTTCCTCTCCTGGCACCTGATGAGAAGAAACCCTGCGCTGCTGCTTGACTGCCCTCCTCCAGGTGTGCTTGGTGGCGAAGGGCACCGCCATGCAGCAGGGGGAGGCCTTACAAAAGCTTTTCCCAGTGTGATTTGCAATAGAAAGCTGTTGGTTTCTTAGTAGGCGTCGCTGCTTAGAAGAATATTATGTACAAATTGCCTAGTTAGAATAATAAACAGGGTTCACATCATGTCAAACATGCCCAATCCAGGGATCCGCACCCCAGCTCCAAGAACCTTTGCCTGCCAGGAGATAAACTTAAGTAAATAATGTTTGCCATAAACTCCAAATGAAGAATGACAGTTAAATTTTATAATCATCCTCACCGCTTCAGGACTCACTTTATTTTCTCGGGCTTATGACCCATGGGTTACTATAGCAACTAGGAAATCCTACCTTATCAGAGTTCTGCATTTACATTCCATGTGGCTGATTTTTTTGAGGAATTAAACCCATCACGGTCCTCTATTCTCAAACTAAGAATTTAGGATTATCTTACAGAAACAAGGATCAAAAGGCTTTATCTGAAACACCCAATACAAACCTAATTTGACAGCGCATTTAAAAAAAAAAACCAGCACTCACCATGGAGCAAAGAAGCGGTATCTTCTGCGTAGCCCTGACACAGAGGCACTTTGACCAAAGCCACTCACTCCGCAGAGCTGAAGCCGGACAGTTTCTCCCTTAATTGATGGTTTTCTAAAGCTGATGGTTGAGCAAGGAGAAGGGTAGCAACAGTTCCAGAAATCTGGCAGACAGAAGTGATGGAGGACTCTGTGGAACTTTGGAACCCAGTGACTAAGACCCACTGGGGTATTTTTCTTACACAGGAAGCTGGAACTTTACAAACTTCACACGGGAAGCCATAAGCTACCAAGTGGGAGCCCTTTGATCACAGAAGCTGCCTGATAGATAAAGAAGATCAAAAGTCTTCCCAAGTGCCTGTGCACCTTGAAACACTGACTGGTTCTAGAGATGCCAAGGAGGTCTGGGTTGCTCAGACTGCTTAATTTCCCTCCAATGTTGGTTCCCTACCCTACAAATTCCTTATGTCCCTTGAGGCACACTTGTGTACAGACTAAACATCCATCAATAGGCCTGATTTCATGAAAAGCATACACTCCCTTTTCCAACCGCTTCTCTTCTGTCCACAACAGAAGTGGCCTGCAAGGGTGACTCCATTTCTTCTGGACACGGAGTAATAAGAGTTCCCACCCACCCATAAAACGTGAACTAGCGACCAGGCACCCTCAAGAAATTACAATTTCTTCATGCTACTTTGCTGACTCTTCAACAACTAGAAGTGCAGAACGTCTGACCTACTTGCTGGGTTCAGCTGGCTGTGTCAAAGGCAACAGGGCCTCGGGGGAGCTATTTTCAGGAGCTGGGCTCTTTACCCAGCTATTTTACTTCCCAGGAGCCTTAGAGAAAGCAGGATACAAAGCTAGAAATGCTGAAAGAGCAGGAGTCTCAAGGGCTTTGAGGATGCCCCAGTTTTGGTCTCTTGTGATTGTTGGTCTGGAGAGGTTGTATCCTGCACCTGCATTCTTAGGTTTTTTTCTTGTTTAAAAAAAGGCACCAGGCACCAAATGAGCCACTTCTCTATCAGCTGCCATGATATTTATATCCTCCCAAAGGCCAACCATCAACCGCAGGAGCATCTTAAATCCATGGACACTTCCTGTTGCAGCCTTTGATGAAGAGAGCCTGCTCTCTCGTAATGAAATTCATAAAAGCTAAACCCATCATTACTGAGCTAGAGGCAAGCAAGAGTTTAATTTGGTTAATGCACTTTTTATTCATTATGGGTTCTTTATGAAAGACACCCAGCCTCACTTGCAGAGTGCATTGCTTAATTGCCCATGCTTCACTTAAAAAGAGAGAGAGGGAGAGAGAGAGAGGGAGAGAGAGAGAGAGAGAGAGAGAGAGAGGGAGAGAGAGAGAGAGGGAGAGAGAGAGAGAGAGAGAGAGAGAGAGAGAGAGAGAGAGAGAGAGAGAGAGAGAGAGTATTTAAGTTGTCCATCAATACTCCATGCAGGGCAGAACTATGATCGATTGATGTAGTGAGTATGCACAGTTAGAATGTCAAAGGAAGTTAGCATCATGCTGTTGCATTAGAAAGACTTAAAGAGTATATATTAAGCGAGACAATCAAACTCATTTCAACACTCTCCACATTCTCTCTCTTCCTATTGATTTGTGCTGGGTTCTGTACAAGGGGATAGGGCTAAGGGAGTGTAAATCTATTGGCTGAGTGTGGAGAAGCATTTCCCAGGCCCTGGGACTCAACTCCTCTGTTGCACACAAGAGAACAAGAGTGAGAGAGAGAGAGGAGAAAACAAACAAACAGGCAAATAGCGATACAGCCAATCTCTACTCCACCTACTCCAGGTAGGTAGTTCTGCTCTTGAATTCAAATAATAAAGCACCCATGCCTTGGACCTCTGGAGGTAGCAGAAACTGACTCCATTTCAATGAAGAAGAAAATGTATTCAAAGGACATAACAACCGCAAAACCACACTCATGAAATAAGCAAATGTCTTTTTTATTTTTGCTTATTTCATGAGTGTGGTTTTGCGGTTGTTAGACTTAAATGTCTTTTTTATTTTTTTATTTTTATTTTTAATTTTTATTTTTAAGTCTAATCTTGATATGCCCCATCATCAGCCAGGAGCAGAGATAAGAGCTTTGACAAATAAAGGCGAATCTATGTGTCCCGGGATCATGTTGCAGGATCCAATCTGGGTCGGTCGCCGGGACCAGAGGCTTGGCCTTCCGAGCTTTGGGACTCGTGCTGGAGCCCAACCTCATGATTTATCAACCTCTGATGCTGGCGACCAACTCAGATTGGATCCCTTAAGAGCTTTGCGTTGAAACATTTCAGAAGGACAAATTAAATAAGTAAACCAACTTCAGAGGTTGGCATTAGTAGAACCTGCCCAATGGAGGACCAAGCGATGAAGAAAAGAGCTGGAGCATATCAAAGAGACAAGAGAGAAGAAAATAAGAATGAATTCCTTCCTTCCTTCCTTCCTTCCTTCCTTCCTTCCTTCCTTCCTTCCTTCCTTCCTTCCTTCCTTCCTTCCTTCCTCCCTCCCTCCCTCCCTTCCTTCCTTCCTTCCTTCCTTCCTTCCTTCCTTCCTTCCTTCCTTCCTTCCTTTGGCTGCCCCTGGATGTCTTCACACCCACAAAGCTGATCTTGGACACCTGATGTGATGGATGGAACTCTTCCCAAGTAAAGGAGGCTTGTGATTTCCAACAAGAGCTGCACTGAAATTGGAAGCACAGAGGGAGTTGAAGGGTTCCCATCCTTTACCCCAAGCTCACCCAACTTTTCCTAGCAAGTATCATATTGTCTGGAACGTCTGGAAGTAAAAACCAGGCAGCATAAGTGGGACTCAGAAGACTTTCTCCTTCTTTGTTTTCGTATATTTTTTAAACAGGATAGATTTTCATGGTTGATTAACAAGCTCTCCTAATTTAACCAATTGGCTGGCTTTGCCTTGCCTGGGGAAAGGAAGCAGCAACACCCGCCAATCAGGCAGAGACAGACTGTTTCTTGAAGAAGATGGACCACTGGTCTCCTGAGGACGGAGATAATGGTGGTTGCTGTGGTCCTCCTAGACAGACTTGGTTTCAGGGGTTTCTCTCTTCATAAATGACTCCACCATTTCAGCCAGGCCCTTATCAAGGCAACTTAAAAAGCTGCCACTTTATGCTATAGAAGCAATGCAGAAATTGGGAACAACTATGACATCTTGTACTTCCAATCCGGCCCTCCAGATATTCTACCTGCAAAGCTCACCTGGATGAAGATTCAACCAGGTGACAGAACACCAGGCGGTCCAAAGTTGGCAGCCGAGAAGAGGGGAGGGGAGAGGAAGGAATGGATTCATTTCGTAGACAAACACCAAGCCTGTTTTGACAGGGACCTCGGAGACGTGATCAGAATCCTTGGGCAGATTCCAGCAAAATGGTTGCTAAGCGAAAGACCGGGGACAGTCAATTAAGAAAAGTGTCAACCGCAACAAGCAAGTAAGCAAATAAATAAATATCCAACCTAGCAACTAATCTGTAAATCTTCCTCCAACTTAAGACATCACTCATGGAGAAGGTGAAGGATAAGATGGGGTCATTCTCACCACTCTTTTCTAATGCCGACAGCGACTTGCTCTCTCTTCACTAATCTCCAAAATAAAGAGAGAAAATTAAATCAATAGCTCTCCTTCCATTTGGGGGGGGGGGGCTGCATTTTTGTAAGCTCGCCTGTCTCTGTGGATGCGTATGTGGATGCATAAGTATTACGTGGGTCCATTTAGACCTAAATTGATGGGAAGAAAGATTCCACCTGTGTACTCTTATTTTTCATTCCAAAATCAGAAGGGAAAGAACCAAATTTAAAAAAGATGCTTTAAGAATATTACCTTGAGGGACTGACCTGCTCTGCTGCCCCTATAATCCTCTCCACGGCCTCCAAGCACCCCCCCCCCTTTGTTTGAAGGGTCTTCTGCTCTCCTACTCAAGTCAGACATCTAAACCCACCGAACAGAAGCAGGGAGAAAGGTCACTCAACCTCCCACCGGCTCCTGAACAAACCCAGAGCCACCAGGGGACCAAACATTTCACACTCCCGAGTTTCTTTAAGCAGCTCCAGTAAATCACAGCCTTTCCATTTGTTTCACCATCCAATAAAAGAAAAAAGAAAGAAATCCGGTGTATTAGGTAGGGCCGCTGTAAGGAAAAATAGTTAACCTGTATGAAACAAATACTCAGCTACCACTTTCTGGACTAAAAATAGAGAGCTGAGTGATGCTACAAGGTTTCCAACAGATTCTTCGGTTTTCTACTATGGAATCTGACAAAAACAAAAAAGACAAAAATAGCCACTTAGCTATTCATATATTAAGGAATTTCTAAGGATAATTTCAATAAATAAAAACCACCGTTCAGCAACTTAAAGGAAACAACAGAAGCAGAGCAAAGGAGAAGACGGAAAAAGAAACCAAGTCAGTCAAAACTGAAGCCCAGGCATGTCCCAAAGGGGCTTTTTTTCCAGGGGGCATCTGGACTTCCTTGTTTTCCCTTGAAGACGTTTCGCTTCTCATCCAAGAAGCTTCTTCAGCTCTGACCGGATGGTGGGGAATGGAAGGATTTATATTCCTTGCAGACAGCTGGTCATTTGCATTGAATATAAATCCTTCCACTCCCCACCATCCAGTCAGAGAAGAAGAAGCTTCTTGGATGAGAAGCGAAACGTCTTCAAGGAAAAACAAAGGAAGTCCAGTTGCCTCCTGAAAAAAAAGCCCCTTTGGAACAACCAGGACCTGGAGGACCGAGAACCTCCACAGACATGAAGCCAAAACATCTCCCAAATATCTTGAATGAACTATATAACTAGGTAATCAAGGAGATGTTGTCCAAAGGTTTGCCCAAAATTATGGGGGAACTTTTCAAGAAAGCTATCACCCCTCTGACCAGGAATTTGCCACTGTTTTCAAATCAAGGGCCACACTTAATTCCTCAGTGAAATCTCTGGGACAAAACAAAACAAGAGATGGAGAAGATACAAACCGAACACACTGATATTGACATTATATTTCAGCCAATAAATGCCCTTTGCATCACTCACTTCCCATGTTCGCTTTCCCCCTTCTGTCACAGTAAAGCCGCCAGTTTAGGAGGGGCTCCTCCCCAGCTCCTGCCCACCTAGCAGTTCGAAAGCATAAAATGCGAGTAGATCAATAGGTACCACTTTGGTGGGAGGGTAACAGTGTTTCGTGTGCCTTTGGTGTATAGCCATGCTGGCCACATGACCACGGAAATGCTTCAGACAATGCTGGCTCCCTCGGCTAAGAAACAGAGATGAACACCACACCTTAAAATCAGACACAACTGGACAGGTGAAACCCTTCCCTTTTACCTTCCCCAATCTTTCAGGTTACCCTTGAGATTTGGGCTGTATATCTTCAGAGAGGACACGAGAGAGAGGTGGCCGGTGGGGGGGGGGAGGGGGGAAGCAAGGCCACCAAATGTGGGGGGCCTTGGGACAAAGAAAGGTTAAGGTGTGCCTGTGGTTTGCTTAGAGGCAATAATAGCCATTCTTGCTTTGGCTCTTCATCTTAACTCCATCTCTTCCCTTTCTGTGCTACAAGAAAAACTGCCATGGGGAGGGGTGGGGTGGGGGTGGGGAGAAGAACTCGAAGGCAGGAAGCTCCGGTTCCTGGCTCAGTTGCGCTGTCTGGTTTCCTAACAGTCATATTTGGTGTTAGGATTTTCCTCTTGGTTACCTGACCCACAAATCAAAGCTGCCAAAAGCCAAGAGCAGAAGGATAAACACCCACGGATCAGTGCTGTGACATCCCCGCCACGAAAGGATTGTCACAACATTTGCCCATCCAGATGTGATGAGCGACAATGCTGGGGTGGGAGACCCAGAGCAACAATTATCCGTGGCGTTTTTTCCCAGCTCTGCAGTTACTCCCCAGGAATGAAGCCTTGCTGGGCGGGGAGCACCAGGAGGGGAGCCCCCCAGGAGGGGAAAGGAGAAGTCCGAGAGAGCATGCAGAGGGAAAATCAAAAATCCTGGTAAAAAATGGCCAAACAAGGCTTCATATTAATGCTTGGGTCAATAAATCGGAACTTATATAAACATTTCATCATCTTGGGGAGGAAATTAAAAAGAAAATCACAAGGTCTCTATAAAATGTGATTTTCAAAGCACAGCAGATTTTTACGTCTCCCATTCAAGGCTGGAACTGTGGTTTAATGCCAATATATAATAACTGTAAAGAATTATTAAGACATTTGCCCCTCCTCTGTGTACCTCCAGGCTAGATCAAAGCCCACAACACCGCAATATAAAATTGCTTCTTGACATCTGTGAGGCCAAAAGGACTCAAGCAGAGGAGGTAAAATATGAGCCCGTAAGAAGATGGGAATTTAGCAGTCTGTAAAGGCCCCGGCATGGCAAACTTTCACGGGCAGACCTTTCCAAGGTTTGAGCCTCTGTACTTTACGCATTCATGTTATAAGTTTTAGAAAAGCCATAATCTTAAAGAGATGTTCTTACTGCCAGAAGGAAACATGAGGATGCCTGGAGTCACCAGCCATTTATGTCAGCTTTAAACTTCAGCAGAGGCCAACAAAGCTCATCGACAGCTTGTCAAATCTGATCTATTGCAGAATCCTCCCTGTCTACAATCAGCCAATGGGTGAGAAAGCTGGAGATGGTGATAAGGATCCGCGTGTCTTACCTGCAAATTAAAAGAAGAAGGAAAACAGTAAGTCTTAAGGTTTTTCCAAAGATCTGGGCTGTTATTCTGCCAAAGCATCAACAACAAAACTATAAAAATACACTGCAGGCGTAATCGGAAGCCAGGCTTTCATAAAATGGAAGGGCAAAAACTGGAAACTCCTCAGCTCTTTCTCTCTAATGGGCAGCCACCGGGATTTGGCCATGACTTTCACCCAGCCAATTTTGTAATTAGGTTCTCTCAGCAGCTCCCAGTCCTTGAACAGGGTGGAAACCTCCCTTTTCACTTGCGTTGCCTCCTGTGGCCAAATGCCAACAGCAGCGGCAGTAGTGATACCACAGAAACATTGCAAATTCTCTTTGGTTAATGTTCGATTTGCCGTAATCTGTGACTTTCCTTTCCGGACTGATGACGTTGTGGAGATGTCCAGCCCTTCCTGGTTCTCTTTTGCCCACGGCATCTAGGTTTTATTAGCTGAGTCTCCAACTTATCCCCCATTGTTTCCCTCCGATTCGCCACACAAAGCTTCCTTTGAAATGTCTTCGCAGCACAGCCCAACAGCCTACAACAATGAGAAGTTCCTGAAGTCAAATCACCCATGTGGGTCTTGGTCTGACTATGCTTTAAAGCCCATCAAATCAGGGGTGCGGGCAGCCTGGATGCACCCGGTGTTTGCCTCCGAAGCTCCCACATCCTCCGCTCGGCTTTGTCCCGGGTGGGAAGCTAACGGTGGCTCTCACTATGGCTGCAGCCACTGCGCTACCCTAACAGCTGTGTCGCTAATTCCCCACCCGCTTCCATCGTGCCAACCCCGGGCTCTACGTGGAGCTGCCCTGCAGTCATTATTCAGCAAGCACTCCCATTAACAGACTGCCCTTAATTACAGAGCTAATTGCAAAATTATTTCATAGTAGCAATTATTTCTCTCAGCTTATTCCCCACTACTTGAAGTAGGAGAGCACCTACAAAGGTGGCACTGAGCCAACTCATCAATGACCAGAGACCACCTTTAAAGTGGGTCTTCCAGAAAAATATACCAATGACCCCCCCCCGGACTATCATCACAAGCTTTTCCTTGAGTCAACTTCCTTCCTTCCTTCCTTCCTTCCTTCCTTCCTTCCTTCCTTCCTTCCTTCCTTCCTTCCTTCCTTCCTTCCTTCCTTCCTTCCTTCCTTCCCTCCCTCCCTCCCTGCCAAGCAATCTGAACTTTGCAAAATTCCCGGAATCAAATAAGATGCCTTGGAAATTTCCATAAGATATTTAACAAGGCCTTGAACAGTTTTTCTCCTTCCTCCTTGGTACAGCAAAACAAAGTTTGAGGGCTGCCACAGATCCCCAGAATGAAGTTTACACTAAATGGTTTTGTTCCAGCGTTCCTTCCAGTGCTCAGATTTAATATCAAACTCCCACAAACAAAGCCACCCCCAAGACAAATGAGGTTCACGTGTGCAAGGCAACCAGAGTTAGATTAAAAACCCCTCATAGATCAACGTGAAGAGCCGGTAAGCGAGTGTATTTCATTTTGATTATTGCACATATGGCACTGGTGAGAAAAATCGAGGTAGATTAATCTGCACGCTCATCTGGGTAGAGGCATATTGGGGGGGGGGGTCTTTCTTGGAAAAAACAGGGATGAGAGATGCTTGGACCATCTGAGCAAGGATTGTGATTTGGGCTGAGGGCTGACTTCTTCCTTAAGGAAATCCATCTGGTGAGACCATCTTGATGGATTCTGTGTTTTCTCTGCCTGAATGTTTTTATCATTCACTCTCTCGCGCAAATGTGTTAGCTACGAGCTCACCATTCTTTGAAAAAGGTCTATTCTGAAACTCAAGGGCTTTCCACAGTCAGAGAAAGCCAATATCATAAGCCATAAATTGGCATTTCTCTGTTATTGTCGTTTTGTTTCTCTTAAAACAGCCATCATAGTCTAAAGCACCTTGAATATCAAGCTATGAGATCAAAAAGGAAATGCACACCAGAGTAAAGTTTCTTTAAATCAACCAGTAAAAGGAAATGTGCAGATATGAAAACAGAATTATCCCTGCAATGTTTGATAAACCTGGTTGGCCTTGAGAAGGAGAGGAGGAGGCTGGATATGACACCCTCTTTGCCTGGGAGAGGATGCTTCGCAGGAGGTTGAGCCCTGCTTTCCATCACAGTGTGTTTAAAACACAGGAGGGAAATGGCAACTGAACCTCAAGGAAAGCCTGGCCGACAATGGGAGCCGTTCAACCATGGAACCAGCCAATCAGCCAGGGAAGTGTGGCCTGTGCTTCACCGGGGGTCTTCAAACAGAGGCTGGACAGCCGTCTGTCCAGGAGGCTTCCCTGCATTCCCACACAGTGCGGAGTGCTGGGTTCACAAACCTGGGTGACCCCTTCTCCATGAGGTGAGGGCGCTTTTCTAATACTGAAGTGAACCTACAAGGAAGAGAAGCCAAATGGCCCAGGGCAGGCTCTGAATCCCTTCTGTTGAAAACACTGCCATCCTGAAATAGCCCCCCCCCCCCCAGGGATTCAGAGGGCCCCAACCCTGTTAGCCACTGACCGGGCACTGGGAAGACCTGCCTCTTCCCTCGGGGATCTGGGTCAGGGTGGAGAGGAGCTCTGCTACTCTGGGAGGCTAAGAGTTGACCATCCTCAGGTACCAAGAGGGTTATGTCTGGGGATGTCGCTTGTTTTCAATCTTAGAATCCACCAGGCGTCCCTTGTGTGAGAAGGATAGCTACCTAAATGATACCGATAAAATGAATGAATGAATGAATGAATGAATGAATGAATGAATGAATGAATGAATGAATGAATGAATGAATGAATGAATGAATAAATGTTCCTGGGGAGAAGAGTGTATTTGTTTTTATGAACTACTGTGAGCCAACAAGAATGAGCTAGACGGCCGTTTTAGTCCTGTAAACAAACAAACAAACAAACAAACAGTGTCTGGGAGCTAGACGTGGGCTGGAGGAAGGTGGTGAATTTTAAGGATGAGCGTTAACTGGCCCCACCCAGGCATTGTTTTTCCAAAATGTTCGCCGGTTTTTCTTTTTAGAGCAATGCATTTATTCCCAGGGAAGTGGGCTCTGGGCAAAGCCAACTGCAGGCCCTGTCAATAGGCCGCTGGCCCTGCTTCGGACCTGCCGGCTTTCCTTCCTCGGGGAGGGATGACAGAGGGGAGGGGGCCCACCAGCAGGACCTCCCAGGATACGCTGGGTGTGCAAGGGCTGGATGTGTGGGTGCTGAAAGGCCCGTTTTGCCTCCTGCTTCCTGTAGGTGGAAGCAAACGCCTTGCAGACAAGAAGAGGCTCCCAAGCGCTCCGGCCTGGAGCCTTATTACGGGCGCTCTCATTTCTTTCCCTGGGTGGCTGACGGAGCCTCCAGGAGCAGTTCACGGGGGCCAGCAGCCCACAGGAAAGCAACCTGGAGCCATTGAAAGAGGCCGGACTTCCAGCTGCACCCGGGCAAGTCAAAAAACAGCTGGATCCTCAAGATGAACACAACTGTTTTCCCTCTAAAGGTCCACCCTGTATCCTGGAGTGAGTGATCTCCAGCTATGTTTCCTCCCCCGTTTAGAGTTTCCAAAGGCCTCAGGAGTCATTCTGGGATTCTCTAACCCAGGGTCCCCAACCCCCGGTCCGTGGACCGGCACTGGGCCACGGCATGCCAGAAACCGGTCCACGCAAACAAGCAAAGCCCCATCCGTGGGATGCAGGCAGAACATGAAACTAGGCCCCCTCCGGTCCGCGGAAAAACCTCCCTCCACGGAACCGATCCCTGGTGCCCAAAAGGCTGGGGGCCTCTGCTCTAACCAACCCATTCCCAACACAGGCCGCAGTAACCTGGGGACAATTGGGAGGCAGAGGATACCTCGACATGCTCAAGAAAGGTTCATCTTCTCTCCTCTAGCAAACTAATACCCCTAAAATTATTTTCGAGGGGAAAAAATGAGAAAAAGTGAGGAAGAGGAAAAGAGACTCAAAATATTCATTTTTTAAATTAGCCCAATTTTCTGAAACCAAACACTTTCTTGCAGCAATTTCTACTCGAATTATTTAATTTTATATCATCTTCATCAGATCTAAAAACAGAAGGTTTCTTGGCACTGAAGAGAAGCTTTTCTATTCTTTCACACATCTATTTCTTGATTTGGCATATTTCTAAACACATCTTAATGTCTGTAACATTTTAGGTACCAATTTAAAAACCAGGAAATATTCCAAAAACGTTTTATAGGAAAAAGAAGCTGGACAAAAATAAAAGAAGCATCTTGAACAACATCACCCACTTCTTTCCATCCAAAGACATCACCTGTTTTTCCAAAGCTGAGTTGCTCCTAAGTCAGTATATTATTTATTACTTTATTTCTTTGTAATTAAATGCTGCTGGAAGAACTCCAAAGAGCTTACATTCAATCAATAAAAGTGACATAGTTTCTGCTTGCAGACTTGAGGTCTACAAAGTGCAACACAAAGACAGAAAAGGATGGGGAGGGAGGGGAAAAATGCCAAGTCAGATGCTAATTCTTCAAATTAAATCATTATTCCCTTAGGAAATGGTGGTGGAGGGCCGGATCTGTTGGAGATGTCTATCTTAGCAAAGCTGAAGGCGCTCTGCTCTCCTCTCCCATCTCTGTCTGATAAAATACGTGGGTGGATTCTGAAAACATTATGCTAGTCTCGACTTCTTTTTTTCTGAAATATTTCACCTGGCCCAGTAAAGCTGAATCCAGCAGAAGGTGGCTTTAGCGGAAGACCTGCGAGCTGGAAGCGGGGTGGGGGGGAGAAGGGGCTGGGGCCAGAAGGGGCCAAGGAGCTGCCTGGCTCAAGCACTGCAGAGACACAGCTTTTCCCCCAGCTAGGGCAGCTACAGATCTCAGAATCAGGCATCCGCACTGAATCCAGCAAAACAATAAAATATAATAAAATAATCAAGATTAATTGATTCACCCATGCATGGAAAACAATACCCATGCAAGAGTAAATCAGGCAACTCCTCTCTCAGACTTCTCAGCTCCATCACCGAGCCTGATTATGAACAAAATTGAATTACACAAATATTTCACTAAATATCTTTTTAAGCCTCATTAATATTAATATCAAATCTCTCTCCTTGGCGCTTGGCATTTAAAACCCCATTTCAAAAAATGTCTCTGATTTAAGGCAGACTTCCAGCATGAGAATGAGAAAAGGCCCTTGCCCAGTCCGTCTCCCTCGGCTCCTGCCCGGGGTCCTCCTCAGCAGCACCCCCAAAGGGGGAAGCTCAAGAACCAGCCTTGGGTTCCCCACGTCTCCCGGCTCTGAGCTGTGCAGCGGCTGGAGGCTGAGGGGGCACCAGGCAAGCCCAATGGCTCTGAAGAAGACCTGAGCACCTTCCCAACAGCTGTGGCTCTCAGTGGCGTGACAGCCAAGATGGGACACTGGAAATGGAGCAGGCAAGGAAGAGAGGTGGACCTGAAGTGCAGGCAGCCCAGGGCCTCCATCTCTCCTCTCTAAATTCAGCACAAACGTTACTGCCCTCTCTAGCTGCTACCATCTCTCATGATTTATTTCTGGAGGTGCCTGTTCTTTGTTGGAGCTGTGGCTCTCTTGAGAAAGGATTTGCCTTTGCAACTAACCTTCCCAATCAGAACCTCACTAGTCAACCAACAACTCAAAGATAAATGAATTGGTTTTGGGGGGGGAGGAGAATGAGGAGTGGTCTGACAAACAGGGCACAGCCAATTACCTAAATTGCTCAACAACCACCACAAGATCACTTTCCCTCAAAAGGCAACATGTGAGATGTGGACAACAGACAACAAACAACTGGAAAGTCATCCTTTTCATTGATAGAAAACAAAACCCCACAATTTTTTCCAAGAACTCTTGAACTCACAAACTAGCCAGAGAATCTGGATCAAGGAAGGAACCAGGTGAAGAAGTGGGTTTTATTTTATTTCATTTTTTTTACTCAGACGGCAAGGGATTGCCAGACAGGACAGGCCACCAAGCTGTGCCTTATCAGACGCCATCTTGTGACATTGCCGGGGCCACTTGGCAAATCTGAAGCTCCAGAGACGTGAAGAGACTCTGCAGCCTCCAAATTCCTTGGCGAATCAGGCCAAGAAAAGCAACAAGGGTCATTCCGGAGGTCACCCAGCCCAGCTCTCTCTCACAAGGCTTTCCAGGGATATCACCAATTTGGAGCATCAAAAATCTCATCATCAGGTTGGTCCCAGGAACAGAATCCGGTGGGATGACTGGTCAAGAGAAATAAAACCCAGGAAAGAGGAGGGACATTGAGTTAGAGCAGAGGTTAGCGTTAGGGTTGGGGTCAGCTGGCTGGGGAATTCTGGGAGTCGAAGCCCACAAGTCTTCAAGGCTGGAGACCCCTGAGTTAGAGGAAAACTAGGTGCTCAAGAGGCTTGGCCTCTTTCCCACCATGCCACCCACCCCGCCCCAGAAGCTCTGCTAGCTGCTGCTCCTGGGGCTTCACGGGGGCGGTGGAACCAAGCGCTTTCAGAGAGCCTTGGAAGAATGATTTCCCCCCCACCCGCTGCCCTCAACTGATAACTGTTTTTGCTAGGTATTATGTTATTTATTGAACTGCTGTTTCCATTTATTAGGTAATGGGATTGGAGGTTCATTTTCTACCCAAACATTTTATCCCGCATATCGCTGTTGTAAGCTGTGGTGAGTCCAGAAGGAATTCTGGCACAAAGATTTCAATAATGTAATATAATTGCAGTCCTGCTCCTAAATACCTAAGGACTTCTGTTTCAAGTAGCCAGCGCTCCTTTTTTGATTAACCGGGGGCCCTCCCCATAAAATCTGGGTTTGAAGGATGTTCGCAAGATAAAACTCCTGATATTCCCGGGATTTGTTTGCCGAAGCGTTCTCGTCATCCTAATAGGACCTCAGCTCCCCGGCGCTGTTTCATATGCTCCCCCCTCTCCTATGCCTACAACGCCAAGACTTTTAGCCTCACATGAGATTAATTAGCAGACCATTTGCCCCCCTTTTCAATGCACACTGACGCTCTGTTAATGAGCGAGTCTCAGCACGGGTGGCCCTTTCTCGAAGGAGGACCAATTACTGTCTTTGGTCTCTTCTCCCCAGTTAGTTTTTGTCCCCATGAGATGGCCTCTCGCAGCCCACACCTGCTCTTTGAACATCCAGAGGGTTCCCTCTCCAAATGGGGTTTGCTGCCTGCAGTTCTCCGTCCCCGTGCATCTCCTGATGAAAGAGTGTCCCATGTTTCATGGACAGACCTCCAGACAGATGGAAACATTGGTGGCTAAGAGAAGCAATGAGGAGGCAACACCGATGATGATTTGTTCATCTTTACCTGGCGTTGTGTATTGCACATGCACAGGGTGGTGGCTGCCACACTTGGATCCCATGGGACATATCAGACAAACCGGAGCACGAATTAAAGCCAACCAAAGTGGGAAGGGTGGAAGGTGAGCGAAGAAAAGGACAGCCAGCAGCAAGATGGACAGACCCCAGTGGCAGGGACAATGGGGCACCCCGGAAGACTAGGGAGAGACCATCATGGAGAATGTCTACATGGACACTAGGAGCTAAAAACAACTTGAAGGCACACTGATTATGCAACAGTCTCCAAAATGAGAAGATCGATTGATCTCCATTCAGGATGTAGAGCTGCTTCTTGTTAGATAGTTTTAAGATGTTGAGCTCCACCACAAAGGCTCAAGTTTGTAATCAGGTGAGCCCACCCTTGATTCCTGTTGGACTGAAAGGCAACCTGGGTATGATCCCCATAAGGATCAGTCCGGCACCCAGAAAAAAAGCCTCTGCAAAATTCCATATTACTTTGACCTGCTGTTTCTTTTTTTCTTTTTCAGACAAGATTCCCTTGCCTTTGGATCAGCACACATCCAGGACTAAAACTGCTATGCAGTTGGGTCCTCAATCAAGGAGCTCAGCATTTAATGTAGTGGATAATACCGCTTATTGCACATTTTTCAGCTTGATAATGGCACAAAAATGGGTGATGAGGTCCAGAAACTGGGATGATTTCCATAACTGCAACTCAGGAGCCGTTTCCCAGAATGATTTGTCCTTGGAGAGAGGCTCATTCCTGGATTAAAAGAGAACACCTACAATAATGATTCCTGGGGAGTTTATGGCCCAGCTAGACATCAAATAACTGTCATGACCTCCACGCACATTAACTAATCTGGCAATGAAAAGTTGCCAAGATGGCATTTCAAAAATTGAATTTTATTTTACTATAATAAACTAGAGCTGAGTGCAATTTACATCTGGCTTGTCAGCTCTAAACACTCCAGTATCTAATTCAATGTTCCTCAACAAAAATTTGATGAACTTCAGGAAGAGTTTCCTTTTTATACTGATCAGCTAACTCAAAGGAATTATGCCAATTATTTGTCATGTTTGTCATTCCTAAGATAACTAAAAATTGAAATAACTTTAACTTACCTTGAGAACTATGGTGACAATACATCTCTGTGAGCAAATTTTATCCTACTCTGTTAAGAGATTACTTTAATCTGATTCCTTAGAAGCCAGTTATTAGATACCCTGAAAAGTCTCTCTAGATGAAGAGATGCATAACATGGTTTTAAGCATGACAACGTGATCAAAGCGCACATTATTTTGAAACTACAGAAGTCAAAAAAATAACTCTTATGTGGAAACTAAGGCTGTAAAACTCAGATTCTGTTAACCGGATGGAGGACAGGAGCCTTTGAATGATAATAGCTGAACCCAAAAGACCTCATTTATTAAAGACAATGGACTAAGGGGAGAAACGAGGGGTGTTACAACAGAAGCATGGCCAATGAGCAGAGATTAACCACGGAGAGGTTTTAGCACAAGACGGGTCTACCTGACAAACAGATTCAAGGCAGCCCGTCCATTCTGACATCTTCTGGATCCAGCACACCAACATCTGCTTTTTTCAGCTGTTCTCTGAAGCTCTCTGACCAGGTGTCCTCCCCCAAGTCCCACCCAGCAAGGCCACCCACTCGGGTGACCAGAGGGAAGACAACTGTTGTCCAGCATCTATAGAGGCTCCTCACTAGGCAGTGGATTCATTAGCAGTGATCTTTCCTTCAAGGGAGACCGACAGGTCATGTCTGGGATCTCAAAGAGCCCTGGATGAGAAGGATGGTCGTGGGAATCTACTCAATTTCAAAGTAAAAGCTTTACTATAACTTTTCCTTGGACAAAATAGAGCTCGCGGGTTTTTCCTTCCTTAGCACATAAAACAGAGGGATGGAGTGGCGCAAGTGGACGAGAACCCCAGAGACTGCTGCTTTTCCCTTTCTGACCTCCCAGTAGGTCAGCTGTAGGCCTGGCTGGGAAACGGCTGACCAGTCCCGCTGCCTTGGGGCACTGGAGCATCCAGGCCAAAGGTGAAAAGGAGAGAAAAGGGAAGGAGAGCTCTGCTGAGAACCCTAAAAGTAAGGGACGTGGCAACCTTCCAGTAACAACCACCACAAACCATCATTTAGGCAGCGCCACTTAGATCAAAGAGTCCCACATAAGACACTGGGATAGTCTAAGATTGTAGGGTGGGTGGGAGGTTTGTGGTGTGCAAAATACCAGGCATGCTCTGAGGGAGCCGTGACTCTGTACGCTTCCCAAAGAGGTGGACCAGCTGGCGCTCCTGGCCTAAATTCACTTTAGGACAAGAGTATCTCCACCGCTGAATGAGAGAGAGAGAAACTTTAACACAGCCTGGACCCTTTTTGCAGCTTTAGCCCAGAGAAAGAGCCCACGTCTTCCAAGCAGACAAAGCTCACTGTTTCGTGTAAAATAATTCCAAATACTGTAGTGCAATCCCATTAAAAGCTGTTTCCCACTTTTTTCTTGCTCGCATGAGATTCAAGCTGCTTTGCTCGCAATGAAAGAAAGCATTGAGCATTTAAAAAAAAAAAAAGCCTAACAACAACAGTATGCATTGGCTGAGTGGAGAAGATAAAATCTTGCTTATTAAACTATGTGGGTTGAAAAGAAAAACGGAAGGGAAGCAAGACTCTGCTGAAGTTGAAATAAACCCAGTGGGATGTTTCATGCCATAGCCACAAAGTTAAGCCAAGAGGATGGGTGTCCACCACAAACCCTTGGGTAGCCTTTGTTCTGGCTTGGCTTCTCTTTTGGAAGCGGCCATGTTTCATGCTGCTGAATGGCCAATGCTGGAGAACAAATCTAAAGCTAAAAATGCTTCCCACCCATCCTTTCTGAGGCATTTGCTCAAAACAGCTTAAAATGAGTTCCATTCTTTGAACTTCTTATCCCTGCACCTGCCCTTCTGAAGGGACAGCTTGTTGACACCTGTCATTTTCCCACAGACCACAAAACATAAATATATAAGCATGCCTTTTCCTATTTTTGGAAACCTCACAAATCTATTAATTCAGCCAAGAAATAAAGTAGCTTTTACAATTTTTCTTTGAGGCAGGGGAATCTCTCTGAAATGCATCATTTCCCATTCTTCATAATGGGAACCAACTTTGTTAAACATAGGATCAGGCTGGTAGCCCAAGTGAAAATCTGGAGATATTTGAATCACTCCAAAATATTATCTGAAATCAAATGCCCACTGGACCCTGAAGGCTGCGAAAATCTCTATTAACAAACCCCTGCTGCAAATATTAAACCTACTGTTGTCAAATATCGAATGAATGAATGAATGAATGAATGAATGAATGAATGAATGAATGAATGAATGAATGAATGAATGAATGAAAATAGAAGAGGAGAGATGACTAACTTTCTAAATAGGACCCACAAAGCAGCACTGATGTCTTTTCATTAACCAACTGACCAACGGCCAACTGGACGGTGGCTGCAGTGAACCGCTCGGTCTCTAACGCCCGCAATGTCCCCTGTTCGCAAGTACGGCTCTGCCTGTGATGGGAAGACAAAGTCAACAGAAGACAGATAGAGTTGATCTCTGCTGCAGACTCAACATAAGCATGTGTTTTCTCTGGAACTCTATTATATTAAAAAGAGAGATGCTAATGTGACATTTTAGCAGCACAAAAGGAGATTCTGTTCTAAAATTAGGGCATAAATCAAACACAGATATTCTCTCAGACATACAATCAACCCCAATTTTACTCCTCCTCTTTCTACACTGAGGGTTGTATTAAATTCCAACCAGCATGTTTCAACAGAAGATGCTACACTTTGAAGTTCACAAGAGGGCCAAGAAGAGCAGCAGCTGGCAGGTCACGTGAGCTTCACCTAAACACCAAACTAGCTGGAGAAGAAAGAAAAAGAAATGGAAAGAGAGATGGGGTGGTGGTGTTTGAGGCACTTGGGTATCCCCCACACCAGGAATTGGGAGGGGTCCCACGTGTCCTTCCAAGACCTCGAGGGTCATTTTGCTTTGGACTTAGCACCTATGGAAACCCAACGGTTGTGCTTCCAAAGTGTCTTCTTCCGGGTCAAGGATAACAGCTGAGGATCGCACACTACAATGTTGTGGGTGGATGGTTCCAAGATAAGCACTACATTTGATTTCGTTTACTTCTCAATGCAATTAAAATTAAATTAATCAAAATTAATATGATCACTCCCCAGTTAAATATTTTCTCCTTCTGTCTGATTAACTACAATCTGGGAGCAACTTCTGGTGATCTCTGGGGACAGCACGGGGTTTTCGAGGCTGCTCCAAAGCTTCCAGTTGCACGGTTCTGGTGATGGCTTAGAGCGCAAATCCAGCCCATTACGGCTTATTCAATGAACCACGGCCTAGCGTGGCCTCTTCAGACGTGCCAAATACAATGGAAGAAGAGGGTGCCTTGCAACCCAAGGCCTCCCCTGTGGCCCACGCTGAGCCACTTGGGGAGGCCACATTCACCAGTCCTGCTCCCCCCTGCAGGAATGAGGAGGAGCAGAAAGTCCCAGGGAAGGAAGCCCACCGCCTTTCCCCCTCCTCCCGAATCCACCGGCAGACAAAGAGGCTTCCACCAGTGGGCTCTTTTTTGCTCTGGGAAAGGGATTGTTCTTCCATTGTTGGGGGAAGAAAAGGCGGTTTTTTTCCTTTTAGTTGCCTCACTTAGGCCTATTTAAATAACTTTGACTATAATTTGGCATTCTGTTAATATGCAAATGTTAATGGCTATTTTCTCCCCTTTTTTGTACATTATGCCTTCAGTTTCCTCCACTCAGTATTTCTTTCAGTACTTTTTCATAAGTTGAGGAGGAGGAGGAGGAGGAGGAGGAGGAGGAGGAGGAGGCCTCATCATGGAAGAAGCCCAGGAGAGAAAGGGTCCAACCTCTCACCCATTGTTCAGAATTCTGAAGGTAAGAGAAGAAATTAATAGATATTGTAAACAAGTGTGAATGAAATATGGAGGGGTGGCTAAAAAGAGAGAAAGAGAGAGAGAGAAAGTGAAGTGTTTTACTGAGCTTAATGCATTAGAAAAACATCTCCCAACCATCCAGGAATGCAATAACTAGACTTAAATAGGCCACAGGGGGTTTTTTCCAAAGAGGGAAAAATATCTGAGGCTTTATAGTACAGAGGGGGAAAAACCACAGTGCATAAATTAGCATCCCCTTTGTTTTGAACTCAATGAATTTATATCATCCTTCAACACTGTTTAGGCAAAGCAAATACAAACAAGCAAATCACATTATTCTTTCCAATCCACACACAAAAATGATCTGGATATTCACATTTAAAATTGCTATCATGGATTAGCTTAAGGCAATTATTTCTCCCGCTGCATTCTTTTTACAATAATTTTAAAAAGAATTCATGTCTCTCGCCTAACAAGAGAAATGAAATCCCATTAGTTGAGTCTCCAGTGGATATTAACGTTCCTTTTGTTTACAAAGGTTAATATCTCCCAAATAAAGGAACACACACTGCCTGTTAAAATAATTACATCATGACATTTCAGAAAGGTTGGCAGATAGACATGGTTTCAAGCAAGGGAACAAACAAAGTAAGTAGGGATACAAAAAAAACCCTGTGATTTAAATAAACGGAAGCCATTGCTTATTCTGTCCCGAATGCTACTGCTGTGTTTGTCTTCCTCCCATCCATCCCACAGGACCTGCACTTTTCAGAGTTGGCGTTCAGAAGGCCACCCGGATGACCACAGCAAACCAACCTTCTGAATGCAAGAGGCGGTTGGCTTCCAGGGGTCAGAACTTTCTTCATCACGAAGGAATGGATTGCCCCCTCCCATCCCACCTCAGAGGGTCTTCCAGCTGTTTGTGATGACAGTTGGAGCAGCTCCAGGGCTGGAAGGAAAGACCCCCTGTGGTTCTTGGTAGCCTTTCGAGCCTTGTTGGTGGTTTATATCAAGTCCAACTACAAGGATACCGACATGAGTGTGCAGATGAGTTTTGTTGGAAAGGATGTTGGTCATTTGAGGCTGACAACCACAGGAGAAAGCTGTAATGGGGATCTCTACTTTGTAGACTGTGTTGTTATTCCTTCCTTCCTTCCTTCCTTCCTTCCTTCCTTCCTTCCTTCCTTCCTTCCGTTTCTTGGGCCACAATGCAGCTCAACATGAGAAGCAATGACCTCTGTAGCCATGGCTCTACATCTTCCAGGGGCAACTGGAAGGGCCGTCTCACAGTCCCTCACTGGCAACTGTTGGGCATTTCAGAATGAAATCAGAAAGTGCTCCGAGCCCCGAAACCTCAGCCCAGATCCCCTGTAGCCAAGGCTGGCTACGATTTCCCAGAATAGGACAAAGAGATCTGAGGTTCTCCTTCCCAGCAGAGAGGGGACTCTGGGCTGCAGCCTCTCTGGAGGAAGGCAACGTTGCGCCTTTAGCACCTCTGAGGTAATGAAGTACTGCAGTCAACTCCTCAGAACCTTAACGTAACATTAGCATATTAACAGAAAGGCAAATTATACACAAAGCTATTTAAACAGGCCTAAGTACACCCAGGCAAATAAAAGGAAACCCACCTCTTCTTCGCCCAACAATGGCACAAACATCCAGAGCTTGTCAGGGCCGTGTCCAATTCCGCAGCCCCTCACCTGCGCATTGCCTCAGCAACTAAGTGGCGCCCACGCGAGCAGCATTATGCATTGGCGGGGTGCCCCCCGGCTCTGCGGGGCGCAAGGAATTAGGGGCTTGCAAGGAGCTCAGCGGGACACCAAACAACTTGCCCTTTGCCTTTTGTAAGCATGTTAACACAGCACGTCAAAGTAAATATTCGAGACAAAAGCCCACCAGCCCCGCTTTGGGGAGGAAGAAGAAAAGGCGTGCTAGGCAGCACTCGCATGACTAATGGAGACGGTCTCGGCCGCCTGCTCTCATGCGAATCTTCCCTGGAAACCGGCGCTTCGCTCAGCCCTGTGACTGCCCAAGTGAGGCGGGTGCACTTAGGCGGCATCTGCCCCATTGCGCCATCCAAGGACCCACAAGGAGGCTTCCCCACAACCGCCCACCTGTACAAATTGTGATGCCCTCATCCCAGAGAGCCATCCCAGCAGAGTTCCAGGAGGGAGATCCCTTGTGTGTCATCTCAGCCCCCCCCCCTTTGCAGGAGATCCCGCATAAAAGGTCCCCATCTGGGCTGGGCTGCAATTACAGCCCCAGCAGATCCTCGCCCGAACGGGGCCGTAATCCAGAGCACCTGCTGCAGGAGGGGGTGAGGTCCAAACTTGGAATCCTGCACCGGAGCAAAGTGAAATGAATCAAGGTGAGTCTCTTTGCCAGAGCAAGGGAGGAAGAGGAGGGCCAACGTGATGGTGGAGCAGCTGAGTAACAACCACGATGAACTGGTCATATGCTGTCCTCTCCGGGGACCAATTTAACAGGGAGATGGCCTTTCCATCCAGGCAACTGTAACGCACAATTGCTGTTAATAAGCTCCTATTGTGCTTTATCGTGGGATCGCATTCATGCATCACATCTACTCTGGAAGGGTAACTGGTCTCCTCATTTTTCATGCAGAAGAGAAGTTTCTCCAGGAAATTCCCTTATTTGTTCTAACGACAGATCACCATTGGGGTTTTTTTGTACATATTGCAAGAATAGTGTCACATCTGCCTTACCCATCAAATGATGGCAAATTTTGAGGAGAGCAGTGTTTTACAGATGTTCCTCTCAACTAAAATATAATTTCCACGTCAGGCTGACAATTTTCCAGCTGACTGGTTGAACATGCAGCTCGGAGGCTTGCTCTGCCGGCCGAGATTGGGTGCAGATGGCAAGGTTAGCAATCCCTTTCTTCTCCTATTAAAACTTCTCTTTGCCACCATAATAGTTTGTAAACGAACACCACAAATGGAAACCATTCTGGCATTCCGTAGCAGCGGAGAGAGGAGAAAAACCTGGTCATCTGCTGCAATAATCTATTTTTAATACCTTGTTATACAGAGCTACCTTCCAGACAGGTGTGGCTTCTTTCATAGATGAGCTATCGGTCACATTTGCCTAGTAAAGAATTGCAAAGGGCCACTGGGTCTCTAAACAACTGACACCCAAAGTTTGTTCCTGCCTAACATGGCCTACAATATTTATTTTTTATTTAAAAAGTCCCTCTAGAAACAACAGCCTTAGGATGAACTGCAGGACTTGCCTGGACCCAGAGCTCAGCCTGCTTGGCTCAGGAGATGTTTAAGAGATTACACTTCTAGGCCAAGTGGCATTAGAATCCAAGCGGCTCTCAGCCAATCTTGGCTGATCTTGAAAAGGCGAGGTCAGGCTTCATTAGTGCTTGGATGAGAAACCCCCAAAGCTGAAGAAACAAAACAACAACATCCTAGCAGCAAACGGTGGCAGAGTTATGGCGGTATCCATGAGTCCAGCACGAGGATGGCTTATCTTCTGCAGCAAAGTCACTATGGAATAACCTCACTGGGGGGGGGGCAGGGGGGGTTAAGAAGAGATTGGACAACCATTTGCCTAAAATGGCATAAGGTCTCCTGCTTGAACAGGGGGTTGGACTAGAAGACCTCCAAGGTCCTCTGTGATTCTGTTAACATAAAGGACAATTGTCTGTGGAGATTCTCAGTCATCCTGCTCCTGGCTGTCCAAAAAGTGCTTTTTCAAGAGGCAACCGGAGCTGAAGAAGCTTCTTGGATGAGAAGCGAAATGTCTTAAAAACAAGAAAGTCCAGTTGCCTCTTGAAAAAGCACCTTTGGGATAAAGGACAATTGCTTCTATATTAATGAGCAGAAGGTTGAAGCCTCAGATAAAGCAGATAAACCCTTCTTGGCAGCTGCATTGCTGGATTACTGGCAGAAGCAGCAGACGACATTTGAAGGATCAGAAATGGGTCTCAGAAGATACTCTGGTTCACATTTGTACCCTACTTTCTATGGCATGGATATATTATAATATATGACTATATAACCACAGTGGATACCAAGAATGGATCCCTTATATTCTTTTCATCTTTACTAGCCCCCCCCTCCCCGATTTCTCCTCCATGCTAAAGCAACCCTTGTGCCTTCTTTAGGGGAGGAAGGAACCTTATTCTATTTTGTTGCTTTACTGTGAATCATTGTTAGAATATCCATATCACCACTCTTAAGATGCCAGACCTGAAACTGCCAAAAGAGGCTGTGACAAAGTATGGATTTGGAAAGAGATTACAAAAATATATTTTGGGAAGGAGGTTGTTAGAAGCATCTAGAGAGATTTTTGGTCAATATGTGTTCCTCTGATATATATATGTGTGTGTAAATAGGCTGGGTAGCTGGGAAAAATTTACTGCCTGCAAAAAACATTGGATGGATGGATGGATGGATGGATGGATGGATGGATGGATGGATGGATGGATGGATGGATGGATGGATGGATGGATGGATGGATGGATGGATGGGAGGGAGGGACGGAGGGAGGGACACAGACAGGGAGACAGACAGAGAGACAGAGAGACAGACAGAGAACAAAGCACCATGCAAATTACATCCTCTATTCAATTATGGGAATTAACAATGTCACCAGAAGAGTATGGAAGATAAAAGATTACAAAAGACAGAAGTCCTTTAAAATTTCATATTCCGCTTGTTGCAAATGCTGCACATTCTCTGATTAAATCGTTGATGTGATGCAAAGGCAGCATTTCTACCTGTACTTCTGCTGATGCTCACAAGCGGAATATGGGCCTTGGGTGGTTGATGCTGTCAGCAAAGCCCCAGGACTGAGCATCCTCCCTCTTGGGGCAGCCCCCACAGAGCCTGGAAAACAACTAGCCAGGCCTTGGAGAAGCAACACTGATGAGCTCCATTCCTTGAAAAATGCTTTTCTTCTCCAGAACCTTCAGGAGAAATGAGGGGCAGTGGAAGGGGAAGGACTCCGTGCCCAGCTATCCTTTATCCATCCAAGCCGCTCTGCTTTGATGCTCTTGCCACGTTCCAGTCTAAAAATACCCATTCACCGAAAGACCCTTCCCATCCAACAAGCATCCCTGTCTTTCGACTTCCCAGCTTTTTTTAAAGCTCAGCCAGATTCTTCCAGGAGCCAAGTCTCAGTACTGGATATGAACATGGCCTCCTTCCACAGACCGGCAGGGGAAAAAAAACACTTTATGTCCATCCAAGATTTGAGTGTGGCTCTCTGAGCATCCCAAAAACAAGATTAAACCTCTCAAGCAACAGTGAATGGAGACATTAGAGGGTCACCCATTCACGTCGGAGGTCCACCAAGGCCCAGGTCCTGCTGGAAAGCCCACATTTATGGGCTGCTTCTGCCAGCGGATCTCCAGCAAGTGGAGACGTGGCCTGAGCTGGTAGTTCTGGGGCTTGGGCTGACCCTGGTCATCTCTGCAAGCCTCGGATCGTCCGAGCGGCTTTCAGAAAGAAGGAAGCCTCCCTGCGGCACGTGCCAGAGAGCTGCACAAAATCCACTCCTGCAGAAGCAGCCACAAATAAATATTTGACCGAAGAGGAGGATTTTTTTGCAAAATTGCAATACACATGTTGCATCTAAATCCTTGCAGAGACAGATGGTTCAGACTTCTATTAGCAATGAATAATGAGATGTGTCGTGAAAGGTGTGAGCTTTCTATTTAACCTTGTTTTGCTTGCTATTTTCCCCAATAAATGTCGGATGCACAGCACTTTCCATTTTTTGCAACGGGGGGGTGGGGGTGGACGGGGGGGGAGGGGACTCCAGTTACTGCAATAATCTGACAGAGCAGCCTGGGCTGGCACTCTTTCCCTCCAAGAAAGGAACTGAGCAGCGCTCAGTAAAAACCGAACGGCCCCTTTCTAGCTGCCCCCGTCCCTCGGGAGAGTGCTCCCCCCCCCCGCCCCAATGCCAGTTCAGCATCGGCTTCTCTGGCATGGAGAAAAACCACTATAAGCTGCTTCAGAAAGCTTTTGAAGAAGCCTAATGGGTTGAGTTTCCATCCTGCAGGAGTTAGTTGTTACGGAGAATGAGTTTCCTTGGTGCAATGATGGATAGAAAAAGATTTATTGTGGTGGCTGTTATTGGTTTTCTATTTTGTGATATAATTTTTATGTTACCTTTTTTATTGTGTTCTTTCTGTGTTGCTTTTAGGAGAGAGACTAAGTGGCATATAAGCGCAGTAAATAAATAGCGGAATCATAAGCGGGCTGGCTGGTACCAGCCCATTTCTGGCTTCTTATACACCATTACAGTCCCTGAAACTGGTACGTTTCTGCATCATGCAGCAACACAGGCGCAACACAGAGGCTGCCGCTTGAAAATGGGTGGAAACTAAAATGTATATGCAGAACCTTGTAGAGGACTGACAGACAGCATCACAGAGCACTGAAAGAGGTGATAGACCTCTCCTGCTTACATCACTCCCCCAGATAGTTGCACTTATCTAGAAAACAAACTAAAACAAACCAGCATTTCAAAACCTATTAGGAAACAAACAACTTAGTATCCTTTAAATGTTTTGGGTTCCAATTCCCATCAGCCACAGCTAACATACCAGTCTAGAGGGCAAGCAGTGGTTGCTATGCAACAGGAAAGCTTAAAAGAAAGAAATGGAGGTTGAGTAAATCTGCATGGATCTTCAACAAAAACACAAAGTACATTTCCACCCTGGAAAACAGGACCAAAACATTCTTGATATCCCAACCATTACATGGTTCCTGATCTAATCTAAGTGTTTATTTAAAAACCCGCAATCACTGACTTCTCCTCCACTGAAGCATTTCAGGTTCCTTCTTGCTAACATAGGTAAACTTAGCAAGATGAGGAGCTACTAAAAAACTAAGTCTGGTTGCACATACGACACAGCCCATCTTCCCCTTGTTCTTCTGCAGCAAACCACTTGTGGTTCCTTCCTCCGACTGGCTGGTCAATGGATGGTGACTAAAAGGGTCCTCGGTCCTCTCTCCTTCTGCCCTTTCCATTCCCGAACTTCGTTTCCCACCCAGCCCCCACATTACGAAGGAAAAGAAGCAAACAATACAGATACTGCAGTGGCCACACTTGAGTCATCACAGGTTGGTTAACTCAGATGAAGTGATGAAAAATGCAAGAAGAGAGAAGGGCACGGCATTCTGTTCAGTCAATGAAACAGAAATTCACTCTCAAAGCCTTCAAGCAAAGACTGTGATGAGATCCAACTGACAAGACGGGCAGGTGCAGGATGACCGATGTTCCCAGCGCGTCACCCCGTCCCCTTCACCGACGGTCAGTGGGCAGTCTTGAGAAGTACGAATGATGGAGAATGCCACACAGTGAAGAGCACTGTGCTCTTATTTTCATGAAAGGAAACATTTCTTTCCTCCAAATAAGTTGCTTTTAAAATGGCAGGAGCACCTTAGATGCCTGCAAAAAGCAGGGGTGGGAGCAATGTAGGATGTGGGCTTTCTTTGAGGGGGAGGGGAGGAGATCTTTTGTTTAGTTGCAATGCCATCATCATCATCGTTTTAGCCCTTGTCTATCCACTGCAGGATGAAGGCCTCTTCCGCATGTTTCCAACCTATGCGGTCCTCGGCTTTCTTTTGCCAGTTGGGCCCGCAATTCTTGCTGATGTCATCGCTCCATCTTGTTTTAGGCTTCTTTCGTGGATGCTTTTTATCAAGTTGCAACGTACGGAGGTCTATTAGCAAGGAATCTTGAGTCTTGAAGCAAAGACTCAAGCCAAAAACAGCAGACCTTCCTCAAATGTTCAGGCCAATGAACTTACGAGAAACAAGTGATGGAGTTGAAAAGTAGCCTTTCAACAAATTTATGTAGCTTAAGCATGGCATATTTTCAGGGTAGGCAGCTAAGCACATCCCTAGCCACATACAGGAGCATCATGGCAGTCTAAAAAGATGTCAGGCCTCTAGGGCTGTGGGTGGAAGGCAGGTTGAATTGGGCTGAACCCAAGACAGCTGGAAGGGGCGATGAGCTGTTGGTCCGGTTGACAGATGGGAACCCACAGAAATGAAGCTAAGACTGAGAAACAGCCTAGGAATCACAAGGAGTCTCCAAATTCTCCCCAAATAGTGGGAAATTGAGCATTTCGGTCCATGAATCAGATTTATATCATTTACAGATAGTTTCCTCCACTCCCTTGACACTGACTGAAACTACATATGCATAAGCAAGTATTTTCGGCTAAATGAGTCCCGAAATGTAGACTCAGGGACAGCCTCAACTATGTTCATTAGAGTAAAAGTGAGTCACAAGACTCATGGAAGGTGAGCAGATTCTCTGAAGCCGAAGCTTAGTTACAAATGTTCTATTAATGCCCTTTGAGAAAGGGCCATCTTAGCGCAACACCCCAATTACAATGAAGAATTACAGGGGGGAAAAAAACACACAGCAGACAACGGAAGAGAGGGGAAAAAGCACAACTGCTGTTGCTGTGGCTTCTGCTGGTGCCTCCATGTTGCTGGAAAGCTCCAATCAACCAGAGAAAGCCAGCGATCTACCACATCTCCAAGGACATCTTACCGCCATTGCCATCAGGGGGGATGGGAGGGGTTTATTGTTGTGTTCACCTGCCACCAGCACCAACAAAAATTATCTCTGTGTACTTGCAGGGAGTCAGGGTGGTCTTGCCCCCAAGGAAAGAAGGCTTCCTGGCTCACAACTGAGCCTCTCAATTCATGCGCTCGAATCCTATTGGTGACAACGCAAAGAAGGGAACAAAGCCGCTTCCGCTTCTTCCCAAGGATTAATTCATTCTCTGTGTTAAAAATAAACGAGGATCTCAGCCACCAACATACCGGCGCATTCACACATCGATTGAGAAGGTTGAAAGCGAGCTGGTGCCTCGCTCTTTTCTTTTTTTCTTTTTGTCATTTCTCTCTATTGTTATATGGCAAAATGCAAGCACAAATATTCCATTTTTCTGAGCAATGCCAGAGATATATTGTGAGCAGGGAGATGCTTCTTGCCAGGACAAAGCTAGACACGTTTGGGATAAGCATTTTGGTTTAGTTAACCTGCCCCTAAAGCAGCCCTATTCTGGGACTTATCTTAGCTGGCAAACACTCCAAATTTGTTCATGTTTAAAAAGGAGGAGGAGGAGAAGGAAGCGCTCAAACCTGTCCCATTGCCCCACTGCCTGACATCCCGTAGTAAGTCATTACTATCAGACACATCTCTTTTAACGTTGTCCTTACAAAAGGCATTTTATTTTGGCAGGCATTTTCTCCAAGATCGTTTTTACTCTCTAATCCCAGCTTCATTGGAAAAGCAAATTAACTTCTCACTGCAGGCAGAACTGAATCCTGCAAGTTTTAAGTTCCATCAAGTTTTCGGCAGGTGACAGCAAGAGGCAGGCGGCAAACCCCGAGTGGTAGAACAGAAAAGGATGCGATTGGTCCCAATTTGCTAGAAATTTGTATCTGCTCCCATGCTTCAGGTAGACACACACGCACACACGCACAAACAGCTGCTGTTTTGTCTCTAGGCTAAAACAGTTCAAATCAAGGGCAAGGACTGAAGCGAGGGGGAAGTGGCTGTCTGAGTGCTTCTCCTGGTGGACCCAAACTCTCGGCCCCAAAGCAGATGTTTTCTTGGGCGGGATGAGCAACTCAGGGTTAGGGCCTTGCTTTACACCCCGAAAAGCCTGGGCTGGGAAACGGCTCTGGAGAAGGCAGGGTGGGCCAATGAAAAGGCCCTCCGAGGCCAAGGCGGGCAGAGGCAGAGGCATCACGGCTTGCACAGCGCGTGTGTGTCACTCCTTGCTAATTAAAACTATTCATGCACATTTGTCAGGGGAAGGAATAAGTCTCCATCTCCTTGTATGAAGTCCCCCTTTTCAATTTAATCCGGCATGTTTTGACAAAAGCACTTTGGAGAGGCATTTGTCACTAGCCAACTTTAGACAAGGTTAATGAAAGTTCTGTCACTAGAAGGCCCAGCCTGCTTTAAATTACAGATGTCACACGCCATGACGAAAGAAAGGGCACGCTGTTACAGTCCCATAAACTATCCTCTCCAGGGACACACAGGTAATTGCATAGCTCATTAAAAACTGTTTTAATTATTAATTGACCGTGTCAGAGTTGTCCTTTAAAGTCAATTTTAATTCTTCTCTCTTTTTGGTAAGCAGAATGGCAGCTGACCTACAGAACCTGGTGTACCAGCACAAAGGACCAGCAAGAAAGGTGTGGAAGGCAGAAGATGCCATGGCAACTACAGTCACCTGGCAACCTGGCCAGGGGAGGGTCTCTTTTCTACACTCAAAGGTAGGGAAGAAGATTCTTCCATGGGGAGCGGCATTTTGTGTGTCAGGAGAATGTGCGGTTTGTGGAAGTTCTGAATTGAGATGCCAAGTGGGAAGGAAGGAACAGCTTGACAGAAGACAGTTGTTTCTATGTTAGTTTATCATCTTTGGGGGCATTTTCATTCTCACACCTCTGTTAGCGACTGCCTCAATTGGTGGCAAGCCAGTGTCCACCCCACTGAGGCTTGGAAGCTAAGAAGGATGGGGGCAGCTAGTTCTGGGTTGGAAGCCCTCAAGAATCACAGGCCAGGCTGCCAACTAAAAAATATCTCTCAAAAGGCAGGAGAACGTTGCATTTATGAGCCTGGGAATTCATGGGCATTTTGTCTTCTGGACATCATAAGGCACAAAAGAAATGAACTGATGGGGTCTGCAGATCTCCAAGCATCCACCTACTTTCAGAAGGGAGAACCCTGGGTTTATTAACTAGCCACACAGGTGCCTCTTTGTGTGTTCAAGAAAGTGGGGGAGAAAGGAGCTGTAGAAGTAGAAGGAGGTGGTGAGCTTCAAGGAGTCCTTTCAGATTTATAAGGGAAGTCCACCCATAATGTCAGGTGAAAAAATGCTAGAGGAATTATGAGCAAGCTGAACCCTTGAGGGAAGGGAAGGAGCACTCCCAGCTCACCCCGTCAGGAATTAATGGAGAAGTTCCCACCACAAACTGCTGCCCACAATTAATTTTCAAGTCTCGAAGAACACTTTTGCTCCCTATCACAGGCCACCGGGGCACCTGCTACCTCATGCTTTTGCTAATCCAGATTGGGAAACAGCGGTGGCCAAAGTCAAAAGAACAAGACACATTTTTATCCTATATAATAATAATAATAATAATAATAATAATAATAATAATAATAATAATAATAATAATAATAATAATAATAATAATAATAATAATAATAATAATAATAATAATAATAATAATAATAATAATAATAATAATAATAATAATAATAATAATAATAATAAAGTTGGGTTTTGCATTTGTAAACAAAAACATAGGATGCTTTCCCAGGATACGGCATTGGGACCAGGACTTCCGCAAGACAGGCTGACTGGAAAAGCTCTAAGGCCAGAGATGCACCTTCAGCCAATGAGATCAGTGATGTGCCTTGTTATTTATAAGTGCTGCTGGGTTGGGGAGGGGACATAATGATGCTTCACTGTCTTTTGAGGGGGGGGATTTGGAGTCCCTAAAGTAGGTCTTCCTTAAAGGCTTCTTACTCCCGCTATGAAGGGAGGCAGCTTCCCCAGACACTCATCCCCACCCTGAGATGGTAGTTCATGGTTGACAGCTAAATATCCCTTGTTGTGCCCATGGGTGAAGTATGAATGCCGCACACTGTGCCAGCCAAGAACCAGACTTGCCCTTCCTCTTGGGTTCTGGAGCTTCACTCGAGCTTGGAGAATTTGCACTAGGCATTACCCAGCGATGGAACCCAGAGGACGCATTAGAAGCAGGGATGTTGGGGCCCAAGGCTTGCATCGCACATCTCAACTGCACAGCAGGCACCTGGATAATTCAAGTCCAACAAGCAACTGATTACTCCAATTTGAGTAATAACCAAATTACTTTAATTGGAAAGAACCTACAATTTCGCTTTTGCTGAAATGAAGTCCGCAGATCAGATGAAAATGGTGGAAGCAAACAAGGACCTAAAAGAGGTCACTCTGGGCGGATGCAGATGCCCAGCACAGCTATCTCTGGATCTTTAGCAACAAAGGGATGGTTTATTATGCCGAAATTGGAAAAGAACTCAAGCTATGCAATTGAAAAGGAGCAGGGTAACTGAAAAACCATTTGAGAGAAGGATTGAAAAGGAGTGACTAATGCATTAGTCATGTGCCAATAAATACACACCTATCAAGAAAAGAAGTTTGCTATATCCCACCATCCTAAGGGGGAAAGAAGAATAGATGAGGAATATAAGGCTCAATTATTCTAACTGGAAAGTTGAGCAGGCAATGACTTCATCCCCCTGAAATAGACAAATGGTGAAACTTGATTTCTGTGCCATTTGTGGGATCATATACTCCGTGTACTTGGGGGACAGAGAGTGGAGGGAAGCGTATCAAATTAGAAGCAGGGCCAGGAGCTCCACTTATGGGAAGCATCCTTGCCAGGCTGGGCAAGGCTGCCCAAAGGTGTGGCAAACAGGAGCTGAGGTGCAGGGGTTGCCCTTCATCGCGCCTGGGAAGAACAGACAGACATTTCGTCTGGCAGAGCTGGAAGATAAGGAAAGGCAAAGCCAAAGGAAGAATGGGTTTTCATGAAAAACCAGAATGTAACACATTCGCAAAGAGCGGCATGCAAAGTATAATTAAAATATTATCTGCCTGATAGAAGTGCAATATTCTATATTCATCTTCACTCAAGCCAAGATTAGCTTCCATTCAGTTCAGAGACACTCAAAAGAACAGATTGTTCTTTAGAAATGGATAACGTAGATCAGGTACTACACAGATTTGTGGCTGCACAGACACCTCAGAACAAAAGATGCAAATATAGATAAGGGGGATGACGCAGGCTATCAGACGCGTTGCTCCGGATAGAACCTACACCCAGTTCCAAGTACTCCAGAATTTCTCAGAGGAATAAAGGCAGCCAAAAAAACCAGGCTCCATGGCAGATGCTTCTACCAAGAAATATGACACTGATCCATAAAGCAATCAGGGTTTTGACCAAGGAAGATACCTCGCTTTTATTAGTGGGTAATTTGTAATGAGGAGTGGATGGGGAGAATGCAAACATCTTAGCTCCCTGGATTGACTGATTGATTGATTAGATGTATAAGGCTGTCCAACTTAAACAATGTGACTCAGTGATGGTCAACACCACTGATGGCCAACCAACAACCACCTGATGCTCTTGGATTCTTCTTAAGAAAGCAACGGGAGGCACCACGATCCTGTTTACCTGTGGCTGCCCTAAAAGGTGGTCCAAAGGTTCCAAACAGTAGAGCAAGAGAGGAATGGAATTGTCCTCCTTGCCTTCTGCATTCCTTTCTAATTCTAACCGGAAGATGCTGCTGTTCTTTTTAAAACCCTAAATGAGATCCTTGGTGCTCTCTGCCCTTGGCTGCTTTCTTGCAGGTGTTTCATGACCCAACTAGGTACCATCAGTGCTAGAAGAGAGGGGGTTTCTAGCACTGATGATGTTACCAAGTTGGGTGAAGAAACGTCTGCAAGAAAAGCACCAAGTTCAGAGAGCACCAAGGACCCCACAGTTCAACCCTGGGCTACAAATATTCCCTTCTATCGGAACCCGAAATGCTTTGCAGCTGCTCACATCTGTATTTCTCCAAGCCTTGGACATCAGCAGAAGTGGGTCTTCTTTTTGGCTCTCTGGAGACAGAGATACTAAGATGATGAAGACCCCCTTGCTGTAATCACACATAAATGGGGTACTTTTCCACTGTAAGAAGCTTTACCATGATATTAATTGTGCATATTTTATAACGGTGCTGTCTGCTGATATGTTTTTCTTAAACAATTTAATTTCTGAAGGCAATCTTTGGAAAGTGGGTATCCCCAGAAGGCAGCAGAGAAAGGAATCCAAAATTGGCCATTTTGCTTTTTATAAAAAATAAAAACTATTTAATTAATAGCTTTTGATCACGGTTGGAGACTGATGGCTCATGAAGTGCTCCTCTTGCTCAGGTAAATGAAGACTTGGGAGGGAAATACTTTTTATGCTGATGATCACTATAGGAAATATGATCACAATGGCAGCAGAAGATGACAAGTATTAAAGATGCTCTATTATACAAGGCACCAATTAGTTTTATTAGACCATCAGTGAGCATCAATTAGGTTGATACAATCAAGCTTTGTGTCATTGACTCTGATCCTCCATAGCTACTGGAAACTAGACACGCACACAACTTTCTCCCCACATCTGATGCTAACACAGTCTTTGTCTAAGTGTGTGTGCCAGACTCCTGAGTGCCAAATAAGAATCTTATTTTCCTGATTTAGACCGGTGACTATTGCCCTATTTTAACTCATTGTGGCTTTGCGCTCAAGTTATTTAGTTATCAGATCTCCACAACAACTGATGGATCTAGAACCACAATACACAGATGCAATGACTTCTATTCTTCTGTGATTTAAGGAGGAGGAAGGGCTTCATACTTGACCTCCTTCAGTTTATTCAAACCACAACTGGAACCTCAAATGTACAAATCCATCATCACGATCTTAGAAGCCACTAAAAACTGAAGATGAAATGACAGCCATAAACAAATGGCAGGAGGACAACCAACCAAAGGAAGAGGTGCATTTATATATATATATATATATTAAAAAAAAGTCTCATAAATGTGAGAGACTTGCCCCTGGGAGAAGGTGGGAGCAAGACTGACAGCTTGTCCATTCCCTCATGAGGGACCTCAGAAGCACTCCAGATGCTTCCAGAGTTACCCAGAACATCGCCACAAGTCATCACAAAGAGGAGGAATGTCTGCAAACCCTACCGGGCTGCCCGCATCGGCCAACAGCCAAAGACATCTCAACATGTCATCCTAATGAGCCCAACCCTCTGTGTCTCTCCCCCCCTCCCCAGATCTGTGAAAGAGACAAAATGAGGGGAAATGAAATAGTTTTAATCCCAAAGTAGTAGAACTGCATTAAGAAATACTCGGTGAGCAGACAAATCCTAGCCCACAAATTCACTTAAAAGTAAAAGTAGTGCAAAGGTGAGCTACAAGGACCTTGTTTGGCACATGAGGCAACCATCTCTGTGTGGTTGGGAGAGTGCAAAGGGAAAAGCATCTTAATGGCTAATTAGGCTCTTCTATTAGCTATCGGGCAAAAAGCAGAGAGATCTGGAGTATTATTGAATCCCTGTCATATAGATGTTAATTCTGGCTGCTGGTACACCATTAATTTTTTTAAAAAAGAAGACCTGCAAACGAATAGTTCTTGCAAACTCATTTCAAAGCACACACCTTAGCATTAGTGGCTAATTAACATGCATATTCAGTGATGAAAGAAAGCAAAACACAACCCCTTTTTCCACAAAAAACAATGACAACTTGCCTGAATGCAATCAAGAGTAACAGAGTCAATTACATCATTCAAGGCAAAGCAGACTTTTGGACTGACATCCTTCCCCCAAACTGATTAACTACTTTGTACAAGAGCAGATCTTCCCTCACTAACTTGTACAATCAGTTATCTAATCGTCAGCTTTATTTCTGCACCGTCCCCTGGACCAGCATCTTTCAGACCTGGCAAGCTAAAGAGGGCTGGGCTTCACCTTTTAAGAGGGACACGACCAAGTGAATGATAAAATGCATTTATCGTATCTTCCTACCACTGTTTAGAGAACACGCACCCATCCCTTTATCCTTTGCAGGGTCCCCTTCGTAAGTGCCCCCTTTCCCGGGTGACGGTGTTGGGGTCATCTGAGAACATGGTCACCAGCCATGGGCATCAACTCTTCTTCAAAAAGCACCAGCAATACGCTTGGACCCTGCTAGGTTTTTAGAACACATCATACCAGCAAAAGGAAGGAAATAGCTACACAAACCTCCCTGGGCTACGCTGTATAAGCCAGCCAGCCTAGGAAAGATCACCCCCCTAACAGCAGCAGAAAAGTGGGTGGAAGCCAGCTAATCAAAATAATGTTTTCATTTTAACCTGTAGAAATCAGCAATTGATATCCTGGTGTCCCACCCTCCTCCTTTCTCCAGTTCTGATCAAGCTATTTGCCAACATAATTGAGGCTTTCTGTGAGAGTCCTTAGATTTCATTTTGTGTTTGGGTACAAGGCGCCAGGAAGAAGCCTCCCATCCATCTTTCTTTGTGTGCCGTAATCCAAGCCGAAGACGCAAAGGCTTGTGCTGGTGATGGATGGCTCCCCTCCTTACTACGGTGGGGCTTAAATCAGGCTCTCCAGACCCCTTATTAAAAGAAGCTGCATTCAGACTTATTGTAGCCTTCTGAGCAGTCCTGGATATCATATATACTTATTATAGTTCTGGGTAACGAAAATGGATTTTGCAGGCTGCTCAAGTGGGAAGGGTAGAGAATGGATCAAGGGCAGAGGAGCAGGCAAAAAAAATCTCTTTAATATAGATCCGTGCTTGGCAAAGGGAGGGGGCTTCCAGCATATCCAAACAAAAGCATTCCCCCCCCAAATAAACAAGAATGTAAGCCAGAACATGTCAGAGCAGTGAAAATTCCACACTTGAGTCCTGTAAATGTTAAAAGATTCAAAGCAGCCGGGGGAAACACCCCTGGCTTCCCACTTCCCACAGGCTGCAGGTTTAATCTAAATCAATCCTGTCAAAGCAAAAAAAAAAAAAAGAAACCAACAACAAACCAGCCAGCAAGCAATAAACAAAAGTTGTTGTTTTCACAGTTAACATTGTTTTCACATGTCTCCAAAGGACACCCCTGTCCAACACGGAACAGAGCTCCTTTAGCTGAAGCACTGCAAAACTCTGGCTCCTTTGAGCCAGTCCAAGCTCCGAGAGGAGCTGGACAGCCAGGCAAGACAGAAGCTTTGCCCCCCCCCGCCCCCCCCCTCAAAGAGAGCCAAGGAGGAGGAGGGAATCAAGAGGAGGTGCCTCCCCTCCCGTTTCTCAGACCACAGCAGACGAATGAGGACCCCCTCCCTCTCCCCCTCCCCCTCTCTCCCTGTGCCTCAACCAAAGTCAAATAGACCTGCTTGGCCGGACCTATTCCAGAAACAGAGTCTCTTCCATCAGCCCTTGCAAACAAACAGGATTTGTACGAAAACCCATCACCTGGATCTTCCAGGCAAACATGCCAGTAAATAAATTCTTTTTGCACTGGAAACAGTCAAAAGTGTCTGAGTGTGTGTGTGTGTGTGTGTGTGTGTGTGTGTAAAACACCCAGCCAACATTTTGCTTTTATAATCAAATGTTGGCTGGGATTTTATACAGCAGGATTTATTGTAGCCTTGGTGGATAATGACAGAAGTATTACATTACTGCAGCATGAATATATGTGCACATAACCGCCCATCATGGGCTTTCCAGAGACTTTTTTAGAGACCTTCCCCATCAGACACGCTGGAATTGGGGCAATTGAGCTTTGGGCCACACAATTGCTCATAATGGGTCATGCTGTTGTCTGAATGCTACATGGCCTGGAAGATATGAATCTCTGTTGCATGATCACCAGCTTCAACCACGTCTGTCTCCTTCTGAAGTGTGTGAGGAAACTCGCATTCCCCCCCCCTCCTGTTATGGGAAATGCAGCACGGCGTCTCCTCTTTTTGATTCTAGACAACCACAGATATACTGGCCTAGAATGGGAGCTTACAAGGCTGCTGATTTTATTAGAAGTTTCACAGATTAATATTTAATCCAGATAACCACTCAGTTAAATCCACAGCAGAGCCAGGGAATGGATAATCAGTAATTTGTACCCAAATCCTGGCAGTTGAAATCTGAGAACAAATACAGTTTGCGTTAAGAGTTATTTTCAAAGTTCTGCCCTTGAACCCCAAACCTTGTGAATCCAACAGATTTGCAAAAAGTGGCCCTGCTGGCTTTTGATGCAATGAAGGACCCCCTGGCCTACCCTTTTCTGTTCAGTGAAGAAGCTGAAAGCTGACAATTCAGGTAACTCAGATCCATGTCAGGGTACTGTAGGCCAAGGATGGAGACCCTCCACCCTGGAGAGCCTACTAGAAGCCATAGAATTCTTCTCTGTTGGCCATACTGGTTGGGGGCTACCAGGTACTGTTTCAACAGCTTCCAGAGGGGCCACAGAAGACAAAAGATGTTTGCCAGCAATCAATTCAGCCCAGCTTCCAAGGAGAACCATCCCAGTCTTATCCACAGCCATCTGGCATTTGCACAGGGCAGAGTTGAATCAATGGGCCATTCGTGAGGAAAAGAATCCATATACATTATGCCTGGAAACTATTAACCTATCTGCAACAGATTGTAGTAATTGGGCACAACTAGATGTAGGATTTAGATCAGGGGTCTCCAAACTTGCCAACTTTAAGATTTGTGGACTTCAACTCCCCGAATTCTGAGGAATTTTAGGAGCTGAAGTCCACAAGTCTTAAAGTTGCCAAGTTTGGAGACCCCTGATTTAGATTGTTCATCAAGTGGGTGGACAAAATAAAGCACTTCACCCGTAGAATATCCTCGTTTTCGAAAAGGGTGGGGCTTTTACGGCAGGCAGGCTTTCACCCATGTCCTCATGATGGTGGGGAGGGTGATGAAGCTTTTATCCCTAAATCCATTGCAAAGAAGGCGCCAAATTAAGCAGCCCGTGGTGTAGTTCCCATTTTAAAACACGCTATTGTCACCAGTCACCTGAAGGAGAAGCCAGAGATTCTTAGCTGAGGCCAACACTGGGCTGTGATCATGTCAAATAGAGGAAGAATCAAAGGTGGCTGCAGCCTTTGCATAAATGCACAATTGTGATCATGCCTCGATGAATAATTCAGAATAGTTTGTAGAGCTTCCGACTGGAGTCATACAAAGCCATCAAACGGAACCCAAAATTCCACCTTAAGAGTATTAAAGAAACCTCAGTCAACCAGAAAACCTGGATTGATCAGCTCCTGCTTTAAACCAAGTGGCAAGATTGATCAGCTCTGCAAGGCTTTCTTCCCTAACCGGTTTTCTCTGATCCATCACCCCACCCCGATGGCTGCCAATAATGGTGTGGGTGGCTGTTGAAGGGAAACAAAAAAGTGAGGTTGCCTAGAATTGGGATGCCTGGAAATACAGCACTCAACACATACACACACATACACACTCCTCATAAAGAGACATCTGATGTCCAAACCTTCAGGGCTGAAGAGTCTGCCGCTGGTCAGGACCCAGAGGGTTATACCATCTCCTCTCTCCACCCCTGGCCACCAGTTCCAAGGACCAGTTATAACCTTCCACTTGGATGTAAACCAAGAGCCCCTTTAGAGGAGATGAATACACCACAGCAAGGTTATGGGGTACCAATTGGATGGAGATGCTGGGGATACACCACACACGTAGAGTGACTGTTTTTTTTCAAACTTGGCCCAGGCTGAGCAATTCTGGGAGTTAAAGTCCACATACCTTAAAACAGCCAAGTCTGAAAAACACTGGATGAAGACCTGCCCAAAGGAAAGCAGACCATCAGAAAAGTTGTTGATACCAGGGCAGATACTTGAGGTTCCCTAGAAATTTTAATACAGTTCCTACAAGCATGGGACAGCCCAGCCAATGGGCAGGACACACCCGGGTATCTCTCTCACCCTGGTCTGTACAAAGGAGCTCCTGTAAATATCTGCCACTCTGATTATTATTAAGCTTAAATAATAGGAATGCTAAAGCCCATGGAAATCCCAGCATTGTCTCTTCTAGTTAGCTTCTACTTCTGTCTCCCCAATCCAATCAAGGGTGTCCACGGGGTGTGATCAAGAATCTCAAAATGGTGTCTACGATATTACAACAAAGATAAAAAATGGACAGCGCTTCAATGCACTGTTGTGGCTGCCATCTTGGCTGCTTTGACCATATTCCGTGGGCGTCTCTACCCAAGCGCTTGGAGACAGCTCCGATGTGTGGGACTAGGGCTAAAAAGCCCCTGACTTTCAGTGACTGCCACCTAGGAGCCCACCTACTGATGCTTCTCCTTTAAGGAAAGGATACCTTTTTTGAAGCTACGTCTGAACAGGTAAAGAAATAAAAGGAAAGTTAAAGTCACCATAAAAATATTCATTGCTTCTATGTTCACATTTCATTTTCTCTGGCTTCCATCATAAAAAGCTTAGTGTGTGCTCATTGTTAATCTTCTCCGAGACAAGGATTTTTTAAAGAGTTTAACCGCAATCCCAGGGCATTTGCGTTATTTTCCCTTAAGGATGTGGCAGGAGTTAAATTCACTATTTCAAATCCTAACCTCTCTGAACACCAACAATGCTCCTGCTCAAACAGGAACAGATCACCAACCAACCTGCAATAGGAGCCGGGAGGACCTCTGGAGCTATTCCGCCCTTCGCCCCAGAAGCTCACCTCTCCTAACAGGATGCAAAAATCTAAATGGGCCTTGCAATCTATCACCAAAATGCTGCATTCTGGAGCTTTGACTACAACCATAAATAAGGGAAATGGCTCCCACCTTCAGCAAGAAGGCTGGAACGCCAGGGGGCCAGCCCCCCACCCCTCATTAGGCAAACGTAGCTTTCTGGAAGGGGCCAGGGAGAAACTCTGAGAGACACAGGCTCTTGACTGGAGATCCGGGTCTGGAGATGGAAGATCTCTACCCCCATCCCTGACAAGCCCATGCTCCACTCCAGACAGAGACATGCTTCCCAATGACAGCCCAGCAGCCCCCAAAGCCTGCTGGTTGCACCAGGCGCCCATCCAACCCGGTCCTTCCCTGGCATCAAACGCTTCTCAGATGCCACCAAGGTCCACTCCGCAAGGCCTCTCTTCTCGCTTCTGATCCACAGAGCCTAGCAACATCTCTAAAGGCTCTTCTCCCTCACTGGACACACAGACTCCAGTCCTCTTTGGGATGCGGCTGTTTCCATAGCAACAAACCGGCCGTTTGAAGCCCCGCCACAAGTCTTCTCCCCAAGCAGCAGCCACTCGCTGGCTCGCTCGCTCTCGCTCGGCTGGGAGGGGACGGGTGCCGAGCTGCTTCTGTAGGAGTCGTGGCAGCTTGAAAAAGAAAATGGTTTGTAGACATTGTGCGGAAGCCTGCCTGAACGTGAACCTCTGAACGCCGGGCCTGTAACATTATATTTTAATGCACTCTTGCCATTTAATCATCCTCGGCTGCAGGCACCGGTCGGTTACCATGGGGATGATCGCAGCGCTCATACATGCCATGAGCTACCGGAAAGCAGCCGAGGCATCATGGCTAACTCACTCTCGGCATAATTAGCAGCGACATCGGAATCAGAGAGGAGCTCCGGGCAAACTCATGTCCTCCTCCTGATCCCACCTCCTTCCCTGCAAGGAAGAGCCACGGATTCCCACAAAGCCTGTTTGACGGAGAGCCCTGCTCCAAAGCCCATCCACACAAAGGGGCTTTTGTGGTCTGTGTTCCTGTGTGTTACACAGAATGGGTTAACAGACGTGCCCACGGAAGAGGTCCACGCCGGGAGACCGGCTGTTTCCTCTGCAGAAGCTCCTTTTCCTGAAGCTCCCTTTGCCCTTCTTATCCCACAAAGGGAGCGTCTCTTGGAAGGGTCTGCCGTGCACGCAAAATCTTTGTGCCGAGCTCTCAGCACGCTGCTATTTGCACGGCAGTCCCACTGCACCACACGGCAGGCGGACACAACTCGCCACTGAATCACCTCTTGGCCTGGCCAAGGCTCCCCCAATTGGGCTCTTCTAAACACGAACCTTTCCATGCTTCAACCTGCTTCTCCTGGACCCCTAGAGCTGCCCTTGACTACACTCGGGCCCCTCTGCAAAACCTTGTTGAAAAAGTGGTTGTGGTGGTTGTGGGAAAACCTTTCACAGTTGCATTCCCATTTCACACAAAAGAAGCACTAGAGAATTACAGGGTTGGTGAGATTTAATAGGGAAAGTGCAAACTCGGAGGGGGGGGGGGAAATGACCTTCCCTGAATGAGCGGATCCCGTCTTCAGAATCTGGGAACTATTTCACACCGGACAACCAAGGGGCCTGCCGCATCTCCCGCCCCAATGGGTGGGATTCAGGCAAGGGCTTCCCTGCGGCAGCCCCTTGACTGAGAGCTCCCTGTCCCCAAAGAGGAGCCCTTCCCAGCTCTGATGGTCTTCTGCTGCTGCTGCTGCTGTCAGGGGGAAATGAGCTCCTTCTAGTCTTCCTTTTCAATTCCCGCTGTACATCTCAGTTCCGCACTTTGCTTTCATGGTCTGGCCTGAATGTACTTTGGACCTTTAAGGGACTCTAGTCTGCCTTGAGCGGAAAATTGTTCTTTAGCCAGGTCAATAAATGAAGAAGAAAAACCTCCATCCTTAGTTTTGCTCAGAATCATGTTCTGCAAAAGCCAACGGAGACACTATTAGGCCACTGCCCATGTGGGAGAAGGCAGGCAGGCCCATCCCAAAGTGGGCATGTTTAAAATGCCAGCATCCGATGAACATGTCAGCAGATCTTCTCCGAAAGGCATAAGGAACCTATGAAACAATGCACACCTGTGCATGCAGAGAGACACCTCTTGAGGCTTCCTAGCACAGGATCTTTCTAGTGCTTCTTTCCATCCATTTCTACAAGCGTCAGAACAGGGCCAGAACAATTGGCACACCCACAAATTATCTAAGGGAGGGAGGGAGGAGGGAAATGAGCTATCAGTGCAAAATATGTGTCTGATTGCAAAAGCTTGCAGCAGGACTGAACATTTTCAGCTCTGGATAATAAGTAGGAACATTAAGAGGCCTTAATGGGGTCCCTGGACAGAGATCACATCACTTTCCTTCTGGGCTCTCTCAGGTGGTAATGGAGGGGGCTCATTAAATTCCCAGCAAACCTGCAAAGAGCTACAGCCACAGGTGCTGTACGACCGTCTCTGGGTCCTACTGAAACGGGGGGCATTCCCAAAGGGACCCCTATAAGAAGCCGCAAAGAGGGGGGCTCGTTTTTTCATGGTTCCTCTGCTTCTTTTTCTGCAGGTGGTGACCGTCCCTCGTATGCCACTGAGTGAGGAGGGAAATTCATATCCTTTACACTGAAAAAAAAAATATTTGGCTTCCTCTACTAAATCTAACCGGCCTCCATGGAGTTCACAGCTGTAGGAAACATACATTTGCTTGGGGAGAAAGAGGTTTATTGCAAGTGAGAGAGAGAGAGAAAGAAACGGCCTTGAACCCTCTGGAAAAGGTGGATTTCAAAATGCTTCACCTATTGCTATTTTCAAATCTAGGGTAGGCATAATCTGGTGGAAAACATGTGTGGGAAACCTATCTGCAGAAGCCTTGCAGACTGCAAAGACGAGGCCAAGGGTTTCTCTGGAAGCTGATGGGTCCTCGGGCTAAGTCCCGGGGCAAGGTCCCCTAACAAAGCCTTGCTTTCTTTGTTCACATTTTGGGGAGTGTCTATCCAGGTGGAATCTCTTCCACATCATCTCACAGATTACGGGGAGCAGGATGACCCCCCCCCCCCATCGACAGCTGCTTCTCTGCGGAATAGCATGCTCCCCAGGGTCAGGTTGGCTCCCAGCCTTTCATTCCTTCAAAGGGCAGTGAAGAAAGTGGATAGATCTGAAGAAGGGAGAGGAAAGGCTTCGGATTTTAATGTTGACTTCTACACTGATCAATGTTTCAATTTGCCTGGAGCCTAGTGAACTGCATTATACTCACTATGAGAGGCCCTAGCAGCAGAATTTACACTTCCTGCTAAACCAACACCCCAAAGCCCCATTTTAGTTGGGCAGAAGGCGTGCCCTCGCCCATCTGTCCCACCTCACCCTCAAACACAGCAGGCCTCATGTTGGTCTGCCAACAGAGATGCCAAGCTCCTTCACCGCAGCAGAGAACAAATAGAGATAGAAAAGCAACGTGGTCCAATTTTAATATTGATCAAAACTCATCTGCGCTTCTCAAAGCAACTGGCAAATCGGAATATAATTATCCTTTGGCTATCAAATTTACCTAAGTTTGGCAGTGTGGTTTCTAATCAAAAAGTGGGCATCAGTAAAAAGGTGTACTAGAGAATCCTGCTTGCTTGCAAAAAAAAAAAAAAAAATTGTGTAAGAAAACCAGCATGAAAATGAGAACAAATGTTCAATGAGTACAAATTTTCAGGGAGACCCCCAGAATGGAAAGAAATGCAGGCGTGGAAAAGGATCACGGCTGATACGGTAAGCAAAGCAAAGTGGGCTCTTCCTCCCTTCATCTGCTCACCTGGACCGTTCAGACCTCTGAAACCAAAGATTTCTTCTTGCTGGCATGCCAGCTGAAGATTTATTGGAGGCAGAAATATACCAAACATGAAATCAGAATAATTTCTTGTAAGGGCAAAAGGGGGCCATCTATCAAGAAGGATGACAGGAACGCTAATATCCCCCTTTAAGGCCCTGGTTACACTTATTAATTGCACATCTAATTGCCACTCATTAATATCAAATGCCATTTTCTCTTATGTGTCTATGACTCATTGCTTTCCTTGATTAGGTTTACATGAGCAAGCAAAATATCTCTGATAAAACCCAGTACAATTTTTCCAATAAAATATAGAAAGGAATCTGTTCTGACATGAATGCATTGTTCTGATTTGTGTTTTTTTTCCTGGGCTTTTAGCACAATCTGCACCAGTGGAAGTGCAGATGGGCTCCATCCGTGACGTCATGCATGCTGTATATATTGGAAGTCAAATATCACTGCAAGGTTCATTCTGAAATGCAAACATGGATCAACTCTTCCCCCCCCCCCTTAAATCGAATGACCTATCAGGTGACAGGAGATAAACTGGTTCTTTTCTGCATGCTGAAAACAAAAGGCAGCTCCTTTTGCACCATTAACAGCATTCAGAACTTGTATTGCTACCAATCATGGTTGATCTGAGAAATTAAGGCCAACGTTGCTTAACCATGAACTAAAAGAGTTGGAAGTAACACTGCAGAGTCCAGGTCTCTGGGCCACTGCAGAGTCCAGGTCTCTGGGCCACTGCAGAGTCCAGGTCTCTGGGCCACTGCAGAGTCCAGGTCTCTGGGCCACAGCAGGCTCTGTAGCATCAATGTTCCTGGACCGTCCTGGCCAGTGGCCGGCCAGAGTCTTCCTCAGGCCCTTTGTGGAAGGAGCAGGTGCTTCCTTGCAGCACTTGGTTCCACTGCCAAACACCTTTCATCTGCCAGAAGGTCCTCTTAGGTTAACACAACACACACACACACACACACACACACACACATCTTGCCCTCCAAAGCCGCAGGAGATCAAGTCAGCAGACCACATTTTCAAATATTTTGAGGACTGTATTTATGCCCTGCATTAATTTTCTCCTCCACCATCTGCCATAGGATTTGGTTTCCAATCCCCTAAGCTTCCTGACTGTTCATTTCTGGACATACCCAGTCAGGAGACAGCTGAGGCCCTGCGCTTTACGGTTCAGGTGACCCAGCCAAAGATTTGCTTGATCTGCTGGATTATCACTTTGTTATCCTGTAGAAACACCAAGATCCTTGCAGCATCCTAAGCCAAGCCTTTCCTCATCCTCTCCCTCATTGATTTTGCCTTGTTCCTTCTGGCCCAATCCATCAAAAGCTTCTGTATCTTGATTAAGCCTTGCCATGAAGGCAAACTCTCCCAGCATTATCCCATCGTTCCCTTCCAGAACATCCTCCTGGACAACATAAAAGGTCTATATTTAGTTCAGCATTCAGAACAGAACAGAATAACAGAGTTGGAAGGGACCTTAGAGGTCTTCTAGTCCACCCCGCTGCTCAAGCAGGAAACCCTATACCGTTCCAGACAAGTGGCTGTCCAGTCCCTTCTTAAAATCCAGCTTCCAATTATGACAAGGCAGATGTTTTCTGGAAATGCACACGCAAGACCTGAAGACCATGCACACATACGCGCGCACACACACACATACACACCCCTTGGTGACTACATTTGTGGCAACTGGGATTTTAACTCTAACAACGGAGTTTCATTGCAACACATATCGTTAGCAAAACCCCATCTATCTCCCCTCCTAACCTCTGTCAAATCTTTCCATCAAGCCACCTAGGTTAATAACCACCCTCACATTTGGCAACAATTTCAGTGGGCTGCCGACTGCCTAAAGGGCAGACTTTCCTTCAATCTAATTAGATGAACTTGAATTAGGCTTAGCAGTTGCGGACTTATCTCTAGCGGCTTCCTTCACACCATGCAGAACGGTCTAATCATGTTTCCACCACAAATCAAATCAGCAGATAAAACAGACCAGAGGGTTGTGAAGCCCTGGTGAGCCCCCGTTAATCACTCCCGTCAACATGAACCCGATCCATCCTCCATATTGCACTCTGGGTAACCCAGATGCTTCATAGATATTTTGAAGTGAAAATGAAAACGTTCAACATTAATATTCCAACCATTCTCTCACCACGTGTTGTAGCATTAGCGTGTTGGTTTGTTCCTGCACTACGGAAGTTGCTGCTTCTGAACCCAAGGAAGGCAAAGGCAGGGTGGAGCTGGTCGCTGCAGACAGGGGAGCCCAGACACAAAACCCACCTCCTTCCACCGTGCAGCTTTAAGCAGGAGAAAAGAGGGATCCTGTCAAGCACCGTTTCATGTAACAAGAACAGATCACCCCTGGGTCCTTTTCCTCTTTGATCCAGCCAGGCAGATTGGGGGGGGGGGAAGAGGCCGAACCCAACAACACACAGGAAGACGAGGCAGAGACCGCTGCAGACGGAAGAGGCATTATTATTTCATGCTTTCTTCTGCAGCCACAATTAGCTTTTAGCGAGATATGCTTTATAAATGCACTGAGCCAGTTTCACGTTCATCTCTAGTTCTCTGCTGGATTTATACATATTAATGTCAAAAAGACTGCGTGGACCAAATGCCAAAGTTTATCAGCTACCCCAAATTAATTAGGAACTCTCGAGTTAAGCACCCCGTTGAGCATTACATGCCTGAAATCCAAGCCAAGAGAGACCCTGACAACACATCCCTGGAAGATGAGGCTTCGGCTGGGACAAAGGCGGGAAGGGCTCCAACGAGGCGTTTTCTGGAAAGCAAGATTCTGAGTGGAATCTCTGCAAATTTGAACAATGGAAATTGACAAGGAGTTCTAGAACTGAGCTCCAAAAATGAGAGAGATAGCCAGACAGAAGCATAACGCCACTCCTACATGAACAGGGTTATGGTTTCAGGAGTCCAGAAATATTTATAGACCATTTGGATGGCATGCTGTGGTTATCGTGGCCCCCCTGAGCTTGTGGAGGAGATTTGCATGCATTCCTCAGATTCTCCAGAGAGGACTAAGCATTACCCTCTAACACGCCCACCACCCTGATTTCAGGGAGCTCTGGGCTGCCCTCCGAATAGCTGGCAATCTTCCAGGATTTCAGACAAGCCTTTTTCCCAGAACTGTGCACCTGAACTGGGAAGCTTCCCATCCACACATGTCCCAACAGGAATAAATGACTCATTCGTCTCCTTAAATACTATATATTCAGAGACCAAAATAAGCTGGACCCAGTAAACATTTTATCTAATTCCTAATGACCAAAAAATATTAAATTTGTTTTTTAAAAGGTGGATTTTTTTTAGCATAATCTCCAGAAAAAGCTGCCCAACACCTGGTTATACAAAATTATAACCAATTCAGGTAGTGTGCGTTCTATAAACTTTCAGGGCTATAAACTTCCATTAATGATATGCTCTAAATGTTATGAGGAGATAACAGAGATCAATCTTTCCATGTCTTTTAATGTCCTTAATATCAAACTGTCATATTCCACAACTAAAACATAGCTTGAATTCTGTAGTTAGTTTTTCTAAGGGTTGCCTCTCAGTGTGAATGTCTATCACTCTTTCCATCGGAGTGATAAGCAGAAGTGTGGCATCTGTCACAGCTTGTTAAACTACAATTCCCATTAGCCTCAGCAAACAAAGCCAATAACGACCAAGTTATTCTTCAGCAACATTGGTGTCCCAATTTTGACCGATGGAACACAAAGCCCTGTTTGAAAAGAGAAAAACAATACCTGACTATGTTCTCTCTGGTGACCTGTGCAAGGTTTAGGAAGAGTTATGGAAGCTGAGAGCAAGCAGTCCCTGAAACTGTTTCCAAGTAAGAAGCTCAAACCCACCTGCCCATCATCTCTTCCAAAGCTACCTTCGTTTTCTTGGAGGACCCCTCTGGTGGCATAGATTGCAAGCTTTAAACCAGCAAATCCTTAATTCCCACTGAACCTGGTAGATATTTAGGGGATCCATCAGCCCAACCCTTTCCCCTGTCATTTGTCTTCAACAAAAACCCCTTCATAAGCCTGGAAGCCAGGCTCAGGCACCCTTTGCGGGGAGCCAAAGCCAGCAATGCCCACGGAGAGCAAATGTTCTCCATCCCGTTCCCTCGAGCCACTTCCTCGTGAGGCAGATGAAAACTGTTGGGCTGTGCTCCTGTTCAACAGGCACAGATTTTTTCTCTGTGGTTACAAAGGCCAAGAGATCAAACAATAATAAAAGTTTCAAGGCTTGCCAAACTGGTTAAACAACTGAGCGTAAAGCCGTCAAATAAGTTATGTGAGTTGGTTGAAAGCTCAGAGGGAACATGAGCCTCAAGGGCAGATGCTGCGGCCCAGTTCTAACAGGCAAGCGCCAGACAGACAAGGAAGCTGCATTGGAATTTAAAGACTTGGGAAGATGACAACAAAGGAGCACATAATAGGAAGGTGTTTGTGGGCTCAAACCTTTCTTCAGAAGCAGCTCGAGTACAGCTCATGAGTCCCGAAAGAATGAAAAGCTGCTAAAAGGGAAGCAGAGGGGAAAAGTTGGAGGCAGCCCACCGGAAGCCCCTCACTCACTGCTTCCCGTATCTGCCTCCACCTCTCTGCTTTTCCTTTCAGCTTCTCTACATTTTGCTATTCCAAACCCTCCTTTCCGCTCTCTAGTCCGCATCTTCTGTTTGTACCCCCAACCGACAAACAGATAAATGGAAGGTGGGAGAAAAAGGCAGAAAGTGCTCCATGGGCTTTTCTCCAGAGAAACAGACAATCCGATACTTGGGCTATTGTTGTCCTGACACCGAGACATCACTGTGCCACTGCCTTATCCCCAAGTCCACCTTCAAGGGCCATCGCTGCATTTCAAAGGATTTGTGTCTACAGTAACAAAAGGCAGAATGGAACTTGATCACCAACCTTCGTCCCAACTTGGACCAATTGACTTTCAGTCATTACATTTGAAGTCCTAACACAGTGAGAAACAATAAATTCTTTTCTCCATTTCATCCTTCATGCTGTTAGGTGTTCCCAAAATTTTAGGCTGATTGGGTCATGCCTCTCCCAATTTTTGGAGTGTGGCACTTGGTATGATTCTTCAAGATCAATTGGTCCCTGAACTGACCCATCAATCTCCTGGAATATGACAAGCACAGTACTGGATCAAAGGCCCTACTTCATTCAGAGGGTGGGAAATCAAGAAAGAACCAGAACACAACTGAACAACCAAGGTCTCCTGCTCTTGGTGGCCACAAAAACACCGTGTGTGAAGAAACATATCCAGATATTTGTCCAAATCACTTTCAAGACTCAGATTCTAATATCCAGCATCCATAATTTTGTTCACCTGGACCATAATGTGACTTTTCCATGGCAACCCCTGCCCTCTGGAACATCCTTTCCCTTGAGATCCAGCAGGCCCCCACCTCTTCCCCTTCTGGAAAGCCCCCAAAGAAGCTGAGGCTGGAGGATAGTGGGCTTGGTTGCATCAAAGGAGATTGATGATGGCATCAGGATTCTTTGTTTCTGCTTTTTTTTTGGCTTTATCTTTTTATGGTGTTTGGTTGTCTAGAACTGTTATGAGCCATCCAGATTTGTGGCTTTAAGATAGGCGGCCAAAAAGGTTTTTAAAATAAATGAAATCTCAAACATGCTGGGTGGTTCTTCTCCCTCAACTAGTGAATTGTTTCAGCTCATCTTTGTTCTTGGCAACCCTATTTTCCATTTTTCCACCTCATTTGCCATAGTCTGGGGTCCACCAGCGACAGTCCACCAAAAGGTGCTGACTCTGCCAGTGGAAGATGCCAACTGGAGAAGCGCTGAGAAAATAGGGATCAAATCTCTTCTTGTGGTAATTTTTCTTTTTACTTCATTTCTGAACTGCAGGGACTATAAACGTGTGTGCTTCTGATCTTTTCTTTCTTTTATGTTCACATCTTTTTCAGCTACTCCTTACAAGTTAACCATTTGGTCTGGCCGGGTCCAGGCAAGAATTCAAACGATGTCTCAAGTCAAAGTCAAGGATGTGCCCAATGGCATTTAAATTGCTCCTTTTGATCTCTTCCTTCTACCAGCTGCTTATTTTCTTTGTTTGCTTACTCTGATATCAAGGACAATGGAGTTCCTTATCTTAATGAAGAATGCAGTGTTCTTTTTGTGGCTCTCTTATGCCGGCAGACTGTTAGTTTCCCAGCTTCTTAGAAGAAAGCAAACTGAAAAAGAAGGAAGGTCACGAAACGAAACAAAATTGGGAATCTGTAACAAGATCCAGGTTTTTAGAGGCCCAAAGCAAGAATTCTCTGGAATGGAGACTGGCCTTTGACACATCTTCCAATAAACATTACAGCAGGGGTCCCCAATCTCTGGGCCGCGGCTCATTCAGAACCAGACCGTGCAAGCGGTGGGCGAGCAGACGTGCGCAGCTCCATTTGCGCGAGCGGTGGGACTCCCATGCACGCATGAAGCTCCATTTGTGTGAGCAGCAGGCACACACCCCCACTCACACAAATGGAGCTTCACACGCACGTAGGGGTGCCCGCTGCTCGTGCAAATGGAGCTGCGTGCACAAGCCTGCTGCTCACAACCCTTTCCTCCACCGCCTCAGTCCGCAAAGCCACAAAGGTTGGGGACCACTGCATTACAGAAAACAGAGAAAGTTAAGGATGGACCCAGGATTAGTCAAAAGATCACAAAAACCAGCGTGAACAAAAGTATTTTCTGTGACTTTGGAAGAAGCACATAATCAGAAGGTCCCACAATGCCACAAGGCTCATTTAAATAACAGACATTTATTATTTGTTTATTTACAACAGCTTTGGGCATGTCTACCGAACTGGACATATGGAATTGCCAAAAGAGACCATTTTTAATCCTGAGAGATACAGGCTCATTGCTTCTATTCCGAAGAGCCACTGAACGCATTAAAAAACCCTCTTTTTTTAGGAGCAGAATGGTGTGAAAATCTGATGAGGCATCCTTTCAATTAGCAGCTGCAGTCAGTTCTGAGTCTTGCTGGAGCCTCTTTTTCCCCAGAGTCTTAGAGGTGACCACGCTCACCTCTTTCACTTGATAAATCAAGTCAACTCCAGAGGCAGGACAGGCAAACCTGTAAAATAAAACTTCCAGTGAGGCAGAAGCTTCAGGGCATTGCAGTCTCCAGGAAAGCATGAAGCAGGAGGGATTCAGAAGGCAATTCCAGCCCTGGCAGGCAGGAATAGAGGCAGGAAGGTCAGTCAGGGGCTGTTGCCACTGATTTCCATCAGAGATTATTGATGGAAAATGTATTTGATAACTTCAGAGAACACGGAATGGATGACGGGTTTCAGAAGCTCCAATAACCACAAAAAAAGGTCTTCTGATTCCAAATGATCAAACATCACTTAAACATTTCTATACAAAATATTTGATGTCAGAGGTGCAGAATTAATGCATTTTTACATGTCTGCTCATAGGCAAATGCCCGGAGGTTATTCTCTCAATCCATTCATCTACAGCTGTCTTCTTGCAATGCTTCATCTCGCTTGCCATCTACATCTGGGCAATTAAACTTCAAAATCTTGCTACAGGCATTCGTTACTTTCCAAATAAAAACAAATGTGAGTTTGAGGAAATCTCCCTATTTCGCTTAGTGTGTCTGAGCCGCATTAACACAACTTCACGAAATACGGATCTTTCCACGGTTAAGCCATCGCTACATATTATGGATTCAGTCTTTATTCTTGGGTTCTTCTGTAATAGCTGCACATCCTGCTGGGCAATCAAAGCATCCAGGCCCCGGAATAACACAGGCAGCCCCCAGAAAATGCCTCATGACTCCCAGCCCTTACGAAGAAGAGACACATGGTGGATCTTCTCAAAGAGAAGGCGGTGAAGAGCCAGAAACAATCACAACATTCCTAACACGCCTCCCTTTGCTTTACCCACAGCTCTACCTGGAGCCCCTGGCTGCCTTCAGAGCAAAATCCCCTCTTGCACATTTAATAGTTTTATTATTGTTTTATTGCTTAGCTGTAAGCCAACTCGCAGGTCTGTAGTGATGCAAAGACAAGGTATAAATATTTTAACTGCTGCCCTTTAATTTAGTGTTGGCTTCTGGTGGGTTGCAACCCCTTCTTGCATGAAAGAAAGCACTTTAAAATAGAGGTCGTAAGCCACGTTCCTGACGAAATGGACCAGCCATTTCACCTTCTCCAGCCGCTCAGTGCTAGGCTTAGTGCTAGGGTCAGGCGCTGTTCACCTGCCCAAGGGCCAAAGAACCCAACAGTGCCCTACGGAGTCACCACTCAGGAAATATGCATGCATAAATGATCCATTACACCAACTATGGACCATTTTATGAAGGACTATTCAGGGGTGGGGAACAATGGCCCCTTTATGACCCGTGAACTTCAATTCCCAGAATTCCTGAGCCAGCATGGAATTCTGGGAGTTGACGTCCATAGCTCATAAAGGGGCCATAGTTCTCCACCCCTGGATTACCTGGATTTGCCCACAAACAACACAATGTTGTACTACAAACATCCACACATTCGCACACACCTCTTTGGAAATGAAAGTAACAAGGATCGAGAAACTGGATTTCGGAGTTCACTGCTTGGAAAAAGGACGGGAGGAAAACAGAGAACATGCTGTGCCCCCCCCCCCCGATAAAACCGGTCTCAAGTATGATTCCATGAGCAAAGATGCTCTTCCGAGAACAATTCCATGTGGCAGATATTGGCACGTGAGATCAAATAAGCAGAAACAGGAACGTCTGAGAAGGTCATTAAGCCCCCACAAGACCTCCTGAGAAAGCGCCCCCTCCCCAAAAAAGATCCAGCAGATGGGTCCTGACCCCTGACTCGGGTTTGGCTCTCTCCCAGGGTTGGCACAAGGTGGCATCTTTGAACCTCACTGCAGCAAATCCTGTCTGGCTTCTTTATTCCTGTTTTTCATTTGTCCTACACCGTACATCACCTGAGTAGCTTGGGTGACTGAGGTGGCTTATAAATTGAACAAATAAATAAATACATTTTTTAAAAAGGAGAATAAATCTCAGCACAGACACTTCTCTGCAGTTCAGCTAAAAACTGCCTTTGGTCCGCTTTACAAGACTGTACATGTTCCTCCTACTGCGGAAGCAGAGGCCATAAATTGCGAGACAAATTGAATCCACCTTTTGCGAGACCAAATAAATGAATATATAAAATTCCCGAGCGCCAACTATCTTTATTAAGAGATGCGTCAATGTTTGATATGTCAAAAGCTACAGTGAAAAAGAGTTTTCTGTTTGAGCAAATCTAGTGGTAGTGATATTATTGGCCTTACTGTTGTTATTTCAGTTTTTGTCCTGCCACTTTATTATCCCACAGACACGCTATTAAAGAGGGAGGAAAGATTTCCTTGCTCATTTATGATCGGCATGTAGGGTCTCCTGTGTGGAGCCCTTGAACCAGCTATGATGGCAACCCTGGACGGCACCCAACTCAGCACTGAGCCCTCAGACCTAACAATGAAGGCCGGATCCTGCCCTGGAGTGTCTAAGCAGGCTAAGGGCCAGCATGGAGCCCTCTCTGCCGAAGACCCCTGCTCTCTGGTTCTCATCCCCCAGGAGAAAAACCTGCTCGCTTGGCAAGAAGATCCACCTTCCACCTCAGCTTCTCCCGCCTTGGAGCAGGAGGAGGACATCTCCCCCCTCCGCTCTGTGGCTTGTGAAGAAGTCCTGCTCAACGAAAATAGAGGTTCTCAGAGAAAAATCACCAACTAGAAACACCATTAACCTATATCGATTTCCGCGCCCTCCCCCCAAAATTACTTCCAACTCATTTAAAATATAACTGGCCTATATATTTAACAGGGCTCGTTCCGTGTATTAATCTCCGTTGTAGTGTGTTCCTCCAAGCATGACTGGAGTCAGTTGGAAAAAAGCTGCAAGATGCTGATGGAGTCAGCTCAACGCGGCAACAACAGGGAGGCAGCAATGAAGCAGTGGGGACTCCTGTTCCTCTTACGTGGGGCCAACGTTCGGTTGCCACAGAAACTCTACACAGGGACGCCCAGCAGCCAAGATCCGCCCCGTTCCTCCCGTCTCCCCATCTTTGCATCAGAGCACTTTAAGTTCCCTGGGGTGCTGGCACTCCCTGGAACGACACCCCCCCCCTACACACACACACACATCCCCAGTGTGGTTCTTCTAGTGCAGTATCCAGGCTGCAGCGATTAATCATTCCCGCTTTCCGAGCTGACATATCGAGGTAGGGAAACGGCAACCTAAATGAGCTTGGCTGATTACCTGGGAAAGCAATTCTTCAAGATAGCACAGTTCACTAATAGCTCCATCTGCTACACAGACGGATCCTACGGCCCGGCTGCGGCATCAGGATATGGGGAGCGAAAGGCTGGGGGTGCCTGCCAAGTTCAGAATCCCCTTGATGGCAGAGACAAAAGAAGAGGAGAAGTAATAATGAAAATGGCACAGACATGCACGGGGAAGCTTCCTTAGGGCCCCCCAGTTCTGAAGCAACTGACGGACAAAATGCATGGTCATTTGTAGAGAACCAGTACAGAAGGAATTAACTGAGTTATATGGCATTTCTGAGAGGAACCAGGGATAGCCAAAGTGGACAAGCACACATGAGGATCCTCAGGTGGCCAGGCAGAAAATATTTATCAAAGGTGACTTCTATCCAATTCCTAATGGAAGCCTGCTTTCCACAAATGAAGGTTCCAGGTTCAATAGCCAGCCCCACAGCAAGGTAAAATGTTAAAAACTCTTGTCTGCAGCATCACCCAGTTGCGTTAACCAAATGGCTAAACTAGCCAAGCTCAGAGCTTACTCGCTTCGTATAAGTCTGTGGCTTAGCATAGCTGTGTGGGGGTTAGTGACTTCTGAGGACTTATTGGCAAGGCGGCACTTAGCAATTACACAAGCCATTAAGAAGCCTACCTGCTGTTTTTGCCAGGGAAAATGTCTCCCTGTGGATGGACACTTCCAGCTACACACAGCAAGAATCAATAATATGGCGTTTCAATACCACAAATGCACTCAGCTCACATCCTTCATCCTGGTGTTTTGAGAGTCTCTTTTTATTGACACTTGAGTTACGTAGAACTTTGTGCTCAACTTTTCATAATAAAAAATGTCTTGTGTGATTAAAGCTGTTTTTCTTTCCAAGAAGATGCCAATGCAATAGCCATAGAAATACTTAAAACAGAACAGCAGGACGGCACTTCAGTGTTTCTAGTGATGTCTGCTTATCAGGCAATTATTTACATGGCATCTCAAGAGCGGAACTGGGAGAAAGAAATAGGTAAACACGAAAAGCGTGATGGCCCCTTAGTAGAAACAGAAGAGCCTTTTACTCAGAAGAACTCTAAAAAGGTAGAAGAAGATAAGATATAGATTGATTTCTAGAGAGATGCTTATTCTAAATGGTAGTAACTGTGGGGGAAATGTCCTGTTTACACTGCTTTGCACAACAATACACACCAACTACGCCTTGAACAGGAGTTTGAGGATCTGCTGGTTGATGTCACCCAACAGAATCGCCCATAGTGGGAGAGAATTGGGCCTGCTGTGGAACAAAGACCTCGTTGGAATAGATTGGCTTTCTCAAGGCTCCCAAACGAGCTTTAAAGCATGCTCACACCATCGCTGGGTTTTAACCCGAGATTGCACACACGTACTCCACTTTCCAGAAAAAAACCCAAGCGTTACATAAACAGTGCTCAGAAATCAAGCAACTTATTCTAAGTTGGGAGTGTCCAGAGTGGAAATAGTATTTCTTCAAAAGCAAGAAACCCTGAATCTCTGAAAGAGACCTGTCATGTCTTCTTTGTCAATGTTTTCAAAGCCAAAATGGCTTTCTCTCCTCCATGCCAAAAGCCCTCGGTGGAATGAGCATTTCTCCCAGCCCTGATAGGAGGCAAATGTGGGAACATATAAAAGCCTTGCAATTTAGAAGAGCAAGAAGACTGGTTGACATGCAACCAACAATTGTTTTTCTCTAGTAGATGGGTAGTAGATGGATTGTGAGGAATCAGCTGGATAGAAGGGGGATAAACACACATGCACAGACACACCCAGATGGCACTGAACAAAATGCAAAGCTGAAACTCCCATTTTCTCTTGTTTTTTCTGAGAAGGCAGGCAAGGCAAGCAGCCACACACTGTATCTTTACCCACTTCAACGAGAGACATGCGCGCCTTCTTCTCTCGTTATGCTCCCACCTGTTGCTAGGTAACAGCGAGTGTGACTTCAGCAGTTCAAGCTATTATGCAGCAAATGTGCCTCTCTTTTAAACGGGGGGGGGGGAGCCCCTCTGAGCAGCAAGCAAAGGATTTTCCCCCAGAATCATCCCCCAGTTTGGCACTGGGCTGCTTCTCATTCTTAAGCTTCTCATTCTCTGACGTCTTTTACGATATTTTCCAACACTGCAGATTTTAATTCTTACCAGATAAAAGCAGATCCTTTCCTATCATTTCCATAACAATCATTCCGTGTGCTCTGAACAAAACAAACAGGAGCAGGAACGAAGTCTTTGTTAACTGGGGCTGTTTATGTGACTGAAACTGTCTGTGCATCTTTCTCAAGCCATGTCCCACCAGCTCTGCATCCGGGGAGGGCCACCAACAGGCAGACCTTCTCCCGTGGATTTGTGCTGCTGAAGCCCGTCTCTCTCCAGGGTTTAAATACAGAAGCCGGGAACATCTTCTGGGCTGCCCATGGAGGAACCATCATCAGTGGCGTCCTCCCTTCAGAAGCAAAAAAGAGTGACCACGGGCGGCCCTCACTACCTGTGGCTTTCTCACCTGTGGTTACACAGATATGTGCTGAACCAAGACCACAATTAAAGACTTTTTGTAGCTGTAGACTTGGTCTTGGGGTTTTTTGTTTGTTTGTTTGTTTCTTTAAGAATGAGCAAAATAGCAGATGCATGTATAAAGAATACTTTCTAAGAGTCAGGGTTGGGTCATCTACTCAATCTACACGTCCCTCTTCTCCATCGTCAATTACACCAGATCTCACCGTGCCACCAGGGCATCCAGGCTCCCTACAGCTTCCTTGGGATACCTGGTGGTCATCTTCTCCCCCCCCCACTTGGCTGGTGATGGAGGGGAGACCCCCTTCTGCCCAGTCATGCTGGTTTCTCCACTCCCAGCAGCTCCTTTGCCATCTTTGAGGAGAAGTCTTCCAGCAAGACTGCCAGAGGCCAGCACGGCCCATGGACCTCTTGACCCTCACCAAGGTGGCTGTGCGGGTTCCTGAGATTAGGCAGACCCCTTACCTCTGACTAGGGCTCTGGCAATTGTGGCTGCTACTGTCTCCAAGAGAGGAAGAGGGTGGCCATCGGCTTTGGGACCTTCTGCCAAGTCCGCACAGATTCGCGGTCTCCCCCTTCACCGTTTCAGGCTGGAACAGAAGCCAACATTTAACAAAGGCCACCAGCACTACAAGCAATGTATTGTGAACACCGTGGAAATGAAAATTCAAGCACTGTAGTCTGGCAAATTTATTATGAAGTCAAAGATTTCTCCAATCTAAGCTATGTCGACATTTATTTATTTCTCAGAGGCAAACATTCCTCTCAGAGTAAGCTCTCTTTATCTAAATTGGGCAAATCTCTGACTTCGCACCTTATAAAAAGGAATCGTCTTGGATTTGTGTTTTACAGTGAGAAAGCTATTCACAGTTTACTGAAGTGGTGGCAGCACAGTGTTATTTATGGAGGGAAGGAGATGAATTATTGAGAGCTGCAATGAAAAGCGGAATGCCAGTTCAGGTACAATGCACACCATTTCCACAGCCTGAGAGAGGAGACTCAGCCCAGACCCCACGCAGCAGGAGAGAGGCCCAGAAGATGCAGAAGAACGGCTGCTAGGAGGGATAAACTGCAGGGCTGGAGACCCCACGGAACAAAGCCTCGACCTTCCTCTGAGTGGTGACTCCCCGCAGTTGACCAGAAGCTCCTCAGAATAAGGCCGAGCCCAGCAGAGACATGGTCCCTCCTAAAAGGCTTTCAGATCCACATCAAAGGTATTTGGGACTGCTGGAAAGGAGAAAAACCAAATGAAACTGCGATGGGACATACCAAACTGAGGTTATCACGCCATTCCCAAGAAGGTGCTCTATCTAAGAATCACACAGCCGGACTCTTCCTGTGCCTTGTGCAACCAGGGAGCCGGCACACTCTTTCCTCTTTGGAGATGGGAAAACCTGATCCCATTCTCACATTTTCACCACTTCTAGCTCCAACCTGCAGTTAAAACGCAGCAGCCATTAATATTATTGAGTAAATGTCTAAGACTTTTTCCATCGTGGCTGTTTGACCATCTAACAATGACTCTTCTCAAACACCGTCTTGGTATCACTTCCCAAGACTCCAAAGGGGCAGGAATTCTCAGGCTGCTCAAAGTTTTGGGATGCTTTGCTTTTCCCTGAGATTCTGGAGCAGCATCTCCTCTGGAGCCCCCTAGCAGCCGAGAATCTAGAGGGCAAAACGGCAGCCCCTTCTCACCCCAGAAGCTCAGATGCTGACACTACCACCAACTACCACCGCTGGGGATGAGGATATGCTGGAGAACGCAGCTCGTTCAGTGGGAGTGGGTCTTAGCTGCCACTCCTCATTCATCAACCGAAGGATTTCTCCTCCCCCCCCTCTTCCTGCTATCTTTTTGGGAAAATACTGGGTCGGGAGATGCCTTGATTTCTTAAGATTTTAGAAGCTACTTGAATTCAGATTCTTCCCTTCCTTGGAAATTCTGACCGAAGCAACCACTCGTCCCTTCTTCCCACCATTCAGGTCCTCTCCAATGAGAAGCAGAGGGATGTTTCATCCTGCATCAATCCACCAACCTTGGCAATCTATCTTCCTGGGATGATCTGCCGCAGCCAGCAGGTGTTTCTCCTGCTATCAAGATCATGTGAACATTGCAACAGCAATATTATGCTTTTATTATTTGTTTTTAATTTCATGGGCTGTGTTGATTTCATAGGCTCTTGTAAAGCTAAACATCAATGAAAGAAGAAATAAAGGAAAACTAGAATGTGCAACCCTCTGGAAGAGATTGGAGGGACAATCTGCATGGCCAATACAGCTCAGCCTCCATGTTCATCCCCAAAATAGGCAAACAGAATAAAACAAATTGCCAAATGAGAGTGTTTGACTTGTGAGAGAAGCCTTTTACACACAGGAGTTTAATTTTATTATGTTTAAAACATGCAAGCCAAAAATGTCAGGGCTGCACTTGAAAATGGCCAGCTCTTGAAAAAGAATTGTAGCTGAACACAACATTTACCACCGACCGTTATAAATTTGTCTCTAATCACAGAGACAGTGTCACTTCTGACGTTTCATATAAATGAATTTTATTACTTAACATTGTGCGTGTGATTTAATTATGGGAATGGCAAGAATTATGATTTGGTGTTTAGTGGTGGGCTGGGAGGGAGGGTGCACATGTGAGCAGAAGTCAGTTATTTATATTTTGCCCATGTGCACCATCCGATCTGCGTTTGTCCTCATTGCAGGCTTCGCAGGAGTGGTGGGAGAGAATCCGGCAGTGCTGTGTTTTCTTGAATTAACCTTGAAGACCATAATCGAAAGAGCTGCTATGGGGAGCAACCTCCATATCTCACGAAAATTGGGCAACAGGCGTAGGACTCAAAGCAAGCTGCACCTGGAGAAGATAACCAACAGAGCCTTTGATCCAGACAACAAAAGATAAAAAGAGGAAGGGAACATCATTCCTTATGGGACAAGCTTGTAGAGGCCATGAGAGTTTTGGAAAGATGGAGGAGGAACTGGATTCTTCAACTGTCTCGTCTTTTATTGCTTTATCTATATATAAAATACAAAGAGAAGTAGCAATAGGAAATTAGGGGAAGGAAAAAGAGAGGAAGTGGGTTCCTGAGCTGGCAGGATGGCCTCCCTGCTCATATCCTCTTTTCTTTGGTCAACACAATCATCACCATCATGGCTTTGCCAAAGCAGCCCCTAACAAAGCAGAAACACTCTGGTCAAACACAATATTTTCACAAAAGTCTCTTCAAAAGGGTCCAGAGGTGGCAGATCAGCTCAGGGGAAGAGGACATGCTTTGCATGCAGAGGGCCCCACATCCAACCCATGGCATCTCCAGATACAACTCCTGCCTGGAATCCATGGGAGAAGCATAGCTATTTAGCATGGGCAACCCCAGCTGGAGAGACCAAGTCAGCTTCTTCCAACTCAATGGAAGGAAGCATGAAAACATGTTGGGACAGAATGATTCCTTTTCAGTCTGAGGAAAGGACTCAGGGGGGAGGGGAGGGCTGTAGAAGCTCAGCTCCTTCTACTCGGTAGACAGGGTGGTGGAGGTGCTCCCCAAGGGCAACTGAATGGCATCTTATTGTGCAGGAGGTTGCAACCGGAAGGATCGCCTTTCTCCATTAAGCCAGGATGTAGCAAGCATCTGTTCTACGCCCAAGCAAATCCAATTTGAATTGACTGGTAACAGTATCAGAGTAAAGTTAGAAGTCAAAGTAAAGAATTTTGCAATGTTCAATGATATGGAAGCCTTAGAAAATGGCTGCCAATTCCCAGGTTTATTTAATGAACATCACTGTAATAACATTCTTCAAGCAATGGTGCTTCAAGATGATACACAATCTGGGCCAATTTTTCTAAAACAAAACCTGCTCATTAAAATGCTGTGCTGCTGTTCACATTTAAAATATCTGGTGAAATATGAGTCCCGACCTGATGCCCTGAGCCTTGTGAGACAGGTCCCAGGGGCATCGTTTCGGAAGGAGGTTCCAGACAAGAGTTCCACCATCCTTCCCTTAAGAGAGGCACAGGAAGATCCCGTGGCCCAGGCAGGATGGGTGAACCTGCAGCGGAGAACTTTTTTTAAAAAATTTTTATTAAATATACATTTAAAAACAAAAGTGGACATGATTCAACCTCCCTGAATATAACACTGCTATTACAGAAAGAAAAAACAGAAACTTAAAATACCTTCTATAACGGGACAGGGTATAACAAGCTGTACATATAACTTCTGTAAAAAACTTCTGTATTTACATATCTTTCCGTTGTGTCCTGATATAGATGCTAATGAGAAATCCTTGCGTTATCTACTAATCAATCAATAATCAACAGTCATCTCAGCGATCCTCCTTATCTCTAACCAATCATACATTTTTTTCCAAATTTCATAATACTCTGTTTCAGTTTTATTTTTGATCTCTAGAGTTAACCTGTCCATTTCAGCGCAGGACAAAATTTTATTTATTATTTCTTCTTCAGTGGGGGCTTCCTTTCTTTTCCATTTTTGGGCATATGCCAATCTTGCTGCAGTTAAAATATGCAATAGTAAGTAGAAAGATGTTTTGCTAAATTTATCATTAGTAAGTCTGCTCGATACACAACGAAGGATAAGATGCAGACCGAGACTTTGGAGCCCTAGACTTTTCCCTTCCATGCGTGCCTTTGGAACAGCTCACCTCTTCACAACCGGCAGTCTCCTTTGCTATCTCACAACCCAATGTGGAAAGCTTCTAAAGAGAAGAAGAATCCTCCAAGGCTCCTTAAGCTGTAGAACTTATTTGGCCTCACAATGGATTTCCAGAAAGTTGGAATGGCCTTGTGTTTAGGGCAGGGGTCTCCAAACTTGGCAAATTTAAGACTGGTGGACTTCAACTCCCTGAAATCCTCAGCCAGCTCTGCTTGAAGTCCACCAGTCTCAAAGCTGCCAGGTTTAGGGAATGGCCATTGGCTCTGGAACTGCTCAAAGGCCAAGAGGCCTTCCATAGAAGAACAAGGCATCAGAAGGGTGCAACATATGAGATATATTGTACATATAGATACTGTATGTTATAACAAACATATACCATCATTATAAGCCAGAGCTTCAATGAAGCCCCAAGGTCCTGCTCAGCAACAGCACACAAGCAAACCCAAACAACCAGAGCTCTCCTGCACACACACACACCTGAAGGAGACACACACACACACACCCAGGGGGCATGGCCCACATCTCTCTTCTCCAACCTGGCCACGCAGCACAATGTAAAGACATCAAGTGCAATTCAAGCATTTCCCCCTCACAGCTTAATTGACACACCCCAACCTGGCACATGGGCGTAATAAGCAAACTCACGGCTTATTATAATCTAAGTCAATGCGATCGGTGAGGGTGCCAAAGACTCAACCTTTCAAGTGGCTTCTCAAATCAATTCAGAACATGGGCCAAAAGAACAAGGGCTTCATGAGGATAGAGAGATTTATTTATGTATTGTTTATTTATATCCCGCCTATGCTCTTTTTATAAATAACTCAAGTGGGCGAACATACCCAATACCCCTTCCTCTCCTTATCCCCCCCCAACAGCTCCCTGTGAGGTGGGTTGAGCTGAGAAAGAGGGACGAGCCCCAGGTCCCACAGCCGGATTTTGGGGAAGCCTTCCCAGATCAGCCCCGAGTGACCCATGGAGGCTTCTGCAAGGGAGCCCTGCCGTGCCTGCAGCCCTCGGTCTGTGGGGCCCAGATGGAGATCCTGTCTCTCCTCTGCTCCCATTATTGCCCAGGGCAGCCTCTGACAGACCAGAATTGCCTTTCTGTCCAGCCAAATGACTGTGTTTTGTACGCTCTAATCCTGACATGACCCAGTTCCCAACCACCCGGGCCCACCCCCAGCGGCTCGCATTCCCGGCAGCCTCTGCCAAGGAGAGCTGAAAGATGGGTTAATAACCGAGCGGAAGGGGGAGTCGGCTGGGGCACGGAGGGGCTGAGCAGTGAGAAGCTGCTTGCTGCAGGGGCCTCCCCCTCCTCCAGCCGCTCTTCGCAGAAGACCTTATTATGCTGAAAAACAAGTTGGGCTGGAAGCAATGTTTACAAGCGGTAAAACAACAAATCTGGAGGAAAAGGTGCTGTGGGGAAAACATGCAAGTCCCATTTATCAGATTGAAACTCACTTCAGTGCTTAGAGAGCAGGAATGAACAATGTGCAATTTAGGGTTAAGCCCAAAGGCCACAGGAAGCCAGCGGATCAGGTGAACAGCTGCCATCCCAACTCTCCTGGAGGAGATGACCCGGCTGAGCCCCAGGGACAGAGAGAGGGAGGGAGGGGTCAAGCGGGTCATCGGTCTCGAGTCCCTTTGCACCCACATGAGATCTAAGTCCAGCCCACCTTGAATTCCACTGGCTCATCTACCACCAATTTGTTTTGACCGTTAGTAGCTCAGATTCTTGTAGAGAGCTCGAGTTAGCAATAAACCTATATATTCATTTGAACTGCCTGGACTCCTGACTTCCTGCACTTGGTATCTCCCCACCCTTAACTCACAGCATGCCAATCAATGTTGTTGAGACTGACCAACGGATTCAACCCCACATAGCCGAACCACAAAACCCATCAGCCTGCCACAGAGCTGCTTAATGTGAACTGGCAGGCCACATACTCCTTCAGCAGAGAAGCTCAGCGCCATCTCTGGCCCCTCAAGAATGCTCTCCATGCTTCCCCATCACTCCTATCTGGAACCAAGAGAGAAAAACCTTCAGTCACCATGATGCTAGCAGCGCCACACCTGTGATTTCCAAGACCACAAGCGGGAGGACATCTCTCCACAGGAGGTGAGCCTCTGCGGCACAACCCAGGATCAAACCTACATGAGACTCCAAGTATGGCCGAGAGGGCCTTGTGTCAGGCTTCATCAGGCGGACTGTGGTCTGATGCTGCATAATTCAGCTCCTTGAGGATCATCAGCCTCGTAGTCTTTTGTGAAGCTGGCACCAGTCCTAACCCCCGACTCGGGATCCTGTAGCTTGGCCAGAAGGGTTCAAAACAACGGTTTCACATTTACAGTCTTAAGTTTGGTTTTGCCTAGACTTACACATGGGATCCTCCTGTGTGAGGAACCTACGTTAAATTGCCGTGCAGCCAAGAGAAGGGGGCAGCAGCGCTCTGTGAGGAGCCCAGCCTGGCCCCACGTCAGGCTCAGCCCCCTCCCTCGGCTTGCAGCTTGGGCAACTGTCACGGTGAGGCACATGTGAAAATTGAGGTTACCAAATTTCTATAATGAATGCAGAAAAACACAATTTAGGTGTGTGACCACTATCTTAATGTTCCATTTTGCCCCCAACCCACCCCCTTTAATCTTAGAAGAAAGATGAAAAATGCTTTGGGAAGAACAATTTGGTAATTCCATTCAAAAGCCACCATTCACCTGTGCAGCATGGCTGACAGCTAATTTAATGCTTCTAAGATAAAATAAATTACTGTTACTTTTTTAAGGAAAAGTCTAGCATTTTACATATGCATTAGGAAAAAATAATTAAAATAAATATGTGCATGTTATGAAGATAGCCTAATAAAAGGAATAGAGTTGCAATTTCAAAAATCTAAATTCTGCGGCCAAGATGCTAGCAATCATAGCCAAGCCACCACTCCTAATTCAGATCCTGGCTCAGTTTCCCTCTTTCCTTGGCATTTGCAGCTGCCAATCTGCCCATGAGAACTTCTCTGTCCACAATTACAATGATTAGAAATGAAATTCCATCTTCCAAGCAGGAATAAAGGGCAAGAAAAGCTGAACAAATAAGATATAAAACTCGGAAGTGTCCAGGCCAGCTTGGCGATTTTGTTCCCATGAGGGATTTCATCCAGCCGAGCAGCAGCAAGTTGTAAATACCTACTTTCTAACAAGGACCGCAAAACAAACACTAAGCTGTTGTTTTCACTGGCTGGCAAGGACAGGATTAAGTGCAGAATGCCACAGTAGATGAATCAACATTTTTTTTTTTGCTGGTCTTAATAGCTAAACATTATTCCGCTCTTGCTGGCTCTGGAAATACAGCGAAAATGCCTCTGAAAATATACAGAGAGTGTCTTTCCATCCGGCAAAGAAAAACACATCCCTCGTACCCAAGTTTAAGAGAATGGCTAAAATACAGGTGCTGTTCTCCAAAGAGCTTTTTCTCCAGGCAAAAAACCAGGTTTAGGAAGGTTGGAGGTTAACCAGTTTCACCAAGATGAAAGTCATCATTGTCCAAGCAGCCAAGTCAGTCTCCTTGTCCAGGAAGAGAACAAAGCCACTGCGGACACCACCAGCTTCTCTCACCCATCACTGCCTGGTGGCCCTCGGTGAAAGATCTGAAACGTTTCTCCCCCAGTCAGGCATGGATTGTCCGGCGCTCCCTGGAAGGTTGAGTTGACCACAGTCAGCTGACTCAACCAAGCACCTTAGCTAGATTTCAGGAACTGAAAATCACCCCAACCTTCCAGGCCAGCTGGGATGCTCAACATTTCTAGTAATGAAGCCACATTAATTGCAGCATCCAAGTCACGCCAATTATGACCACTTCACCTTTGAGGGAACGTCAAGCTGCTCCATCACTCCCATCAGATTGAGTCCCATAAAACAGTTTTGTGCTTCTCTGCTCCTCCTTGCTTTGCTGGTTTCAGCTTCAAGATGACAAGTTAGTCAGGCAGGATGGAAGTTACCCCTATCGACCACCTGAGTCATTACTCTATTCGGGGGGGGGGGGGGGGGCAACCATCCTGCTGGGAAATCCCTGAATCCTCAGGAATCCTTCAGCCTCTGCAGGTGGATTCCTTCAGTGGAGGCCCCATTCACTTCAAGCTCAATCAGAAATGGTCCATCTTTGGTAAGTTGATCAATTCTCCCCTTTCCAGAGATCAAGACACAAGGGTCTCCCAGTCCCCCCATAAGACTGTGGGCCCCTCCCATGCCTCCTCCTCCAGAGAGGATTATCCTGCCTCAAGGTGAGGGGCCCTTGGCTGCCCCCTACCTTTGGCCAAGACCCCTGCTGCAACAAGCCATCCGCCTTTCTACTGGAGCAGCAGGACACCTGTCTGCATGCAGGGGAGGGAGCCTGAAGACCCCGCACTCCTCCTGTGATGCTCTCCTCTGAATCCTGCATCGTAAGCAGCCAGAAGCAGAATCAAAGCAGCAAGGATGCATTTCAAACCCTCCTTCCACCCGGGCAGGGGAGGGATGCACACCAAGCGCAATTTGTCACATTCTCTTCCCAGTGTGAGGCTTTTAAACATGTGCATAATAAGAAGATGCTATCAAACCACCTTTCCAGGTACACACCAAGCCATTATGGCACTCCTACGTTTGACACGTATCACTGCAAAGTGCTTTTTCTTCATCTCCCCAAAATACACACCGAGAAGAGTTCAACAATCACCACCCTCTTTCTCCCTGCGGAAGACGCGTTAGGAAAAATGTCTTTTCCTCTCGGGTAACGCCGATCCAGTCCCAAAGCAGCGCCAACTCCATCAGGCTCTGCGGCCGATCCAAATGACCCCTGGGCAAGCACTCCGGAACTGCAGCGATGCCACCCTGGCAGGTTTAGAGAACGACATGGCACCTCACCAACTGAGGGACTTCAAGGAGGACTCTTAAAACCCCGAAAAAAGATGGGAGCCCTTTGTGGGCTTGGCACAAAACCTTAGATCTCACAAGGATTTTCCCCAACAGGAAGTCCTCTTCTCAGCCGCTAACACTGGGTACACTAATTCTCAGGGCAGCCATTTCCTTAAAAATAGAGCCGCACACACTATAAACGGCACCACTGCTTTCCTCACCAATGGTTCTTCACATATATTTTGTGGACAGTTTTAATTGTTCATGGGAAAGAAAAGCCCATTCTTTGGAAACAGGACCAGATAGCCTATTTCCTCCCTCCCCAGATGATGAAAGACTCCCATTTCTTTTCAAGTGTTTGTTAGAGCAAATGGGATGGTGGCTTTCCTAATTAAATGGGGAAAACCAACACATCTATTTCCACTCGGGTGATCTAACAACACCCATGTTACTGGCCACAACATTCATTTTTTGCACCAGCCTGTGGCAGTCAAAAGAGTTGCCTTCTCAGTTTATCTACTGTCCAAATAACTGCACCCCATCTGTGTATGCTCTGCATGGAAGGCACTGCATCAATACTTTAAATAAAACTAAAATGCAAAAATGCAAATAAATGGAGTTGTTACTTCCACATAGGGGTAGCACTTTGGGGCAGTGATCCCCCTCCAGGACCAGGGCAATGTCAAAAGATGGGTGGTTTCCCCTTTGAACCTCCACATCATGGAAAGGTAAAGTTTTTGCCTTCTGCACAAAATGGAGGTTCAAACGGGAAGCCATCCCCTGCCCTGAAACGCTACCCTTATATGGAAGGAAGGACTCAACTCAACTCAAGTAAGATAGTTTGAGATGCAGCCCCTAAACGCAGCGTGTGATGATTCCAAGCTGCCCTGCTGATTGACAGTCCCCAGAAGGAGTGCATGAACACACCAACCAGCCCAAGGTCACCCGGAGGATGGGCCAGCAAGCTTTTTATGACTCCCCATCTCCCTGGTGGACAGGCCGATGAGGGAATTCTCTGCTCTGGAAATACTCAATTATTTTAATAGGATTACATTTTACACCGAGAGGGTTTGAAACAGCCCCTTGAATTCATTAGCCTGCCAGCACTCAAGAGAAGTTGTTTCAAGGCAAACATCTATATATTTAAGTAAGCAACTGGCAGCTTGCCAATTCCTCCCCCCCCCCAGAGGTCATCAAATCTGACACTGCATATCAAACAGGGAAAAGGCTCAGGGTCTCAGGGAAGGGATTCAAACCTCTCACCCCCACCCCACCCCTACAATTCTTCATGCTTTTAAATTAGGCTCTCCCATGAGGATCCACACAGAAAGATCACGAGAGGTTTTGTGTAATCAGGGTGACTTACAAGAGGCCAAGCAGAGCTGTCTACGGAGGGGGTGGCCCTCTGGCACCTTCTTGGCCTGGTCATCTCCAGGAAGGCCCACCATGGGATGCAGTGTGCCTACAGGCACAAACGATCAACTCACAAGAAAACTGAGAAAAGCTCCTTAAATGAGTAATGGGGGATATGTTAAACATAAGGATCAACCCATTCCTAAAAGACTTAATAGTATCCATCCTCCACCAAGGAATCTACCAATTTGATGGGCGATTCACTTCTATGAAAGTCTAAGGGAAGAGAATGCCTGCAGTTAGAAAGACAAGACCATGCTCCTTTTCCACATATCTGGCACCCAAGGATATCCTCCAGGGCAGTGAGAGGGGTCAGGGCAGGCCTACCACTCCATGCCAGAGGTTCGACTCAATGGTCCTCTGAACCAGGGCTCCAAAACAAGGGTGTTGCAGCATGTATTATGGGGCGTAGATGACCCCATAATAAGACCAAGATACCATTCAAAACAGGAACATGAAGTAGAGGCGGGAAACCCCGTTTCAAGTCTATCCTCAGTCACTGGGTGCTGTGGACCCACTGCCCACAGATCAACCTCCCCACAGAGCGACTGTTGTGGATAAAATGAAGGCATGAATGGCAGGTTTGCTGCTTGATTTACAGGGGACACTTCTAAATACATTACCCAGGAGTCATGAGAGATGGTTCGTATATGTAAACACACCCCACAACATGCTCGTCGCTCCAATAAATTCCTTTTTCTCTCAAAAACAGTGTCTGATTATTCTATACGCGTGCTCATGTTCAGCATTAGCTTCGTTCTGCACGTATCAAAATAGATTTCCAGAGCTTCCTGCTTCAGCCCCATCTAAGATAGGTTGATTTCTTCTTTGATTTTGATCAACACATTTTTAAGCAGATCAAAGCATAAATCCATCTACTAAACATAAAGAGGAGAAAAGGGGCTTTTAACGGCCTTGCAAAATTCTCTGAAGCCAAGTCAAGCATCAGAAGTAGGACTGGATGTTGGGCCACCCTCCCTTGTGCAGAATTCTGCTCTCCCGCCTGCCGCTTCCCAGCTCTTTTTGGAATAGTCAGGACCGGGGCCCTTCCTGCCTCCGCAGAACCCCAAAAATGATGCACCAAGAGAAATGGCAGGAGACGCACAAAATAGGGGGGGGGGTGTCAGGGAGGAGGGTTGATGAAGAGACTTTTAGCAGAACAGACACGGTAGCAGAAGGGAAATACGGCATTTATAATTGGATCGTTGCTGGCAAAACAACTCTGCCCATCACTTCTTCGGCACGTTTGACTTTGGGGTCACGGACAGTTTTATAAAATATATTTCATTTGCAATGCTGCATTTCCCTTTTTCCCTCCAACTGTGACATCTTTTATGGCCTCCCTAATAGAAAGAGAGGCTATTTCCAAGAGGCTGTCTGGGAGGGTGCGCCCTGCCACACCATATGCTGTTGGCGCAAACAAACAACAAAAATGGCATTTATGAAACTACGTTCATTATGAAGAATCTGTCACATTCGTCTAATGGCTTCTATGTGCAAACAGAGGATCAAAGACCAGCCAAGATCAGCCAACATCCTTATCTCCTCTGCCCTGCAAGCATTTGGGGGGGGGGGGTCATCTCCCACCTGGACATTCTAGATCCACCTACGTCCTTTACTTCCATATTCTTCATGATGATCTTAGGAGGGGAAAAACGCAATACAATCTGTAGATTTTCTAGAGACTAGTCAGAATTCCACCAAACGGATTTAAAAACCTAGTTGGAAATTTAACAAGCTGTTCTGGCAAGCTATAGCAAGCATTTAACTGGAGCAGTTAGAAGGTTTTATGACACTAGAACATCTGGAAATTGATGAGTCCCAAGAGGGTACATAGTTAAAGGAGGCCAGTTAATAAACATGTTTTGGGCCAAGGACAGACAGACGGACGACCTGGAACGGCTGGGGATTCTCTGGGTGTTCTTACTTGAGAAAGAATATAATCTTCCAGTTACAGAGTAGATTAGAATGTGAATACGCTAAGACTGTTCACTTTTCCTTTACATCTGGGAGTAATGATTCACACCAGTTAGCCGGTAAATCAAATCAAAATATTCGCTTACTGCTTCCTATGGAGACTTTTTTAATGTTTAAAAAATCATTCCCTTGGCCACTCTTACTGTAAGGTTGTTGGATAGCAGTAAGAATGGATTCTCAGCTACTTTGGAGGTTCCAGGCTGGGGAAATTGCTCCACTTTCTTTGTTATTAGGACTGGAACCCATGAAAAATTTAAGTGTTCTTCTGTCAGATTTTTTTCAACAGAATATTTTTTTCTGTTTATGTGTATCTCATGTTCAGAATTCAAGTGATAATCCTGAAAGATGTTCATTAGATGGTCATGAGGCTGGAGATTTCTGAGCACGGTTGTGCTAAAATATCTGGCACACACAAGACTGAAAAAGCTGCCTTAAAAATACAAAATATAAAACAAAGCATTTTTCTAATTTTTGTGCATAGCCCAGCTCCTGCAGCCTGTTCGGCATAAACCGGGAGTCTGCTCTTGTAGGGATTTTGAGATGGGCTTTCCACACCTTGTTGGGTCCAAAGGTGACGGTAGGCTGCAGCCTGCAGATTTTTAGAGTGGAAAGAAACCAGGCGGGAACCCAAAAGGTCTCCTTAGAGGAGCCCTATTCAAGCACCAAGCAAGCTGGTGCTCCTTGCTATTGTGTCGAGATTTTCATCTCTCGATACCACACAAGAAAATTTTAATAAACAGGATCAAGTTCAAAAAGCTGTTTCATCCTCCAGTATTGTATATGTCACAAACCCAAGTCTGAAACTTATGAACTTTCCTTGATAAATAAGAGGGAAAGGCCTAAGAGATACTTTTTTCTGCAAGAGTGTCTTTTAATAAAACAGCTTTCTCGACGCTCTTAAAATCGAGTTGTTTCCCAAACTGTCCAACCAGGTCTGCTGCCATTTCAACCTCTTGCAGCAGCCTCTGGGTCTGGACCCCCCACCCCCCCATCTTAAAGGAAAGAGGCCACCCGTGGACAGAAGGGGCCGTCTGTGAATCCAAAGAGGAGGAGGTTTGTCTCCATCCAGAGAGAGAGACAGACAGACAGACATGGAGCCATGTTCTTGCCTTTAGATTCTTGTCTCAACAGAAGACAATAGGCAGCTAAAACAGGGGAAGCCAAGAGAAAAATATCTATATAAAAATGAACATGTAATAAGGGTACAGACCATTGGGCAGCTGCCAGAAAATGATGGAATGCAGCATAGTTTACTTATTTCTTTTTAATGGCTCCAACATTCCAGCTGAAAAATGGGTCCCGGAGCTGTATAATTGGGGATAAAAATGAAATGACAGTTTCCATTTGTCAGCCTGAGAGCCGATCACTTTCCTTTTCCATAGAGATGTGGAGGGACCCTAAGAAGACTTGCCTAAGAAGACTTGACATCTCGGGCAGTGCAGATTATTAGAAACGGGTGCAGAAAGTGTCCCAACAGGCCGCAGGAAGCACCCAGCAGCCCCCCCCCCGTGTCAGGCTTAAGGCTGCCCTCAGCAAAAAGCCTTTTGTCCTCAACACCTTCAACCAGCCCAGCCCTGCAGATGGGAAGATCACTGCAAAAACCAGTCTGACTTATGCCCTCTCCTTGCTTGTTAATACAAAAGCCTGGATCTTCCACCTCTTGGATAAAGACACAAGGAACGGAATGAAAATCCATGCCATCTTCTGTGCATTTGTGTGTATCCACTCCTGATAGATACGACAACTAAGGTTTATTTACTCTCTCCATGGCAAGGAGATGTGTTTTTCACCACACTACTGAAAGAGAAGGAAACATGGCTGAGCTCCGCCATCTCCACCCACACTTTTTATCTCTCCTCACGTTGCCTGGTGGATTTGTGAGCATTTTATGTCAGCTTTGAAACAAAAGTTAAGATTATGCCTAAGAGCAACGCAGCAGGGTGGCATTGAAATCTCCAGAATGTTCCCGCAGCTCAGGACAGCCTTCTGCCAAGTGTTTGTCAGAAGCCACGTTTACTCCTTCGCTGGCCTTGGAGAAAATTGGTCTGTGGTTTCCTCGACTGACATCAAAGAGGGGCGATGCCTCCCCAAATCAGGAGCTGCTCTTGTTCTCCTGGCCAGTCCCAGCCCACCAGGCCTTCTGCCCGATCAAGCCCACGCCCTTGAGGAAGCCCGTAGCCTTTTCATTCCCATTAGAAGCCACCACCATCACCAAAAAGGGAACCATGGTCATCTAGCCGTTTGGGGTTTTTTCTTAGACTGAGATCCAGGAACTGAAGTTCTTCAGATTGCATCTCAGCATGCAGCTACGATAAACCTTGTTGTTCAACTGAAAAAACTACTAGCGATGAAAGACCCACAGGAGGGGTCCTTGCTGCTCCCTGAGCTTGGCTGTCTTCTTGCAGAAGCTTCATTACCCAAACTAGGTAACATCATCAGTGCTAGTAACTATGTTACTGATGGTGTTACCTAATATATATTTTAGAATTTAGAATATTCTTTGTTGGCCATGTGTGATTGGACACACAAGGAATTTGTCTCCAGTACATAAGCTCTCAGTGCGCATAAACAAACAACAAAGCGATATAATCATAAGATACCAGTAGTAGAAGGTAATAGGAAAGATGAGAAGGATAATAGTAACATAGCCCTGCTACAGGTTTACTACTAGTTTGGGTAATGAAGTGTCTGCAAGAAAACAACCAAGCTCAGACAGCACCAAGAACCCCTCATTTCAATCCAGAGCTAAAATATTCTCCTTTATTAAGATTCATATGTGGAACCTATGAGATAGTTAAGATATTTATACAAAGAGTAGGAAGATTCCAGATCTGGTTCACAAACCAGGTTTCGCAGGAATAAGGAAAGAAGGTACTATCAGTAGACTGGCTGGTGGCAATAAAAAGCTCGTCTATGGAAATGGCTACCTTGTCATTCACCCGCAGACTTTCGGCATCCTTAATGCTCCAAGATCCCCCTCCTCCATTAATACTTGGAAGATGGGTATAAGTCTAGCAATTGTACAGAAGCTATCCTCCACGCCAACTTAGTGTCATGTTTTATGCTTCAACTTTACAATCTCTATTCTCTAAAGTTTAACCCAGTAACAACTGATAAAATGCAATTTCTTCTCCTCTTCATTTGTGCTAATGCTGTTCCAACATAAGTGAGACAGCACCTCAAAAGAAGCTGCTCAAATATGAGTTAGAAATGGGTGTGTCTCCTGTACAGATAACAGATTCCATCAGGAGTTTTTATAGATCTGTTGCACAGATGGGAAGGGCGCAGGTTAACGGTTTTGTTTTACAAATATTGGAGCATACTATTAACAAAGGAGTGAGATCAACTTTCCAAAATTCTACTCATATGCAGTATTTGCCAGAATTATGAGGAAATGGCAGCCCATCCATGACAACAGCAGAATGCAGAAGCCGCCTGAAAATGCTCTGCTCGTAGACAGCGTTGGGCTGAGTTTCCAGTCAGCCTGTATAGGAAGCCACTTTTCCTCATTATGTTTTCCTAAGAAATCATAAAGGGGATTTTTCCCCCCAGATGCCACTTCTTGCACTAAGGTTGGCATTAGAGATCAATCACAAAGTCCTAGACAAAACACAGCATTCATGAAAGTCAAACTAAAGGAACACAGCCCAGTTCTTGAGGACCCGAAAGACGCACCCAGTGAAGGCCACAAAACTCGCTGTTCTGAAGGTTCTTGTTGTCTCAAAAACTTGCAATCCAGTTATTTGCAGTGACTTTCACAAAACCAAAGGAACAGGAAAATGAGATAATAAACGAACACCAATTACAGTATCAAAGACGGATAAACAAATAATAAAACTGCAATATTAAAGCCCTTGAAGGTTTACACTAACTAAACTAAGAACCTTACTAATGCATTGCATAAACCCTCCAAAAGCTTTATGTTTGTTAATATAATCATAACACAATTTCCTTTATTGGTCAAAAAGAAGAGTTTCACTAAGACAGTGATGTTACTGAGCTTTATTGGGTAGAAAGCCACAAAATTGTTGAGTTTTATTCTTCTTATATTTATTTTATATCTTAAAATCTTACTTCTAGACTCGGGAACGTTTTGGTTCAATGAGAAAATATAGCTATCTTCAATCAATAAACTATGATTCGATGCCCATCCAGCAGTGGCGCTGGCACCTTCCAGCTCAGCAAAGCCCTCGCAAGGCCAACTCCCTGCCAGCTGCCTATCATTTCACCCCTAAGCCATGCTAATTGATTTTAGCATCTTCCCCCATATAATTGAGCAACTGAAAAACCAGGCCTTGCCCAAGCAAGACTTGCCACTTGTCAACATCTGGACAGGTTAATTATGAGATGCCATTGGCAGAAAAACTGCAAGAATATAGATCAAAGACAAACCCCTGTGATGGAGAATCAACCAGCTCATCCTCTCAATCACTGCCGAGGGGAAAGACTGTGAGCAGGTAAGGGCTTAGCTTAGCCTGATCCTTATTACCAGAAATGAGGCAGTCCAAGAGCTGTTTATTACTGCAAAGTGTTAAAAATGGGTGTTTAGGGCAGAAAGTGCTTTAAAACAAGTTAAGCCCACAAGGCAGAAGCAGGCATCAACACTGGGCCATGCCTATTCCAGTTTCCTTTCTCAATTCTTCTTTTGCCAAAGCTCTGAAGGTAGCCAATAACTTATCCAGAAACATTATTAGTGAAGTAAAGTTACCTGCAAAGTTTAAACACTCCTGAAAATTTGTTTAGAGTCAACATAAGAAAACCATAAATATGGCAAGGGAAGATGTTCAGGTCGTCTTTCTTTAAGTCAAAGTAACAGCTCTTCTCTTCCTGCTGTTGGAATTGCCTTCCATTTTTCCCTGAAGAACTTAGCTAGCTCAGAAATATTTTTAGCACCATCTTGGAGGCACTGAAGGTGTGAGATTCCTTCAACGGGAGTCAACTGGAAGGGTGTCCAAAATTCTGCACCTGCCACAATTCTATTATTATGATTATGATTATTATTATGATTATTATTATGATTATTGTTATGATTATTATTATGATTATTATTATTTGAGCAAATGAATAATGAATAATAAGGTACGTTCAAACTGGTACAAAATTTTGTGCCATGCAGAGGTTACGTCAGCTTCTATTCACTTCAAGAGTCACTGAATCACACACTTTGCTGGGAGTGCCTAAACCGTTGTGCACAACATGACTGCTATGCTAATTTACCGCAGTCTTTTCTAGGCCTGGAGGCTAACCAGGTTAATTGCCCCGGTTAATCCCGGAAGAGTACATCACCAACAGAATCCCAGGGCTGCAGGTTACACTGGACAACTGAAAACCATCCCAAAACACAGCAAGAAAGTAAGTCCATATAGTCACCAGAAGACGAGTGAAAGACATCTCAACCCGGCCTTTCACGTGAGAGGAACCTCAACTGCAAGAGGTCTATCATGGCCAAAGGCCAGGATGCTAAGGCAAAAAACGGCAGAGATTAAGAGAGTGACTGGATTTGCTCCCCCCCCCCCCAAGGATGTAGAATAAATGCAGCTTTTACTTTACTTGGAGAGAAGAGAAAGCATTAACCCACCCAGATAAGGGGTCAGACCTCAGTGTGACCAAGAGGTCAGTGGTGGTGCGGTCCCATCTCCCCAGTGGGCAATTTGCATTTCTGTTGCTGCTGCTTCTCCTGTTGGCAGATTCTTAGTGGGACTCTTATCTCGGTCTGTCAAGGCTGGGTCAATATTTATCGCTGGGTATTCTGAGAGCATCTGAATTACTATAATACTTAGGGCAGAGAATATTAACAATGGAAGAATTCTGCTGCCCCTATTTGACTGCACACTCTGCTTTCACGGAGTTGTAGGCAGAAGGTGGCCAGCATCACTCTTTAATGCTGGCCGTTCAAGATATGAGTCAGAATCACATGTGGGCACTGAGGAGAACCCAAAGTCCCAGCTGGCAGCACCCATGCCTATGTCCAACAAGACGCATTCAGACAATGCCTTTCGCTATTAGGAAGAGCATCCGATCTGTGACCATCTCAGATCCTTTTCTCCACCCCTCTCTGAGCCCAACCCACTTAACTAATATGAATTTGTTGACTCAGATGGGAAACCCTTTGAGACACTTAATGACTGCATTTCATGCAGTTGTGGAAAGTCATTTCATCTGCAGTTCTGCTGAGTTTTGATTTGTGATTGTACAACCTTTTAAAAAAAGGAGCACCAGAGGAGGAGGAGGAAGAGGAGGAGGAGGAGGGGTGTGTGTCTCAGGGAGGCTGGTGGACTGAGAGCGTGGAGAATGTTTCCGTTCACACTTGGCAAGCAAAGCCCACAGAACACAGATGAAGAGAGATAAGCTATAAAAACACCATTTGTGCTCACTTGCTAGAATAGCAGCTTGTAATCCAATTCCAAGTCTCGCTGCCAAGTGTTACACACAATATATCTGCCTATCATATTCTCTTCGCCCACTCGGCTGCGAAGAGTAACCAACAGACGAATGAGCTGCAGCTCCAGAAACTGGCTGGGGACGGACGGGAACAATCGCTTAGAATTTATGCACCAGAAAAAACGGTGTGCCCCTTTAGTGATTTCATTTCCTTGTGCATTTGGGGAGCACGGTGCCTTATTCGAGGACTCATAACTTTAAAAAATTGCTTCTTTATGGTCAGTTCCAAAGCACAAAGCCCCAAAGAAAGACTGCAGTAGTACTTAAAATAACTAGCATGGTGATGTGGTCACCATCTGTCGCTGAACACCTATGGGGAGAGCTGGTTTTGTTTTCTCCAAACCTCTGCTAACTTTCATCTTACAATTAATTAGGAATTAATTATAACCAGATCCAAAAGTTATGCAGAGCCCTCTACTTTACTAGACCTGGAACAGCGAGAACATAAAGACATCCAAAATTGTTTTAGCTTTTGCAGAGTTTAATAATTCATGTAACGTGTCCAGGATACACAAAGCGTTTCAAAAGCAACCTCAGAGCGGAAGCGCCGGGCAGGCTGTCGTTGCGCACTCTGAAGCCACCTCGGACGGAGGCAGCCCCAGCCTGCTCTGAAGGGTGAAGAGTGAAGTATTTCCCCTGACTTCATGTGGCTTCGCTCTCCTCCCTGGTCCTCCTCCACACACACCCGAATTGCTATGTACGCTGCGAATATCACTTTTGGGCTCACACTGGCAACGATTCCCAAATGGGTTGTCAGTCAAGCTTCACTGCTTTTACGCTTCTCCTCCAAGGGTTGAATTTGAAGCAAACGTGACTTCAGTTGCCAGAACTTTCTCTAACATCTTCCCTGCAAATGGAGAGGAGAGCATTCTCTCTGCCACAACTCTTGGGCAGTCAAAATAAGAAGGCCAGGTGAGGCCCAAGCCTAAGTGAAACTGAAACCAGCTTGTGCCCAGATCTAGCAAGCAGGAGGAAAGCATCTCCTGCATAACCAGCCTCCCTGTCCTGCTGCTCACGCTTTGTCCTGCTGTCAGGATGGCCCTCTAAGCCCCACTGAACGAGGCTGAGCAGCATTCTGGGTCTAAGCAAGCCCTCATTCTGCGTCTCGTCTAGTTCTGGATGTGCCCTAACGTTGGGAGCTGGGGAGATCACGGAATTTGGGGTATCGTCATCACCATCAGCCTTTCAGTCTTGTCCGACCCTCGGCCACTCTAGGCATCAGCACTCTCCATGGCCCCGTCTCTTCTGCCTCCTTCAGATCCGCCGTGGTCATCCCAGTGGCTATTTGGGGGTATAAGGCCCAATAAATCATTCCCAGCCCTTCCACTGATGCCTCACTTGAAGGCCTCAGTGAAAATGGTTCTAAATGGCACTGTAAGATTAAAGGGGGGAATCTCTAAAATTAAAACTCTTTTTTTTTAATCTTAAGAATGACCTAAAGGACTCGTTCTAAATGTCACATCCGCCTAAAACAGCTGTAAAAACACAACAGTGTGATTTGGCCATGCAAACGAATGCAAAGGCCAGCTTAATATTTAAAACTGCCAGCAGAAGCAGGGGTTGGCAAAATGGGGGCTCCTGATCCCCACCACCCAGATGAACCCGGGTTACCCAGGCATAGGCTGAGCATCAGGTTGGCTCAGTCTTTCCTTCCATGAAGTGGATACTTGTTGCATTCTGGAGGGAAATTTCTTCTCGTTTTGCCTAAGGCCTCCGCAGAGGACCAGGCCCGGGCCAATCACGGTATCCTGGAGTAATTTGCAGATAGATGGAAGATTGTGCTGCAAAAGAAAATCCTTTTGGACTCTGGATGAACCTGGACATTTCGAATCAGAGCTTTCTGTCTTGGTCCTACCAGCAAAATAAATCTGGGTCCACTTACAGGACCTGCAACACGTGGCATCCCGGGGCGGCCTTCAGTGGCCAAACTGCTCAAATTCCTATGGTGCTATTTTTGAGGCTTTCTCCAAAGAAAGAGGGAGTGTGGAGAGGGAAAAGGAGCAGGAAGTCATAATCTATTTCTCCACCCACAAAAAGAGGCACATTTGGGGCCACCTGGACTGCCGGAAGTGAAGGGGAGAACAGGAGCACTAACACTTCCCCCCCCCCCAAAAAAAAGACCTTGTGGGGAGTTCAGGAAGCTCAGCTGCCGCTCCCAACACTTGAAGGCTGAGAGAGGAGGACATCGCGGTCCAAAGAAAGAGGCAAGCGCCGCCCTTTGTCTGGGATTTGAGGTTGGCTCCATTCACTCTCAGAAGCCCAGATGTCCTTGTCTTTATGGAGTAAAATAAGGACACCTTAAACCCCCATATTTTTCTTGTTATTATTCCGGATGACACAGCAGGCGCAGAACCCTCTTGAGAAGGCATGGGAACCCTCTCCTGCTCAGGATGATGAAAGGTGATCCTGTTATTACCAGGGTGGAACAAGAATAACTCAATTCTATTTTATCAAGATGTGCCTGACCTTGGGGAGAGAGAAAATTAAAGAATAGGATTCCTTCTGCAGAGCATCGGCTCCAATTGCTCTTGGGCCAGGCATGTCGCTCCAAGGGCAAAAAGTATTTTTCCGATACGCTGACACAGGAGGCAGCCCCAGCGGTTACCCCAGATTAGAAAGCAGTGTTAGGTTACCTCCTTCATCCATGAAGAAGCTTCATGGATGACCTCTTGGAATGGCACGACAAGCAACGCTGAGCTTCATGCCTCCTGGGGGGGAAGGTGTGTCCTTCCTTGAAACCAGAAAGCAGCCAGTCACAGGTAGCCTTAGTTTCTAGCCCTTCGCAGCAGCCCAGGGCATGAGGGCAACTGTTCATGATTCACTCAAGGTCCAAGCAGCAGCTGTGCCACCGGGCTCCTCAGTTGCTCAGCAGTTCTGCTAAGGACTTCATGACCTACAGCAGCTGCTGGACTTCGCCTACCTTTTCCCCAATTTATAGGGACGACAACAGCACCAAACCAAAGCTGGGGGAGAGGTAGAGGAGAGCCACACCCAAGCAAGATAAGACCTTCTCCTGCGCCAGGAGCTTGCCTCCAGAAAATAAAGTTAACTAACTAGAAAAGCAGAAAAGATGGAAGGCTCTGAAACATCTTCTGCAAATCTCAGCCCTCCCTCTTCCTTGCTGTGACGCTGTGAAGCAACAGCAAGTGCCTGAGACGGGCTCTGCTGAACACAACAGATTGAAAGATCACTTGGAGGCATAGAACTTTTCACACTGTTCCTTAATTGTGGCCCACCCTCCATGTTGTGACTTAGCCGTGGCATGCAATTAATGCAAATGTACAACACTCTGCAAGAAAGCAGAACGCTAGCAAAGCACAGGGAATTCAAAATACAAAGGACTGGCCAGACTTTGAGATCTTCCGAGGAAATCCCTTCCTGAGGTCTTCTTACTAAAAGGGCTCTAAGCAAGGACCGTGGGGATAGTTCGGTGGTCTTTCTTATACATTTTTATTTTCCAGAGCAACTTGAAATTGCCATAGCATTATCTCAGTCCTTTTGCTCATTTCACCATCAGTGTTAGGGTTTTACTGTAGGAGGCAGTTCCAGCCACTGGTCAAGACACCTTTAGAGGAAGCTTTTGCAACAACTCCTATCTTGAATCAGCTCATTCGGCTTGTAGAAGTTCAGCTTCTAAGTATCCCTAATAGCCTTAGGCAAATCTACTACTAATCTTTGGAGAGGCTTAGACATCTAATTTATGCTCCAAAGTAGAAGCCTCCGTTCCATCAGGTGAGGTCACAAAACAACCACAGTGGAAACTGTGAGTAGAAATGTTTGTATGTTCATTTCCTTTTTTAAACAATTAAAATTACTGTTTATTTATACCCCATATTTATGTACAGCCAAGCACTTTATGTACAGACAAACAAAATGAAAAAAATTAAAAGCATAAAATTAAAAAAAAATCAGTTAAGGTGTCCAAGATAGTTATAGATTTTCCAAATTCAACAGACTAGAAATGTCTCCAGATGGGGGTAAATCTTATACTATCCCTGTATATACGTTACTTTGTGCATTTATTATTATTATCATTGTTGTTGTTGTTGTTTTTATCCCTAATAAAAGATGTATCTACTTACTGTAATAAACTATTGACAAACAGGATCAATCAAATTCAGACCGAATCTTAAATAGTTGAAAATGAATCATTTCAGCTTTTATTTCAAGGAGGCAAATTCACCCGGTTTCTGCCATATTGTGCTTCTGGGATATCAAATGCCCTTCAACACTGTTTAAAACTTTGCAGGAACATACTTTTTATTCTATCAAGTGCAATTGTTCTGGAAAGTTATACGCCTTTGAAAAGGGAACAGTGAAATGAAAGTGCTACTTCAACCATAACTCTAATATAAAAAAAAATCTAATGAATAAGCACGTCCCGGCAAGGATAAATAAAAAATTGCAAAGACTTGATGTGGACAGTGAAGAATACAGGGAGGTATCCAAGTGACTAAGCATCAAACGAAGAATTATCCATATTTGTGAGGAATTCATTCCAGCAAGAAATTGAACCAGGGACCCTCGGCATCCGGCGGCACTCAGCTGAGGAAACAAGATTCCCCTGGACTGTGACCAGGTGAAGGCTGGCATCCCAGATAGCCTCCAGCAGGCTCAACCTCCAATTGAAAACCCACTGACCACCGTCTGCCATAGGGAACAAGGAGCACGCATGGCCGATGAATGCTTAGCCAACCCCACCTTCCTGCTTACAGGCCAAAGCCTTTCCATTAACTCAGTGGTGCATTCTGGCACACAGACGGCCATGTGCCGGGCTGGTACATGCTTCAAAACCCACAGGTAGCAACAAGAACAGGGCTGCTGCCCACAGGCTTCTTACCTACACAAGAGGTTACAGGCAGCACGGATGCCATTTCAACTGCAATGGGAAGCGCTTTCTCAAACAATACAATAGATCGTGTGCCATCAAGTTGGTGTTGACTCTTAGCAACCACATTAATAGATTTTCTCCATGACAATCCGTCCCTAACCTGGTCTTTCTGGTCTTCCAATAGCGCACCCATCGCCACTGCAGCCAATCCGTCCACCTTGCTGCTGGCTGTTCTCTTCTTCTCTTTCCTTCCAGCTTTCCCAGCACTGCAGACTTCTCCAGGGAGCTGGGCCATCACATAATGTGTCTGAAGCAGAATAATTTGGGGCTGTGTCTCAAATAGGAACTCTGGACTGATTTCTCCTACAATCCATTTGTCTATTTCTTGGCTATCCATGGTATTTTTTACAACATCTAACGTCAACGTTCAAAATTGTTTTAGCTTTTGCTAAATGTTCTTTCTATTCTGCTTCTTCAAAGTCAAAATGTTGCTTCCTTAAAGGCTTACAGGGAAAGCCACGGGCTGCATAATTCTGTAGACAGAGACCTGAATATCTTCTCCAACACCTTCATTGCTACCTACCAAGTTCTAATCTATGGCATATTTTTTTACTATTATCAGTTAATAGATAATCCTACAAAGCAGAAGCTATCCGACCTTTCGCTATCTTCATTATCAGTTCTAAGGTTGGTTGTTGTACCTGTTATCAGTAGTTTGGTCTTCTTTATATTTAATCTTACTTCTATTATTTACAGGGTTCCTTTACTTTTGTTGCTAGAATTTCCACTACCCAGAGTAGTGTTATCAGTACAGCACAGGTTTCCTCTCCAAATTTAAATCCACACTCATCCTCTTCCTATGCAGCCTATAAATTGGATGAAGAAAGGGAGAGCATAGAGCTTTGCTTCACTCCTTTGTCAACCTGGAGCCAGCCAGATTCACCCTGGGGCTTCCTGTCCGGGGTACAAATTTCCCATCAGGACAAATGAAGCATTCTGGGATGCCCATTTTCCCAAAGATATCCCACAGCCTGGCATGACTGACTCAATCAAAGCCTCTCTATAATTGATGAGGCACATATTGACTTCTTTTTGATATGCTTTGGCTGCCTCAATTATCCAGCAGGCATCAGCAATACTGTCTCATGTTCCTCATCTTTTTCCAAAACAAGCCTGAACATCTGGCATCTCCTTGCATGATTCTAATCTGCAGTGGGTGAGCTTAACCAATTTTGACAGCATGTAAATTAAGAGTATTGTGCAACAGTTTGAATATTCTGTTCATATCCTCCTTTCTTTATATTGGTATGTAGCCTGACCTCTTCCAATTTGTGGACCACTCTGTTGTTCTCCAGATTTGCTGGCCTAGTTTGATTAGAACCATTGTTGATTCTTATTCTCTTATTTGTCCTAATCCTATAGATATTCTGTCAACCCCCGTACTGTCTGATCTGATCATGACCAAACTGCTGATCTACCATCATCTCCTAGTACTAGAGGCTCTTGTAAATAGAGAATCTTGGATGCTGACTTACTTATTGCACAGAATTTCAGTACACCCTTTCCATCTTTCCTCAATTTTCTTTGAATTATTTACTATTATTACTGATCCTTTATCATACGAGTTTGAGGTTATAACCTCCTTCTGAGTTCACAGGCCTTCTACTTTGCTGTGTCTTTTCCCATCTTTGATGCCTTTATGGATTTTTGTCATAAACATGCTTCTTGTCTCTTCTAACAGCTCTTTGAAAAAGGCTTACTGAAAATTAACAGTGCTCAATTCGCAATGTTCTAGTATATAGAGAAATTGGTGTACTTGACTACCAACAGTACCCATCAAAATGTTAAGAACTTACAGTATTATTAAACTGAGAATTTATTTTTAGAATGAATTGCATCTACCATGACTTCATTCAATCCCATAGGATGCTTCTATGCCCGGTAATGCTTCCAGTAACAATGCAAAGAGAGGACTTTTCTTAATGACAAACCCTAACTTGTTCTTCATTGGTTTATCCTAAATCTCAGACGGAAATATTTCTCTCCTTGTAAGCTGCTGAGAGGGGGGAAAGTTGCGTTCAGTAAGGCAGAAAAAGCATTCTTGGGATTGGCAACAGCACCATGGAGGTTCTAGCTGGCATAACGTAAAACCTAATCAAAAAGCCACCAGTTCTGGATCACTCACTGGTCTCTATTTGCCCTTCTTGGTTGTTTATCACCCAAATCCCCAAATGGGCTAAAGCAGCATATGGTCCCCAACATCTATCCCTTATCCAACACAAAGGACACCCCTTTTGGAGAAGGCCTGGTGACACAATCTTCCTCCACTTATCTGATATCTCACGAACACATCCAGTTTTGCCAAGACCCTCAAATCAGGATGAAGGTGACTGCTCCACAAAGCATCTCTTTGAGAAGGAGGGTCCGAAGAAGCTTTTCCCTTCATCCGTCCTGCCAATGTTACCTTACAGGAATCATAATTCCATTAATCTCTTACAGGTAAACAAAGGGGCTCTTGAGTACACGAGAGATACACACACACCACGGAGAAGTGGAAGGGGGTGGGTGTTTTCCCCAGAGAAAACAATGAGACCTATTCAGTGTAAAAAATATCTTATGCCAATTAAATATGTTTGAGTCGCGTAATGATAATTGCAGTAATGAATGGCAAAGAGCAGTGCTGCTTGCACAATACTGGTTTTCTATTCAGTTTGATGCTTTAGTTCCCGTCTTCGTTCGACTAACCTTTTGTGCATCTTCATATCAGATCTCTCTGCAGATTACTTTCAAAGCGCAGTGAGGAATATTGCATTACCTGCGTTGAGAAATGTTAAACACCCTTAAATTGTGCCTCTACGTATCATCTCTTCAAAGAGTTCTGCAGCAGGAGCACCATTTTCAAAATATATTTGATTAACCCGCTGCCTTCAAGGAATGCCAAAGTAGCTCCAGAATTTGCATTTTCTGCCAAGGCCAGGGCGAGAGGAGACCCAGGCCAATCTGGGACTCTGTTTTTACCTTCCGAGGTGGGTCCTCTGGGAGGCGGGAAAAACTGGGCTGCACCTCCTCCTTGCAACCCACGAGAAGCCCTGAGCAGACACCGAATTGGAAGAGGAACCCCAAAAGCTACTTGAGGTAGTTTCATGAATGCGGCAGCAACAAGAACCCACAATCCACCATGTGCTACAGTGAGTGGATCGCTCGGCTGTTTAAGATAAAATGCTGACCGCAGCTTTGAGCAATCTTCATTTCCCCCCCCTTTCTATTGAATCAATTAACAGTGTTAAATATTTAACACATTAGTCTTATACCGCTGCACAGAACAGCCAAGCTTCAGCCAAGAAAAGTGCAAGATGGGAAATGGACCGGAAGTGGAGCAAACAAAATGAACTCAGGCAAAATGAACATGTTAAGATGAACATATAAACAAACAGAAGGACTCAAGTGACTGAAGTAATAATGTCAGCTCCACTCCCAGCAGCCCCTAAATCTTCAAATGCCCCATGGTTAAAGCATAATAGAGCTCCCTAGCAATGCACTTAAAATCCCTACCAGAATCTTCCACCAGTGGAGTTTGCAATTTGTTCTCTATCTGTGGCTGGAGGTTGAGTGCTGCACTCTTCCCAGCACCCAAGACGGGGCAGAACAAGGCGAAGGACCACCACTTGTCCCAAAGGTGCTTTTCCAAGAGGCCACCATGACCTGGATGACCGAGAATCTCCATAGATATCGACCACCACTTACTTCAAAGGACTATTTCCTCTGAAGTTGCAACTTTAGTTTTGAGATAAATAATTTGATTTGTGTATAAGCCCATGACAGGAGTCACTCTAGAGAGACATTTTACCGTCTCTGGTGCATTCACATGGAGGGAGAAGACATGGCTAACAGAAGAGTATGAAGGTTCAAGGCACCAATCCAAGCAATGATCAAACTGGCTAGGGGACCAAACAGAGATTTTTCAAAGCATGCATGTCAGACCCTTTGAAGAACAATGAAATGTCACCTCCTGATGAGATGGAGAGATGGGGGGGGGGGAACAATCCAAAACATGGCAGGGAACAGACTGCCTCTCGCCCTTCCCTTTCATGTACGCAAATAGAGGCCAGCCCACAATGATATAAAACCATCTTGCTTTCCAAGAATCCCAAACCACAAAGGCAGCAGCTATTTTGCCAGACCCAACTTGGGAGAGGAGAAGCGGGTTGCATGAAACTGCTCTCCAGCTGCATGTTCAGAAGACCTGAAAGCACAGAGGCTCATCCCTGAAAGAGCAGCTGAGCCAAGCAGCCATGGATGGATCCCTGACAGTGGGGAGCTGACCCTCTTAGACCCTCATGCTCACCTCTGCCCCTCTAACGAGAATGGCTCCTCTGCAGCCCCTCTCGTGGGCCGTTCACCTCTCGCCTCCACTGATAAAGTCAACGGTTTCAAAACAAATCTTTGCCACAGGAGGGAGAACCTGTCACAATATACATACCAAAGACGGTTTCAGATGGTTTATCAGAAACAAATGGTTGTGCTGTTGGTAGCTGTGGACAATTAGATGACACAATGCCGTCATTCCTTAGCTGGCTGAAGCTGTAACCTTCATATGTAAATGTCCCAACCCTGCTAGACATCAGAGGAGCGAGAGGAGACCCATTCCTTCTTCCTGTGTGCCCGTCCACCTGCAGCTCTCAGAAAATGCAGGAGCCGCTGGCTTCTCCACCTTATGGTCTACCACAGGTGGTCAGTCCTGCTCAAGGCACTGGCGATCTTCAGCAAGGACAACAGCTCTCAGAAGAAGGAAAGCACGACCTCTGGGCACCCGTTACTCCTCTATTTGACAGGAATGCAGCAAATTCATCTTGAGACCAAATGGTCTTAAGCCCTGGGAACTAACTCAGCAGAACAACAGTGCTGCACAATTACACACAGAACTGCACTGCGGAGTAACTCATCATCCAACTGGGGCCCAACCATGTAGAGTGCTCAGCCCAGTTCTTAATCTTGATCTCAATCTCATTTGTTCGCCTTCAGTTCTGTAGTACAGTTCACTTTATACTGGATTGCTTTATAATTGAGCAAGGCCCAGACAGAAAGCCTAAAAACAGCAGCCATAGGTCGCCAGTTCCAAGTCACTGCGTGCAATCTCTTGAAAGCACAGAGAAATTGGATTCAAGGCTTGTCTCTACAACCTATACTCCCATCACCTATTTTCCAGTCTTTTTTTTAAGTATTAGCAGCTTCTTGCTGCCAAGAAGAAAGAAGATGATCACCAACTCAGACCTTTTTGAAAGGAGACCTGACTGGGCCAACAGAGAGGTTCCTAATTCTGATGGCTGTTTCTAGCACCTTGACCCAAAATACCAGCTGCAGAGGACTGATGTGGAAGGACAGCTGCTCATTCAGATCTCAACTGTCTTCCCAGATGCAACGGATGGCAGTTCTGGGCCAGGAACCTGGAGTGAGATGCAACAAAGAGGGCTCTTTTGGTGTCCCTAGGATGGGTTTTCAATCCTACCTAGAGTTTAAATTTCACTCCCTGACCTGATAGCACCATGTTGAATCTAATTCAATAAAGAATTACGTTTAGGAAAGCTTGAAGCATGACACTGCTGCTGACTCACATCGGGATCTACAGTACTCAGACTTCCAGATTTTTCTGCACCACACGTATTCATTCGCAGCAGCTGAATGTTTTATGCCACAATATGTTCCACACAATAACATCTCACAAGCATCAAATATTAATATCAAATCTGCAATCTTAAGACATCCACGCACGTCGGGTGTAAGCGTGAACAGGAGCATTGCAAGCCGGAGCACCTGTCAAAGGTCTGCCCAGAGTAGAAGAAGGACTGTTGCACTTCAGCCTTTCGGGCAAAGCCTCTGAGCTGGAACAAAAGCCACGGGGGTACCAGGTCCTTTCACAGAGCCAGTCAGGCCCGCTGGTGTCTGCTGCACCCGTCTCCATAGCTCATCTGCCAACCAATGGCTTTCTCACACCTTCCCTGCTTCTCCTCAACCATTGCCACCACTGACCCTGGCTTCTTCCAGCTGCTTCTTCCTCCTGAAGCACTCCTGTGCAAAACAGTCGTGTTTCAGTCTCAAACCAGAATCGCACAGCCTTATTTTGGTTCCCCTTCAGACCAAATGTGCGGATCTCCATTTCGGCATGAACCACCCCAAACCAGCCTGTCTATGAATCCTGTCCTTTCCTACTTTAGAATAACCCTGTTGGGTTAACGTCACGCATCATTTCAGCAAAATAGGCCTGGGCAGGTTTTGATCTGTGCAGCTTGCCAAGATGGAGATGATACCAGCATTACATTGTCTGGTCTTTAGGAGCAAGAGGAGACATAATGGTTGACATTTCTTGTTGACTCTGAATTAGAGCATCTTCTAATGAAGCTCACTTCAAAATCATTTTAAATCCATTTGCTCATGTCAACATCAATGTACCGAGCATTAGCTACCAATTAGCAAACCAGAAAATATTCTTCAGATAATCTGAAATAGTGGTAAAATATTCAACATGCCATTCATTTACAACAAACCGCTCTATAAAAGCAAATTACTGGAACCAGCTGTCACACACCAACGCAGCTAAGGATACTGAGACTATTTAAGTCTCTCTCTTTTTCCTCCAGAAAACATTCTAGTACCTGATTAATATTTTGAAGTGCCGACTGCTTTATCTACATTCTCCCTCCCTCCGTGCGGCTAAACAGCCACCTCACCTTTCTTTATTGATGTACAAGGAAATGAAAGCAGTTGTAAGAAGGTTCAAACCAAGCATCACCAGCCCACAATTTCTGCACATCAAAACATTGAAGCTCAGCTCTAGAAAGGTCACAGGGGCAGGTTCATATTAAAATCCCATACACTGAACAAAACGCACAGAAGGTCCTTTACATGTCGGTTATCTTCTAGACAACACATTTCCACCTTCCCCACGCACCTCATCTCCAGAAGCAATATCACTTAATCCACAGAAATTGTGCTTAAGAGCTCAACCCTCTTTCTCTCAAAAAGGTCGTGAGAAGCCCTTGCAGCCCTGCAACAACCCCCAAGTGGCATTTCTTGTACGGGAGAGTCCAGGAAGGGCAGGGACGTGATCCTTCCTGCAGTTGGCCAACGCATTTGACAGAAGAAACGCACACAGGTGAGAGATCAACCGTGTATGAAAAAGGGAAAGAATCTTCCCTGCAAACAGAAATGTACTTGGTGTCCTCTTGACACTCAGGAGGGAAATCTTTGTGGAGAAAAAGAACATTTCCTCCCTATGGCTGGAAGTCCAGTCTAGCCATTTAATCAACTGCCAAGGAACCCACACGAAGCAGAGCAAAATGGATGACTGGGCTGAACAGCTTTTTGATGCTGCTTATGACGGGATCCTATATTTAATTGCTGCCATAAAAAAATTCCCACGGCTAATTCAGCCACAAGTGGGAAGGACTGGGTCTCCTGAGGCACCACCATTCTTATGTGCAGAGGGAAACATTAAATGTAGATCTGCATGGAATGGTACCCTGCACATTTTCAGCTGGAGGTGTGCACCACCTCTGCACCACCAACCCCAAATTTGCCCCCTGCCACCCAATTCAGCCGCAGCAAATGTGCTCACAAGGCCCAAGTCACCATTCAGACCCAGCTGCACATCTTCTGCCTTGGGTTGTGGTCATCACGTTTCACGTCCTCACCTCTGCCATCCCCCGAAGGGCGCAACTCTTTGCAGTCGGAGAAAGGCTGGGAGAACATTCAACCCCTTGGCACCCCCACCGCCTTCTGCAATTTTCCTCAGCCCTTCTTCCACTCCCGTGCTTTTATGCGCAGCTTTTGCAAACATGATTTCTCCTCCCAACAAATCAGTCTGAGTAATTCTGTTATTTAAACAAAGCAATATTTCAAGAGAGCCTGCCACTTAAGACCCCTCCTGTACTTTTTCACTTTAATGCACAGGCTATAAATAAGCTACCTCAGACAGCATTCCAGGGATATATTTTTTTTAAAAAAAAATGTTTCCTGATTATGAAAGACTGTTTTGAAACACTTTTTTCCCCCAGTGCATGCATTTATCATTTTCAGATCATTTTCACTACGAGTGGGAGCATGTTTAATTCTTTAGCAGAGCCTGCCAGATTAAGCTTTAGCCAAAAAGTACTTTCTGCCTTGGCGTTGTCAGAATTTAAAATGGGAAAAAAGAGAACTCGCGTTGTGCCAAAGGAACCAACCCCTCTTGGAATCCATGGAGCTCTTTGTGCTTAGAAGCCCATTAATCTCAAAATCCCCGAGGCACTTCCAAAAACCAGGAGATGCTGGCGAAGTGCAAGGCTGATCTACAAATATAGCAGCCTCTGTTTTGCTCATCTTTCAATTACCGAAGAGAGCCTCACAAAGAGAGCCGATTCTGGAAGGCAACCCAAGGGCTTCAAAGCACATAACCACATGATGTAATACAATCCCGAATTACTGAAGCCCACCCTCTTTCTGCAGCTTCTAAGACTGGACACTGCATCCATCAGACTTATACTCATCTAACTGGGATGATGAAAACTAGCTTTCCTAAGAACCGGTATTCTGAGCCTCAGGCAAGCATTAAGACTCTCGACCAGAATTAGAGCTAACTGTGTCGTGCAGAAGGTGTGCAAATCCAATTTGCATGGATAGGACGCCTTCCATGCCTGTTAGAAGAGCGAGTCTTCCAAATCTACGTGGCTGGACTGAGGAGGTTATGTTAGAAAAGAGATTTATTGTGTTGTAAGTCGATGCTCTACATAATGCAAAACATAGCATTGTTTGGCCTATACACAGTGCATAATTATCATAACAGGTTATGTTGTCTGTACACTCACATTTTCTTCCATTTTTCTCCAGGATGTTTTGGAATAGCAACCGTAAACATAAACACTCAGAATATTGTCACAAAGTCATCTCCAACGTACTGCTACTTGCTTTATCACTCTATTAAACCACGAGATACTCTCCACATGGTTGTCTTTAATGGTCTGCCTGGCAACCAACAAAAATGAAATTCAGCTTCAAGGACCCCTACATTCACTGTACTTCCAACACAAAACACTATATACCTCCAGTCTCAGCTATACCACCTTAAACCACCCATACTGGGAACTTTTAAGTCATGTGAAAGAACAGACTAGGCAGGCATCTTTGGGAAAAACCAAAACAGAAGTCCTCAAAGAGCAAGAGATCCTGAGGATTAGATACAGCAGTTGTTGCCTTTTTCATCACAGAACGGAATTCAGATAGTTCAACCTCACAGGAATGCTTCTGACTTCAGGTCAGACACCCGTGATGCCTCCTAAGGCTGGCAAGGTTGGTTAGGAGAATTTGATCTTGTGCCAGCCACAGTGTCGAAATTTCACCCCAAAGTATTGTGTTTCATAGGTATCCTCTAAAACTGAATGGACCGTTCATTACTTGAGATGGGTTTGGAGACAAAATAGGAACTTCGAGCAAGTATGCTAGGGTACCTTTTTGCTTAAGCAACGTGTGGAGACCAGGACCTGAGTTTCAGAACAGGAAGCAGAGTGTCCTATCAGCATGGCAATCACAGCCGTGTTTCTTGGACTTCAACTTCCAGAATTCTCCAGCCATCCATGCTGCTTAAAATTGCTAAGGCTGAGGAATACTAAACTACAGCAGCCACCTTAGGCAATGTAGTCAACATATTCTTGAGGGCCACAGGGTTACATTCCACAGGAAAAAGAAGGCAGATCATGTTCTCTTGATTCCTTAACCTATGTTTTTTTAAAAAAACAAAATAGAAAATAAACACGCATAAAAAGTCTCCTAGAAAACTGATCCTGGACATCCCACTGCTGCCCGTTGCTTTTCTTCTCCTTTTTTCCTTAAAGTGAGGAACAGGCGGAGCAGCTGTTAAAAGAAGGAGCCCGGGGCCCTTTCCCCATCCAACCATTGAGTTATATCTATCCACATTTCTTGGACCCATCTACCCTCAAGAGTAGAAACTGCATTTGGGGAAAATCTTAAGAGGACGGAGGGGACAGAGAAAGGACGGAACGGCAAAACAGGCCCCGCAGCTTTCCCTTCCCACCGTCCTCCTCCTCCGTTTCTTCTCCGTCTGCTTTGAAAGGAAGGTTCTGCTCTTTGCTTTGGGTTGCTATTAAAACCTCCTAAGATCTAAATCCTACACGGACACAGTCAGATCTAATTAAAAGCCACTCTAAAAAAAGATGGCATTTTACATATGCAAAAGAAAAAAAGAAACCTGCCTAAATTGGATTGCACTGAAGTAATGTGATCTATTAACGTCTCAAATTATAGTATGCAAATTTTGATAATTCACTGATATTAATAAGATTCGACTCAAGAAGCTCACCCACGCCGAGCCCAAGTTTAAAGATAGGGAGGAAATGGACCTCAGAGGCCCTTCTAATGCCGTATCTGCCATCAATTTTTCTGATCACCAACTGATCCGCACGTGGGTGGTGCAATAGCTTTCAGCTTTCAATTACCAAACTATCAAAATCCTCACCAAAAAAGGCATCTTCAGAGAGGAAACGGTAAGGCTTGATTATTCATCACTTCATAATGAATTATTTGTTTTTAAACCAGATGTCAAGTTCCTTTTGTAATCCATCTGGAAAAGTTAGTACATGGGACCAATTTTACCCATGTCCGTGTGGGTTTAGCATCTTTTTTTGTTTTGTTTCTGCAGTTCTGTGTGAAACTTTTTAGAGACCATTCCAAGACCAAGAAAACTCCAACCTTTTGCTACAGAAAATTGATTTCTTGGGTTTTTCTCCTAAAGACCTAATTCAGCTGAAAGTGGTCCCGATTTAAGACCCCCCCTCCTTGCCAAACACTACAAGCACATACGAAACACAAATATAGACAGAAATCCTGGCAGCCCCCAGCTGAATCTGGAGAGCCCCCAACCAGCATTTTGTCTCTTCACCAGCTTCAGGAAATCTTGCTGTATCACGCTTCCCCTTGAAAATTAGGAGAAAGTCTTCTTCTCAGTTTCTTAGGAATCCCTCTAAACAATCTTAAGAATGCATAGACATTAAATGTACAGTTGTGTAAAACTGGCTTATCCGTGTCATGACGCAAAAGCCGCTTCTCTGCCATTCCTGGCCCCAGGACCCCATTTGCCCCCCCTCAGCCGCTGCTGGGGTCTTCCAAACGTAAGCCCAACTCGGGCCACTTTGGTGCAGCTCCTTCAGACGGATGCAGACAACACGGGCAGCTTTTTAACCTCTCCGTTGTAATTAATTCTTTCTGGAGTAGCAAACACACCTCTCGAAATATTCACGCAAAGGTGGATGAAATATTGTCACTGTTAGGAAAATTATCCAAAAAGAGAACAAGACAAACTATTAACAGACAAGCAAACAGGCAAGTGCCTTGTCATAATAAAGAATGATCAAAATTAGAGCGCGAATTCTTCATCAAATATTTGAAATAAGCCTTATTGCAGGTTACAGAGCTGTGTTTTCATCAGGTAAGACCACGAAAAGCACTAAAAGGGTTCAAAATTCAGTGGAGATCTAGTTCACTCACCCAGATTAGATTACTCCCTTCTAAAAAAGCCCAGCAAGGACAAAACATTACATTACAAAGCATTAGAAAATCAGAGGCCCCTTTCCTGAAGAAGAACTTAAATCCCCGGTCACCTCCCTCCTGAAGAGACAAGAGGCTCCAATTCATGCCACATCAATGCAGATCCACTGAGAAGGGCAACTGCGCAAGGGACCCCACCCGAAGTCTGCAGACTCTGGAAGGCCAGGCTGGGGGGGGGGGTTGCTAAAGATGCCACCCATCCACTGGACTGTGGAGCCAAAGAACACAAAGGTGCCACTGAAGGACAGGGCAACCCTAGGATGCCAGGACTCGGGGGAGAAGGGAGAGAAAGAGAAGGAAAAGTCGGAGGGGGGAAAAATAGAAGTCTCCGTAATGGGACTATTACAACAGGGAAAGACTCCCGGTCATCCTTCAGAGATCCTGGGCTCCAAGCCACAGTCAGTATCCCTAGTGGTTGCAGAGCAGGGTAAATGTAGTCACAATTACGGAATATCAACTTGACAAGAGGTTTAGATGCAAAAATGAGATTCCACTACAGTGAACCTCGGAATCACTTTACATAAAATCCTTCAGTAAAACTATTCCTTTTGTGGAAATACTGGCCAATGATCAGATACAGCCACCAGCCTCTTTACCTGTTACCTGATAACACAAATCCAGCAGGGTGGCCCAAGGAGACGCCTATTTAACGGCACCCACGTCAAGGCTCATGGCCGCCCTCTCATGCCGTGGCATCAGCAGACTTAAATGGACTCCGCTTCCGTTTGCCCCAGAAGGACGCGGGGGGGGGGGATGTCCATTATGCAAGGGTGCATTCACAACTCTCCTAGTATGATTTCAAAGTGGAGTCCTCGGTTCCTTTTTATTAGGCTCAAAGCATATTTCTCTGTTGTAATAAATGAGCTGCCGGGGAGGATTTGTCACTTCTGCCCCCGATATTGGGGTTTCTTTCAACTATCAACTTTGTCTGGTTGCCCAGAGTCATGGCGATTTGTCTTACTGTGCTCCTGCTTTGCTTCTGTGGTGTTCAAATGAGTTTTTAATGCAATAGTAACATACAATTTGATTGTGTTAGAAGATGACCAGCAAATGTTCCTGCTATATAAGACGGGTTGATGGTTAGGCGCCCTGAAAAAATAGATCAAATATTCCAAACCTGCACGGCATCTTCACCGGTCTATTGGCACAAGAGCAGGGATTGAGCTAGCAAAAAAGAAATCCTCATTCCTGCTTTAATTTCAGGAAAAACAGCCCCATGGATTGTCCTGTGGCAAGCCAAATTTTGAAACCGCACTAACAAGTCCACACAAAGGCCTTGAGAGGCTCACCCATCATGTAAAACCAACGCTACAAAGATCCCATGAATCCAGACTGGTCTCGCTTTGGGGTTATTCAGTGAAAGCCCTTGTAGATCCTGGCAGATCTTGGGTGATCTCCACAGAAGCTAAGCGTTGTTCGGCCTGATTCTTCCTTGGACAGGAGACTACCGGGAAACCCAAGCACTACCCTGAAACGTCTTTCTTCCCCCTCCAAAACCTCCTAAGAGGCAACGCAAGAAAACAACGTCCACACGGGCATGCAACCACCAGGAGCCCAGCTGAGTTGGAGGAGGTTTGCAGCTCAGTTGCAGCATGTCCAACGCCAACAACCACCCTGCCTTGTGTACAGTCGTCACCTGTGACAAATGATCCCCAAATCCCACATTACATCTGCAGAGGAGCAGCTACGTCATGTCTGAAACAAGGTCGAACGTTGGAGAGATGCTTTGGCAAATGGAGCCTGGCCAGGCAGTCCAAGTTGCTGGGAGAGTCTAACCGGTTCCGTGCAGCCATTCGTGATATTACTTTTTCTTTCCAAGAGCCCCAAACCATAAATTATTTTAATACTCTATAAGCAGACCTGAGCCACCTTATATCTCTGAGGCAAATTCAGGCGAAGACATCACTAATCCCCGAAATGGCATTTATTGCAAGGATTTTGCCCCTAAGCTCCGAGTACTTCGATAACAGCAGAAACAGGGACTACAGAAGAGAAGCTTCTCCCACCACTTTTAATGGCGAGATCCAGGGCCCCTGAGCTGGGTGGCAACGACCCAACCCAAGGAAGCCCCACCCCCACCCCCTCCGGATCATCTTCTAGCCCCAGGGACAAGATTTGCCACCATCCATCTGCTGTTCCCTGCAGGTGAGGGGGAAACATTCTGCACTGAAACACAGTCCCACTTTCTTTTCCCTCAACGGGGAGAAACACTAGGAGGAAAGAGACCTTCACTATGGAGCCAAGTATCACAAATCAATTTAATTCCAGAATCCTGCTGACTAGTAGACAACTGAAGGAGGATGCCTGGTTTCCTTGGATAGCCTGCTTCAAAAGCAGGCCAGCAAGGAGGAAAGCCGGCCAGCTGCAGCTGAACTGGTCCCAATGTCCTACTTCCCTTCAGAAGATCCAGTCTTTAGATGGTCATCCTGCCCCATCTGAGCTCCCTCTCCCCCAGGCAAACTGGGCACAAAGCCGGGGTGGCCCCACTGAACATCAGCAGTTTTCAGAAGCCTGGAAAAGTTTCCTGCTTGGCTTCCTAACTATGAACTATGTTCCTGCAGCATTCTGTATATTAGCATTAAACAGCTGTACAAAATATTTTTCCTTTCCCCCAAGCCTGGCCAATCAAAATAATTATTTTTCTTACTTAAAACGCAGGGGGAGGAACATGGGCTTAAATGCTGAACGTTTCCAATAAAAGCTGGCAACCAACCCTCCCCCCAAAGCTGCCTGCATTTTAACCGGAAAACAGCATGTCCACTTTACTTATTTCCATCTCAGTAACCAAAAAGAATCAGCCACTCCAAGGGAACAAGGAACGGAGTTCTGAGTTTGAAAAAGAAGCACTTTGAAGACAAAAGCCTGCTTGCCACCATTAAGGCCATTATTTTGCAAAATGCTGCATTTTGGGTGGGCCTGTATTTCGTAGGTTTACTTTCCTGCATTTTCACAGAAAAGCAGCTGGCACTGAAAGCTGGAAGAGGAAAAGCTGAAAAGAACGAGAACAGATCAAATAATAGTGGGGGGGGGACCCACAAAGGATTTAACTACACCCACACTCCAGAGGTAGGCGGCATGTGCATAAACAGGGCAGCAATTTTACTCCCAGCCCAGCGTGGGACATGTTGTCGTGACTAAGACTAAGCTCCACTTTTCTCCATTCCACAGAGCTGAGGGTATCCGAGGCCCTTAACCTTCACCAAAATTGATTGCCTTCAAATATGGAAGGCAGTTTCTACGCTCTGAACTTGACTTTGTAGCTCTCAACTTTCTCTCTTCAGCCTAGAAGAGACAAAGCAGAAGGGAAAGCTGCCTAGAGAGGCAGCGGGAGGCGTCTCTGCAGAATGGTGGACTCTGCTATGGAGCAGCCATCCCTTCTAACCAACTTGATTCGCTCTGCTTCTTGCCAATTGCCAACAAACGCGGCAAAGAAAGGCTTGCTCCAAGCAGTGCCTCCTGACAAGCATTCCGTAGGCCTCTGTGATTCATCGTGCTCCTTTGGCACAAATTCAATGGGAATATTGACCTAGAAACAGCACGGTACATCTCTTGGTGCTTCAGGAAAGCTGCAGAAAAATCCGGTCTTCTAAAAAAAAAAAAAAAATGGTCCGGGTGAGCTCTGCAACGCTGAGCGAAATACAGATGTGGAGCCCAAGATGGCTAACTATCCAGCTGCAAGGGTGGTAGCTAAGGAAAAACCTCAGCTGACAGCCAGTCTGCTCCAGGGCAGACGGGAAGGTCAAGTAAGCAGAAGACATTCAAGAATGGAGAAGCTGCGAGTCAAGAGCTTCCCTGCCTCGGTCATAGCTAGCAGTTGTTCAGCTGTTTTCCCAAATTATGTTATGAGGCTGAGATCCAAGAAATTCAATTTTAGACGAAAGAGTGCCATAAACACGTACAAACAAGCCTGACCAAGCCCAACCACGGGCCGTGTCTGGTGGCCTGCTCCCTCGGAGTTCATCTGGAAACAAGGCCGTCCGTGCTGCCATGGGATCATGAGAGGAAGCACAGCATCATCGTGCAGCCTGAGACAAGGCAGGAGGGCTCTGCAAACGGCTTTAATCCCTCCACTGGGCCAGCCCTTTGAAGATGCAGCCATCTTTCATTTGTACAAACCGAAATATAAAATTCCTTCCCCTCAACTTTCACCACCTGAGCCCAATGATGGGCAAACGGGAGTTCAGCTGGCATGAGATGGCAGGAGTCCAGACGCAGAAGCGTGGATGCAAGAAGGAGAAAATTGTTCTTAAAACCCCATAAAACCCATCTAGTTCACCAAAGCTCACAAACCGAGATAATACCAGAATCTGAAAATGTTACAAAAGAGACATGGGAGTCAACAGCAGGCCGTAATGATGTCAAAATGACAATGTGTACACCACAAAGGCGGCACACAATTGTTGCAGTTATGTTTTTAAGTAGAAAAGCCCTTCATTTCCCATAAAGCCTCCCCAGACGGGCACCAATGTGCCTCCACGTCACACAAGGCACAAAGTCGGCCACGTTCCTGGTTTCGTTCTGACTTCTTCTACGGCACAAGCCCAATGCCTGGGACCTTTCACCACGACGGCCGAGGGTCACTCCAGGACACACCCGCAGCTTACGAGCACAACTGGACCAGAGCTTCCAACGAAAAGGGATGCAGTCACTGAGTTGCAGTCGATTTTATGACCGTTTTTGCCATGGTCACTAAGCAAATCGCGCCGTGTTAAGTAAACCCAGCTTCCACCATTGACACCCCCTGGAAAGGCCTGGAAGGGCGATCGTGGGACCCGGGACGCTGCAACCCTCGCAGATGGAGGTCAGTGGCCAAATGCCCCAGTTCTGATGACTTGGCTGCAGGGATGCTGGAAGAGTTGCAGGCCAAGGGCGGGCCCTACGCCACCTTCTCCAGTGCCATCATAACTTCGAACAGTTGTTAAATGAATGTGTCACAAGTGGAGGACTACCTGCAATACTTTTAAGAAGCTAGAAAGACTGACGTGTTACAGCAACTAACGGCATCCCGGAGATTCCATAAATTGCAAAGCCCTCAAATGAGATTTTTATCTAAGTGGGTCCATCTGTAACCTTTTCACCTTAGAGGTATATATAAAAAAAATAGCAGCCGTTTGAGGACAATTTATTTTCCACTCAATTTTTCAGACAAAGTCCTATAACTGCTAACAGAAAGCAACTTCAGAGATTAATAGAGCAAATATTTTAAAGTGTCCTCACACGGCAAGGGAGCTGCATAGCAAGCTCATTTACAAGACAGAATTGCAAAAACAAGCAGTTTCTCATGCTTAATCCGATAACTCTGATGTATCTTCTGAGATGGTCAACACCAGCTCATATTTCTGTTTCTGAAGAGGGAGAAGCAGCTGCTTTCAAGCCTAAGGACCGTAAATTTCTCCCAAGCTTCTACATACAGGGGCCATGAACCCCGGGAAGAGAGCTCTGCATGATAATAACCACCACGGCTTTTGTGGGTTTCGCCAAGCATCTCCTGGACATCCATCGAAACGTGATGCTTTCAAACAATAGGTCCAAATTCAATATTTAAGGCTAGAATTCTGTGGCCCACATCCCAATAATTTTTTTTAAAAAATCCCAACCTCTGGGAGAGCACTCCCACTTCAGAAGAAGAGCCATGTGGGGAAACCATGGGGATTTTCATGGAATCTCAACACCTCTTGACCTTCCATCAAGTCTATTTACTGGAGAAAATTCAGATTGGGACTGGAGTTGGATTTTTTAAAACTGGAAACAAATTACATTCAGAGGAGAAAAATAAGAAACAGTGAAAAAATATTTCCTTAATTCCTTAAATTTCCCTTAATTCCAGCATTCCGTGGTTTGTTGGAGTCCTCCAAGGGGAAGGCCAGATGGCTCCACCAAGCAGAGGGTCACTTGGAAGGCGCAGACTCTGAGTGAGTTCAATCACTTCCACTTGGGTGTAGCAGCTCCTGGCCAGAGCCGCCTGGCGAATGGATGCGCTGGGATTTTCAAGTCCTGATATAATCCATCACCTCCTAGCAGGACTCCAGGTAAGGGACAGGATGAAAAAGAATACAGAGGCCCAAATTGTGTGCCAATCAATGTTGTCGGGGACACTGAGCATGAGAACTTTGACACAGAAGATGAGCATGTAAACTTTGATCCGCCATTTCAACCCAATCCGGTCTGTTTAAGGGCTGGGCGCTCTCCTTGGTTGGGCACCTCAAACTGTTCCGAGTTTGGAGAAATGACTTCTAGGTGCTGCCAGACCCAGCCCAGGATGGCACAGAGATTCAGCATGTAGGTCTGCTGGGAAACCCAGAATTTTTCACTCCTGGATTAATTTTGGACATCCTTACAACCAAAGATTAACAAGAAGGTTTCAACCTCCACAAGGATATTTCTAGCATAAGACAAAACATCTTTCCATTCTGTTGAAGAGCGTCTTTACTCAGAACCATTCAATCCCAGATATTTTTAAATACAACTTTGGAAACTACACGAACATCCAGCTGGCCAGTATACATTTCCTGCCGGTGGATTCCATCTTTAATTTGCATTCCAAATTCCAAAAGGATACAATCAAGCATTGTAATAAAGGAAAGAAAAGCCCCTAGGAGACCAAAACAAAATTATCACTCTTTGTAGGACTGCATGCTACACTTCCAACTACAATTCTGTCATTTCCAAGCAAAAAGCGCAGCCAGCAAGACTAAAAACATTTCATTTTGGAACAGCTAGACAACAATTTAGTCCAGCAGAAAATGAAACTAGGGAGGTGGGGTTGGAATAAAATGGTCTCAAAATATCACTCATCATAGTTCATGTGGCTACTATTTCTAAGCTCTTCCTGTAAAAAGAGCAAGAGGTTTTCCAAGTTTTAAGTGAAAATAGCAACGTAAATTGTTTAGATTCTTGACCACAAAGAACACTTCCTCTCATAGGAAAGTGGAAGCAAAAGTGAGGCATTTAAGGAACTTGCAGTACAGACTCATCGCATGACTCCCCTTTGGAACAGAGAACAAGTAAGAAATACTAAAGCAAAGACATCAAAGCCTTGAGGTGAGATAAAGGAAAGGAGATGAAGCAAAAACAGGGTCCACCATCAGCATTTTTGCTGGTCAAGGACCGGAATAAAAATGACTGACTGACTACCAAGAATATTCACCACCCCTCCCTCCTCTCCACCCCTTTTCTTTCCTTGCAAACATTCTTGCTTCCGCAAATGGGGAATTCCTCACCTTCCTTCTTTTGAGAATCTCATCAACTCCATCCAACCCACCTTCTTAACCTTCTCCTTCCTCTTGGCGACTTTGCTGCTTCTTCCTCTATTTGTTTTGCATTGGACCCTCATTCATTTTCATCAGATGACCAAGCTGCTGCCTCAAGTAAACACTTGCTAATATACTAATGTATGTTGGCTTGCTTGGAAACCACAACGAGCTATTGTCCTTCATTACAGTAATGTATGAATTAGCCAGGTTTAATTCTTCGTTTAAAAGACAGTGCTGAGGCTGACATAAGGGCCTTCTGGGTGAGGCTCTCACAATGGCCTTATCTTGCTTCATTCATGGAATGAGGAGGCCTTCTAGATGTTCTCTCCCACTCAGAAGCATCAGTGTTGGCCCACAAACTGTCAGGATGCCTAGAAACCATCCATCTGGAAGCACCCTCATGGGAGGAAATAATTACAAAGCCGGTTGGTTCTGAACTAACACTGGGAGACAAAAAAAAGGTTCACAGGCAATAATGCAGGGGGAAGTTATCTCTCAAGCCCAGGTCCCATCCTACTGCGGGATTAATCTCAGACACTAAATCGAAGATTTTCAAACCTCCAATATTAAAAACAGTCCCTTATAAACTCTAAAAGAAATCCTCTCTCATATGAAGGCTTAAGAAGTTATTAATTTGGACACGCCCTTTGATATTCTGTTTCATCACCCAATGCAGGCACTGCAAGAGACCAAATGTTTCTGGAGAAGACCAGCCCAGGGACCGAATCTCATGGAGAGGCAGCATCTCCAGGCTCACACAAATCTCTCCTGGAGCACCAGAAGTTCTGCCAGGGCAAAAGAGTCCCCATCAGCACCTCCCAGCACCATCACTGACCTTCTGTCCTGTTAGGAGAAAACTGAACCAACCCCTGCATGAAGAAGGGAGTGCATCTGATGCCCGGTTCGAAGCCAAGGCTATAATTAAGACAACCACCAAAGCAGCTCGGGAGTTCTGGAAGAGCAAAGTGCTTGTCCGCAGGTAGAGGCATGACCGACTCACTGCGGTAATTTCTAACTTAAAAACAAGATCGATCAGAATGTTTTTGTTTAAGCCACTCTACAGTCGGGATGGCAGGTAATTACCACAATGTGACCTGGAGGAGGAGAATCTATCTTTTTCCATTTTCACTAATGGCCTTCGCAAAGCAAGTCGAGACGGCTACTCAAAAGGGAAGTTGCTCCAAGGGAGCTCTGCTTGCCAAGCCCTCCTTCTCCTTTGAAGACGGGTTCCACCTTGCGCCAGCTGCTCAGCCACACGCCTGACCAAAGCTCAGATATGTGCCGAGGGAGGGTGTGGGGCAGAGCACCAATGCCTCAAAATGCACAAGAGCAGGACGAGCAATGCCAACACTTCCTCCAGGTGGGTCGGAATTCCAACTCACAAGGAACATGTCTGGTCATAAATCTTAGTGAAGCTAAATGTCCATGGAGATTCTCAGTCCTGGTTGTCCCAAAGGTGTTTTTTTCAAAAGGCAAGTGGACTTTGGTTTTCCTCAAAGACGTATTGCTTCTCATCCAAGAAGCTTCTTCAGTTTTTCAGAACTGAAGAAGCTTCTTGGGTGAGAAGTGAAACGCTAATGAAACCAAGAGGCTCTGAGATGGTCCTCACTGAGAGGCCCAGACAGACACAGGGCAGGGCAGGACTTGAACCAACACAGTGCTGGGCTAGCTGATGAGTTCCAACATGACATCCAGAGAAGTGAGTCTCTCTCTGCCAACCAGCCAACTTTGTTGAATCAACCACTCTGCCTTCTCTGCTCGATCTGGAGAAACGTAAAGCTCCACATTCTCATCACGTCCAAGGGAATCGATCTTAATGAGTTCAGTAGAACTTCCAAACAGGCACGGACGCTATTGCAATTTTTATTTTTAGTTCCCATCAAAAGATTTCAAGGCGAGCATTAATATTCACACCAAAATTCAACAACCATAAATAATGCACATAATAATGCTAGAATAAATATTGGAATAACCACCCCATGTCAGTTTAACCTTAATTATCCCAATTTGTGCACTAATTTCTATGATAGGAGCTGGCCTTCAAGCAGGCCTGGCTGATTTTCTGCCTGGCAAAGATTCTCAAGCTTCTTAAAAAGCTTGAAATGCTTCTCCAAACTGGGAGGGAAAAAAGCTAAAATTAAATTGATCCAGCATGAAACCACGTCAGCTCCCTTAATGTTTCGTGTCTCCTGGAAGCAGAGCTCTCTAAAACCAAGGAAGGAAAAGGCTCCTATTACGTTGGCACCACAAGCTGCAGTTCAGGAGCCACCAGAATCAGCACCCATCTGCTGGGTGTGGCATCTTCACAGAACACAAATGGCAATCCAGGGACCGTCCGGGTTCATTGCAATCCCAGCAACCTTTTGAGCAACAGCGCAGATAGTCTCAAACCGTTCGAAAATTGTTCTCCGTATTAAAAACCAAGACTCTGTGTTCAGAGCAAAACCAGACAATGTTGTGCAGGGAGCCAAGATGTGTGACTTCTTCCCTGCCACATCAGGCCTTCCACTCGTCCAGCCTGGCTGTCAGTCTTTTTCTACTACATTATTTCCACTAGCCGAGAGCTGCCTCCTTCCGAACACGCCATTAGAGAGCGCGCTGACACATAACAAATCCTGTCTTATTGCTTGTAGAATTAGTTCAGTACCAAAGATAGAAAATATTGTTTCAGTATGAATGCTGTCAAATGCCATGATCTGAGCCCTTTCTTCCACTAGGGAGACAGGTTTCCACTGGTGTCATGGAAGACAATAAACCCCACAGGACACCAGGAAGCAGCAGCAGACCGGTTGATGAACTGTCGGTTCTCACCAAGCCGTGCAAGCTAATTTTTAAAAAATATTTTTAATTTAGAAAGTGATCAAGGAGCAAGCATATTTTAAAACCAAGCACCTCCCTCAAAGCAATCTCTGTATTTCCAGAATTGTTTTTGAGCCAGACAGAAACTAAAATAGCAGGTGTTATAGTATTCATTCACTGGTATACGGATATTTTGCAAACAGCCACACCCACTGTGCCAAAAGCATGCCTCTAAGGGACCCTCCGCCTCTCCAAAGGCTCCTGTCTGGTCCAAGGAAGGCAGGAGACACCCCCACACACACACAACTATTATGAAGCACAACTAGAGGAAAAGTGCAAAGGTTTGCTGCAATGGTGCACACTATACCCACAAAAACGAAGCCACGCACTGCTGTGTCATTTTACTTATTGCTTGGAAAAAGCAGGAAGAGACACCAACTGCCTCGTTTTGTGCTCTGGGCAGGCAATAATCAGGCCAGCTTTTCCCTCTTAATATGCAAGGTGTGCGAGTCGGATCCTGGCAACTGACTTCTACAGAAGTATTGGTCTCTCAGCTTAATCAATCACACACACACACACACACACACACACACACACACACACACAGACACAACCACCCGAAAGAGAGTAGGAAAACTTTCCCACCAGTAACAGGTAAAGGCCCGGCATCCATCACGCGACCTGCTCCTTCTGTGAATGATGGGGGGAGGGGGATTAGAAATGAGGAGGAGCACCCAAGAGTTGGTAATGAAGATGCTACTCCAGAAGGAGGAGGTTGAAAACTCCAGAACAAGAGAGATGAGAAAGATATTGAGGAGCACACAAAAGCAAGCTTGACTTCAGAAGGAAACATAATCCGGCCCAGTTAAGCAGTGTATACAAATTCTATTCTGACAGGCCTGACCATCGCTGATTTAAGCATCTCCAAGCACTGGCATGTACAAAGGCCCCCTTTTCAAACCAGGACTTCATGCAGAGGGAAGAAGCACCACATCCAACTCACCAAGACCTGGCTAATTTGTGAGGGTTACCTATCCTGACCAGCTCTATTCTCAGGAGCAGCCATCCAGTTCCTCCAGTTCTCCAGACAGGCTGGCCAAAGGGCCTCCAGACCAGCTTTCCACGCAGGCCCAGAGACCTCAGAATGACCAGGGGCTGCTTCATGGTTGGGAGGAGCCCATCTAGACAGACACCTCAAAAGTGAAGCCCTCACCACATCCTCTTCCGAGGAGATCTGTTCAAACAGCTTAGACACTCCACATATTTGTTTGTGCCTCCAACCATCGTCCCACATGCATCAACGCAACCATGTCGACTCACAACACCTTTAAAGTATCATTCACATCCCAGGCACTGAAGGGTGGAGAAAGGCCTCTGGAAATGGATGCTGCTGGTGCTCCAACCTATTTTGTGCAAAATCAAGATGCAGTCAAAGAAAAGTAAAGGCACTTTAGAGAGGTAAAATTATTGTGTTTCTACAGTCAAGTCAGCCCAAAGCCCATCAACAAATGCACACTATATGCATAACCCTGAGGAAATTACTAGGTAAGTCATTTCTGTTGCACACAAACAGAATGGTAATAGCATTTAAATAGACCCTCTTTGATGTGGAATGAAACAGCATGCCTGATCCAAAGCAAAATACATTTTATTAGCTCTGACCAGGCGCACGCACCGGGTTAGAAGCTGACACTTCTCACGCGCAGCACTATCATTTCGTAGCAGGGCAGAGACCGTGTCTATTGTCTGCTGCCCTGGCAGAACATATTATTAAACCAGCTCTGCCCAAGGGGCAAAGGGCAAGGCACAATCACTACCCAAGGAAAGCAAAGAGACAAGGAAGCAGATGCCAACGTCAAGCGGCAAGGCCAGGAAGCAACGCGGCCGAGGCTGCCGATGCCTTGCAGTGCCTCCTCCACCATCCCCTTCATCCATCACTTCAAGGGGTTTGGACATCCAAATCCCTCCTGAAAGCAAGCAAGCATTCGTTCTGTTTATTTCCTAGATTCCTCTCCCTTCTCAAGTGGAGGGTCTCCATTTGACGCCCACCACAACAAAGTCAGTGCTTAGGCTGGGCAGAGAGAGAGAGAGAGAGACTGACCCAGAGGCTCTGGGCCTCCATGCACGAGGCTGGATCAGGACCCCTGTCTCCTGGCCTTCGTTTGACATGTTCCGCACCAACTCAATGGCTCTTCTGCAACTGGACCACTATTGCAAATACCGAGTCACAGATTTTTTAAATTCCAACTTCCAGGATGAAAACAGCAAAACTGCACTCTAAACAAGGATGCAACCAACAGTGATTGTGGGTGGGAAGCAAGAAGGGAAGACCTCTGAGCACAATAAAACCAACTCAATTCGTCTCATCATATCTGTGCAAAATATCAGAACGTGCTCATCCCTGTTCTGGTAATTTGGAGAAACGTCCTGATTATACACAATATTGCCCTTCCAGTTTTAAATTACAGGTGCTGTGACAGCTGTCCTCAACACGGTTTGCCTCCAGATGTGGATTCTGGGCACTGAACCACAAAAAATGGTCAGGGGAGGGAGATAGCAAGTTGGGGAAAGCTGCCTAAGCAATTTGTTCCCTCTGGATGATAAAGCTCTCAACACAAGTACGAGACAAACCACAGAGAAGCTTAATGATTATGCTGTTGTCCCAACTGTTTGAATACATTTCCCATATTTATTTCTGTTTATATTATTTAAAGCATCAGGCAATCTTCTTTACCGCGTTCTCTCCTGGTGAGATGGGATCCTTAACCAGCATGGCCACCTAGACAGGAATTCCGATCGTGGTGCTTCTGCAGGGCCGCCCTGGGACAATTGTGGGCAGCTGCTCTGGGCCCGAACACCCCCAAGGTCCAATCACAGTCTATTTGCACCACAGCCTTGTTATGTTGTGGTTATTTTGAGGAGGGGGTTGCTGTACAGTGTCCACTCTCTCTGTTCACAGCCTGTTCCAACTGAAGGCCAGACTTCAATAACACTTGGAATCTTGCCCTTTTTTCAACTTCCAAGGATCACTGTGAAGCTTAATTAACTGTAAAGCAGAGTGATCTTCAGATGAAAGGTGCCATAGGAATGCATAGATTAAAGTACCAGCTTTTTTAAAACCAAGATTTAATATTACCTAGCTCCATTACAATTATCCAAGCTAGAATTGGGTTTCTGCTACAATGACTACACGCTCAATAACACACTCCTGATTACCGTATCATATCAAGAACGTACTGTGGGAGATAGTTTCAAGAATTCAACATTTTCAGAGATAGCTTCCAAGGCTCACATTAACCCAAGTGAATGCAGGCCCACTGGCTTAAGAAGCCCACAAGACTATGGGAGAAACAATCCTACGGGCCAAACATTATATATACCCAAGAACACCAAGTACCCCAAGTGTCTATTAACACAGGAGCCATTTTCTTCGAAGGCCTGTTGTTCGACTCCCAAATGATACAGAGGACCCTGCCAAGTGCAGAATTTTGCAACATCCCTGGTGGAACATGGCCCAAACATCTGAGGCCTCTTCCAGACCAGGAATGAAGAAACAAGAATATCTCAAATTTTTACTAACGTATTTAAGCAGTATTACCAGCACCAACAGCTAGGTGCACACAGTTTCGGTAAGGAAAAACAAAGATAAATACAGTGTATCAGTCAAGAAAACAGAAATAAATATGGCAAAGGTATACAAGAGTTAGCAGATAAGGGACAACAGAAAGTATCTTAGCCCTGGGAAAGGTGGGGGCGTGAGAAACCCTGCCTGGATCCTGCATGGTATAATGGGGGAAAAGGGCACCCCCAGCCAACTTTTAAGATTCTGTTATTCAACCCTACAAGAATGAAGTGGGATCATCCTCAGAGGCTCCGTTTCCTGACCGATCTTCCTTAAAGAATGAGAGTATCCATGAAATAAGAATTATTTTTGATTTGACAAATATTTCTTTGCCAATTTGAGGCTTACAAGCTCAAAAGAAAATGAAGCTTCCATGCTTAGTTGTCTCTCCCTGTCAAACATTCCAGTTGATAAATGCCCAGGGTAAGAATCAGCCCCATCTTTGCTCTGGACCCATTAAAATCCTTTTTATTCTGCTGAAGGTTCCTTTAGAACGGATGCCAAGGTTCGGCCCCTTCTAGGCTGAGACAGGCAGCCAAACTCCCAACTGCCGTTTCTGCTCTTGCCTTGAAAGAGGGATGTGCTATTTGAGCCCGACCCTGCAAGTTGCCTTGACCAGGTTTCACGAAAGAGGATGGCTGAGTTATACTATTCAACGAAGAGGCTTCTCTTCAACAATCCGATGAGATTTCAGTGCCGACAGGCTGAAATACCAGATATTCACGCCCACACGAGAGAACCGGCAGTCATCCCCCCCCCCCCCCCAAGAAAGCCTCTCTCGAATGCCTGAATGCTCCAGGCCAAAAAAGACTCGAACGGATCTCAAACCTCGTCCCCAGCGGAGAAGCCCCGCCGTTCCAGGACAGCCGAGTCCCTCAGCAGAACCGGTCCTGCGCCGGTGGGAAGCTCGGGGGATCCTCCGGAAAGGGGGAAGGGGGTCACTGAACTGGCCCAGCCGCCTCCGAGTCGAGGCGTGCCGGGTGTCTGGCACTGCGGGCAGCCCCCCTCCCTCCCTCCCCACATCATGCCCCCCTCCCCCACGGAGGCCACTTTCCCGTCCGCCACCCAAAGCCCCGGGGCAGCCATCCTCTGGCGGAGGGCAGCCTCGGGATCGGGGCCGCCGCAGCGCCAGCCTGGAAGACGGGATCTCCCCGGGGAAGGGGGCGCAGCCGCGACGCTCCCCGCCCCTTCCGAGGGGCCCTTCGGCAGAACTTCACCAAGGAGGGGCGATCGGCCTCCCGCCGCCCCCCCCGCCGGCCCCATGAATGCCGCCCTTTGTTCCCCGCGGAGCTGCCCGGCTCGCCTTCCCCGCAGGCTCCGCGCAAAGGGCCGCTCAACGGCGCGGCGGCTCGTCCCCGACAAAGCGGCCCGGGCCAAAGCGGGCAAGGGGCTCCGGGCGGCCCGAGAGCTCCGGCAGGCCTCGCGACCCCCCCCCGCCAGCTCTCAGCCGAAGGCGGCCTTGGGAGGGAGGCAGCCGGGCAGGCGGGCAGCCCTCCGCGCGCCCCCTCGTCCCCGAGGGGCTGGGGGGGACAGCCGCCCCCGAAGGACTCCGCCAGCCGCTGCGCTGCCTGCGAATCGGCCGCGGGACGGGAGGGGCGCGGGCGGCTCCTCCGCCGTCTTCCGCCGGCCCCGCTTTGGCTCCCCGAAGCCTAACGGCGGCGGCCCCGGGGAAGCGGGCCGAAGTTCCCGCCGCAGCGCCGAAGCGCGGCTGGGGGAGCGAAGGTGGTGGCGGCGCCCGCAGGGGACGAGCTGCCGGGGGCCGCGCGCTGCCGGGCGGGGGCCGAGAGCCAGCCGGGCGAGTCGCCGCCCGGAAATCTCCCGCCGGAGGCTGCAGGGGAAAGCGGGGCGCCCGCCGCGCCCCGGGAGCATTCGCGGCCGCCCTGCCCGCCGCCCGGGCTGCTCTGCGGGGCCGGAGCATCGCCCTGCCCGGAGCTGCTCCGCGCGGGCGGCGGCGGCGCTTCTCCCTCGGGACCCGCGGCGGCCCCCACCGGTTGCTGCAGCCGGCGCGCCGCGGCGGCGGCCCCGGGAGACCCGGGAGACCCGCGGGAGCCCGGACGGCCCGAGGCAGCGCTGGGAGGGCGGAGGGGCGCCGCTCGCCCGGAGCTTCTGCGGGGGAACGGGCGCGCCCAGGCGGTGGCGGCGGCGGCGGCGCTCGGCGCGGCGGGGCTTCCGGGCGCGGCACTCGGCGGGGACCGCGCGGCCCATCCTCCGCGGCGGCGGCGGCGGCGCTCCTACCTGTGGGCAGCAGCGAAGCGGCGGCGGCGGCGGCCAGCAGGAGCACCACGAGCGCGGGCGGCGGCGGCGGCGGGGCGGGCCGGGGCTGCTGCTGCTGCGGAGGCTGCTGCGGGGGCTGCCGCCGCGGAAGCTGCTGGTGCTGCGGCCGCCGCCTCTGCGGCGCGCTCGTCCGGCTGCGGCTCGCCATCCTCGGGCACCTGCTCGGCTCTGGCAGCGCCGCCCGAACCCGCCGCGCCAGCGAGCCGGCGCCTCACGAGACGCGGGACGTCACGGGGCGGGGCCGCGCCCTCCGCCAGCCAGCGCGCCCCGCGCTCGCCCCGCCCCCGCCCGCCAGCCAGTAGCCGCGCGAGGCGGGGCGCTGCCGACCGGCCCCGCCCCGTACGCAAATGAGCGCCCGCCCGGCGCTCCGGCCGGCCGCGTCCGCAGTGGACAGACCCGCGGCCCCATCGGTCCCCGCCCGGCTGGGGATGATGGGAGCGGGCGAGGAGCTCCGAAAGGCGGGGACGGTGTTCGCCCCCCCCCCGCCCGATCTAGCTTTGCTCTCCGGCGCCCGCGGGCGCAGCGCCCGGGAAATGCCCCGCCGTGGTGGGCGGGCGGGCCGGGAGGGCGAGGCCGGGGAGGGGCCGCCCGGTCGGCAGGCGCAGGCGGCGCTTGGAGCTCGGCCAGGATCGGAGTCGGTGCGGGGCACCGAAGGGCGACCCCGAGGCCGCCGGCCGCGGAGAAGGCGCTGCGGGCTCCGGCCCCGCAGCTCCGGGTTATGGCCCAGCAGCCGAACCCCCCCGCCAGCCCTGCGTGGGCCGCCCGTTCCGCGGAGCTCTCTCGCTCCTAGAAGAGACCGGAGCGTCTCCCGGCGTCCCCGGAGCTGCGCGACCCGTCCATCCAGCGCCAGGCTCGGAGGAACCGCAGCCCCGGAGAGCTGCGACTCCACCTGGCAGCTGCCGCGGAGACTGTGCAAGGGCGGAAACGGCCCCTGGTCCGCCAGGAAGCCCCATTCCTGACCGCAGCCGGAGGGGCTGCTCTTGGCCCCGTGGCCTGAACAGCTCGGGGAGAAGCGTCTCCTCTGCAGGAAGCAGGGCAGCCCACCTTGCCCGCCAGCTGGGAGGGCGCCGAGGTGCCCGATTCCTCTGCTCCAGGAAGGCGCCACCCTCTTCGGGGTCTTTGCAGCAGGGGAGCGTCTCTGTCCCAAACCTGCTGCAACCCCAAACCTGACAGGGTGCAGGGAAAGGCTCTCCTGCTCCGAGGCAGCCAGGACGAGGCCCCCGTAGCCACGAAAGTGAAGTGTCACTTGGAACAAGCTTCTTGCTTGTCTCCAAACCGCCTCCTTCCCCCACCAGGAAGCACTGGAAGAGTGGCGTGACTTGGCCACCAACTTCGCATCCTCTGCAGAGGGGTGCTGGCCTTTGGGGCTGCCAGGAGATGAGCCCAGAGCGCCCCGTTGGTGCCATGGGGCTGAGTCCCCTTGTCGGTGCCGTGGCAACCGGGACTCCCCCTCACGTCCCCTCCCGCTTCATTTCCTCCCTTTCCTCCTTTATGCCAAGCCGAGGCCAGGAGTTTTGCTTGGCCCAGTTCTTCCCTTTGGCAAAAGCCCCAGAGCAGCTTCCCTTCGCCAGGTCACCCATCTCATGATTAAAGGAGCTCTCGCTCTCTCTGCCACGGGGGGGGGGGGGCGGCGCAGGGGAAGAGGGGGATGCTGGAGACTCTCCTGGCCTGTCTAAGGAGGCTATTGGGGGGGGGGAAGCTGTCGGGGGGGCGAGCCTGTGGGGGGAAGGCTGAAGGTAAAACTGCGTGTGGCAAAGATGCGTTGAACGTTCTCGCCGTGCCCTTTTCCTGAGTCCGAGGCATGTCCCATCTCACCTGCATTGCAGCAGAGCAAAGATGGAGTCTGCCTCCTGCTAAAACAAGAGGCCGTTCTTTGGTCAAATTCCTCCTTCCAGATCTGAGCGCTGACTCCGTCTGCAAGGAAGGAAGGCAGGTTTGACTTTCACCCGCAGTTTTGATAAACTAGCCTCAAACAAAGAGCCCTCTGCAAGATCAAAGCTGCTGGAGCCGTTTACAAGTCAGCAACTAAGCCAAGCGTATCCCCCAAGAGAAGCACCTGGGCTCCCTGCAGGAGCCAGAAAACAAGCAAAGGTTTCAAGATTTTGTGTCTGAACTCATTTGGCTTTGGAAAAGAAGGTCCAGCACACTCACTATCTCTCTAATATCTCTCCCTCTCTCTCCTTTAATTACTTCCTTCATTCCTCTCCTTGACGACCTGCATGTTCTGCTCAAGCATCAAATTGAAGGACAACTCGCATTAAGGATAAAGGTGTACAATAATTTTAAGTATTCAGAGGACGGAGAACAATCAGATGTAAGGGAATCCAATTTGCATAATAAATATCAATATTGCAGCCATTAAAGCGATCCCTGACGACGTATCCATCGCTAAGTGACCAAGAGATTACAGATGGCAGATTTCAAATGCTGAAAGTCTGAGAAAGCCCCCTCGGGGTCTCCCTGCACCAGGCAGACCCTGCTCCAGAAAAAGGGAAGGGCTAAAAGTTTGGGAAGCGCCAACGATGGTCAATTCTGGTCGCCCGGGGGGGGCTCCTCCACACGGTTTGGGGGGGAAGCTTCGCCTGGGATGAGTTTGTCGGTGGCGTCCACTGCCCCCTGACTGAAACGAGGCCTGACTGACGGGGATGGAAAGCAACTAAGTTGTGTGTTGCTGCCTGCAATGGGAACAAACTGCTTTACTCATGGGGAGAGCAGAGCTCCAGCTAAGGCACTCCTGTGCTCACACACCAGTTGTGAAGTGTGTGATGTCAGGCTTGTACCACAGCCTTGTGGCCTTCCTTTGGAACCAGCCTTGTGACGCAGGGCCACCAGCAGCTCCTCAGCACTCTTCTCTGCATCTCCTGCTCAGGCATTGTGGGCAGAGAGGTGGGCTAAGGCCCTTTGTGAAAGCAAGAGCACAGCCAAAGGGAAACCCCTCCAAAGCGGTTGGCTGGCCAGGCTCGCATTGTTTGAGTTGGGCAGCCTTATAAATCTTACATAAATACGTTGATCCGTCTATCCGGATCCGTCCCCAAGCAACAAGACGCAGAGCCAAGTAACAGAAATGGGGCAGAGTGTGCAGGATACACACACACACACACACACACCATAGGCAATTCTGAGACTGCTGTGCTTGGGCTTTGTTGTGAGTGTACAAGAAGGGTGGGGAAAGGGATGGACACAGCCCCCAAGGAAAGGCCCTGGGACCGGAGTACCTGCCTCTAGCTGAGCCTTGGCCAAGGTTAGACAAGGCTGCTCTGCTGACCTGCTCGGGGCTTGCCTCCAGGAGCTGTGGGTGCTCCAACACTGGAGGCTTTTAAGAAGAGGCTGGTCAGCCACTTGTCTGAAGTGGTATAGGGTCTCCTGCTTGAGCAGGGGGTTGGACTACAAGACCTCCAAGATCCCTTCCAACTCTGTTCTCTTATTCTGCTTTCCTTAGCTCCCATCTATGGCCTTTTGCTATAATTTACAAGAGGAAGAAACCAAACTTTGGTTTGGATGCCATTGACTCAGCCCCACTGACCAGGTGAGATGTTTGAGGCTCAGTTCCCCGAAAGCCTGAGCCTCCAGTCGGGTAGGTAGGGCAGGGCAGGGCAGGGAAGGGAAGAGGGGCCATCTTGCAAGAGGCCTGGGCAGGATGCCAGTTGGGTGTTTGAGCCACAAAGCAAAATGCCAGCAGTGCCACTGAGGAAGCCCGGTGCAAAGGCCGTCTCTGGCCGCCTTCTCTCCCTCAGAGCAGCCTTCAACAGAACACTGAGGGCAGGACAGCTCTCTGCCTGGAAAGATGCTATCGCAACTCTCCTTGGGTGAGTAACGTGCCAAGTTGCCATAGCTACTTAATAAAAAAGAAAGTTACGAATACAAGGAACTGCCTGACGGTAACACATTTTTTTTCTCCCTCTCTCAAAATGCCACTACGTACTGAATATTCTTCAAATAGGGAGGCATTTGTTAATATCTTCATATTTTAATGCAGCTAACTTCACGAGCCAGATGGTGCTTTTCCAGTTTATAACTTACAATTGATGTTTGCTCAACCTGATTTTAAGAGAGGAAATGGGGGGGGGAGACATTTTACTCATGTGATCCATCCGTGAATCCAATGCATTTGTTCGTGTGTTTGGCGATTTGGGGTTTGGATTTGGGGAGTCTATAAAGGTCTTCATTACAGAAATTAGTCTGTCCTGCCCTCCAGATATCTAGGCAAGATTAGCAGATGCGTAGAAATTCCGGAAGAGGAAAAAAAAACTCAGAGAAAAACAAGGCCAACTAGCAAGATGTGAAGGTGCAGTAACACATACTTAAACTTTTAAATTGCCAAATGAAAAGGAGCATTTTTCGATAGCCGTTTAAATGCATGCTCTAAAAGCAACACTGCATCTTACTACATTCTTAAGATGTCAGTCCGAGCCTGCAGGCCTCTGGACCATTCAACAATTCTCACTGAGGACAATGGCGCTTCTTCTAAACACTGGCCTCTTGTGAGTCAGCCTGCGTTGCACATTGCGATAAGCCCAAAGTCAGCTTTGGCATTTTGTGGGTATTCTCAAGACAATGGACAACAGCATTTAGGCTTTGCAGTTTTCACATATTTCCTCTTTCCAGTGTTCACAAGATTGGAGAGTCTATTAGATGGTAGATGGACAGGTGGATGGAGAGATTAGATAGATGATAGATAGATAGATAGATAGATAGATAGATAGATAGATAGATAGATAGATAGATAGATAGATAGATAGATAGATAGATAGATAGATAGATAGATAGATAGATAGATAGATAGATAGATAATGTTTGCAGACTGCAAAACCTTTGTTTTGTGATTTGTTTTCTTAGACTACAAGAAATAAAACAGGAAGATTAAAGGTCTTTAAAAAAACCTTTGTATGCTAGGACCTTTTAAAAGCTCTTTAATCTTCCCATTTTATTTTCAACAGGTCAGCAAAACAGTAGTCTCCAGGGCTACTGAAGCAGCCAGATGCAGTTCAGGTACCTGTTTCACTTTCCTTAGGCAAGTTCTGTGTCTCCATCTTCTCTTGAAATGCTACACGAGTTTGCTCCAGGTTTTCCCTCCATTTTTATCAGGTCCTATTTCATGGCTGTACCTACTGTATATAGATGTTTGAGCCTTTGGCACCTGCAGGGTCAAATTTTAACCAGGCAAGCAGGAGGCAATGAAGACACGGGTGACTGCATGCAAACATTTGCCACAATGGGGACCACACAATGACCTTATTTGTTACTTACGTTCTGTTTACAGCTTGCTTCCCTTCACAATTTACAATTACAGCATTATTTAAATAGAGTCATAAAATGGTACAGTAAATCAATAGAAAAACACACTCATTAAAAAGATGGTCAAAGAAAGGGAAGACATTCACCCTATATTTACCAAGGCTAGCCCTGAACAAAGTCTTCAAGAGACACCCAAAAGCATTGCCCAGATTCTGGGGGGAAGAGCTTTCCAAATGGAAGTGAGGCGGCTTTCTGGAGCCCGTGGCATTCATTGCATAACCAGCCCCGAGAATCTCGGCCATCAGCAAGTTAATGGGGAAGGTCATTTAGCAAATATCCTCAATTGTGGTTCCACTGCTGCTGGGTCTGAGGGACTACATTGTGCCATTGGTGAAGGGCTGTGGAAGAGGGGCCGCAGCCCTTTGGGATCATGAGCCAGACCACAGTCCCAGGTTCTGCCTTCCCATCAGAATGACGGTCAAAATGCCTGGACCCAGAGTCCCTTGCCTCTCAGGCCTGTAAGGGTGAAGCCATTTCTCTCCTCCTCCTTGCATTTGAACTCTTCAGGATGTCCATGGGAAGGTCCATCAGGGCCATCGTAGATGATTTTCCTCTGCCAAGAGAAACTCTGGCCAGCTCAGCCTTGGTAGAAAGGGAGGCCTGTCGCCAGGGGTCAGGAGGTGGTCCTAAAAATAAACATGGCAGCTGCAGCCACACAGTCCCACCTGCCACCTTGGCATCTCCCCTCCCGCGGGCGCCCCTGCCAGGGGTCCTAACGAGACCAAATGTTCCAGCCCTTCAAACCTCCCTTTGTATGTTAATGACACCAATTTGTCACCACCAAGCCAGGCAGTTAAACCTGCCCAAATATTTTGGACAGCTGATGGCCTGGAGACTCTTTGCATTCTTTGAGAACGTGACCTTTCTGCACTCTCTCTGGCAAAGTACCCATTCAGAGGAACGGCGCTGTAGGATTCCCCCCCCCCCCAACCTCAGAATGTAGGTGGAAAGCTATATATTATTCTATATTATTATTATTATATTATTATTATTATTATATATGTTCTCCGGCTTTTAGAAGAGATGCCCTCCCCTTCCCAAGGTTTGCAGATTGTCCAGCTGGATTTCTCAACACATTGAGGGAAACCTCCCAGCATCTCCTCTCCTTTTGCAGCCTTCCAAAATGGCTGACTCCTGCCGTAACTGAGCGTGCATCTTTGGGGAACCGGTGAATTGGTTCTGAGTTTCTGGGAGTCAGATTCCTCCCCTCCCCGAGGACCACAACGGAGGAGTTGCTCGCCTCCTCTGAACTCGGCCAAGTGAAAAGAGACGGTCGCTCATCTAAGGCTCCGTTTGAACGTTCAAAGCCTTCGGTGGCATCTAAGCTCTGCGACTGCCACTCAAAGGACTGTCTGGCCGTGGCTGACGTCCCTGTTTGAAAATTTCAGAGTTTATTCCAGCAACCCAGAGAAAGGAATAATCAACTGAAAGCCGTTCGGATTTAACAGCTTTTTCTGAAAGAAATTGGAGGGCTCCAAGGATGGTTTTCTCTTCTGCAGCGAGGCTCTGAAGTCGAGCTTTTGTGGGCCTCCTATTTCCCTGTCATCAAATGGAAGAACAGAGACGGGGACTGCTCAAACGGCAGGAAAAGAGAAAAGCAAACTTTAATTTCCTCGCAGACATGTGCTGCGACAGGATTTCACTGGACATGGCCCCCTCCTGCCTAGACAATTACAACTTCATGCAGACCGTAATGCAACTTTCCCCGTGATGAATACCATATTTGTTCCTAATTTAAGTGGCGTATTAGTCAAAGACGGAATCGGCAAACTCTGATGCGATGTGTAAAGGGAGACGGAACATGCTGCTATTTTGTCACTGCCATTGATGCAAAGGGCTGAGAGCCATCAAGGAAGATCCTGAAGCGTCGGCAGAAACCCCTGGAAATCCTTCTCGGGATGCGGGGGGGTCTTCTTTCCCTCAGAAGCAGAGGTTGCTGATGGGCAGGGAGAGAATGGCTGGCTTGGGAGATGTGGAAGCCATGAGGAGCAGCCTCCTTCCACAGCCCAGCCAATGGGTGGTCTCATGGCTCAAGGCAGAGGCAGCACAAGGCCCGGCCAGTTGTTCTTGGGGGAGGAATGGCACAGGAGCGGGCCATGTCTGTTCAGAACAGCTGAAGGAGAGGTCAAAAGCTCAGGTCTTCTCAGCAAGGCTTGCAAAGCCAGAATTAACCCAGCCTTTCAAGAGGAAGCACTCCCAGGTCACAGGTCTGCAAGACGTCTCTGAATATTTTTCCATGCCTCTTATGGAGACTTCCACGGACACACACACACACACACACACACACACCAAAAAATCCCACAAGAGGACTGGTCCTAGGAGAGAGCTCAGGCAGGCTTTCTTGAAGTCCCAAGGAGTTCAGTGGAGCTTCCTGTCCCACAAGGATCCACCAGACCAGGTTTGCAGTATGTTTAGAGGTCGTTTTGGTCAAGTTGATATTTATATCAGTCCCAATATTTACAGATTCCCCCACCGTTTGTCTTCTCTTCAAACTCCAGGGCCACTCAGTCCAATTGTCAGAGTTCACACCACCTGCAAGGTAGAATATGGCTGGCTGGATTGCGTTTCAGTGTGTCATGCAGATACAACCCTTTTATTCTGAGTTCACGAACTTTAACCATTTCCATGAAGGCTTTGCATGGTAGGCAAGCAAGACCACACCCATCATGGTGGGTCGGCCAATATTCCACCCTAAATGATCGCCTATTTAACCTTTCACCTGGAAATTAAAAAGGAAATGAAAAACAAAGCTTCAGCGGAATGTTGAGAAGAAAATGAGGTTAGCAAATAAATGTTGGCCTCAAACCCTCAGCTATGTTCTTCTTCTTTTATTAGATGGGTAAAATACGCTTCCTCCAGCCCACTTCTGTGTGGCTCGCCTGCCTTTGCGGTAGTGGTTGTTGATATGCAAGCTGTGCACGTCCCAATTTGATTTATAGGGAGAAATGTCTTCTCCAATATGATAATGGCAGACAATTGTTGCTTGAGGTAAAACCCGACAGAGACCCTGGAGGATTCTTCTCCGGCAGAGCCTAAGTTTCCCCCCCCCCATTAAACATCACCTGCCTGCAGTTTGCCAGGACCCCCTAAAGGTCTAGACCCTCTCCAGAAGTCCCTCAATGAGGACCTTCTTCTGAACACAAGGCCCTTGGGAGAGGGACCTTTCTTGGGGAGCAATCAAAACTCACCTTCTGCAGCTCCAGTGGCTTCCATCCTCTGTGTCTCCTGCCCACAAGCCAGTCAATGATCCTGGACAGGAAGAATAAGTGGGAAGGATGGCCCTGCGTGCCTGAGACGAGAGCTGCAGACAGGCCTGGAAAGAGCCAGGCAGATCCCCAGGCCAAGAAGGGAGGCGTCAGTGCAGCCAGCCTGTCTGCCCTGCCAGGGTAATCTTTTTAGGGCCATCGCATCTCCTCTCTTCGCCCGGCTCGCCCGAAGAAGTGGCGGCTGGCCGAGAGGGCCAAGACCGGCAATTGCCTGGCCTCATCTCTTTGGCCAGCTGCCCCCTCCGGCCCCTCTCCAGGAGCTCATCCATGGAGCTGTGCCCTCTGGGTCTTGTTGTGACAGGTTCCAAATCAAGAGCGTGCTTGAATTGGATTTATTACAATTGGAAAGACAAGAAATGGTAATCTTTACAAGCCAATGGCACGGCTCCTTATAATAAGAGAATGAACTATCATTTTAAATTTAAAGCAAATTAGATTACGAAGGTCAAATCCTTCTGCAGAGACATCGCTTCTCCCTCTTGTGCCTGAAAGTCCTTTCGGAGGCTCCAGATTAGCTGGGCAGCCTTTCCACATGCCCCCCCCCATACAAAGAAGGATAAGGGTCAGGGGGAGTCAAGCCAAGGAAATGGGTCTGGGGAGGGAAGGGGCGCCATCGCAATCAGTATTCGAGGACGGACTGGGTGCCTGGTGGAATGAAGGTTTTCGACAGAGGGGGCCTTCAGCCACCCCACCCTGCTGTGCGTGACCTTGGAGACCACCAGAAGCCTCGGTTGCTTTTGAACTGACTTCAGCTACAGCTGCCTCCTCCCTGAACTCCAGAGGCTTTATTTTAGTTTACCTCTTTTCCCCCAAAGAGAAAAAGAAATCAAACACATCCAGACTTTAATGTAAGACCAATTTTCCTGTTGGTGGATGGGAGGTTGGCCCTCTGATCTCCCGTGGCTCCTGTTCCATCTCATCTTGCCCTACTTTTAACTTCTTCTTGGAAACTTTCCTCCTGACTACCCAGCAGCTCCTCTCCAAAAGCGCCTGGCTGGCCGAGAGTACCAACGTTGGGCTCGGTACGGAGGGCAAAAGAAGAGGAGGCCAGGATCGCTTTGGGGGCTGCTTGATCTACCTGCATCTCCTTTGTCTGCTAGAAGGAAACACAGCGACCGCTTCTAAATATCCTAAATCCCCTAAATAAACAGGTCCTGGAGGATGGCTTGGAGAGACCCCGTTTGCTCTCTTCCCTGGCATCGTGTCCTCCCAGTGGGGAGATACTTGTCTCACAAATTGGCCAGGATTTTCAGAGCTTAGAGATTTGGATGGACTTCAGTTTTCCATGCAAAGGTCCTGCTCTCCCTCCTTGTCAACCTCGCTTTTTAAAAAAGGGGGGGGGTAGGAAGGCGATGGTGGGAAAGAGCTCTTGTGACCTGAGACTGTGATGGTCCTGAGGGAGTTGGCTTAATGCCTGCAGGCTCAGGTGTCGATGCTCTCTACTTGAGAGGATCCTCCAGGATACATGGCAGGTCTGCTTCTAGCTACTCATGGGTTGAAGTAGCAGTGCTGGGACTTGGGCAGGGAGATGCTCTCCAAGGTGGCCGTCATGGCTGAAAGGAGATGTAGCTGTGAATGGCCAGTGAACCCCACACTCCCTTCCCTGCTCTTGGAAGGGACTTGTCTTGCAACCTCTGGGGCTCACCACATTGTAAGCAACCTTTGGAGTTCCTGGTGCAATTCCTGCCACTGCTAACAAGCATCATGAGCCCCCTCCTCCTCCCCTCTCCCCTCTTCCCCCTCCCTGCAACAGCAGCTGTTTGGGGGGGAGGTTCTCCAAAGGTTCTTGATTGTCTTGGAAGGGGTTGGTGGTACAAAGTCAAGTAGAGACTCAGAGCTTTCCAACTGTGGTCGGACAAGATTTGGGGACACCACTGGCTCTCCTAGTGCACTGGAGACTTATGCCATTGCCCTCTGTCATCTGGGAAAAATGGGCCAGGACACTGCTTCCCATCAGCAGAAGCATCTTAGGAAGGGTTGTGAGTTTGGGGGGAGGAGGGAAAAAACCAAAGCCCCCACCATAATTAATCCTGGGTTTTGAAAACTGCCAGATGGAATGCCACAGGAAAAAAAGTCAGCATAATCTACATTGCTAAGTAATGTACATTTTCTGAGTGCCAACCAAATGGGCTGCGGTCCAGCTTCCCCAAAGCTGGGCACCTGTTTCCATGGATCACGTCAGAATTCAGCTGTTTCAAGATATGTCTGTGTCTGTAGCCATTCGGTATGAGAAATGAGGCACACCAAGAATTATAAAGGCATTTCTTCTTATTCTTCCTCGATATTTTTTAAAAACCCTGCTTTCTCTCCTAATAACTGGCTTAGTTAAGCTTCTGTTTCAACATGCCAATAGCTGAGAAGCCAAAACACAGCGGTTCACCCTCTCTGTGCATCCAAGACCAGAACTCCCTCGCAATTACAGGGTACCTCAGTGGAAGGAGGAGTCATTAGATATTAGCAAGGGGTGGTAGAATAAAAAGGATCCGTTAGCAGGGGTTCATTAAGCCACATTCTCTGAGTCAGAAAGATCGATGCGTTCATGCATCATGGATTAGGCTGCATCGCTGGTCTGGCTGGAAATGCACCAGAATCTCTTGCAGCCATACATGGGCAGCAACGTGGCGTCCCACGTTCGCAACCCAGCTGAAGTTTTCATCGGTTGGGAGAGCTGGGGAGGGGAGAGGACAAAACAGGAAAAATGAAGAGTGCAGCTGTTCAGCCACCACCTGTTCCTGTGCCTTCTCATGAAGCAAGGCTGAGGAGCTTCAACGTTTCCAAGAGAGCTTTTTTTCCATAACCGCACAAACCCATCTTTTGTCTTCTGTGGAAAATGACTCTTCAAGATAAATGTGGTTGTGTGTATGTGTGAGGGAAGGCAAGCATTTGACTTTGGAGGAGCACATGCAGTTTCTGTGGGCTTCTTGGCCCCATCAAAGACCACTCAGAATTGTTCCTTAAGATGTGTGTGGTCAATTAGCTCAGGGAGCATAAAGGAAACCTCCTCTGCCCTCTCTCTGGCACTCCTGGATCCCAGACTGGCTATTTCCAGACCAGCAAGGTGGCCTTGGCCATAGCTAGAGGGGGTCTCAGCAGCATCTCTTCCCATAAAGCCCCTTCCTCTTCCTTCTGCTCCTGGGACCATCTTCCTGGACGTCAGCTGGCTCTTCACTGGGATGGCTTCCCTCTCTAGAGAGGCCCACCCAGCCTCCTCCCCACTGGGGCCGACCACACCTTTGCCAATTGCTGACACCAACTTGCAGCCCAGTTGCTGCTTTCTCCCTAAGGCAGACTCCCCTCCCCCAACCTCAGGCCCTCTTGGAAACCCTTAGGTCTTTGCCTTCCCTTTGGCTCACTTTGCCTTTCAGACGGGATGGTGATAGGGCCAACGATTTGCTGAGGGGGCTGCTTCCTTGGGAAGCCCCTGTCAAGGAGGGGCCTAGAGCTGCAGCTCAGCAGCCGTGGGGTGGGTGGGTGGGTTTTGCCGCCCGGCTCCGCTGCACGGCATGACTGCTGCGTGGCCGCGCCACTCGCCCCATTCAGGCTCCACCTGTTGTCTGAGGCTGGCAGCTGCCTTTTCAATATGACCGCGGACCTTGTCTTGGCACCAGCTCAGCGCAGAACACGCTGGGATAACAGGCATTGCTGTCCTCCAGCCTCTTTGCCTCTTGTTGTTCTGTTTGTTTTCTGCGCAGGGATCACAACCCCTGGTGAAGAAGACTTTTGTCATCCCAGATTGCGAACCTGTTGGTTGACAACACAGTAATGAAACTCCGAGAAGGAGGCAAAGCCCTTTTCTCTGCAGCACAATAGCTGGGCTTGTCTGCCGGGGAAGCTGTAGAGGGGGCTCCATTATAGAGGGTCCGGGCACATCACCAGAGCAGCTCAGCTCAGAGGGCGAGGGGGGGGCTGGAATTAGGCCTCCGGGCAGATGGGGGTCGCCTGGAGGAGGGAGACAGAGGCATGGGGCTCAGGCTGGCAAGGCTGGGTGGCCTCATTGGGGAGCAGATTTGGGGATGTGGAATAAACAACCAGCTATTTATCATGTTGGGTGTTAGCAGCCAGCCTGAGGAGGGGCTTCTGGGGCTTTCAGCCAGAGGGGCCTCGGGTGCCACGCACTGTGATGATTAGTGTGGGCAGGATCAATGGCCAAAGAATTTGAACCAGCCCTGAGCAAGAGCTACAATGATGGGGCATCATTTCAGCATAACGTTCAGGGATGAGCCCCTGCATGTCACACCCACCCGTGAGCATGAATTTAGTTGCCAGCTGCGCAGGGAGTGTAAATCGCAGCCCTGACCAGGCTCTGACGAGGGGTGGGATCCAGGCTGGCTTGATCTAGTGCCCCAGAAGCCCCTTTTCCTGTGCCTCCTTTGCCAGACGAGATCCCTAGCTGAAGGTCTCTGGCACCCAGCTCTGAATGTGAGTTAGACAATGCCCAGCCACGAAGCAAAAACCAGGAGGGAACCCTCGGGAGTTAGTGCCAGCTCAGTTTTTCCGGAAGAAATCCGCCTGGCCCAAGCGAAGGGCTTTGGGTGGACGCCAAGCACTTAGGGCCAGTTTAGGCAGTTAGCACCATTAAGCATGAAATTCAATCCGCTGCTGAGCTACTGATATTTAGCGTTTCTGTCCTGGGGAGGCTGCCCAGAATGGGAGGGGTCACCTAGGGCACTCTCTGCCCTCCACCGGCAAGGGGACGCGGCAAGGCCCACTCAGTGGAGCAGAGGAAGCAACCAGGGCTTGGAAGGCATTCGAGGGGGCAGCTGAACCTCTGGGCAAGGCCAAACCAGGGTATCCCCAGACGGGACTCTCAGCCCTTCTGACCCAAAGCTGCCTTGCAACTCTTTGCTGCCAGACTCGACTTTCTGTGGGGCAGAATGATGGGGAACCCTACGAGGATACTGGACGGAAAATGACAACATCTGGAATAAGAAAAAAATGGGTGCTAAGATACAAGGGAGAAAGGGGGGGCAGAGATGGGAAAGCTGCCAGAGTTTGATATGAGATGGGCGGCTATCTAAATGTTTTAAATAAATAAATGTGAACGGTGGATCTTTCCGGAAGGGCCATCTGGGAGACCAGAGAGGGGCAGGAGCCATCCATCTCTTGGCCTTTGCATCTGGGGGACCCTGTGATGGGGTTGCTCAGCCTTCATTCCACTCCCCCCTCAGCTCAACCACCACCCCATTTTCAGACAAGGTGTTTGCTGGAAGACTCGGGCCGGGGGCATGTCTGATCCCCCCCCAAAAAAGGGGCATTGATTAGTAGCATTACCTGAAACATAACAAGGTGCCAATACTTCCCTCGTCCCATGACAGATCGCCAGGCCAGGGCCCGGCTAATGCTGTTATTTCTCTTTATTATACATTAATGCTTACAAAACAGCTGACAGTTGGCCCGGTTCATTAGGGCAAGTCTTTGCTTTGCTGGCCTCAGAAGTATCCATGGTGATGATCTGAACTGGAGTGGGGAGACTCGGGGGGGGGGGGGGAAGCTGGGGAAGGAAATCCAGAAGCCCCCCCTCCTCCTTCCCAGGGCCGCTTGGCTGCAGGATATCCCTGCTTCTTCGGTCACCCAGGAGGAGGCAAGCTTCCTGGCTGCTTTCTGGACCCTTGGCACAAGGGCTGCTCCCTCCAGGCTCTTGTTGTTGTCCGTCTTTTGGGTCAGCAGAAGAGGCAGGCGAGCCTCAAGCCATGACGAAGAGGTGGGTTGGCCCACGCTGGGAGCTGCTTTCCCATGACTTGCATTTCTGCTCTTCCAGCTGCCAAATGGATTTATTGGGGGGCAGAGAAACAACATTTCTGCAAAGAGGAGAAGCGGGTGAAGGAAAAGGCCACCCTGGCAGGCGTTGCAGGAATGCCAACCGGTTTGAGGGCCACCATGTTCTTCCAGTTCAGAGGTCCTGGCAGGTTGGTTCTTCATGAAACAGTCTCCTTCTTCAAAGCTGGAACCCAAGAATTGTTTTATTTAGGGGCATCTCCGTATCGTCTGCTCAGAAGCCGGTAAGAGGCCTTCAACTGCCCCGTGAGGCAGGTGTTTGCTTTTGGGCTCATTACAGTTTTTCCCCACAAGGCAAGATTTGGAAATAACTTCATATGAAAAGCAGAAGTCACACAATTACAAGCACACTTAACCCCATTCTCATGACATACGTAAGTGGGTCAGTTGGGAGGGGAGGGGATTAGTTAGTGGTGGGAACACAAAAATAGGGTTAATTGATCCCATCCATTAACCTGAAAAATAGCTCCAAGCAGGCCCAGTCATGCAGAAGATTAAACTAACCACGTTACAGGAAGCCCAAACCGTGTCAGTCTGGAGAGAAAAGGGGTTTGGAAAGGGGGTCACCATCACCATCGCAGCCCCCAAAGGCATGGGTTGGGATGTGAGGAGAGACCGGCAGTTTGATTGTGGGGCTATTGGGTGGAAGTGTTTCTGAGGACCTCAGCTGCCTGTTACTATGGCGTCTATTTTTAAATTTTGAGGGGGTGGGTATTGCTATGGTTTTCATTTAATGTTAGCCTCCCCGAGATGTGGAGGTGAGATGGGGGGCTCATAGAAACAATTTAAATAAATAAGAATGGATGGATGGATGAGAATCATGCAAGGGTGGTTTCTGGAGAGATTTGAGTGGGTTGATGTAGGAACAGGATGAATGCAAAACCTTCTGGAGAAATTAATCAATGGCTTGTGCTGAAATGAGGGAACTGAGGCATCCCAGATACTGAAGACGGCCTCTCTTTCTCGTGAGGTTTTCTTGCCTGGGCACCCACTCAGGGTGGGAGGAGGGCTGCAAAATGCTGGGGTCCCTCTGCAGCTTCAAGAAGGCTAGCAGAGCCCAGCTCCCTGGGCAAGCCTCCAAGCAGGGAGGGGGTCATCAGTGCTGGGCGTCCACCCACCTCTCGGACAGGAATGAGCCAGGCAGGGGTCAGCTTGGCCCATGGGGAGAAAGGGGGCCATCCCAGCTGGCTTGGGCCCTTTGAGTGGGGAAAAGATTTTCAGGAGCAGCTACCTCCTTTGCCAGGTGAGGACAGATCTCCCATGGAAGGAGGAGCCCTGGGCTGGCACCAGTACCCCCGCGTCTCCTTTCTCAGGCATAACTCAAACCCTCTGGAGGGGGACTGAAGGGGTCGGGAGGGTGGGAGACACCAGACATCTCCTGCCCTTGGCCTTTCTCACCTTGACAGGGCGGCACAACTCACACACCCAGCAGACAAAATGCCCACTTCCCCCTGGGGGCCACTGGCAGAGACCCTTCTCTGCAGCAGCTCTGGTGCCCCTCCCCCCCTCCCTGCTTGATCCATCTGAAGCCTGGCCCTTGCTGGTCACGAAAAAGCCCATCTGGAGGCTGCAGTTTCCCCCTCCCCCCCATCCCCCTGAGGTAATTCTACAGGATTGCGCTTAGTGGCCTTTTCTGGTCAGTGCTCCATTCAGAAGGACCGCCTGATTTGGAGGATCAAATGGCTGCCATGAGATTTCGCTCCCTGGGAGCTCTGCCTGTGGATGGGAAAGCGGCATTGTCTTTCCAAAGCTGGGGAGAACAACAGTGTCCCGGTGCCTGAGCGCTGGCTGGTTCGATACCTAACAATGTTCTCCAAGAGCAGCCTCCATCTTGAGAGACGGGCTTTGATCTGCAGTCACCAGGCCTCTTCTGAATCTCCTTGGGTTTTTTCTTTTTCTGCATCTCCTTTCCTTCTCTGAGAAAGAGTCTGGACCACTTAAATCCACGCAGCCTCCTTGGTGCAAAGTTTGATGCTAATAAGGATGGGCTCCAAAGAGGCTCCAGCATCCTCCCAGTCTCGCTGCCTCTGCCTTCCCCACCAGCTCAGAATCAAGCGGCGGAGAGGGAGGCCCATGCAGAGGCTTCAAGGAGTTGATGAGCTGGAGGGCTGTGGTGCCAGCACTTGGTCTTGGCTTCCTGGTAGAGACCCATGTGGAGGGTCCTGCCCTTGAGAATGGGAGACACCTTTCCTCGCTCTAGGGTCTCCTGCCTGAGCAGGGGGCTGGGCTAGAAGATCTCCAAGGTCGCTTCCAACTCTGTGATTCTGTGATTCTGTTAGCTCAGAGTAGCCCCATTTTATCAGGTGCTGCCATTTGCTTCTTGATGACGGGCAATAGGAGCCCTCAACGTGGCCAAGTAGGGGCAAAGTTCTCAAAGGACAGGAAAGGAGCCTCCAGCCACAAAGAGGCCTCAGTTAGTGACACACTGAAGAGGACCTGTTGATTGCCCCATTCTTGACTTGATTTCTTGACGTGCTTCTGATGACAAGAAGATGGAAGTCTCAGCTCTCTTCCCAGCTGAGAGGACCAAGGAATGACTGGCCCATCAAACTCAGTGCTGACTATTCTGACTGCCAGCAGGACTGGGGGTTTCAGGCAGTGAAGATTCCCTTTTAGCACCCTACCTTTCTCCCCCTGCCCTTTCCCACCCTCTCTAACCTGGTGGGACCCCAGAATTCTCCTCCTCCTCCTCGCCTTCCTTTGTGTGGCACCATTGCTCTCTTCCAAGCCTCCCCTTCCCACTCAGAACCTGCCTGGTAAAGGGAGCAGAGGAAGAAGGAGCCAGAAAGGAACTTCTCCAGAGATGACACCACAAGACACAGCTGGCTACAAATTTGCATTCTTCAGCTTTGCTTCTCCTGCTGTTCAAATGGAAGGGCAAAGATGGCCCTAAGAGGCTCTTCAGGAGATGGTGTGAAGCAGGGGGCCACATAGAGGTCCAGAAATGGACAGTCAATCTCTTCCCCACCACACACAAACACATACAAACACACACAGAGAGAGACCAAGGATTACCATGGTTTTCATCCTGCCTGAGAAAACAGGAACACTTGATCCTAATGAGGCTTAATGGAAGAGGAAATAGCAGGTCCTAAAAATAATGTGGGAGAATAATGACATCATTAACGAGATTTCAGACGGCTTTGATGAGACCTTTTCTGTCCATGCAAAATGGGCCCTCACACATTGCTCAGCCCTTCAGAGCCAGGCCATGCATCCACCCTGCTCACCAAGACTTCTGGGGGGGGGGAATCGCATTAGAACAGCTCAGGTAACCTTCTGGAGGCCTGCAAAGTATCTCAGAGTGATGTGAGAGAGGTAATTATTTATTTCAAGCATGTTTACTCCACAGTTCTCCCAAAGGGGCGGAGAGATGGCAGGCTTGCCATCTAACAGACAAGGCATGCAAGGAGGAAGGAGGAGGAGGAGGAGGAGGAGGAGGAAGAAAACAGTCAGCCAGGCTAAGCCATCCATCCCTGAAGTTGCAGGTCATATCAGAACCTTCAGAAACAATCCAGGTAGCTTGAGAAAATGTTTACTGTTCACGGACAGAGGGCTGCAAAAGCAGGATCACGGGGCGTGATTTGCAGAGCTGGATCTTAATTCCTTGGCCCCAAGTAAGGGGCTGGCCCATGAGTTGCAAAGGGTTCCATCTGCCAACTTTTGCAGACCCCATCCCAGAAGGTCTTTTGTGTCACATTGATATTTTCATGATAACTCTAAACTTGCATTAGATTCCTGGTTTCTCTTGGCTTTATTTACGGGATACCAGAAAGGAGTAGGATGATATTGTGTTACCTCAAAATAAGCGCAACGCTGTGCTCCTCTAACTCAGCAGGACAGATGGTCTCCCAGAAGCAGCTTTCGAGGCAGCAGCCTCTGAGAGGACAGGGTGAGAAAGCAGGCTGGACTTGGACCACATGCTGTTTCTTCAGCTGACACAACCCTTCTTAGTTTCAAGCAAGGACCTTCTGGGGGAAATCATTGGAGGCCACATTTGGGCTGTGTTGGCACCAATATGCAGAAGATGCACGATTCTGCTTCTCTAGATTCAAGGAAATGACTGCTACACGTCTGATTTTCTGAGGACAGCGATGGCTGCCTATGGGGAAACCAAAGACGGAGGTGCCCCTGGTCTGGAAGGAGTCTTCCTTTGGTGCAGGAATCAGAGAGTTTGGACCTTCCAAGGAGTCCTTTGCTTAGATCCTCCTGAAGGATCTTTCCCGGGAGCTGCTCAAAGGACGGGCTCTCCATCCCTTGTTTCTAAGCAATTTTGTTTCCCCAATGGAAAGGGGTGTGGGGTGCAGGAAGTAACCAGTTTTTCCCTGCATTTCAGTGGCGTCTAAGCAGAACAAGACTCCAGGTGGACTCAGCCCCTCTAGAGGGAAGTCTGGGATGAGTGTACAGCATCCAAGGAGTGGGAAGAGAGAGTTGGATAGGACCAGTTCCGTTCTGTGCCTTCACATACCAGCTGTAAACCATAATGCAGTAATGTATTATGTATGCAATAAATAATTCATAGGAAAAGAGTAAGAAATACTTTTAAAATAACAGAAAGATTTTAAAATGTCAAAAAAAGCTAAAACCACAGCAATCCAACCCAATCACTTGACACCGGTAAGAAGCTCGACTGAAGTGATAGGATTTCCAGGGGCTCTTGAAGGTCATCAGATCAGGCCTCCCAGAGAGGGCTAGAAATGACTTGGGTAAAATTAGGGAGAGTAACTTTTGGAATGGCCCCACTCTCTTTCCATAGCAGCTTTCTCTACCATGGCTAAGGCCATCCCCAAACGAGCTTTTCCTGTTGGTCTTTGGCCAGTCCAGGGACTGGTGCAGCCAGACCTCTCAGGGAGGTGCTCACTGCAATGCCCCCAAATTCTGACATGGCTGGGACTGCACCCAAGGGGGTGGGAAGCCCCACGTTCTCTTGGGTTAGGAAAGAAACTACCCAGGTCCTGTCCTCTTCTGCCCTGTGGACCAGCTACCCCAGCTTCTTTGCCTTCTTTGCCCAGCATCCTGGGTTGAGGGCATCCTTCTTTGGCTTGGGGGTTTAGAGGTCTGGTTTAGGGGCCAACAGGGATAGGGCCCTATTGCAGAGGTCTCCCCCATTCCAGCAGGCATCGCTCACAAGCATCTCCTTCCTCCCAAGGCTTCTTTTCCCCCTACATGAGAATGGCTTGTTGGATCAAGTGTGGTGGGTGTATTTGGACAGGACAAATTTCTCCCCTTCCCTCATGATCCCCACATTCCTTTGATCTGGAGAGACACAGGTGGAATCCTCGGTCCATGTTCTCCCGCTGCAGATTCCTTGGTCTCCCCCAAGTCTTTAGCCTGTCTTGGAAGCCCAGCCCCTTCCTCCTTCTGCCAGGTCTTCTTCTCGACTCCACGCCCTCCACCTCCTTGTCTCCATCTCCAGCCAATCTTCTCTGTCCATCCCAGCCATCTCCTTCCAAGATGAGCCAGAGAGGAGGGCCTGTGCACATCCTTAAGGGCCACCTCCTGAAAGAGGCCTGGGGGAGTCCCAGAGCAAAGATCATGTGGGCCGAAGTGAGCTTTGCCCAGACAGACCCCTTGACCCAGGAGAGATGCTCCTCCAGGCCCCTGTGGTGAAGGAGCATTGTTCCTCCTCCTTCTGTCGGCCTCTTTCTGCCCCTCCCTCCAGATTCTTCCTGCGGCGGCCTCCGTGACCCATTTGCAACATCTTTCACTTCCTTTGGTAATGCAGCTGTGGTGCCCGCCCACCCCCACCCCCACCCCCATTCAAACCTCTTGAAGGAGAAATGGGGGTGCCTGGCCCACACAGCCAGCACCATCAGGCTCTCATTGACCATAGTCAGTTTCAGATGTAGGCATCGCTGTAAATACTGGCCAAGGAGGGGAAAGTAACAGAGATTTTTTATTTGTTTTTTTAAAGAACCTTTTAAAAGGGGGTCCTCGTGTTTTCCTTTCTCTCCTTCCTCCTCTCCCCACCTCCTGCATCGACACCTGGGAGCCAAGAAGAGAAAATGCTGCATTCCGGCTTCCTGGCTTGATTTCGGAGGCTCAGCCCTTCGCCGTTCCCCTTTTCCCTTGACTAATAAGTAATTACGAGACGAAGGTTTGTGTTTTGTTTTATTATATTTGGCCTGGAAAATACAGTCCCCCTTTCTCTGCTGCTCTCCCCCCCCCATTTTCCCAGTAAAATGCTTCCTGAGATTTATTTGCAAGCCTGTAAATACAGAGTAAATAGCTTTAATTTAATTTACAGTGCTACTGAAAGAAACCGCATCTGCAAAACGCAAATTCCATCAGCCATGATTGAACTGGAAAGAAAGAAAGAAAGAAAGAAAGAAAGAAAGAAAGAAAGAAAGAAAGAAAGAAAGAAAGAAAGAAAGAAAGAAAGAAAGAAAGAAAGAAAGAAAGAGGAGAGAGGGATGGGAGGGAGGAGGGAGGGAGGAGGGAGAGGGGGGGAGGGAGGGAGGGAGGGAGGAGGGAAGGAAAGGCAGGAAGGAAGGAAGGAAGGAAGGAAGGAAGGAAGGAAGGAAGGAAGGAAGGAAGGAAGGAAGGAAGGAAGGAAGGAAGGAAGGAAGGAAACTTTCTTTCATCATCTCTGCAGACCAGGGCATTTCAGACCTTTCTAATGGCTTTTTTCTCCCCTTCAGGCCTCAAGAAAGAAGAGGGAAATTACACGTCTTTTTTAGCCCAAGTCTAGTGTGGGTGAAGATGGTCTCAAAGGCTGGGGGGTCCTGGGTACTTCTGGGCAATTATCAAACTGCTGCCTGCCTTCCCTTTGGGTTTAAGATAACATCAGGGGGGGCCTCAAGATCACGACCAGGGCCCTCTTGGACTGGGGAAACTAGCCTCCCACTTGGGGCTCAGCAAGGAGCTGCAGATGAGGCTCCCCCCCTCCCAAAGCCAGCTGGCAGGGTTTCTCTGGGGACATTCAGTTCCCAGTGCTGGAACGTGGCAAGGACAAGGGGCACCGGCCCAGCTGGCACCTCCTGCCCTGGCTGGCAGCCGTGGCTTCCGGGCTAGCCTGGAGCTTCCTCAGCCTGAGATGGCTGGTTCTTGGAGAAGCTCCCAGGAACTGAGCCTGGGACGACTTCTGGGCCACAAGGGGTGTGTCTTTGTGTGGAAAGGCAAGGGCAAGAGACTTGGCCACCAGCGCAGAGAATAGGACTCTCCATCGAACACAACTTCCCTGGCCCAGGATAGTCTAATTCTGAGCCCCAAACCCCATGGATTATTGTGCGCATTTATTGTGGACGCCTGTGCCCTTCTTGCAGAAAACAGCAGGCTGAAGCTCACGAAGACAGGAACCGATTCCTTTGTATTTTGCCATGAATGGTGCACAGAGATGTTGCCACAGTAACAACAACAGAAAGTGACTCTCGATGGATGTTTGTTCGGCTCCAGCAAGACTGTTCTGATTGGAAAGAGATTTGAGTCACTACTGGGTTTATCCTCCCTCCAGCCTTCTGGGCACTCTGGAGAGGACAGGTTGACCTGAGGGACCCCTCAAGTGCTCCTCACCTGAGCTTCTTCCCTTGAGGAAGGGATCCTTTTCCTAGCCAGGCCAGGCCACGGACTGGCCACCCTCTGGAGATGCCACATCCATCTGGGACCCTCTGCAGGCAAAGCAACGACCCCCCCCCAGAAAACAAGAGACAAACCGCATTGCAGGTCTAGTTGACGTGAAGAGGCCACATTTGCCCAAAAGAGGGCTCTGCATGAGAGACTTCCAGATTCTCTAGCCACTGTGGGGTTTACCATAATGGAAGCCCTCTAATTCAGCTTCTTCCATCCTTTGCCAGGCAACCTGCACAGGGACTCAAGGAAACTCCCTGATTAACTATGAAGAGCCATCAGAAAGTCCTGCCTGGGGTGGACCAAGAGTGGTGCAGAAGATAGTCTGGCCAAGAGTTGCCATCCTGCAAAGCAGCATCCCGTGTGCTCCCCCCATTCCTTCCTCTTGGTTTGATCCTTGATGCTCCCTGACTGCAAGGTCCAGACTCAGTCTAACACAATGCTTTGTTCTCCAGTTCTCAGCCCAAAATAATGAAGCTTTGTGTAAATTTTGTAGTTTTATATCTTGATACCAGGCGTTAAATATGCTCAGTTTACAACAACTGCATAACAAATACAACACTGGTTGCCATTTTATGAAAAAGTTGCTTCTCACTCTAGGAATATAATTCAGGGGGAGGATATGCAAGGAACTTCTAAACTCCCTCTTTCTGTATGATTGTAAATCAAGCAATCCACTCTCAAAAAACAAAACAAAACAAGGTTGGGAGAAAAAGTAATGGTTGCATCTGAGTATTTCACGGGAAAATGGTGAATTCCTCCCACTTTTAGGCTAGAACAGCTTTTCAAGCTGTGGAGAGGGAAGCGTTTCTGACTCCCTAATAAATCTGACAAGTTATTACAAATCAGTGAGTGCTCAGAAACAAAGATTGCCAAATGAAGCATGGTCTCCTCCTGTGACATTAGGACACTCTGGAATAAATGGCAGGACAGCAAGAATTCTACCTGTCCCCAGGTAGTGTCCCCTGCCATGATGGGGGTCACCAGAGCTGTCTTCAGCATCCTTGGGCCCCAGATGCCCCTCACTCACCCAGGATGAGAATGAGGGATGCCCTCTGCTCTGCAGCTTCTCTATAACCCCTGGAACATGAGCACCCTGCCTCCAGAGCTGGGACCAGGCCCTGGGCTTCCCCCTTCAAATTTGGCTGAGTTTTGGAGAGGACAGAGGTGCCTTCAGATGATGGACTCCAAGAATAGTCAATCAATTGGTCCTGGTCCAAATAAGGATTGACTGCTCCCTTGAGGTGACAATTAAGAAGTGAAACTCACATCATTTTGGCAAGTGATGTGGAAGGTTGATGGATTAGAAAAAAACAACTATGCTTGGCAAGGTTTAGGGTTGGAAAAAAAGAGGAAGGCAGAATCTGAGAGCTCAGTGGACCACCCCAGAAGAGCTACATATTTCTTCTGGGAAGAGGTCAAAGTGATGGACAGTTGTCCTTCCAATTTCCAGGACCTGCGACTGACTCAGTGACAAGTAACCAATTAACATTAGTCCCAGTGAAGTGACATCTTGAGTACCAGGCTGCTAAGTAAGAAAACAATAACAGATGCCCTTCACCTCTCACACTGCAAAACTGATGTTATGGGCCTTCCTGAGTCACCCCAATTTAGCCACTCCTCCTGGACTTTGTCTCCTTCTTCCAAAGGAGGACCCTAGCAAGCTCCACAGCAAACATTAATTAGGAAGCACTTTGCAGATCAAAAGCGCTCTATAAATTTTAATTCACTGTAACTCAGTAGACTTTTCCTCAGTACAGTCTAATTAGTGGGCCCCCAAAGTGTCAGTGCTTCTCATTGAAAGATGACAAATCTGGGAGTTGTGTAACTGCTGCTACCATTCTTGGCAAGTCCTGATGTGTCTGAAGGCTGCCCTGGGGGAAAGGTCCTTATCTGGAACTCTGGTCTTCTGCATTCCAAATCCCATTTGCTTTGATCTTGGAAGCGATCACAAAATCTCGGGAGGATTGCAAAGAAGGTTGACAGAATCACTCTATGAAACAAACAGTCTTCTGGTCTGGGGGGAGGAAAGCCCCATCTTCCCTAATTAGTTATGATGGCTTGTCCATCACCAGAATAAGTAACAAATCAGCAAATATGAGGTGCCAAGAGAAGACCATATGTGTAGCTCAGGATTGAACTGTGGAGGCCTTGGTGCCTCTGAGCTTGGTGGTTTTCTTGCAGATGTTTCATTACCCAACTAGTAACATCATAAATGCTAGAAGAGAGTGTGGGGTTTGCCCTCTTTTTATGTACAGTCCCTTCTAGCACCGATGACGATACCGAGTTTAGTAATGAAACATCTGCAAGAAAACCATCAAGCTCAAAGAGCACCAAGGACTCCACAAAGATGAGATGGTCAATTTATTGCCATTTGGAGAAAAAGCTTGACAGCATGACAGGTGGAACATCAAGAATAATTATGAAAGGTGAAGCCCCCTGCATTTTTTTTGCAAGCCAGGGCAGGGCCTGATGCTAATGGGTGGCTTGCAAAATTCAACTGTGTGTGGTAATGCAAAACACTCCAGGAAGCCTCGTGCCGAGTGAAAGATCCACAGTGTCCATCATTTGGGGAAGACCATCCATCCTGGAGAATATTTTACATCCATGAATCATATTTGGGTGGAACTTTCTAACCTCTTCAGCAAACGCTTTGTCCTCGTTTCTTTTCCAAGCCTTGATGTAAAAGAGCTCTATCTTTGAAGGAGCTCCATTGAACCAGTCCATGCAGATGTAGTTGTGGCAGAAAACAGTTGTGCTTTTTCCCACAATGAGCACTGCAGTGGAATGCTTCATACAGGCAGTTTGAGTCAACTTGCACTCTGGCTGCACAGATCTCGGGAGTGAAAATGGGCAGAAGTTGAAAAGAAGACCTAACCAGCAGGTGGGTGTGCAGATGGAGTGGTGAGGGTGCCGGTGGAGGAGGAGGACTCGTGTCTCATTTTTGAAGGAGGAGACCCCCAGGAATCCTCCATGGGCCAAGAGTGGCCACACTCTAAGTGGAACACTGTGGAGTGGGTTTGCCATCAACAAACCCCCCCCCCTGTTCCTCCTCCTCTCCACAAACCCCACACTCCCTTCTAGCACTGATCATGTCCTCTAGTTGGGTCATGAAACATCTGCCAAAAAACAACTAAGTTCAGAAAGCACCAAGGACCCCACAGTCCTCCTCCTCCTCCTCCTCCTCCTCCCCCCATCCTTCTTCATCCTACAAAATACTGATCCTGCATGGAAACAAAGCAGCAGTGAATCTTTGTGGAAACCCAGACTGTCCCACTCCCCTCTTTCTTGTCTCCCTGCTTCCAACTCCTTCCCAGGTTGGGAACCGATGAAAAGGAGTGCAGTTCTGAAGGATGGGACAAAGCCTGTGCCAGCAAGAATCGTGTTTCCAGCCCAAGGGATGCATCAGGCAAGCAAATGCAGCCTCTCTAGGAAGGGAGCATGACACAGAGCCTTCCTTGGGTGAGGCGAGTGTGTTGAAAGTGCAGCTCCCTGCTCATATGCACCTGCTGCAGCACAGCCAGTTCTTGTGCTGCCTGATATAATTTGTTGGCCTTGCTGATGACAATCGTCCTGATTTCACCCACCAGGAATCACATCCCACTCGGCTTGAATCTCTCTGCAGATCAAGCCTTGACTAAGATGCCAGGCAGCAGCAATTGGCAGCAAAAAGGGGGCAGGAGGTTGGCACAAACATTGCACAGTAACGTTGGCACTCAGTTGAGATTGGTGCTGGGGGCGGTGGGCATGGGAAGGGAATAGGCTGCTTTGGGTTGACTGCAGAGAGAGCAGCAGGCTGCTGGGGGAGAGGACCAGGCAGGTGGAGATGGAGATGGAGGCTGGTGAAGTCCAGAAGCTCACTGAATGGGGGAGAAATGGAAATGCAGCAGGAACCTTGCAAGATGATGGTGGAGACTCATGTTGATGAGAAATACTAGACTGAAAGGAGAGCTCCCTGAATTGTCATTTTCTTTAGGTTTCTTGCTTGATTGTTGAAGTGAGAAAGTTTGAAGTCCCTTCCTGACCATGGCATGATGGGCAGCAGAGCTGCAGGATATTTTAATAGAGGACAATGGCCATATTTGAACAAAGAAGGAAGGTCTTTGATGCCAGTTGCTCAGGAACACTTGTAGACAAGTGCCACTGACTACTAACCCTCTTGCAAGTCTGTCAGGACAGCTGGCATTTGTTCTCCAGTCCTCTCTGGTGTCTTCAAATACTCCTCAGTCATAGCAGGAGTTGGCCATGAGTGTCATCCCTGATCGACAGCAGCAAGAACAGAATGGGGCATTGTCATCCCTGACACGGCCCAAGGACTGACTCCCTTTGAACTGTCCATCAAAAGAACAAAGGTTATGCTCCAGAGATTTTGGAATAGAGCATCCCCCATAACTCTTTCTCCTTTTATAGCCCAGGTTGAGCTATAGTTGGTTTGCAACAGATTGGAGAGACAGAGGCAAAGAAGCAGTTAGGGGCTCAGGCCAAGAGTAAGGAATTCAAGGAGTAAAGGGGCCAGGTTAGAAACCCAAGCAGCTTCTTTAGCAAGAAAAAGTAGGTTTAAATTAATCTGTGTTTTTTAACAAGCCACAACCAGCTGTTTCTGAGCAACGTGTTAAGTTTTAGACCTCCCATTATCAACCACAATGGCAAGATTATTGCCAAAAGTCAACCAAGCAAACCATCTCATGACCTAGTACAAGGTGAGTCCCTCATTCTGAGGGAGGCCCTCACTCCTGCTTGTCTCCCTGAAAATGAAGTTGGCTTGTTGGGAGTTCAGCCTTTTCTGCAGCCCTGTGCAGTGTGCCTCTCCCTCTCTGTTGTTCTTAAGCAGATGTAAATGTTTAAAGGCAGACTTTACCCTCCAAAACAGGAGAATAGAGTCTCCCCCAAGGCATTTGCTGCTATAACACGCGTGCAGCCAGCGTCTCCCCCATAATTGGAAACATTTGTCCTTGCAGGCCCTTGTAGGCAGACTCTGCGTGGTGTGGTTTCTTTCCCTGCCATGCAGCCTTTTCAGGCAGGATCCGGGCTGGAAGAATTTTTAGCCAAGTTCACGACCTCCAGCCTTGGGAACAGCTCTTGGTTTAATGCAGTGTCATGAGCCAAGCAGCCTCTCTATTTCACTCTCTTTTCAATCACAGGGCAGGAAATTGTGGTTTCACAGCCACAAAAGATCCTTGCACTATCAGGCAAAGAGGGGGCAGATTCAATGAATGTTCAGTGCCAGCATTTCAACAAATAAAGACATCTGGACTGAATTTGGCCCCAGCGTGGGACTGACTGGTTAAATAAAGGTCACTCTTTCAATGTTCCCGGCTTCCCTTTCGTGCAGCTTGCCACGTGCCACACTCTCTGGACATGTAACAAGGGTGGGATCAAGGCCACGGGCTCTTGAGATTTATGTCAGGGCACAGAATCTGAGACCCTAAGTCCATTTGGAGTCGCCTTTCCTTGGAACTATTCTTTGGGTCAAAGTAAGATGGTATGAAAACATCCTAGCTGGTCAATTAACTCCAAATGTTCACCCAGAGGGGTTTAGTTGAACCCCAAATAATCCTGGTTCTAAACTATGCCATGTTGTATGAACAGGGAGTGCATTTCTATTCCTGATCCAGACAGATGCCAGAACGTGCCCTGGGAAGTGGAGGATTCTTTTAAGAATTCTGTTTTGGCCTCCTTTATTTTCCATTCCTATGGGCAAGCGGAGGGGTGGGAAAGTGGCAGGAGAGGTGGGGTGGATAAGCTATCTGCTCCCCCACACCATGAATCTAAATTGGTGGCATTGGTTGCAATGAGGATTTCAAAAGTGTTTTCCAGCTGGAGGGAGTAATCCAGCAACCCTCCAAAAAAAAACCCAGGAAATTGTAACCTACCAGCCGGCAATGCGGGTTTAGAAAATGCCACTCCTTGGCTGATTGTTCCACACAGCCATGTACTGACAATGCTGGGAAGAGGCCAATTAATCATAGATAGGATGACATATCTGGGCTTATTGGCCAACCAAGTTAGAGCTCTCTCTGTTTCCTTGCTGGAATCTAGTGGTCTCTGGATTTTTGCAGCCCAGGTAGGATAGCACTAATTACAGGCTGCCTTCTTCAGTTGCTTGCATGGGCCAATTGTAGATGCTTTTGCAGGATCGAATTAGGAAAATAGCCATCTGGGAACGGAATGAAATGGCTGCATCAAGAGTGAAGCAAAGCTTAAGGCAAAGCATGCGACTTCCATGCCAGAGAAGAGGTCGACGTGAGAAGAGATTTGTTCTCCAAGCAAAGATCAAAGGTGTTCTAAGATTGGCTCTGAATCTTGGCTTGAGAAGATGCTGCTTGGCTCACTTTAGATATGCACCGCAAGCTTTCTAGGGAACTTTGAATGCTTAGTAGGAGAAGGACTTTGTGTTGCCCAAATAGGGGTCCCTGGATGTGTTTGGTCAGCCGTGGCTATTCAGAAGGGATTGTCCAGGGGGAAACATGGACTATGGTTTTCTGCCCAGGAACAGGCAGGGAAGCAAGGAAGCTCCAAGAAGCATCCTAAAGTCCCTCCGAAGTGACCCTTCTGATAGCCCAAGGATCCCTGGCGGGCTGCAAAATACCCACGAGAGAAGGTCAGCTGCTGCCTTAGTGATTGTTGCTACAGTTGGGCCTGCTGGGGGGCTGATCAGCTCAGAAGAGGAAAACCGAGAGGGTGTATTTTACCTACACCAAGGTTAAACGGAGCTTTAAAATGAAAACAAAATGAAAAAGCAGGTAGAAAAAAATACAGCCAGGCAGAAGAAGGAAAATAGGCTAAAGAGAACCTCTCAACAACCGCAGCAGCACATCCTGTTCCAGAACAGGCGTGCAAATAGCCTTTGCCATGGAAGGGGATTCTGGGCCATTATGCTCAGGAGATTCTCCATAAATCTGCATGCCGAGAAGGGATGGAACCTTTCTCCCCAGCATGGCGGAGCACGTCCCTTTTGCGAGGCATGTCCATCCAGCACCTGGGCTAGCCCAAGTGAGGAAGGTGGACATGGGGCAGGGAGACCGCAGAGCTCTGGAGTCACTTCTGCATCTCTCTTGGGCGCTTCCTGAGCTTGGCAGTGGGCAAGGAAAGGAAGATCCCTGGTTCCACAGACCAGATGGAGAAGAGGCACAAGGCTTGACGTGCTCAGCATAATGCACTGCAGAGCTCAGTCCCCCATCGAGGACTCCTTAAACCCCCAGTGGGGGGGAGATGGGAGAAAAGGAAGGTGCCCTGCAGATGGGCTACATCAGGAAAGGGACTGGCTCTCTAAGAGGACGTTGGCTTATCTGGGGCTTAGCTGTACTCTCCCCCCAACCCCATTTGCATGGAAAGGAAAGGGAGGCAGTGTTGATGCAGCCGGCTTCCTGCCCTCCTCCACTTGGAGATAATAAGATCTGCATCCAGCTAAAGGGCTCTGAAGAGGCTGGACTCTCGAAGCTATCTATAGAGAAGCACAATCTGGCTTTGTGAGGGTGAGCTGAAATGTCACCCCCTGGATGAGCGCGAGGCACCCAGTTGATGAAAAGAACTCTTCTGGGAAAACAGGCGGAGAGAGTAGCTGAAGCCTGTGGCCACCGAGGCTGACCCTTGAGTGGGGGCATAGAAAGAAAGCCAGGACTTTCATAGACACTTTGAATGGGAAAGACCAGAGCTGAAATGAGGATGGCAGGGGTCCTCTCCCCACCCCCCAGACATGGGTTCAAGGCCAGAACATCCTAGGAGAATCAGGCATCCTCAAGGGAGGGACTGCCCGTTCAGGGACAGAAGAATATCCCCCATCAGCTGAGCTCAGCTCTGAGTAAACCCTCAGAATTACAAGCCGATCTTCTGGACCAGGACTGAAAAAGGTGCTGAATGAGTCCCCTAAACCAGTATCAGGCTCTGAGAATACAAGACGTGGACCTTCTTAGATTAGGAAAAAGGTCAGTCAGGGAGTCAGTTGGGATGGAGAATAAAATAATTTCTTGTGAGAACAAAGTAAGTGCTTTCTTCTCTCACACTTCTGGAACCCAGAAGGAGTCATCCAATAAAGATGAATGATGGGAGGAGGATTAGTGGATTTTGTACACAGCATGCAGTGTGGACCACCAGCTTGGACAGTTTTAGAACCAGGGAGGAGGAGATTAGCTGTGGCTACCAGTCAGATTGGCTCTTGATAACCTCCCATGCTGGAAACCAGTCTACTGGGAGAGAAAGCTGTCCAGGGCGCCTGGGGCAGATTTTCAGGGCTGGCCATTATGGGAACAGGATGCTGCACTAGAGAAGTTCCTGAGGTTCCCAAATCCTCTCAGCAAATCTGCTGGCTGCATGCAAACTACTTGTCCTGAAAACAGCCTGCTAATCAGGCGGGCATCAGGCCAGCAGGCGCACCGCAGCCAGGAGGGTGACACTTTGCATCCTAAGTGTTCCAAATATACATAATGCTGCACTTAATTCTGATTTAGTAGGACAGATTGGTTATAATGACTGCTGGAGACCGTTATCCTGTGACAATGTCCTGAACCTCTGATGCTATCTCTTCATTAATTAAACACCAATTGGCGATTAATTGCACCAGATATTTATCGCGCTTAGGATCGGTTACAGAAGTAGTTAGAGGAATGAGTAGGACAGGCTTTTGTTACAGGCAGGCGGAAGGTGTCCTCGTATCTTGCAGGCTTTCTGCCTTCCCTGAGACATGCAGCTGAGTTCCGTCTCACTAGTTTAAGGACAAAGAATCTGCTCAGTGCCCAGGCAAAGGCAGAGGAATGCAGGGAGGGTATGTGGATTTCTCCTGTCTCGGTTGATACAGATATTGCTCAATAAAGGATCCTTCTCTCTTGCAGTATTTGATTTACCCCCTTCCTACCCGGCAGGAAGAGACCATAATTCTGAGCTCAGAAGACATGATTGTGTGAGACTGCAAAAGAAAAGACAGGAGCAGGAGGCGCAGAAGGAGGAGGAGGAGGGAGAGGAAGAGGAGGAGAGCTTCTGTCAGGTACAGGAGGCGTCAGTCAACCTAATGCACCTGTGCCCTTTTAATGGCACCTCTCGCAGGCCTTCACTTGCATGCCCAACAAAGCCTGACATTGCCGGATGCCCAAGTTCACAGCACAATGAAGCAGGGACAAGGATACACTAGGAGAGACTTGGAGTCCACGTCATGGCAGAATTTCAGGACTGACATAGGTAGAGATGCTCTACCAATGGAGTGCTTCTAAAAAGTAGGGCTTGAACGGAAACAAGCCCTTTTGAGTGATGCTCATTACTTGCCTGTCTCCAAAGCCAAAAGTAAGAAAAAAAATTATTATTGACAACATAATGTAACTCTGTTCTCCTTCTCTTTTTCCTCCATTAAAGGATTTTGGCATAAACCCAACACTTCCTGGAGTCAACGTGAGTTTCTCTATTGACTTCCAATGGATCTGGATGAAATTTTACACTTCTCTATGCCACAGGGCAGAGTTGTCTCTATGGACCTGATCATACCTTGCATTCTCCTGGGGCATCATCTAAATGATGCTGACACATGCACCATCTAAGATAGGATAGCAACACACAGGTCCATTTGCTGATAGGTGGTTTGCAGTGACCCCAAATAATGTGTGAACCAGCTCCTCAAAACAGCTCCCGTTTCACAGAACTTCTCCTTTTATAAGAGTAGAGAGCATTTCTAGGTTCCGTATCAGGATCAATATAACTCATAATGACTTTAAAAAGAATAATTATATGTAACATACCGCTTTGTTTTCTAACTTGGAGATCAGTACAGTGGAGGAAAGTAGGCAGGGTCAGCCCTCTTAGTTCTTAGGAAAGTTGGAAAAGCAATCTGAAAGAAAGGGGGCATAGACCAGTTCTGCCTTGCTGCTAAAAGTGGTCTTCAGACTGAGGTCCCTCCAAGACACCTTCATCTCTTCTGGCAGCCACATCAGACTTATTTCTCAGGTGCAAATGGAGAAGGTGAACACAACTGGTTCCATAGCCAATGTCAAGCCAAGCCCATTTTCTTATTGAGAAAGTTCAGTTGAACCATTTTCTGTGGCCAACCAGCTATTAATATACTGCAGAAGCCGAGCCATGTGCAAATGGAACCCTTTTGTGTGACAAAAGATTTGTACAGCATTTTGGTCCATATTTCTGTATTGGGCAGGCATCTGTGCCTTCAATGTCTTCAGGCAAAAGAACTCCAATGCGTGGTTTCTCGACTCCTGTGTTGGTCATTTGTAGGATGAACCTTTGGTGGAGACAAAGCCCAAATGATCCCCTTCTCAAGAAATAATTACCTTCACCCAATGAGCCTTCAGAGACATTTTCTAGGTGTCCATCCTGCCTTCTGTGTGAGACTCCTGAGCATTCTTGTAACCAATAAATGTTCCTGGCGTAAGACACAGGTGGTACACACAAGAGGCAAAATATGATATTTGGCCTCAAAAGGTTCCACTGACACTCTCCTGTTCCACTCCCAGGTGACTTTGCTCCTTTGTTTTATGGTCTAAAGACATTGGGGAGAAATCATCACTCAGAGATATTTTTACCTGCTTTCAAACTATCAATCATTCCTCTTGTCACTACAGTGTCTTCCAGCTCTCTCACTCTCTCTCTCTCTCTGCAGTGCTGCACCCAGTTACAGCAAATGGAAAATACCATGTCATTTTTAAAAGTTCAACAAAAATGCCTTCAGTCACCAATTTTGAAGATCACTGTCATTCAGAAGAGAAAATAATAACATGTCATTGCATGCAAATATCAATGACTTTATCAGGGGTTGGATATGAACAGTAAACGGCAGGAAAGGGTGGAGACTGTAGGAGAAACACATGGGAAGCTCGATTTCAGAAGAAATATGTTAATATTCTTTAGGAAATCCAATTCTTTATTGGTGGTGGGGATTGAAGACTTTGCGTAACATTATTTGACAGAAAAAAGAAATTAGCATTCTGGGAAAGGGCAGGATTCTCTGGCCTTGGCATCTAAATTGTGAATTATCTTCATATCCCTCTCTCTCGCTCATTTAAACATGTGTCACATTATGTGAGTGTATTAGCTTTGTTCTGAAGCAGCACACAAGAAAAGCAGTTAAAAGAGCAAACAAGTTTCTAGCCCTCAGAAATGGAGAAGATTGGTTGAAAATTTGATAGCAAGAGGACAGGGAAATCCAAAATAAATCTTCAGTGCGTAGGAAGAGGCCTGGAGGTCCTGTGTTCCTTCCCTCTCTTCCCATCTCCCTCTTATGAGAAACAGCAGAATGGCCAAATAAGTTGAGGAAAACAGTGGTAATTATGCATTTCTGCAAAAATTGCCTCCTTTTTTGTGCCTGGATGGCACAGGCAGGAAATTTCCTAACATAGAACAGAGTCAGCAGCCTGTGGTTTATGGTAAGGCCATGCATAATTTAAGAGCAGCATAATATTGCTTTCCCACAAATAAACAAACTAAGAGAGAGAGGAGAGAGAGAGAGAGAGAGAGAGAGAGAGAGAGAGAGAGAGAGAGAGAGAGAGAGAGAGAGAGATGATAAGGTTCAGATGTTTGTTTATTCCAATGGCTATTATATTTTGCAAGTGACTGTGCTTGATCATGGCTAGCTCAGTGTCAGGTCTGCTCATCCCTTGGTGCTCCAAATAGATCAGGAGCTGGATTCTAAACTAGAGAGCAGCAGCCCCAAGCCAACAATCATCTTGCTGGACTTATGATGACCGAGGTCCCCTGCACTGCCCACGCCCAGCATCCTGGGACACATCCTTTACCCATGTGCAGAATTTCTCAACCTAATTGCACTGTCTACTGCAACTTCCGAACTTTTCTGTTCATTTGCATCTTAGCTACCAGGGATCCGAGAGACTTCACAATTTAGCTGCATAGCAGCTCAACACAGTGCAAACAAACCATCCGGCAAATAGGCCGACTTCAAGGACCAGCTTATCAACAGCTCTTTTTTCACGGTCCCTTCGGAAGCACAGAGCGGGCAGCAGGGCCAGTCACCAGGCATGGAAGTAATGCTTTGGTTGAGCAGCAGATCTCATACCGAAGCTGATGACCCTCCTGCGTTCTGCCCTTTGCCCTCTGCTGATGTCAGTGCCGGAGAAGTCCAGCAGCAGCATGGAGGACTGGATCTGCTGGGTGTCTGGATGTGCACTAGAGATGCTGCATCCATTTCCTTGGGGTGTTTCTGTCACAAGACTGGGAATCCTGAATGTGGCACACACCCAAACCAGCATCCTGGATCTGCTGAAATAGTGTGTGTATGGTGGTGAGGAGTTGGGAAATGTCCCTAGCCATGGGAAACCCCTGTACGCAGCTCCTGCACCAGACACAGTGCACAGAATCACAAGACCCCTGTACAGCCCAATGTTGGCCCACAATATGAGATGAAAATGCTCGCCCAGATTTCGTTTCAGCACCTTGATTGCACAAGGGTTGTTTTTAATGGGTACCCATAAAAAGATCTCCCCGCTCTGTCTCTCCCTCTCCTTGCAAGTGGGATCCAGTTACACTCTTCAGGAATAAGCAGTCTCATCTCTGAACAACAATAGCAAGATATTTTCAGAATTGGTCTGTGATGAGGCCATGCCCAACAGTGTATGTATACCATTTAATCAAAGAGCTGCAGCCACTTTTAAGTACTCGAATTCTGCCAATTCCATCAGCAGTCATTCTTGTCATTCAGAAGCGACTAAGATCCATCAAAAATTCTCCTTTCAATTTATTTTTCAGTAAAGATTGCTCTTTTGAACTCCAGTGGCAAAAATCTGTATGTACACAATTCCTCTAAGCAGCTTCCCTCTTCTGGGGTCTCTACTTCAGCCCCTCCAGCTCACCCCCAGTCTTGGGAGGCTTCACTTGAGGTCACTGGTGAGACAGGCAGTACCATGATATTTCTGCAGATGTCCAGGCCATGGACATCATCATCTCCAGAGCTATTTAATCCCAGGGCAGCATCTCCTGTTTGGGGCCCATCGGAAGAAATGGGATCTTAAAGAATTAAGTTCCATCAGACAGAACAAGGTCTGTTTTGCACAGATAAGCTGAGCTTCCCTACATAGTAAGGAGGGAGTCAGGAGCTCTACATGTAGAAGGAATACGAAGTGAATGTAAAAGCCACGCAACAATGGAAACGCTTGATGAGATGCAAATATTTTAGGTTTTGGAAAGGCCAAAGTCCTGGAGACCTTTGGGATTGTGGAGCAAAAAGCATTTGAGAGCACCAACACCAGCCTTTGTGGTGATCATCTGAAGGTCCATCTAGCATGAGAAGATGTCCCCTTCATGGACAACCATATGGCTACACCAAGTCCCCAAGGGGAGGCCGGGATTCATGGCCACTCATTTCCATTCCTTGCTTCTTTTGAGCATCCTTCCTTGAACACAAAGGACTATGTGGTCCTTATGCCAGATGTAGTTCGATGCTACCTGCGAAGTATTTTGATCTCCTTTGCTACCTCTCCTATAAGAATCAACATCTTTAAGTTAGGATAAATGGGAATTACAAACTCACGATGCATAGACCAATCCTGTAGTCTTTGTAAGTAGAGCACTTACAGGGTTATCTTTTAATTTGTCTGATCCACTTCTAAAGTAACAGTGAGTTCCATCAATGAATTATGCATTGCATGAGGAAACCCTTGTCTGAATGGCTCATGAGTTTCTCTGGAGAACTTGGAGCTCCAGGATTTTGAAGGGTGGAAACAACCCTTCTTTCTTCCTGGGAGATCATTTATGGAAGAGCTCAGAGGCCAAAACAAAGCAAAACTCAGGTTCTCCCACCCAAAGAAGCTGCTTGGTGTAACTCTGAATGAGTCTGTGCTCCAAACCTCCTCCTCCTCCACCACTCCTGCCTGGCACCCTGCCCTGGAATGTAGTTGGAAATAGGGACAAGAATGCATTCAGAGGGACCCGTAACCCAGGTGGCCACTATCCCTAAAATTTAGGTAAGTGTTAAGATATTTAATTTAATAGCTGGAACAGTAAAATGCATAATGGGCCAGAACACACAGCTGCCGTGTTGGAGAGTGCGGGCTCCTGCGTGAGGCAATCTGCACTATGATTGGTGGCTGGGTGAGAAGGGGGAGTTTCCCTTTTCCCCCGCCTTTTTCTGTGGGTGCTGGATGCTGTCCTGAGATTTACCTGACAATTTACCTCATGATGTAGTGATGTGCCTGACTATCTTGTGTGCCATAAATATAGGTGTTAAATATATTTATTTATATAAAATTACAAGTTCAGGCCAGTGTCTCTGACTCCATTGGGATGCCTGCTGCGCAATTCCCCGACAGTAACCAAGTTGGTTTTAGAGCTGGTATTTGAGTCGTTGCTCCCACCCTAAAAAGTGAAGAAATGCTTTCCAGGTGCCCCACATAGCTGCTTGCAGACATGTGTGTCTTTCTTGGAGCACTAAATTTCAAAGCTGGACAATAAAGCAAGCACAATAGACCTACCTGAGAAGACAAAGCCTGAGGCTTAAATTTGCTCAATAAAAACTGTTATCTAAACAACAAGGAGTGCAAATGAATGATACTCAGGTATAGGGAGTCCTCAACTTATGACCACAATGGAGCCCAAAATTTATGTTGCCAAGTGAGAAATTTGTTAAGTGAGTTTTGCTCCGTTTTATGATTTTTCTTGCCACAGCTGTTAAGCAAATCACTGCAGTTGTTAAATTAATAACAGGGTTATTAAGTGAATCTGGCTTCCCTGTTGACTTTGCTTGGCAGAAGGTCACAAAAGGAGATCGCATGACCTGGGACACTGCAACCATCATAAATCTGAGTCAGTTGCCAAGCGTCCAAATGTAAATCATGTGACCATGGGGAGGCTGCAATGGTCCTAAGTGTGAAAAATGGTCATAAGTCACTTTTTTCAGTGCCGTTGTAACTTTCAACGGTCACTAAGCGAACTGTTGTAAGTCGAGGATTGCCTGTACAATGTCTCTCTGGCGAACATCCAAATCCCAGGAGCCTTTTGAGAGGCCGAGAAGGGTCACAGCCATTGTGGTGGGGGTGTGGGGTGCTGATCTAAGCCAGATGCTTGTGGGAAGCAAGTCCTGGCACTGGGTGGGGCCCCCTCCCCCCCTGGGCTGCCAAAAGTCCTGGGCATTAAGAAAGGTCTGCTGCAGGGAGAGGAGGAGGAAGGCAGAGAACAGAGTCAATTAAATGCACAGAAAGCAACGTATTCCGGTTTACTTTGTTAATAGTTTGCATTGGATAATTGGCTTATGGGAATCGTATCCCCACACTTGAATGTGCTTCAGCAGGACATTTCACACAGCATCACTTCACTTGGGGGTGGGCACGGCATCTGTGGGGAGGGGGCAGGTGAGGAAGAGGGGGTGATACCCTTCCCAGAGCAGGTTTGTAGGCTGGGGTCGGTGGGGTTCCTTAAGACTCTGCCAGAGTTGCAAAGAGGGAAGAGGAGCAGGAGGAGGAGCAGGAGGAGGCCTTCCTCCCTCCGTGTTGACTGAGCCTGCTTCCTTGGTTGAGACCCTTGGGGAGACCCTGGCCCAAAGGGTAAGCAACCCCCCCTAAACATCAAGAAAGCAGTGCAGGAAAAATAATCCAGAATGTATTTTATTTCTATTGGGATTAAATAGCCCCCTTGAAAGGATTTGTGAGGCTTTTGATGACTGCGATGTGGGTAGATCTTTTCCCCTGCTCCAGTCTGTCTCCAGCAGAGCCCAAGGGATTCCCATCTGGTCTTCCCTCTGTGGCCGGGATAGTCCCGAGCCCTCCCTGGGATGCTGAGTGGCAAAGAGCGCTCGCTCATCCCCATCTGGCGTGGCTGCCTCTGCCTGTCTGGCCTTGAAGCAGAGGATGACAGTGGGGGCGGCATGGACACTGCCAGGTGCTCTCCAAGGGGTCTCACCAACAGGTAGCGAGCTGGCTTCAGCTCTGCCGAAGCCGGCCAGGAAGAGCCTTGCTCAGGAAGGCTGTGGCAGCTGCAGCCTAAAGGCATTAGTTGATCAGGAGAAAGAAAAGCTTTACCAAAAGCCATACACTTTCTCTGGGGAAATCCTCCCTGTTCTCTCTCAGCGCCATCCATGAAGAAAGTGTGGGATGGCAGGAGAGACTCACAATTGTAAAGGGAAGGAAGGAAGGAAGGAAGGAAGGAAGGAAGGAAGGAAGGAAGGAAGGAAGGAAGGAAGGAAGGAAGGAAGGAAGGAAGGAAGGAAGGAAGGAAGGAAGGAAGGAAAACTTTTAAATTTCTGGAAAGAGTCACTCCTAAAAACTTGTCAAGTTCCTGGCCACAGGTTTTTACTTTTTTTTTTTTTTTTGGTCTTGACGTCCAACGTAAAGCTGCTTGGCAGTCTTTGAACTCATAATTAGGTTCCTGTCCAGTCATTCATGGGAGCAATTATCCTCTCCAACCTTTTCAAAACAAAGCTTTGTATATTTGAAGCCAGTCTGCTGCCAAATCCCTCCTTGGTCTTCTTTCTTTCTTCCCAGATTAAAAAAAAAATCACAGACTCTTTTCATCTCTCTTCATATGTCATATTCAAAGACCTTGAAGGGTTCACCAGCAGCCCAAATTGAGACAGTGTGGACTACTAATTACCTTCACTGGGGACTCATTTTTACATAACTTTCCACTTTCTTATTTTTGTTATTGATGTTTCATTTTAGTTTGTACATGGCTTAGATGATATCATTATTTATTATTTATCATTTATGAAGCATTTACAAAGCACTTTATGCATTTTTAATGGAACATCATTTCCATCTCCAAACTTCACCTCAAAAGAGCACAATCAGAGGAAATAGTGATGGTGAGGGAAGAGGAAAACTCTGAAATTGACCCTCAATGCAATACTGATTATTATGATGATGGCCAACTTCAAGACCAAGACTTGGGGAGGGGAGGAGATAAAGGGAAAGTGGTCTTTCAGCTGGGTCCAGGGAGGGGCTCCTGCCTCCATGACTTTTGGGAGAGGAGGCTGCTACTAAGAGGCAGCTGAGTGAAGGAAGAACCAGGCAAATATGCTACTGAAAGAACTTCTATAGAAGAGAAACAATGTGGTGAGATCAAAGGTCCATTGCCTTCTGAAGGGATGCATGAACTGGAGCCTTCCTATCAGAACTGGCTCTCAGAACCTCTGGCACAGCCTACCTATTTTCCATGGAAGTGGGAACACCCCAGATGTGCCAGGGCCAAGGATAACCATTCACCTCAATGTTCCACCCAAGAACCTGGAAAGAACATGCCACCAGCTCGGCCTCCTGCAAGGGCGCTTGCAACCCTCAAGGAAGACTTGTGGGGTCTCTGGTCCTTGGTGGTTTCAGAGGCCTCCCGACCTTTAGAAACTATTCTCCTGTCTGATCAGAATGCTTCCCAATTCCTCCCTTTCTGTCCCTGAAAAATATCTAAATCCTATTTAAGTTAATGCCCTTCATTTTAATTTATAAAGACAGATACAAAATAATTATTTCCTATCTTCACTGTTTCCTTATCTTTGGTCTTCATAATTCCTTGTGGTTCCTTTTTCATCCCTGTCCCCTGCTCACTGTTAGTTAAAAATATTCTTATGCTCATTGCCTTTCCTGGTACTTTTAATCTCTGCTTTCAACCCCTCTTTTGGAGACCCTCCAAGAGACTCTTCCTTTCTCCCCATGGCAGGAGAACGTGGCCCTGCCAGCTGGCCACCAACTCTCCTGCCTTTGATGTCCACGGCACCCTCCATTTCAGAAACGTTTTACTCTCCTCTGCAAAGGACCGCCTCCCCCTCACATGAAAGGGGCTCTGGCAGATGCCTCTCCTGGCAATCATTTGAAATGCCTGATTAAAAGCAAGCAGGGCGAGGGGGGAGGAGGAGGAGGATGGGGCCGCGCCGAGGGGAACCGGCCAACTTGAACGTGAAACCATGTTTTGACCGCAGCAGAAATCTCATTGAGCAGGCAGAGCTGGTGGAGGGGGGGGAGGAGGAGGAGGAGGAGGAGGAGAGGGATCCAGTTTCTTATCTCCTCCAAGGCAGCCCACATTTAACCAGGATACCTTCACTGCTAGATGCTATTGGGAGCAGAAATCAGTGCAGGACAGCCAGGCAGAAAATTAGTCTCCAATTTCAATGAAACACAATACAGGAGCCATTTCTGCCTTCCGGTTGTATCTCACTTGGGGATCATCCCCAATGATTCCATCTTTATATTTCTTACAACCTGTTTGGTTGTCCAAGGAAGCAACAAAAAGAGGCAGATGGAATAACTCACCCCAACCCCCAAGTTCATTCAGTCCTCTCTGTGGGGCTGAGCTGGTGTCCCACACCAAGATCCAAGGAGGAAGGAAAGACAGGAACCCATCCTCTCTTTTTTTTCTGACTCCAGCAGAGAGCACAATAGGAAGAATCTGCAGTCCAACAAATATTTGTGGAAGGAGAGAAATGGACACAACCTGGAAGACCAACAAGGCCAGAGGACCCTTCCCAAGAAATGACTGTCCAACGCCTCTTGAATGCATTCGAGGGAGGGATGTGGGTTTCTGGATCATATACTGTTAGGAAGTTTTTTTCTGACACTCAGCCGGTGGAAAGAGGATCAACCAGGCTAGAATAAGCTGCAAGAAGGGCTCGTCTGCAGCCCATTCTCAGGATGCAGCCACAGGAACACACAGATTGGAACACTGCAAGGAATGGTGTCCCTGCCCTGCCCATGTGATGAAATAAAGCAGGTCTTCTGTATGTAAAGGGCCATCATGTCTCTCGACATCACCCTTTCTGCAGGACTAACATCCCCAGATATCTCTGTGTCTCCTTGGAAGACTCAGTTTTGGTCCCCTGAACATTGTGGGACACAATTCCAGCTCTTTGGCCCTAAAACCTGTTTTTGCTTCCAGGCTGTGAGCTTAAAAATACACATGGCCTCAGTGGGAGGCCCTGTGTCATCCACCTGTTTCCTATAGGAATTTGCAGGAGAAGAGCAAGGAGGAGACTAGATCAGGCTAGGCTTGTTGGCTGCAACTGACTCAAAAAACAGCTAGCAGAAGCTGGTTGTGGATCCAATGAAATGAGCCTGTCCTTCAATTGGGGAGAGGGTTGAGGGTCTGGAGCCCCCTTGCCTGTCCAGCTCAGCAACGGCCACCTTCTTTTTCCATCTTCACTCATGACCATATGCAGCCCTCCTGGATGTAAAAACCCACAAAGGCTGCAGGCAAGCAAGCTATTAGACTTGAAAGTTGTGTGGTTTCTAAATAATCAGGAGCATCATCTGCTGAAATCCCAGACCTCTCTTAAGCAAGCATTTTTTCCCACAATAAAGAGATTCGCAGAAAAAGGCTCCCATGTAAACAAATCCTGACAAATTCACAATGAGTGCCAGGTTCCAATGAAAGTCCATGGCAAGTGGGCCTCTGGGAAGAGAAGACATCTCTGCCCTTCAGGAAGAGGTGGGCGCATCTAGTCTTGGGCTGCCAACAGCCTCAGCCTGAAGGCTCCAATTTGCCACCCATAAATCCATGATTTATGGACACTCTGGTGGAAGAAATAGGGGGCATGGGATGGAAAGGTCTTGACTGACTTGACTCCCAGAGGAAAATCAAGGTTGCAAGGACAGAGAAAGATCAGATGAGTGGGACTGTCCCTCACTGCAGAAACAGTTGGAGGCAACAACCCCTTCAGAGGGTTTCTGCATTTGGATGAAATGCAATTCAATTCAAATGCAATTCATAAATGTGACCCACACACACACACACAAATCCTCCACAAGGGGGAAGGGGGCACGGCTGAGCCCTGGCTTGGTAGCAGCATGTGATCTCCTGCTGATGCCTCAAAAAGGGGATCAGCCAGGCTAGGAATCAGCAGCAAGAAGGGCTGGTCTGCTCGCCGTTCCCAGGATGCAGCCACAGGAACACACAGGATTAAAAAAAGAAATAGAAACAGGAGCTCACTCTAATTAAAGGCTAATGAGGAGAGCAGCATAACAGAATTAAAGCAAAGCAACCTGGAAGCTCAGAGCTGACGCCTCTTTGCAGGCTAGGAGTTGCTGAGGCAACGACTTCTGCTGCAGCTGCCCTGGCCCGGAGGGCTTCTGGACAGCCCCTCACCCCACCCCAGCCTCGCTCCAAAGCCCAGCAGGCCCCTTAGCTTCCCCTCTCCGCCATACTGGCTGGTGCCAGGACCCAGCTCCTTCAGGGCTTTGCCTGGGCAGCCACTCTCCTCCGTAGCTCAGCCCTGGCCTTGGGCAACAGGGACGAAGGGAGGCCTCCTGCCTCAGAATTGCCCGGCTCAATGCCCAGCACTGCCAGAAGGGCCAGGAAAGGCTGCTGAGGACAGAAGAAGCCCATGGCTGGGTCTCTCCTCCCCAAATTGGGTGGGGGATTCCCTCAGGACTGCTCCTGGACCCTGCCAGGTAAAGAGGAAAAGGTGCAGCCAGCTTGCCCTCTGCCCTCAGTGCAATGGAGTGCTTGCCATGGCCCGGTCTGGGCAGGACATAGAGACCCTGGGCCTGGCCACTGGGCTTCATGGGAGGGGGTGCCAGATGCTTCTCTGCCCTTTGTCAAGCAATGCCGGAGGTCTCGCTGGAGGTGCTCTGGGGAACGTTGGGGAGGGAGAGGACTATGGGGAAAGTGAGTTTGCTGCCAGATGAAATGATTGCAGGTAGGGCTCCCAGAGACCCTTGGAAGGGCTTTCTCCATCCTCCAGACCCAATGTTCCCCCCCACCATCCAGACTAAGGGCTGCTCCACTGAATCCAGTGCTGAGTGGCTGGTCTCTCCAAGGAGCCATTCGCCTGACACCAACTCTGGTGCTTCCAGGAAGATTCCAAATTGCCTTGTTTACACCTCACTGCTCCAGGCAGTTGTTTGCTTGTTTACCTGGCCTGTATTATCTGATCTGTCACCCTGTGAAAGGTGGCAAGAGGGAGCGGTGGCCTTGAGCTGCTGCGGGTCAAATGTGCCATTTGTGTGACAGTTGATGCCCTCCCCTCCTTGCCTCTCCCTGGCACCGCTGCAGAGAGCAGGAAAATGTGCTGGCACAGCCCGGCAGACCCTGAACTCCAGAGACAGGCCAGCGCTGAGAGGCAGCTCAGTGGAAGCAAGTGGAGCTCCTTCCCAACCTCCAGACTGAGTTAAACAGCATCACATTAACAGGAGTGGACAGGCGAAGGGGGATATGGGTGGCGCAAGGTGGCACGCGTGCATTTTTCTCTGATAGCCAAAGCAAGAGAAAGGCTGCATTTGGCTGCAAAGGGACGCAAAGAGATCTGCTGGATTTGGTTAAAAAAGAAAAGACAAGAAAAGTGGGGTGACTTTAACCCAGGTTTCTATAATTTCAGTTGAAAATAGCACAAACTTCAGGAAAGTTCCCATATTTTAAAAGATGCCCTGCATTAATGGGGACTGCAAGATGCCATCATAACACAAAGTGTCCAAGAAGAATAGTCCTTTATTTAATTAATTTTGCACATGTAGGTGCACTGGCACTATTATATAGGTGGAGCATTCATTAATTTGCTATTAATTGCTGCATTATTGGTGTCTTCATTGAGGCCCCCGGCTACTATTGGTTCTGGATTGATCTCAGCTTTAGTTTAATCCTTCTTGTAACCAGCTAAACTCTTGGCTTTAGGATTATTTGAGCAATAAACACCGCATTGTGTCCAAATCAAGTACTTTCCTTCCATCCTTTTCAAAAATTGTAGCATGGGGAAGGAAGAGGCCAGCTGTGCAAGGTCAAGCAACAGCAGAAAAGGGACAGAGAAGCAGAACATCTGCAGAGACCATGCTGATGTTCAGAGCTGAGCCCTGAATCCCCCACGTGCAGCAGCTCTTCTGTGGCTGGACTTGATTTGGGCACAGTTCTAAAGGAGCCCCCATTTTAGCAGGATGGAGGAGGGTGCAATGCTTCACTCTTTGGGGATCAACTGGATCTGCAGGATCTGAGCCTTCTACCCTGGTCAGGAAAGAGGCAGAGTATACCAGACATCCTATGCAAGAGACATACAAACCCCTTTTGCCTTCACTTCCTCATGTTACACAGCTAGTTTGATTTGTGGGCTAGTCTCTTGGATAAACAATAATAAGTCAGGCTTAGGATGCTTTGATCTGAGGGGGCATTGGATCAGCAGCAGAACCTCAGTTGCTTTCCCCACCCAACCTCTGAACTGTAGCTTGAGATTCTTTCACACCAGGAATCCACAGTTCCCGGGGCCTTTCCTCCAAGACCCCCCTCTCATTTTTGGACTGGGTGGTATTGAATCCTGACAGCTTGCAGTTAGCTCCACCTCTTCCCTTTCAAATTGTGATTGTCCTTCTGTGCCATGAAGAGCTCTCGGATTCATGAGACCAAATGAGAAAGGCAGAAGAAACCAAGACCACATTTCAAGGTTTCTCTATCTCTCTCTGCTTCTGAAGCCATAACCTTGGAGGCTCCATCAATTAAGAGAAGTAAGAATTAAAAATGAAAAATTGCAGACCTTGAAGTGTCTAATGTATTTCTATTGGATTAAACAGTCTAAGGATTTTTTGAAAATAAAACCGATACTTGGGATAATTAAACACCCTAACCATTCGATTAAGATGCTCAGCAACAGCGTTCAAAAAGAGATACTTGGGGAGGCACAGAAATAGACCTCCTACAGCTGGGCATTTTTAGCTTATGTTCTTCATCACAGTGGGATAAAAGGCTCTTTACAGAGGTTAACAAAAGTAGTAAGTCCAAGTGGAGGATACCAGCAGGAACAGTCAGATGCTGAGGAAAATAGCAGCCCCATCTTGGTCAGGAGGCATTGATCCGGAGACAAGCCAACTGGGGGCATTTTGCCCCCCCTTCTCTCCTAGCAGGGAGGTAGAACCTAGTTACTCAGTAGAGGTTAGAGAGGGAAGGGTGTAGCTGTTTTCCATCTGAACGACATGCCTGTGAGGTAAGCTGTCATATGCAGCTGCCTGTTTCCTCTGGTTTCCTGCCAGGAACTGTCCAAGGTCTCAGGCAGAGGAAATTCCTTACATCGGTCGCATACCTTGCATCCTTTAAGACAGGGTCTCCTACCTTGGCAATTTTAAAACTTATGGACTTCAAATTCTAGAATTCCCCAGCCAGCATGGCTGGCTGAAGAATTCTGGGAGTTGAAATCCACCAGTCTTAAAGTTGCCAAGGTAGGAGAGCCCTGCTCTAAGAGTCCTGTCGCTGGAGATGCTGGCCCCTTTTCAGCCAAAACTTTGGTTCTACATCTCAGAGCTGGGCCAACTGCTCCTAAAGGCTCTCACCCTTCCAGAGAGATTGCCCTCTAAGTGGAGGGCATCCAAGGGGCAGCATTTGTCAAACAGAGGCGCAAATAGCTGGACAGATCCATTGCAAAAATTCTATCAAGGGATACTGGAACCAGCATTAATCATCCATGATTGCTGCCAAAGCGGGGAATGCCTTTTGAACTTTTTCCAGAAATCTTGTCCCAGCTGGTCATGAAGCAATAAAGAAAACAAAAGAAAACTACTGAGAGAAAATGGCATGTAGGACACAACAGAAATCCCAGCCTGCAGTCGGAAACAACACAATGAGCTTTGAAGACTTAGGAAGATTTACTAAGAAGCCATCTTATGGTGCTTGGTCCATGCTAAATTCATTTACCAGGCAACAAACTCCACTCGACACAGTGAGACTCACTTCCAAGTATTAGACACTCAGAGATTGCACTGTAATTGGGTTACATGAGTGTTCGGTGAAAAACATTTCTGTGTTGCCATGATACTTGCCAGGACAAACGAGGAGTGGTCCCTATCACTTTCATCAATAAAGTTCAACCCTTTCTCAATCAGTTGGTAAAGCACCCTTGAAAGATCTTGCTCCATGAAAAAAGAAGCACCATCACTGCATGTAGCTGAAAGACACATTGAAAAGGAAACACTCACTCACAGATGAATGCATTAAATAAAATCTGGCATTATTCACCCAAATGCTGAGCTCTGGGTTTGGAGTGTTACTGTGGAAACACTGGCATATAAAAAGAAAACAACTCATTAATTAAAGGAATTAAAAACTGATATGGAACAGTGGAAGCAAAGCATGATAGGTTGCTCCCATATTTAACCCACAATGTGTTTCAGGAGTGGTGGATGAGATGTGCTCCATTAAAAGTTCTTGGAGTTGAATGAGAAGATTAACATCTACTCATCGTGCTTTAGATTTTAAGATGTGGAGATTCAAGGACTCTAGCAGCCCTGGAGGTGTTGTGGTCTTTCCTGTCAGTTGTCCTCAACTCCACTCATGTTCAGCTATCAAGCAGAAGGAGGAGAAGCTCTGCTCTTCAAGGGAAAGGCACCAAAGCACGGGCACATCCAATAAAACACACACACACACACACACACACACACACACACACACACCATTCAAGAACCAAATCCTCCTTTGACTTGTTCATGAACCAAAGATGGACTTCATATGACGCCTCCAAAACTGCCACCGCTCATTTTCATATTTGGCGGAATGATTGAACTTGAATTCACTGGCTAAATTTAACAAATAGTAGCCTTCCCCATTTCACTTAAAAATAATATTACCAGCTAAGACAATATTCCCAGGTAAGGAATATTATGCATATCTAAAGAGAGCAGCTCTATTGTCAAACACATTTTACTAGGTTGGGGCAGGTGGAGGGGGAAATTGGCGTGTTGTGGAAGAAGCAAAAAGTGACCCAATGAACTGATCCCAAGGAGTGAAATTTGGCCCCTAAGAATGTCGGCCATTGTGGAGAAAACCTTGAAGAAGAAACAGGTATGTAAACTAAGAGGAGAGCACCTTTTGTGCAAATCCCACGGTGACTTTGAGCCATGCGCCTCGCAAATGTGGTTCCACTCAGACTGAGAAGAAGACGGCCCACAACTGAAAGGAAATGCAGGAAATATTTCTCATATCTTTTCTTCATCTGCGAGAGAAATTATGGCTCTAGATCTGAGGAAATTAGCAGACAAATGAAGTGCCTCTGATCAGGCTACCCTTAGGATATCATCAGCATTCAAGGCAGATTTATCACAGCAAGTACAGGAGAAAGAGGAATGGAGACCAGGAAGAATAGGAGAGAACTCAAGAGGAAATACTGATCAGCTGGTTCTTCCACCTTATTTTGTCACTACAGGAAAGTGTTGCCCAATTATAATTATTCTGTTAGAAGATCTTGAACTGTGCTGAAGAAAACCACCCAACTTCCAAGCTTCTTCTGTATGACCACCAAACCATCATTCTCTGCTACTCTCACTTCAGATCTAGCAAAATGGGTCCGGGTGGCCTGGAGGTGGTGCCCAAAAGGAAGGATTTCAAGGGGGGGGGAAGAAAGTTCAGGCTAGTGGGACCTATGGAAGCAGAACTGGGGAATGGAGGGAAGAGAACAGATAGAAAATTGGAGAAAAAAAGTCTTCTCCAAAGTAATCTTATGGATGCCACTTTTGATCAGAATGCATCAGGACTTTGGAGGTGAACAGGAGAAACATTCCATTCTTCCTTTCAACCTCTCCCTTTCACACAAAGATAAGAGAAAATGGTTTTTTACTGACTAGCTACCTAGAAGCAAATGCTTGTCAAGACTTCTCTAAAGACTGCAGGAGCTTCCTGACAGCTTCTGTAAGATCCTTTGTCGTTTCCACCACCACTTTTCCAGCAGCAGATATTTCCCTGCTTTAGGATGTGCATGACCACTGGAAGGGAGCTGACTGGCGATTTCCCATTTCCCTGGACTGAATTAATTCCATGGTGTTCTGAATCATGGGGACAGGACCCCCATCAAAATTGTGGAGGACTGGCTGATGGTTTCAAGGTGACAGTTCTCTAATAACATGGTGGAATGAGCAAAGTAAATGAGGACATTGAAGTCTTTCATCTTTTCTTCCTAAGAACCTCACAATAGTCTCTTTCACCTAATCAAGGCCAACTTTGGTATCACAATGTATTTCTAATAAGTATCTGGAGAATAAAATCCTAAGTTTTTTGTTTGTTTGTTTGTTTTGCGGAGGTCATATTTGGAGGTGTTATTCTGAGATGGCCACTCTTGTTGAAGTAGATGTAGAATTTTAGGGGACTGTAAATGCCTTCAATTTGCACTAACCTAATTTGGGATGGAAGAGATGTTTAACCCAATGATCCAGGTAAAGCCCCTTGGTTTGACTTCAACCAACAGGTGATGGCTTTCTGGCTATGCTCAGACACAAGTTTAGAATATGAGACATTTGTACTCTAAACAAGTTTAGAATTTGAGATATTTGGAAGGGTCCAATTCCCTTTGAAGTCAAGAGTGTCCATCTTCAGGTAGCTGGGGTGGGAGAACCAGGTGGGGTGGAGCTGGGGAGCAGGTTTGCTTCATCAGATCCAGTTTCTTCCTCTAAGGCGAGGAGTTCTTTTTTGCCAAATGGCCAGTCTTGCAACAGAATTGTTCTTTCCTGTGGCAGGTGCCCCCATGCTTAGGAGAGGACAAGAAACTCTCAGCCAAGATTTCTCCTTTTTTTTTAATTGAATAATGTAAACATGATTGATTTTTCTTGCTGGTTGGAAATGAAGCCCAAATCTCAGTCAGCTCATAAATGATTAGGAGAAAATAGGCTTCCTGGGCAGAGACCGATAGGTGCCAGCAGCAGCTTCCTCCGAAAGGGTAGATGAGAGGCTGTGCCCTGGAAGAGCCAACAGGCAGAGTGATGGAAGAGCTATGCTAATGAGGTAGATAATTGTTGGATTATTTACCGGAGAGCTAGCTCAAAAATGTCTACTTCTGCCTTTGAAATCTGCCATGTGGCCAGTCAGACGGCAGAACCAGAACTGCTACTTATTTAATCCCTTTTCATGGCATAGAAAATACTCAGTTCCTAGTCTCAGGTCTTCCAGGTGTTAAAAAAAAATCCGACAGGTTTCTGGACCGCTCCTCAATCGAAAGCCCTCACAGATGTTGGATCTGGTTCCCATCAGCCCAAGAGGGCTGCTCACCGGAGAGGACCAGGTTGGAGTGGCTGTTCTGTGCCCATCCAAGGTCTCGCCTCCTAAGAAACCCCCCTTGAACCCCCACCCTTCCCAAGATTTCTCCTCAGGGCAGCCCCTCCCTAGGAGTGCTTGAAAAACAAATTGTGTCTCCAAACAGAAACAACAACAAGAATGAAATTAAAATCCAGAGAAGAGTCTCTGGTTAAGAGCTATTTGCATAATTTGACACAATTTGTTAGGCAGCATTGGCGGGAGGGGGGGAGAACACGAGTTCTGTTGGGGGGAGGGGTGCACAATGCTTAATGCAGCAATTAGGTGATTACATTTGTCAGGTTTTTTTTAATTAGAATAAATATGAGTCAGGTGAAGAAAGGATTTTGTGGACTCTCTCTCTTTCTCCAATTTACTTTTTTCCCTTGAAGAAAGCAAAATAAATAAGCCGTAACAAAAAGTTGGTAATTCCTCTCTTCTCTTAATATTTGGAAGGAGATTTGGGATGGAAAAGAGGGCCAGAAAAGGGTGGGGGTTTTTTTCTCCTTTTAAAAGCATATAAACATAGCTGTCAATTTTAATAGATTTCGTCTCTGGCTTTTTAATTCTTCAGTCTAATTGTCTAAGGCAGCCTAACCCTTCTTCAAAGTATTTGATAGGGAGCCATCCTGAGAACTCTGGGGCTTTGAATCCCCAGCATTTTTGCCCCTTCTCCCCCCTCTAGGCCAGGAGAATCCTTGGCCCACAGTCCAGGGTGCTTTCTTCTTCCACATTCTGAGGAGATGGGAGAAGGAACAGGCCTGGTGCTCCAATATGCCTGTGATCAGTCTAAGCTCATGGACTCTATGGATTGTCCAAGTGAAAGGCATATTCCTCTTCCACCCACAATGTGTCCCATTCAAGGTTGCCTGTTTTTCTTCTTCACGATAAGAGCACACCCAAAAAGATACGACAACTGTAAAGATAACATCTGATTGTCTAAGAGATGCTCAACAGTGCTGTTGTTTGTAGCTGGGCTGTGATAAGATGTTCCACAGAAAAGTTGTCCCAATCCTTTCCAAATCCACACTGCATTGCACCAAGTGTACCAATGACAATGCTGATTTGATCCATGGTACCAATTGATCAATGGTATCATTGATCAACGACTTCTGAATTTTTGTAATCCCTATTTACAAATCTCAGTGCTTGTAATCTGTTCCAATTCCTGCTGTTCACAATTATTGTATCTCAGAACGACTGCATCAATAAACTAAACATAGCTCCTTTCAATGACAATATCAGTTTCTGGTGTGTTATGTTCCAGGTGTCTCTCAGTCTGAATTTTGAAATCCCATAAAATGTTTGCTCTGTCATTTTCAATAACATTATCTGCGCTTTCAGTAATTCTTATTGACAATTAATCTGTACCTTTTGCATAAATGCCAAAGTAATACCTTCCCAGCATGATTGAGTCTTTTTTTGAGTAATCAGTCTGTGTGATTTTGCCGCATCCAGTTATTATACGGTCAACAGTTCCATCCTTATCTCAGTGCAATCGGCATTTATTATCCAAACTGGTATTTTCTATTTTTGCCCCGATGACATTTGTGCATAGTGCTTGTTGCCTTTTTAAATGTACCATTCTTAAACCACTGCCATGTTCCAATGTCCAATTTTCAGTGTCTTTCAAAAAATGCCCATGGAGTGCTTTGGTTTTCCAATTTCCTAATCTCATTTCAAGCTGTTGCTTTTTATAGTCATATTTAAATTCCATTTTTGCAAATAGCCCTTCTCTCTAAATTTCTTTCAAGAAAGTTTCTTTACTTGTATATTATGATGATGATTATTCTATAACAACAATGTGAAACCACAGCTGCCAGTTCTTTAACTGGTCTTGGCCTTCATTCACATCAGGGTCTTCCCAAGAATGGGGATGCCATCGTGGATCGGCAGAATAGATGTGGGGATCCAAGCCGTGTGGCCTTTTGCAATTGACAGATGGCAATTTTGTTGACGCACAGATTTTCTAACTGCTGTCCAGGATTTTTTGGTTTGGCACCCAGTGGGCTGATAACCACTGGGATGACTATGGCTAGTTTATGCCATAACCTTTCAACTTTGATTTTCCAATCTTGGTACTTTCTGATCTTCTCCAATTCTTTGTTTTCTATTCAACTATCCCCTGGTATTACCTACCACGTCAATTATCCACATTTTCTTCTTTTCAACCATGGTTAAATCTGGTATGTTATGAGCCAAGACTTTATCAATTTCTATTTGGAAATCCCACAGTCTTTAAACTTGCTCATTTTCAACTCTAGGTCCCCACCAATTTTTCATTACTGACACTTGATAATTTTTTACAGATGTTCTAGCAAGTGTTATGTCTTGTTTATTATAATTATTGTGGCATTTGTATTAAAAATGTGATCTATGATCCTAAGAGAAGGTTGCACATAATGAAGGGTTTCCATTTGAAGGATGGCTTTCCACTGGAAAGAGAGAAGAAGAAAGAAGAGCGGGGCTGAGTTTCCTTTTATGCAGCTCGTTCCTTGATTAAGTGTAAAAGCTGAGAATATACAAAATCACGGTACCTGAAGCTTTGGGCAGCCTGCACTATTTGCATTCCTGCTGTGTCCCCGCGTGCCTGCTGGGAAGGTTACTGGCATCTGCTGGTGGTGGTCTCAGACAGCCTGCCAACAGCAGCTCCCTTATCTGGGAGATGGACCACAGCACATCTGGCAGGGCCTCACGGTTGCATCTGATACAAGCCTCTTGGAGGTGCAACTCACAACTGTGTCTCATAACCTCCGTGTGGGAACTCTGAACAGTCCAGTTCAGCCTTTCTGAATGTGATTGCAGGAATGGTAGCCTTTGGCTTACAATTGTCTCGTGTTTGGGATTCATCTTCCCTAGGACCGATAGATTTGAGTTTCTAGCACCGTGGACTCGGAGGACCTCTGCTTTCCCGATAATTTTGCTTCCAGTTCATGTCTCTGACGCTGAACCCTCTTGCTACAAGTTGGGGTTCTCCATACTGGAAGTAGCCAGGAAATAAAGCTTTTCATCTTGTGGGAAAGAGTAAGGACCCCAAGAGGACGATGGTTATTTATTACATTAGAATGTTCTAGAAATGTAAGTTATAAACAGATGCCAACACACACACATACCAATGACAATGTGGCTTACAAGCTTCTTTCTTGTACCCCTTTTACATCCCTAATGGAGTTGTGTTACTGGCTCTTCCTGCCCCTTTTCACATCCTGTGAAGAGAAAAGCTCCTGCCTTCCACTCAGGAATGTGACAAGGAACGGTTCTGCCAGACGTGTCTGTCTAATTGCAGGAGGAGCATCTGGGCTGCTCGGTTCCTCCTTGAGGTGGGGGGGATCTCCCTTCAGAGACGGAGCAGCCCAGGAGATCCACCCCTCTTCGCCTATTCAGAGAGATCTCGTCTTTCACTCCTCTTCCCTACCCCATCCCAGGAAGCCACCCCTCCCTCAACCTCGCTGTCACTCTGCGATTCTAATTTCTTTAAACATTGGAAAAGCTTATTAACCTCTGATGAGTTTAACATATGGCAGAGCCCATCTTCCTCTCTGCACCATAATTATGAGGCAGACGGTAATAGGCCTGTCTTTTAAGCTACAGCATCTTGCTTTTTGCTAACATTACAACCTATTAAGAAGCTACATTAAATGCATGTAAAGTGTGTGTGTGCATGTGTGTGAATGCATGCATGCACACACTAGGATACACTTACATGACACCACTACCCCAGGCTCCCAACCAACCTGGAGAGCATATTTAAGTCACAGTGATGATATCTGGGGGTCAGGCTCCCCCTGCTGTGCATGCTGGCCAGTGGCCAAGCCATCCATCAAGCTATACTCATTAATCCCTGTATTCATTAAATACACACAGGTACACACACATCAGCATATCTGCTGAGACCTGGATCCAGCCAACATTTTTCCAGGGGTGCTCACCTTGCAAGAAGGAGCACCCCATGGCGTGATGCCCCAGAACTGGGACCTGGACTGCTTCTCCATCTGCCCTTGCCAAGCCTCTCCCGATTCTGGCAGCCTCTTTGTGGCTCCCTTCTCTGGATGTGGGCAGAACACATGCAGCCTGGTGGTGAGTGCTTTTTTCTCCTAAAACCAGGCAATTGCTCTGACAGTTTAAGCAGTAACTGTTGTCAATACTGCTAGAAGAGCTTGTCCAGGACAGCGGGAGTCTTGTACTTGCAAGATTCTGTTAACGTAGCCTTACAATAAAGTAGAAATAGCTCATCTGGTCTGTTTCCTGTCTGGTCTACCTGGCTTTAGGTATTTTGAAGAATTTCTAAAAGGAAGGACCCGCCTCTGTTTTATCCACCTCAGAGACATTTCCAGCTCCAAGTGTTCCCTCCCTTCTGACTCAGGCCTGCCAGATCTATCTCCACCCTCCAAAGAACAGGCACATCCTACCGAGCACTCTAAAAAGGGCCATGCTGGGCTAATGCGGGTTAAGAGTCACCTTGGATTCAGTTTCAGCTCCCCAAAGAAGGAGCACCTCCTAGCTCAGCAGTGCAGACTGTAATACTGAAAATGATTTTAAATTTGAGAAATTGGCACGTTGTGATCCAACAAGGCAATTTCTGAATTGCTCCATGCAGCTGCAAGGCCTCTGAGAAGACATTCCTTGCATCCTAACAACCGGGAGGAGAACCTGTTGCTGACACAGAGCTGGGGATGGCAACCAGGTGTCCTACCATCCCAGATGCATAACCTCCTGTAGATGCTGGCAAAAAGCACTTCAGTCTTGTTGGGGAGGAAAAGCCTCTGATCAGGATTTGTAGAGTCCTGCAGAGATTCTTTCCATGGTCAGGAATAACACGGTCCTCCGTGGAGCCTATAGAGGAGCAGCAATGCAGAACTTTGCCGCTTTGGGGGACAACTTTCATTGTTCCATTTCCAGACTTTTGGGGTGCAGTGAGGCTCCTTGCATGGGGGGGGTGTCTCTCAGAAACTATGCTCTGCCTTTTCCCTGGGACCAGCTTGCACAAGGGGGAGGCAGCAACTGAGAATGCCATTGTCCTGTGGGAGGAAACAGGAGAAATGGCCTTGTCTTGTGCCTGGCCCTGGCTCCTGGATCACTAGATACATCCCATCAAGCAACAGGGAAAGCAGGGAGAATATTTGTGGAGGGAGGATTTGCAAAAGAACATCAGCTGGATCTGCCCCATGGTAGTCAGCTGGATGCTTCCCTGAAGTCCATATGCAGAATGGAGAACCATCCTCCCTTTGCAGTTCCTCTGTGGTGGAACAGGACACCTATAGGGGACATGAGTGCTCCACCTCTGGAAGGTTTTCAGAGACGAGATGCTGCCTCTTGAAAATGGTGTAATTGGGGTAGAAGATTGGAGTAGATGTTCTTTGTGATCTTTTCCAACTCCACCTTTCTGTGATTCTACACTGCAGAATCATTGCAGAGTCTGCATTGTAAATGGAAGGTCCCCAAACATCTTGAGTCAGAACCACCGTCCAAGGAACGGGTTAGGTTAGTCTTCCCTTGGAGCCATGAAAGCAAATGGGAACAGAGAGAGCCATCATGTTGTGTACGGTGGCAGTTTTCAAAGGGTGCCGTGGCAGAGACAGAAGAAAAAGGCAGATGTGATTGGCCCTGCCTTCCTTCCACCCCGAAAGCCCAGACTGCACTTCCCCTGTGTGTTTCTCAATTAGATTCATCTGCAGAAACCAGCTGAATCTTGTTGCATGGCAATAGCATTGATTGCTGTTTACTAATGTCTGCACAGTTAAAGCCATGGTGACAGCTAAACCAGCAGCCTCAATTCTTCTTCCACAGCTCTGATTTGTTCTTTGGGGCACCTCTTCTGAAAGCTTATTGGGAAAGATGTGGACTCAGAAGCACTGGGCAAGGGTCCCTTCCTGTCACCAGTTCCTGTTTCCTACCTTTTGGGAAACACTCGGCCAGGCAAGGAGGAAGTATCTAGAGGGGAATCAGCCTTGAATTCTTGCCCAGAAGCAGGAGATCCAGAACTGACACCCATCCCCCACCCCAAGATCCATAGAACCTGATCTATCTGTTTCCAAGGGGAGGCAAGCAATCTGGGGAAATTCCTGTATTACAGTTGGAGTACAATGAAGTAGTTAGCTTGAACTCTATATGTGTGGATCTGGTCTTTTGCAGCTGACACTGCCGCCCAATTGAGCAGCCCCCACAAGGCCCTTTGGAGATCCTGGAGCCTTTCCTTCCTTCTGTTCTGTCAATGGGCAGACAGCGGGCAGAGTCTTCTGAGAACAGAGTTGTCTTTACCTCTTCTTGGATGTTGTCCAAGGATTCCACCTTTGCTTGTCCCACATGGTTTCCAGCATTTATTGCTTGCTTTGATGAGGGGGGGGGGCGCTCAGAAAATGGACTTGAACTTCCCAGCTTCCACTGAGCCCATTATCGACCCTCTATGTTTCATGGGTTGCAATCCTGGGATCAGTTACAAAAAAGAGGGCCAGTCCCGAAGGTTGAAGAAGAGGCCAGAGGGGTGCCGTATGGTGGAGGTAAAGCAATGCTGGATAAAAGAACCAGGGTCTGATTGAGGAGCTTGGACAGCAATTGCCTCACTCAGGCCAGGGATCCAAGACCTTGCAGAGATCCTGGAAGGATCAGCATCTCTGGAAGTCTGTGGGAGGTGGTGGTGGTGAAGAGAATCTGCCCTTTGGAAAAGGTTTCTTAAAGAGCTCAGCCGATAAGCCCATAATCTTCCTTCACTGCGTTTACATGCACACCCAGAGACACGCTGCACAGGCTAAGCTCAGGGCAGAGGGGCAAGAGACCTGATACAGGTGACATTTCTTCTCTTCCAAATCCTTCCAAAACTGAAACAGCCTGGCAGGATCAGTGGCCCTTTGAAGAATCTGTTGGCAGAGGAAGTGCAGTGTGTCTACCTGCCTCTCTTTCTACAGTCCTCCCAGTTCCACCTCTGCCTTGGCCCTCTGCCACAGCCCTGGTCACCCACCCACCCCAGCAGTCTAAGAGGCTGCCAAACCCCCCTGCCAGGCTCAGGGTGGCAACTGATGGGCGATCAGGAGATTGCAGCTTGAGACGGCCATAATCACACCAGACTGAGCAGCTTAAATACCACCAGACAGAATATTACTCAAATTAAAATGAGGCTTTAAAATGTCGTTATTTGTGTCATTATTAATAGCTCTTAATTGTGTTCTCTAATTATCATGAAATTATGTTGGTATTAATAACCACGTCAAAGCTGCCTTGGGAACTGCAAGAACCTCCTCAAACATTGTGCCATATGTCAGTTCCCGGAACGTGAAATGCAAAGGTGGGTAGGGGTGGGGGCTTCCGGTAGAGCAACATGTAGCAGACGAGCGTGTTCCATTGCAAAGAAATGCAGACCCCAAAAGCAATGGGAGGGGGTGCCTGCATCTCCTCTCTTGTGGGTTGGCAGACATAAAGGCCACCTGGGGCGGCTTCTCTAAGAGGGGGCTGGATCGCTCTGCAGCACTTCTGCAGCTCCATCCGGGAATGGAGAGGGTGAGCAGGGAGCCCTTGCTGGGCAGGTCTCCTTCGCTCACTTGGAAGAGCCAAAGGACATCAGCACTCCTGCTTTTCTCTGCTCCCAGTGCCAGGGAACCAGGGAACATTTTGGCAGCACCTGTTATTTTTCCTGACAAGCAGACTGCTCTGGACTGGGACAAGAGCAGAGCAGGCTCCGAGGATGTGGCTGCCACATCCACGTTGCTCCAGCCAAGTGGCCAGAGGAGACGGTAGCCAAAAGTGCAGAATGAACTCAGGACACCAAGTGGAGCCACCGGAGTGCATAAATGGTGGTGAAGGGAGAAAATACTTTACATAATGAACTGTTTTGCTCTTCAGCGCCGTTCCCCAACTTTCTGGCAATGACTCAGAATCAGTCTGTCGATGCTAAAGACACCTCCTGCTTTTCCTCCGAAGCCAGGAATGGTGCAAGCTCTTAATGATGGCTGTCCCCAAGGTGGGAAGTTCAGATCTGGGGATCTGGGTAAGATTTGAAGGCTTTTCCGTCTGGGTGAAGAAAGAGCTTGTTGAGCTGGAAAAGAGAGGACTGCTGTCACGTTTCCCCTCCTCCCTCACTCCCACTCTGCCCTGTGAGCCGGTCTGGCTGGTGTTACTTAGAACTCAATAAAAGAGGAAGTTTAATTGGGCTAGAAAGAGAGTTGGCGAGGCAGGCGCACAGAAGCGCCTTTAATAAGATCAAACTGGGGAAACTTTTAACAATGAGAGACAAAGGCCAGCGGTGCCCTGAGCTCTCTCTCTCTCTCTCTCTCTCTCTCTCTCTCTCTCTCTCTCAGCTTAAAGGCCCCCAAGGTTTGCAGATAGCCTTATTATTTATTTATTATTTATCTCCAAGATTTGCAGAGAGGCTTACTCATTCATTTATTATTACATAAAGCAGAGCTTTGGAAACCAAAGAGGAGAAGTTGTAAACAATTGAAGGGTTTATGGAAGCAGGCTATCTGGGCCTTTGTGTCACAATTCTCAAATATTCTATTTTTGGGGCTCCCTCAAAATCACAGAGGGTTAATGGTTAAGAAATATCATAGCCATCCTGTATGACATCTACAAAAAAAAGCCATAAGGCAGAACTTCCAGAAAGTTAACTGAATGTGCACAGTCCGTCCAGGAGTTTGTCTCTTCCTTCAACTTCCTGAAGCAAATCAGCCAATGTTCCCTGTAATGCTATGGAACTCCTTGCAACATGAAGAGTTAAGAACTTCTCCAAAGTTATGCAGAGCTCTGTGCTCTCCAGAAACTTGGGGAAAACTTTCTTCTCTTCTTCCTCCTCTTCCTCCTCCTCCACTCATCCCTTTAGCTCTAGAAGGTCTGGTCATTTCCAGCCCAAGCCAAGCCACCAACTCAATTCAGATTGTCAAATCAATCTGTGCAAACAAAACACAAAGTGAATCAGTTTGTTAGTTCTAATCAGTTCACAAAAGGACCCCAAAGCCTTTTTCTGAGCTATTGTATCCATTTGATTTCATAGCATCCGATTCGAAGCAATCCAAATTGTTGATTACATTTTGGAGAGGATTCTTGATCTGTAGTCTTGTAATCATTTCTGAATCAAATCCCCAACCTGGCTCTTTGTGCAGCCCACCCGCCCGCCTTTAGCTCTCCCCCATTAGCTGTTCACCCACCACCCCCATCTGTTTGGAGGAGGAAAAGCTAGGATGGCATTCAGACTCCTGCCCGTAATCCCTTGATGGGAAGCAGAGGAGAACTTCCTAAGCATGTTTCAGCAGAGAGACGCTCAGGGAGGGAAAACAGGAGGAAACCTTCTGCAGCAGCCAAATTCTGAGGAAGTGCAGTTAAAATGAATTTTGTTCTCTCTCACTCTTTTTTTCATTAGAGGAAAAGCCATCGCTCTGAATAGAGGTTACAGCCCTTCATTTCTTGCCTCTCAGAAAATGCCAGAATAAGTCTTAGAGCCCCCGAAAGACATTCTTTGTTTCAGAAGACTTCCAGAGATTAGGAGGACCTCGGCCAAGGCTTTTATCCTGCAGCCACCCTCCTGCTGCAGCCACGGACTGTACAGGGATCCGGGTGCCGTTCCCACCGCTGTATCTGTCTTTCTTTTTTTTCCCCCACCCAGAATCCAATAAGGAAGACACAACAGCTGTCTGCTCTCTTTGCACTGGCAGCACAAACTAATCCAATTAGGGAGAAATTAAAAAAAAATGAATTTGATTCTGTTACAATTCTAGACCATCCAAAAGCTACAATTCCTTGCTTGGAGTGCAAATGAGTTAAAATACATAACATAAACTGAAGTGATGTAAAATTATTAAGAAAAATAGCACAATAGTGATAATGAAGCCAAACAACACCCAGCATAAGAGTCCATTGCTCTTCTCCGAGGCCAGAGAGATCTACCTTCCTTCATGCCGACCCTCTCCTGCATTTTTCACCACCTTCGTTGTGGCACAGGGCAGGAGCCTGGTTGGAAGCCAGTTGGAAGCAATGGGGAGGGGGGTGGCAGGTGAGTATGTCTTCCACCTTGGGACCCAGGCACGGGGGGGGGGGGCTCACCTTGTCTTCCTTCTCACCAGGTGGAGCTGATAAACAAAGGGAGAGGAGGCATCTAATGAAACTTTAAAAAGCAGTGCCCAAAACTGAGCTGGGGAGAGGCATCCAGAGAAGGTTGTGTTCCACCGAACCCTGAACTACGGGGGGGGGGGGGGGAATAAGCCTTTCTTTCCTGGAGATGTGATCTCTCACAGCTTGGATTGTGCTGCTTGGAAATGGCTCCATGGAGTCAGCAGGGGTGTCTTTCGCTGTGTGCGAAAGCTCACAATCAGTTTGCATTTCTGTGGGCGAGGCAGCTTTTGTTGCCCCTCCTCCAACACCCCAGGCCGCAAAAGGCGGGGGCAGCTCAGAGGGGTAGATTTGGCATGGGTGAGAGGCCTCCTGGAGACCCCTGGTGGCTTTTTAAGGCGGGCACCATTTGCACATACAATGAAGGAGCAGAACCGGTGAGAAAGCACAATCCAAGGCAGCAGAGCCGCTGTTCACCCTGTGCCCAGGCCCTGCTCCAGCCTTTCTCTGCAGGAAGAGAGGGGGGCGGTCCAGTTTCAGCCTCGTGTGAAGGCGGCCGGCGGAGGAAGTTGGCAATGCTGGGCACTGCAAAGGGCTCTAGTTTGAAAACTGCTGAGCGGAGCGGCCCTCCTTCTCCAGCAGAGAGGGGGTCTCAGAAGGTTGCCCCAACTCTCCTTGCCACCCCTTCATTTTGTGATGGGGGGGAATTCTCTGCTAGATGTGCCTCCTCCCGCCCACCTCCTGCCCTTCCCCAAAGGGGCTTGGTAGGGGCCTTGCCTGTCGGGTACCAGCTGTGGTCAGTGTCTTTCCAAGGTGAGGATCCAGGTTGGGAATCCGTGTGCCACCCGCCTGGTCACTAACAGCCTCATCCAAAGGCTAAATCGATACCTCGGTGGGAGAGGGGAGACTGATGCCCAGCCTCAGCAGCCACACTGGACGGGTAAGGGTGGGGCATACCTGCACTCCCAGGAGGTGATGCCCAAGTCTCCCTTCCCTTTCAGGTTGCTTTCCTTCCAGACGGCTGGCCCTGCTGCAAGGCAGGGTACGATGGCTGTCCAAGCCAAAGATCTGAGCCCAAAGGGGGGAGCCCTCCTCCCCGCAAAACAGGGGTGAGGCCAGGCAGAGAAGGATGAGATCAAACCAACCTCAGTTTGATTTACGTTCATTAAACTCCATTCTATTAAAGAAAAAGTGGCCTGTTGTCCATAGGAACAGATGTATCCCCATCCCTCAGAACAGTGGGACAAGCAGAATCGCTCCGAGCTTTGGGTTCTTCCACTGAGCGTCCTCCGGTTGCTTTTCTGTTCGTTTGCAGAACCCGGAAAAAGTCCCTCTTGCTGCCCGGGAGATTTCTGCCTGGCACTGATGGGCGAGAAGCTAAGCAGACCCTGATTGGGCACCTCCCACTCCTTTCACAGTGCATTTCCACTTTTTTAACATGGATTCCCCTGCTTGAAATAGAAGTGAAATTGATTTGGATTGGGGAGGTCGAGAGGCAGCCCAAAGGCCAGCAGGGACCGTCCCATCCCTCCTGCTGCTCCTGCTGCTCTCCTGATTGCAAGGCGAATGGTCTCCTCCTCCTCCGTCCTCTTTTCCCCCCTCAAAGACCCCCGTGCCAAAGTTCTGTTTCAGAAGCCCCTCTTTCTTTCCCGGTCCTGTTCCACCTCTCATATTTCAGCCTCTTTTTCTTTCAGCCTCTTTTTCTGCGTTTTAATCTCTCCTAGCCCCCCCCCCCCCCCAGAGTACACTTCTCTTCTTCCCCTTATAAATTTGGTCTTTCTTGCCTGCTTATCATATTTCCTACCGGATTGGGTGTTTAATTAAAATCATAATTAAAATTGATCTCCTCATTAGCATGCACCTGCTCCTGTGTTCACATGCCTGCATTCCATTATCTGCCAAAGATGTCGGTGACTCTGAAAGGCAAAGAGGAGACCTCCCCGGCCATCCACCCACCCACCCACCCCCCACCCACCCACCCACCCACCCACCCATCCATCCATCCATCCATCCACCCATCCATCATCCATCCATCCCATCCATCCATCCATCCATCCATCCATCCATCCATCCATCCATCCACCCACCCACCCATCCATCCATCCATCCTGGGCAGGAAATAGAGCCGCAGGGGGGGGGAGGGGGGGAGGGAGCAGGCCAGCAGCATCCCCTGGCACAAGGGCAATGCAGCCCAGAAGGCTGGGACGCTTGGTGCACCATTTTTGCCCCCAAATGCTTCTATCTTCTTGTCCCCTGCGGCAGCCTTCCCACCCACCCCCAAGGGTGAAGTGATCACGGAGGGCAGCTGAGTCCCCAGGGTCTACAAGAAAGTGCCGCTTCCAAGAAAATCTCACCCCGTGCAGAACGTAGAAAATAAAACAGCTGAATCAAAAGGAACAATTTGCTTTATGGTGTTATTCCAATAATGCATCTATGAATGGTGAAATAGGTACACTGCACATATTCACTGAATTAATTTGAGGTCTTCAGGCATCATGCAGATACTCGTGGCTCATGCTGTACCTTCGGTGTCCATGAGACCCATTCTGTAATCGGGCACAACTCACGTCTAGAGAGGGCAATTGAGCCGGTCTTGGCCAGTGGGGACCTCTAAGACCCCAAAGACTCCAGAGGTGAGGAGCTGAGGGTTGCCTTGTCAGCTCAGAGCAGCCAGAGGAAGCAAATCTGGTCAGTGGCCAAAGCCCCTGTCCTGCCACATTTTCTCTGCACCATCTGAGGTTTGTTCCTCTGTCTGGAAGAGGACAATGATTACACTGACTCCCTGGCAGCACATTTTCAAGGTTGCTGAGGAAAGGAGGTTATTTGGTGCCCATGAAAGGGGACGGGCAGTGAGGGATGAAAAGGGGTGAGTCAAGAACCCCGCGATTCTTCTATAGCAGAAGGTTGCGCTGTTTCTGAACATAATCAAGGTAGACGCCTCCAGATAAAGTTGGCTTGCAGCCCTCGGTGATCCCTGCCTTCCCAATTATGCTGCCGTTGAAGATGGAAGTTCCATTTCCCCTGGGTGGAATTAAACAAACTCTTCTCAATAAGAAAGAGGCTGGCAAGCAAGAAAGCCCAGGGAGATATGAACAAGCTCTTGAGATGTTGGTTCTTGATAGGATAACCTTCACCCAGGTGCAGAAGCAGCCAAAGTACCTGCACTAGGATTCCAGCTGATTTCCCATTACACCCAGGCCCTGCCACCTGCCCTACGTGGAAACAACACAATGGTACATTTATGTTCTATTGTCTTTATTGCCTTGAACACAGCCTGTTAATAATAAAACAAAGCGGCTGTCAGATATTCTACACAGAGATGCATCGTGCTTTTCATAATGAGACATAAACCCAGTGTCCCATTGTGAAACATAATTTAGGTGCCTTTATAGTTCGCCATCCAACTAGAAATGATGTTATTGTCAGACAGGAGACCTGGCTTCCTCTATAACAGGGAATTTCTGTATGCATGAATTGCAACAGGGAAGTCGTGTGAAGTGTAGCGTTAACTCTATCCCCTTAAGCCCTGCTCATCCAAACAAGAGGCCGGGCAGTCCTACCAGCTTCTACTGACCACAATGGGATTTTTCATGAGTAATTATGGATGGGATCACTTAAGGGAGGGAAGGGAGGGAAGAAAGCAGCTGCGGTGCTGTCAGCTGTGGTTTAAGGGCAGAACCTGTTGCAGACCTGAGGCTGGATCCTGGCTTGTGATCTTCCATGAAAAAGAGCCTCTGTTCATGCTTCATTGTCTGAAGCCAGGCTTATCATTCCATTCCTAATTATAATGTTGCATAAATGTGTTGTATTAGTCAATAGGCATCTAAAGGCACTTTGTAAAGATTCACCTGAGCAAATTAATATCAAAAAACAATTATATTTCTGAATACAAATTTGAGAAAGACTTAGCTTTCCTGCATTGTGCTTTTGCAGAGAAGATGCTCACACAGAAAGCACAAAAGGCCTGAGGTAGTGTAACAAAAGACTATAGAAGGTGGAGAAAGGAATAAATAAAAACAAAATCCATCATTTGCTTTGCTAAAAATCCCATGAGAAGCAAGAATTAGAAAAACCCAGGAAGTGACACAACATCCCCCCCCCCCAAGTTTGTTGTTTTGAAAAATGCAAATTTTCTCATGAAAATGGTCCCTGTGTGTCTTCCCTTGTGTGGCCAACAACAGCCTGAGGCTGGTTGTTGAGTAGAGATTTAAGACCAGGAATTGTGCAGGAATAAATGAACCTCCTCCGCACCCCGTGGATCATGTTTTGGTGCTTCAGACCAGCGGAATGAAATATGGAGGTCATTTTGAGAGAGTCAACATGCAGCCGTTTCTCCCAGAGCTGCTAAGAAGGGTCGGGCAAATGACCACTCAGGGTGGGCAGTGGTTATGGGGAAGGCGACCCCATTCGAGGATAATGCACTTTAGGCGGTTGGGGAGAAGTTTCTCTTCTGTTAAGCTGGTCAGCAGGAGGGTGAGAGAAGATGGAAGGGCTTAAGCTTAGGATTGGAGTGGTGGAAAGCTACATCTGGTGTGCTGAACTCTCTGAAGGAAAGCAAGGCGACACAGGGGAGGGATGAGTAAGAGAAAGAGAGACCAGGCGAGGTGAGTTCTAGACGGGGTTCCTCAGCAGAGAGAAAGGGCAGCGCTGCACCGGATGAACTAGCTCCAGCCAGCAGGAGCTCCTGCCACCTCAGGCAGACTACCACCCAGAGGTTTGGACTTCTTCTCCACCACCACAAGCCCCGTTGCCTGGCAGGTCTTCACCAGTAAGGCAACAGCAAAGAGCATTCGTGCAACTGGCAGAGAGCACACTCCGGCAGTTTACAATGAGTGTAGGAGTCACTGGCCATGCCTTGATGCGGCGTCCCCCTCCCAGCCAGGTGAGGACATTCTCCTTCCCCATGCAGGCTCAGCCACAATGCCAGAACTCTCAGCGGCCCTGCCACAGACCTAGAGCAAGCCAGGCGAAGGAGAGCTGCTTAGGGAGACACGCAGACCCCATCCTGGACAGGAAGTGGGTTAAGCACAGATATGGGGCAGACCAGGAGGACACGAGTCCTGCCGCCCTTGGAGGTGCTTTTCTCTGCTTCCCTCCGCAGGGCAGGCAGGGCAGGGCCCGCGAATGAAGCCTTTGGGCAACTATTCGTCTGTGCCCGATGTTTGCCTAGGCAAAATGCTAAATATTCATTGAGTAATTATCCCATTTGGATTAGCAGGATGAAACAATCATTCCTCCCACTGTTGTTAGAAGACGCCACATGAGTTAGCCAGTTGTTGTGAGGGATCAAACTGGCATATACAAGTGTGGATGTATAGATACTGACATACACACAAACACACACACACACAAGCATATCCCCTTTTGTCTAAATGAAATAAAAGAAACCCAAAAAGCTGCCTGCCGAAATCCCCTAACACAATTACTTTAGATAATTAAATATTTATCACAGCTGAAGAAATAAGCCATTTAATGTTTTAGGCAAGTCCAAAAAAGCTCTCTCTCTTAATTCATTTTGCTTTAATTGCTTTCCTGTCACCTGCCCCCCCCCTTTTTTTTTTTCTTTTTTTTTGCATCTGGGCATCTGCTACGGAAAGGTGTCACCCGGCTGGCTGCTTCTTCAGGCTGCCCTCCATGCTTTCTTGGGGGGGGGGAAGACTTGCTTTTAGCTTTAATTGAGAAGAAAGCGCTTAAGTCTTCATCTTTCTGAGATTTCTGTCCACAGAACAGAATATTAAATCCCGCCAACAGTCGTGCAGAAACGCAAATCCCAAATGACTTTTTTAAAATGAAAAGCTGTAACACTGGGAGTGGAAACCTGACTAAGTACACTTTCACTTAGAGGGTTTGTGACACCACCAACTCTTGACTCCCCAGAGATGCCCCTTCCAGGCTGCCCAAAACCACCAAGCCCCATCCAGGGACCAGTGCCTTCCATTGGCTTTCCAAACCAAACATGGGCCTTGCACCACCGAGGAAGACCTTCCCCAACTCACTGGGTGGGAGAAACCACTCCTTCGGTTCCCAGGATGCTGGAGGCAGAGGATCAGGCCTGGTCCAGCGGGGCAAGGGGGAACCGTTGCTCCCCCTGGGTCTAGAAGCAGGACAGATGCCCCTGAGGGCAGACATGGAGGAGCCGGGCCCCTCTTATCTTCTGGAGAGGGAAGCAGAAAAAAGTATGCATGGGTGTGGTAGAACTAGTCTTCTCCTGATCTGCTCCACATTAAGTTTGACCCACTTTCTTCAGCACACCAAGGCCTTTTCCAGTGGTAGGGATCCCACTGTCTCCATGGGCAACTCTCTTTTGCAACCCCAAATCCTCTATTATGCCATAAACTCCTGAGAAAGGAGACATGGGACTCAGCCAAGGTGGACAAGGCACCAGGGATGGTCACCCCTGGCCTTGGGTGACCTCCGCACACCTGTGCCTAGAGTCAGATGAAGAGTAGGTCCCTGCATGCCAGCACGTAGCAATGGCTTGGTGACCTGCCAGCCTGCAAAAGTCAGCTTATAAATAGCTGCAGAGAGGACACTGTTGTCACTCCATGAATAATGAGCCCACTCTTTCTTTGCCACCAGCCGTCTGCAGAGGGACGTGTTGCTGGACTCAGCACGGGTGGCGTCGGGAGCTTTGTGGAGGGTTTCCCACCCGCTTTGGAGGAAGATGAGCTCTGCAAAAGGCAGGCAGAGGCATGGGGACGTTTTCCATCCCTGGAAATCTCTGTCCCTGGGAAAAGAGGAATGGGCCCTGGCAGGCAGAGAGGATGGGACTTCTGCGCCAGCCATGGTAGAGTAGGAATTAGAAAATTTTCTGGTAGACTGGCTTGTGGATATTGTTCTTGGTAAGGATGTTTCCTCTCCTATCGGATTCACAGCTCCCTCAAAAAGAGTCAGGGAGGGGGTAAGAAATCTCACCCCCAAACCATTTGCTACCCAAAGGTTATGTAGTCTGGAATCCTGGCCATCTATGCATTGCCAAGACCTCCTGGGTTAACAGTCTTGCTTCTTGGTCTGCTCACATTCAGCAGCCCCTGCTGGGACTGGATTCATCCACAAGTAGCTGTCAGCAGATGTGTGTCAAATTGTGTAAATGGTTGGGATCGATGCCATTTGGCCCCTGTATCCTAAATTTAACCCAGGGAAATCCATCTTTAAGCCAAGTGATGCAACAGAAGATGAGAGCTGATACGGTAGCTAAGATCGCAGTAGGTCTACCAAGGATGCGCCTATGGATTTTGTGGCATCTCCGCCTGTGAAGGTGGGAATTTTTTTCCCAGTAGATCACTCAGAAGATTAACTGTGTCTTGTTGGCATTTAGCCTGGACAGAAAAATGGTGCCCCCTCCATTCCCACCCAGAATGTTCTCTTGGCTGCCATTCCTAGGACAGCATCCATACTGCTTCACGTCAATGCAAAATCTTGCTGGGTCTCAGCATTCTGGTTCATCAACATTTTGACTTGTCAACAGAAAAGGGGAGATGGCTTCCATCAATGTGAGTAACTCTCTTGTGCAGTTGTCCAAACCAGTGGCCACCAGCACATCGTATGGCAGAGTCCCACAGAGTCTTCATGTGTGCTGCAGAGGCAAACTTCCTTGGGTGACCCTGAAGGTTGCTATGAGAAAGAAAGCAAAATTTCAGATTCAAAATAGAATCAGCGAAGAAAACATGTGGCTAAAGGAGTGGTGTAAAGGGGAAGGCTTTGGATATATTAGTCACGATGTCTGTAGCTGGTCTAATGAAAAAATGTACAAAAGAGATGGTTTGCATCCATCAAAGAAAGGGACTGAGTTACTCGGCTATAAATTCACAGATTTTCTGGAGGAATATTTAAACTAAACAGCGGGGACAGTGAGTTAATTGATACAGAACATCCCTGTCCCCGGCAATCTAACAATTATAGGGTTATCAGTGCATGTAACATAGATGTGTGTGTGGACAAGAATATCAACCTTGCTGTCAAGCAAAATCAAGCTTCTAATAGCAAGTGCCACACAAAGTGCACTAACCAAATAGGTGGTAAGACAATAGGGGAACTCAGGCACCACACAGGTTACGTAGAAAGTAAACACAGGGTCAGTCATAAAGGACTCAAATGTCTATATACCAATGCACAGAGTATGAACAGCAAACAGGGTGAATTAGAAATTCAGGCTAATGAGGGCAGATATGATATTGTTGCCATTACAGAAACATGGTGGGATGAAACCCACAAATGGAACACAAGGCTAGAGGGATTTAAATTATTTAAAAGAAACAGACCAAATAAAAGAGGAGGTGGAGTTGCTCTATATGTAAGAAATAACTACATCTCTACAGAACTAGAGCACAACAATGATGAAAACTGTCTTGAATGCATTTGGGTCAATATAAAAGGGGGGGGAAATGACATTGCCATAGGTGTATACTACAGGCCACCCAACCAAACAGAGGAAATAGATGAACTTTTTGCTAGTCAGCTAACTAAGGTATGTAGGAAGCACATCACAATAGTAATGGGGGACTTTAACTACCCTGACATCAACTGGGAGACAAACTCTGCACCAAGTGGAAGATCAAACAGATTCCTTGCAAACCTAGCAGACAACTTTGTCTCCCAAAAAGTAGAGAAGGGAACTAGGGGATTAGCCATTTGGGATCTAATTCTCACTAACAGGGATGAAATGATAGAAGGTGTTGAAGCCACAGGAACCTTGGGAGGAAGTGATCATGCAATATTGGAATTCAACATTATGGAAGCACAAGCAATAGAACACAGTCAAACTAGAGTCTTGGACTTTAAGAGAGCTAATTTCAATAAACTTAGAGAGGGTTTGGGAAGGATTCCATGGATGAGAATCCTCAAGGGGAAAACAACTCAAGAAGCTTGGGAAATTTTGAAAAGTGAGATAATAAAAGCCCAGTATAGCACAATACCAACAAAGAGGAAAAATTACAGCTCTCAAAAGAAACCAGCATGGCTGCATAAAGAACTCTCTGATAAATTGAAAGATAAAAGGGACAAATATAGAAAGTGGAAAGAGGGGCACATAACTAAGACAGAATATCAGCAAATAGCCCGAGCCTGCAAAGATGAAGTGAGGAAAGCTAAGGCTCATAATGAACTAAGGCTTGCGACCAAAGTCAAAAATAACAAAAAAAGCTTCTTTCAACATGTAAAAAACAAGAAAAAAGTGAAAGAAATGATTGGTCCACTAGTGGGTGAAAGTGGCAAAAAGGTGACAAGCAACAGGGAGAAAGCAGAACTATTTAACTCATTTTTTGCATCTGTCTTTACACAAAGGGGAAAAACAGACCAACCTACCAAAAATAGTGCCATAAAAAACAGAATAGAAATGCAAGTTAAGATAGGCAAGAAAACGGTAAGTGAGCACCTGTCCAGCCTAGACGAGTTCAAATCACCAGGACCAGATGGATTACACCCCAGGGTTCTCAAGGAACTGGCAGATGTGATCTCAGAACCATTGAACTATATTTTTCAAAGATCCTGGAGCACTGGGGAATTACCGGAGGACTGGAAAAGAGCTGATGTAGTTCCCATCTTCAAAAAAGGGAAAAAAATGGACCCAGGAAATTACAGACCTATCAGCCTGACCTCAATACCTGGGAAGATTCTGGAAAAGATAATCAAACAACGAATCAGTGAACACCTAGAGGCAAACAAAATCACTACTAAAAGCCAACATGGGTTTGTCAAAAACAGATCATGCCAGACAAACCTTATTGCATTCTTGACCAAGTGACAAATTAGTGGATCAGAGGAATGCTGTGGATATAATTTACTTGGACTTCAGTAAGGCATTTGATAAAGTAGATCACAACCTACTACTTGATAAAATAGAAAAATGTGGGTTAGACAGCATCACCACCAGATGGATTCGTAGCTGGCTGACCGGCCGTACTCAGCGTGTGGTCCTCAATGGAACCGCATCTACATGGAGGGAAGTGTGCAGTGGGGTGCCCCAGGGCTCTGTCCTGGGCCAGTGCTCTTCAACATCTTCATCAACGATTTGGACGAGGGGATAGATTTGCGGATGACACCAAGCTGGCAGGAATAGCCAACACTCCAGAAGACAGGCTTAAGATACAGGAGGACCTGGACAGACTTGAAGATTGGGCGCTATCTAACAAAATGAAATTCAATGGTGAAAAAAGTAAGGTTCTACATTTAGGCAAGAAAAACCAAATGTACAGGTATAGTATAGGGGGTACCTTGCTCAATAGTAGTAACTGTGAGAGGGATCTCGGAGTCCTAGTGGACAATCACTTAAATATGAGCCAGCAGTGTGCTGCAGCTGCCAAAAAAGCCAACACAGTGCTGGGCTGCATTAACAGAGGGATAGAATCAAGATCACGTGAAGTATTAATACCACTTTACAATGCCTTGGTAAGCCACACTTGGAACTGCATCCAGTTTTGGTCACCACGATGTAAAAAAGATGGTTGAGACGCTAGAAAGAGGCAGAGAAAGGGCAACAAAGATTGATAGGGGACTGGAGGCATAAAAGCTATCAAGAACGTTGCTGGAATTGGGTATGTACTAGTTTAATGAAAAGAAGGACTAGGGGTGACATGATAGCAGTATTCAATATATCAGGGGCTGCCACAAAGAGAGGGAGTCAAGATATTCTCCAAGGCGCCTGAGGCAGGACAAGAAGTAATGGATGGAAACTAGTCAAGGAAAGAAGCACCTGGAACTGAGGAGAAACTTCCTGACAGTTAGGAACAATTAACCAGTGGACCAACCTGCCTCAGAGTGGTGAATGCTCCAACACTGGAAGTTTTAAAGAAGAGACTGGACAGCCATTTGTCTGAAATGGTATAGGGTTTCCTGCCTGAGCAGGGGGTTGGACTCGATGACCTCCAAGGTCCCTTCCAACTTTATTATTATTATTATTATTATAACAGTGGAATCCTCACCCCCAATATTTTGAGGAAAGATGCACCCAAAACTGCATTTGGTCTTCATTCAGTCTTCTTCAGCTTCTTCTTCTTGTGGGAGGACTCCAGTGCAGTTTATGATCAGCCATGGGACATTAGTCTGGCCAAGCCAGATATCTCAAATCATGTGTTTGTGCAGAGTTTTTTCTTTTTTTCTTTTTTTTAGGCCAAATGCCCAAATGCCTAAATGCCTACATCAAATGCTTAAAAAGTTATGAAGACATTTCCAACCTGCGAGAGCTTTTGTCCTCTTCCTGCTAATAGCATCTTATCTAGTGCTGGGGACCATCATTTGCTGCTATTATTACAAATAGCACCAAGTAGCTTGATGGCTCCATATGAATAACCGGGGGGGGGACACTCTGAAAAGGTTTGCAGTGGCCTTGCCCCTTCGCTCTCTTCTCTTCCCATCAGCCTGCTGTCACCTGATAAGGAAGGCAGGCAGGGGCAAAACCTTGGCAGCCACAGGCCCTAAGGATCGATTTGAGACCCTCACTGGCCTTTTGCCCCAAATCACAAGCATTGGAATTACACACATTTTTTTGAAAGCTGAATGCAAAGAAATTTCATTTTAACGTATGCTGATGTTCTATTCTATTCTATTCTATTCTAAACTGGACGGTGCTCAGAAGAGGACAGCAAAGATCTGGAGAAGAATTCTGTCCAGAAGAGCCAGTGATACTTGGCCACCTTTGCCTGGAGAAGAGGATTGGGGGGGGGGGGGGATAAAGGCCAAAGAATCGTCTTCTGATAACTGGTGGAACAAATGTGGGAAGGGTGTTGCAGGCAGAGAAGGAAAGGGTTTTCGGCATCCAGATTAATGATAGTTGGCTTCATTGAGTCATTTCTGAGGGAAGAAGGATGAGAGGCATGCAGACATGGAAGATGATCCATCATCAACTCTGCTTCTGTCTGTGCAGTATCAGTAGAGCTGGTTCATGGAGCAGAATCTTCTCCCCTTTCTCTCTCTCCCTCAAACATACACAAATGCACACACAAGCACACCACCCACTCACAATCCTATGCCTCGTCCAGGTGCCTTGGCTCTGGTAGCCCGGCTTCCGCTGCAGGATCCAGAAAAGCATCACACTTGAAATAAATTCACGGCATGCAGGTCCACCCCACTTCGAAACCTCAGAGGCAGTGAGATGTTCAAGAAGAGCTGGAGGGGAGCTCTGACCGGCATTGCCAAGAGCTGGGTCTCACCTGGGGGTGAATTAATTTTGCTAACTCATGAATTTAAGAGGCATTCATTCCCTCCCTTCCAAGCGTGAGATCCTTATGGCATCCAAACGCAGAACTTCAGGAAGGCAGCCCTATCTAGAGGACCCGAGGGACTTCTTTCTTAGGTAATCCTCTTCAAAGTTGCAGAAGGTCTGTGTGTGATTCAGATAATGCAACGGAAGCTCACAGGGTGTTATTTATTTATTAGAAGCTTCGCATTTGCATTTTCTTTGTTCAGCACCGGAGTGTTTATCTGTATTTTTGCCTAGCAACCCCCAAAGGCCTCCTTTTTAAAAGGCTCAGGTGATGTATTCATCACTTAATTCTGCTCCCGTGCTTGGCTCTCCTTGCAGCCCAGGGTGCTGGTAACTTATGGGCATTGGTGTGAATTGAAGTCAGACATGTGTTGGTTGCCTGGGTAGACATACATACCATTTGGTTAGTTCTGGATTATTCTTTGTTTCTAGCACTACATTCCGCCTGTTTCTTGAGCTCACATTAAGCATTTCTACACCTGAGAACAGCAGAAAAAGACACCATCCAGGTTCTCTATGAAAGTTTCCTAGAATGGAACCATATTTTCTGCCCACGTCACTTTCTACCTGTGCAGGATGCCCCAAGGAATCCGGCGAGCCATGCCGGAGGGACACCCCTTTGCCTTTCCCATCATTTAGTCCTAGCTGTGGCCAAAAAGCCCTCCAGATATTTTTTAGAATCCCTGACATGGGTGGCCGTGACCCTGGATCCTTCCTGAAACTGCTACAGGGCAGCCCCTGCAGGGAGGCAGGACATTGAGCCCCTTCTACGAGACTGCCTGGGCTTCCAAGAACCGGCTGCTACTTTCGGGGATTCCTTACCAAGCTTCACTTCTTGGAAGAGGAGAGAGCAGGTCCTCTCAGAAGGTCCCTTTCCTTATTCTCACGCAAGATTGTCCTTCCCAAGGTGGGTTGGGCAGTTGAGGAGCTTGCTTTGTGCAGGTTGCTTCTTCTTTCTGACTCCCGAGTGGGGCTCTTCATGGCCTTACCAGGCATTCCTCCCACTCTGCTCTCCATCTGCAAGTTCTTGAAAGAAGATGACTCTGCGGAGCTGTCCACGCAGGAAATGGTTGCCTGAATCCTTTGGATGGCAGCCCTTCCTCCCGGCCCCTTCCCCCCTCCTCATCTGAGAATCCTTCTGCGTGTGAACAGGCGTCACTGTGCAATATTACAGGCCCCCATGGGGCATAACAAAGTGATGATTATAGCTGCTGGGAGAAGAAAGGGAGCCGTACATCTGGAGATGATTTGATAATGAACAGGCCTGGCTTCTGTTGGGAGAGAAGCTTATTAGCTCCTGGCTTCCGCTGTAAATACAATCCACATGGAGGAGATGATATGGCTTGGAAAGAGGTTTAGTTCCAGCAGAACGGGAGAACGGATGGACGGACACCTGAGACAGGCTTAAGTCAATTCATCACATAGAGAGAAATTAACAGAAACTGCATGGGAGGAAGAGATGGTTCCCAGGGGGAAAAACAATCTCTCACTGCTGTCTGCAGTCAAGAGGAGGCCATACAGGTAACTATTCCAGGAAGGGCTGATGGCCAGGAACCTGCCTAGAGCCCCCCTTGTTCTGAACGTGGTCCGCTCACTGCTCGGCTGGTCTCCACACAGTGGCCCTTGGGACCCTCCCTGTGCTCTGGAAGACCACCTGTGCTGCACACACCTGCTTGGGCTTAAACACCACAGGCACGGTGGCCTCCCCGTCATTTTTCTTCCAGCTCTGGTGATAGCAGCTGGCCTGATCCTTGGAAGTAGGCATTCAATAAAGGACCTTCAACTCCTGTAAATAGGTTTGCTTTCACCAAGGTGGCTCCCTACTTTGGCAGTTAGTTATTGGCTGGTCACTCCTCGCTTCCAAATGTTATGGCTTAATTATATTTTAGAAACTCAGCACTTGAAGAGATAGCAAGTTTGCTGTTCCTTCCAGATTGTGCCTTTGATATGATGTTGTTTCTCTAAAGCATAATACAGATTTATTTGTACTCTGCTATACAGAGTTAAGACCTAAGGTTTCAACACGACAGTCGAGCAACACGCACTAAAGGAAAGTAATTCAGCATTTGGGAAGATTGTGCACAACTGCAGTAACTGGAGTTTTGTCCCCATCCTGACCAGCTTGACATTGAAAAAAATAGCTCTGGCTTTGAATCGTGGCCAAAGGTTGCAGTCCTGGAATATTACCAGTTCCAGACACATGTCAGTTGAACAAGGACATCACGCAGTTCATTTTCATCGGTGGAACAAAATTCCTGCCCGAAACGTTTGAACCGCTGACCTGATGAAAATAAATTGTTTGGACTCTAGTTTTTAAATGATTTGAAATGTTATTCTATATGCTGGTACTTCAAGGCAACTTTTAGCTAATGCTCTGCTATTAAGATTTACTCTACCAAATGAATTTGGCCACAGGGTGAAAACTGAAAACTCTAAATTTATGTGCTTGTGACTTACCAATGAAATAGGCTTAGGTAATGTGAAGAAAAGAGAGTTTTGCTCCATGGGAAAGCTTTGTTGGTGATCCACCAGCTGAAATAATCGCTCAAACCTATTTTCCCTTTGAAAAACAGGTTCACAATGCAATGCATTGAGGACACTCAAACCTGCATGTCTGTAAATCATCTGCGTATAAGCAGGGCCTCTTTAGAGAAACAAAGGGATGAATCCAGCTTTTCCAGCAAGCAAATAGCCCCTTAGTTAGTCAGCATGGGGTTGTGTTTCCCATTGAACCATTCTTTTATGAGTAACTGAAACATTGCTAAAAAGAAAGGAAAATCAGTGCTGGGAATAGAATATGGGCAGGATCTCCTACATGACTGATAGATTGGGTGCCATTCAAGTCGGTGTTGACTCACAGCAGTCACATTTTCTCCAGCACCATCTGTCCCTCATCTGGTCTTTCAATGGTGCATCTATCACCACTGTGACTGAGACCTTCCACCTCCCCACTGGTTGTCCTTCTCTTTCCATTTTCCCCAGCATCAGAGCTTCTCCAGAGAGCTGGCTCCAAAGTGGAGAAATTGACCCTGGTCATTTGTGCCTGTTAGGTCCTTTGTGTCTCTGGGTCCATTTGTCCAATGAGCCACTGTTTTGTTTTCATGGCTGTCCATGGTATTCCCAGGAGACTTCTCCAGCACCAAAGATCAAAAGCATCAATACTTTTCCTACCCTGCTTCTTCAAAGTCCAACTTTCATTTCCATCGAGTGTCACAGGGAATGCAAGGATTTGCCAATTCTGATCTTTGCAGGTAACAGACACGTCGCTGCATTTGAATATATTTTCCTAAGCCTATATCTATATTCATTAATTATGGAGGCTATATCTACATAGGTGTAAATATAGGCTCCATAATTAATGAAAATATCATTGTCTAGCCTTTCTTCTGCATGGCAGGAAAGTAAATGAGATCAAAAGGATCTTCTAAATCTTGTCATCACGGCTGTTGTTATTCTAATGATTTGCAGAGTGCAAGTGCCAGGGACAGGTGCAGATTCAGATTCTCAGGGGCTGATTGACTCTGTTACTCGCTGAGAAAGTAAGAAGGACTCTGATTGTAACACAAAGGCCCCTTTATTGTCTCCCAAGAGGAACCTTTCAGATACCCTCAAAAGGTCCTTAATGAAGGAAAATCATTCTCACTCATTTTCTCTACCAATTATTTACTTAATGCAATAATCTGGGTTGTTTGGGCACATTATAATGAAAATAATTACAGAAAGATGCAACAAACAGCACAGGAAGGATATAAAACAGAAAACCTACAATGTCATTGTAATACCAGCACTTATGTCTGCCTTGAATGCTTCCCAGCATTTGGTATTCAGAGGTAGAATGCCTCTGAATATGGAATCTCTCTACAGCTCTTACAACACACTGTTACTGCTAAAACATATTTCATGCTCTGGGAATTTGAACCATCAGTGTAATCCTTTCCACGAGCAGCGTAGTGCCCTAGTGGCGAAGATGTGCATCTCCCACTCAGAAGGTTGAGAGTTCAATCCTAGGCAGCAGCAGATGTTTCTCTCTCAGGGCGCAAAGAAAAACTATCTGCTGCGAACTCTGTGTGGCATCAGGAAGGGCATCAGGCCAGTAAACGCTCAGCTCCATCCAGTCATCTTGACTCTACCTTGAAGTAAGGGATTACAGGGTTGTAAAAAGGGAGTTTTAGTGTAATCCTTTCCACATCCTATGACAATGAAATTTTAGTGGTTTAATTAATTATGGAGTCTATGTTGGTATCAACATCAATATCTGTCTTTGGAATGCTCTGTCTTTGATCTCCTTGAATAGACAGCTTAGCCCTCCTGCCCCCCCCCCCAGCTCCAGCTCAGGGTCTGCAGCCAAAGCGCTAAGCACATATTTTACAGATTCCGATGAAGTTTCTTCCCTTGTTCCCTCTGGGCAAAGTGCCGATCCTATCATTTACTCTGACGGGTATCTGAAAATGAAAGTCGAGGAGGCATGAAAGCAAAGCTTTTCACTTTGCAAGGCCAGTAATCGAAAACTCCTGACACTAAACACAGATGAAAACATTAATGGACAATATTCAGAGCAAACATTTTCCATATGCAGAGCACAGCTCTGGGCTGAAGAATACAAATTCTGGCAGAGATTCTGGATTTTGGTGAGGAGAGGAACAAGGAGAGAATGTGGAAAGAAGGTGGATGCATCTGAGGTCCATCTTGAAAGTTTTAATTGGCTAGTTTTCTTCCATCAGCCAGAAATCAATAATTTCTGGGTAGTACCTGGACACCACCTGTGTGGGAGGGAAAGCTGGATGATCGGATTGGGGTGAAACAGGTGACAGACATCATTGCTGTAGCCAGATACTTTATAGGGAAGAGTCCCCATTTAGTGTTCTATATGGAGACGGTCCCACCTCTGGTCACTAGCATCCCCTACAAAAGGATCTCAGATCCTGCAGGGTGGAAAGACCATCACAAGGGGAGTTAAACTGCAGAGCAGGTGTGACCTCTTTACTGCTACGTGGGCGCCTCCAAGGCAAGACTAGTGTGATGAATGAGAGTTGATGGGTTTGTTGAAGAACCTCTTCAAATGTAGAAAGGAAAAAGATTTTTGCTTGGCAACTCCCATTCTCACGGTTGGCATGAAGCAACTTCTCAATCAGCCATGCCTGGCATCAGTACTTGGCATCTGGTCCTCTGAAAACCTTGGCTCGGTTCCAGCCCCTTATTTCCCCAGTCCGAGCTCAACCAAGACCAGGTCTGGGCCAGACTCAGAGAGTTGAAGTTATGTAGACTTGGTTCAAGGCATTTTGACTGGGAGGAAATGCTCCCTTTCTCTGGCTCTTAGAAGTAGCTCTTCAGCAGGGCTGATGTTCCTTTCAGCACCCACAGAGGAATTTGGGGAATTTGCAACCATTCCTGGTTGGGAAACTTCTGGAATAAAAGAATTTTCATGATGTGGTGATGTTTACTATTTTGCTTGTACTGCGCTTAGCTGGAATTGCAAGGCAAATAAACATACCGCTAAACGACTACGTGACAGTCATTAAACATTCAACAGCCTTTCCTTGTGACATAATTTCAGACCCAACTGGGAGTTGTCACTTGCATGGCCATTAATTCATTCTGGAGGGACTTGTTGCCATCTGGGAGCACAAGGTGTCCTACGTTCTCCTTGCCCAGTTGAGAGGGGCCAGTTTTATCTGATAATAAATCCAGAAAGACCAGCTAGAAAGAGGGCAATGAGGGTGGAGAAAGCTGAGAATGAAAGTAGCATCCATTAGCTCAAAGCCTTCAGCACCACCATGGTTTATTGTCTTGATTAGAGGAGACAGGCCATAAATTCCTCTTATTAAACTTCTTGACTCACAATATGAGACAGAGACTAATGACTTAAAAATAATATGCACAACTGTAGCAGGAATACAGATTGTCTCTTTCAGTTGGCCTGAGGGAAATCAGTGTAGTATTCAGCCAAGGGTGGGCCCAGAAGGAACTCGGGGAAAGGGGCTTGTTTGGTGTTTTGATCCTTCCAGACTCCCTTCAACAAGGATGCCTTTGGGAGAGTTGGGCCCTCTTCCCCTTCACTCCTTGAAGGCTCACACAACTATTTCTTCCTCTCTCCAACTAGCCGGTGTCTCAACTGCTTCGTGGTCAGAGAGGGGAAGATCTGGGCAATCCAGACTGCGCTGGTCTAATGCTCCATTTCTCCCAGCTGTTTATTTCCAGTGTTGGCTGATCAGAGGCCTCTGGGAAGCCACAGGTCAGGGGAGCAATATGTCAAAAGTGTTGCTCACCTGCTGAACAAATATGTTGACTCCCATTTCAGAGCCATCTCAGCCTGCAGGCACCTGTGGGTTTTATTTATTGTATGTTTTTTACAGCCTGCCCAAATCAAAAGACTCTGGTCAGATTACAACATACTGTATGTTTCGTGACAGCAACTTCCACCAATTCATTATCCATAGCATGAATGCAGAAACCCTCCTGACGCTCCACCCTGATGTAGGAGAGAGAGAGAGACAGAGACAGAGACCGTAAAATTAATCCTGCACTTAGCAAAATGATTTTGTTGCTTGTCCTAAATCTGAAGCCAGGTAGTTTTACCACATCTTTCAAGAGGGCTCCAAGCCCTGGAGTGTGTGTGTGAGCCCTGGAGGACTACTGGCTCAGAGGCTGTGTTGACTCGGAGTTGGTTTCCTCCGCATTTACTCCTGGAGAAGGCCCCCCCAGGGACGCAGCCATGGGCCTCGCCTTCTGCCATCCCTGCTCTTCTCCTAAGAGTGACGCCAGCTCTTCTCAGGTTATACAAACTTGGGGTGGTGCTACATCAGCTTTGTTCTATTGATTTTTCTTTGAGTTGCAGGTTTTATGCTGTATTACATTTTATGGTTCCATTTTCTGTTATTTCGTTGTATTTATTTTTGTGCTTTTATGGTTTTATTCTGTATTTGTCCCTATTCGCTTTTTCTGCAAGCCAGCCAGGGACTTGCCTCTGGTCTCCTGGTGTGGGGCTCTGGAAGGAGAGGAGGGCAGGCACACCAGTGCGGAAGTTCCCTGGAATGAGAAAAAAGGAGGAGGATGTTCTCTCTCTTCTATTTTTCTTACTATTAACTGGAATTAAAGTTTAAATGTGAGCTCAAAACAATAAAGGCATGAAAAATCTCAGAAATAACTTAATTAAGTTTTTAAAGATTTCCATGCTTGAATAAATTAGCCTTCCTGAAAATGTCACAACAGTCAGAAAAAAAATTGCAATCAATGGAGTGTAATGTGATTCTGCTCTTTATTTAAATGAAAACTCCAGCCGTGCAGCTCTTTTGTGGGGGGGGGCAGAGGGGAGAGAGAGAGAGAGAGAGTTAAAAACCCAAAACATCAGCAGGTTTCTCTTTTCCTGTTGCTGAAATAAATCTATAGAGATTTTGCTGCTGCTTCTGAACATGCTTGTTTAACAAACCTAGATCTTCGGCCGCAGCTCTGCAGGTAAAACTGCCCAGCAGAGAAGAGGGGAAGAGAATAGAAAAGGGTCTGGAGCAAGTCTATTATGTAGAGCCAGAGTCGGGGAATGATCAACAGAGGGACATTTTTATTTTCTTTTTTTAAGAAAGAAAGTTACACACTGTTCTTCAATAAGAAATTATCTGAACAGAGACGAGGAGAGCATTCTAACCCCTCTGAATCCTTAGCGCGTTCTCTCTCTCACCCGCCCACCCTCTCCAGGAATACTAATAGCATTGTGCTGGCACACTCTGGACAGACCGTAGCTTTAATTGTGTTGGATGTCACGAAAAGGCTAGCCATAAATCGCGCTGTGAAATACAGAGGAGAACAGCACAGAAATCACGGAATATCCCCACTGGATAGTTTTGTCGTGTGGATGCTTCACTTAAGAGTTAATGAAAAGAGGAGAGCTCTGGGTCTATGCCTCTCTTCCCACCGTTACAGGCCTGGCTCCCTCCACCCTACAAGATGCTCTTTCGTCTCTAGCTATCTACCGTATCTATCTACCGTATCTATTTACCTATCTATCATATCCATCTATCTATCTATCTATCTATCTATCTATCTATCTATCTATCTATCTATCTATCTATCTATCTATCTATCTATCTATCTATCTATCTATCTATCTATCTATCTATCTATCGTATCTATCTATCATCTATCTATCTATCTATCACCTACCTACCTACCTACCTACCTACCTACCTATCTATCTATCTATCTATCTATCTATCTATCTATCTATCTATCTATCTATCTATCTATCTATCTATCTATCGTATTTATCTATCTATCTATCATCTATCTATCTATCTATCTATCTATCTATCTATCTATCTATCTATCTATCTATCTATCTATCGTATCTATCTATCTATCTGTCTATCTATCGTATCTATCTATCATCTATCTATCTATCTATCACCTACCTACCTACCTACCTACCTACCTACCTACCTACCTACCTATCTATCTATCTATCTATCTATCTATCTATCTATCTATCTATCTATCTATCTATCTATCTATCGTATTTATCTATCTATCTATCATCTATCTATCTATCTATCTATCTATCTATCTATCTATCTATCTATCATCTATCTATCTATCTATCTATCTATCTATCTATCTATCTATCTATCCATCTATCTATCCATCTATCCATCTACCATGTCTGTCTGTCTGTCTGTCTGTCTATTTAATCTGTATGGCCGATCAACTCCATAACGCCTCTGGGCGGTGCACAGTAATAAAACAAATTAATAGCAACATGGGCACCACAACAGAGAAGGGCCACATCCTGGGTCACTCAGATGACACTGTTTGATTGATGGGACCCGAAGCATGCCAACTCTATCAGCTCCAAGAGGGAAGGCGGACACTGCAGGGGACCATGGTCTCTCAGACAGAAAGGCCCTCCATCATAGGTGATCACCCGCACTTTGAATTGCCTCTGGAAACTTACTGGTAGCCCATACAGCTGACAGAGCAGCTGTGTTACGTGGGCATACCATGGACGGCCCATAACAGCCCAGGCCACTGCATTCTACACCAGCTGTAGCTTCAAGAGCAGCTCCATGCAGAGTGCACTGCAATAGCCCACAATGGAGACCAAAGTAGGACTGACTGCTGGGGTTGAAATGGAGTTTGTTCCTCTTTATCCAGCAGCATCCAGACAGAGGACTCTGCTATTTGCATCTACCCTATACTCTGAGAACTATTAGAACTGAGCTGCCTCTGGAATAAACTTCTCCCTCCAGAGAATCCATCCCATTGTAGTCCATCACATAAGGTGAATTCTATAAACCAGATATTTTGCTTCAAGAGGGAGGGAGAGTTTCCTTCCTTCTTTCTTTCTTTCTTTCTTTCTTTCTTTCCTTCCTTCCTTCCTTCCTTCCTTCTTTCCTTCTTTCCTTCTTTCCTTCCTTCCTTCCTTCTTTCCGGTACATTCAAAGCCAGACCTGGTCATGCCTTGCATACCAATGGTGATCCTTATCCAACAGAAGGGGTCACCTGTAAAGCTCTAATATCGATCTTGTCCTGATGACAAAGGTTTCAGATGCCCAGCAGGAGAGTTTTGTTGTGTACAGAGCTTACAATAAGACAGCTGCTTCCGTAGCCAAAACCCTGATAATCAGCAGAGAGAACATTTATCCAGGGTTGTTTGGAGTGCCCCACAGAAATCTGGGCCTGGGCACGGAAGCCCCTCCTGGAATCGACCCTGGAAGCAGCTGGCAAAAGGAAAACTGGGGAGCAGCAGTTTCTTCTGCAAATCAACCCATCGGGTTTTTCAAGCCAGTAAAAGTGAAGGACAAACCCTGTGACGGATGGTGGTTGTCACCGTTCCTATTACTGCGGCTGGTGGGATGTGGCCGTTTCATGGGGAGAAATTGGGACAAACGTCTAAACGGAATAAAAGATCCAAGAAAATCAAAGTGGAAGAGACCCAGACAGGCACTGGAGAAACCAGGTTCCCTCTTTTTCCTGCATCCTTTAGCGTTTGCATCGCTTCTTTTAAAAGTGTGGCTGTGTACACATTTCTAGCTAGAGCAGCTCTAAGTTGGTATCTGTGCAAGTTCAAGTGCCAAGACCGAGTCTTGTTGCCTGGAAGTGTTAAGCTAAAAAGAAAAGAGAAACTCAGTTGACCAATCTTGGCAGAGAGAAAAATTATAAATGTAAACAGCATCAACTAGACCGGATCAGAAAGGGTGAACCAGGGTGGGCAGTTTTGTTGCTGGCTTCTCATTGCCAAAATCACAACTTTCAGTCCCATTTTTGCCACTTAATGTATTATTCAGCTACTGAAGAAAGCACTGATCTCCGCAAAAAAGGAACTGTGGGAAGAGAATACTTACAAGGAATTCAATCAGGTCAATGGAATTAAAATAGTGATGTAAATTCTAGCATGTGTGGCATTTTTTCAGCCATTCTCTATTATGGATTTGTAGTCTTCAAGCATTTATTTTGATGTTTAATTTTAAAAGAATTATTAAATCTCACTTTTCATTTCCTTATCCAGTCGTAGCACAAAGAATGAGGAACATAAAGATTTTAAGTACCTTTCTATATCACAACTTGGTTGTGTGAATCGTTCCCCTGGTGGATGAACAGAAAACAGATGGTGCTGCTAACTGCGACTTGCAGGATGAGCCCTTTTTCCCGGCCAAACCCTGCTTGGTTGGGATGTGCGGTCATCCTTAGCAACCAGGCCGTCATTCAGGGTTGAATCAAATGCACCATCATATCAAGCATTCCAAATTTCATTTGGACCCTTCCAGCTATTTTCAAACTTTTGATGACTTTCTTGTCTATAAGATTGCACAGTCCACACAAACCATTGTGTGTGCGTGCGTGTGGGTGGGTATAGAGACTAACACTGGGGAAATAAGAACTAGGTTTATTTAAGCCTTTCTTTCATTTTGTAAAAGCCAAACTAACTTCTACAACAACAAAAACAAACATCAATTATGAAAGCCATTCTGGTTGTTTTGAACCTGCTCCCAGATACTGCGATATCTTCTTCAGAAGGAAGGGATTGACGATTCTGAACAGATGGGGGAATGACCAACCGATTATTTAGTAAATAATTTAGTGATTGTTTGGTAAGTTCCTCCAGTTGCGTGGAAGCGCATGATTGTTTTAGCAACATCTAACTCAACTTTTGAGGCTACAAGCTGCTGGCCCCGAGGTCTCACCTTGTCACCGAGCGTTGAGGTGAGGGAGAGGATGATGGGACCACCTTGACCAACTCCCAATTCCACCTTGGGGCAGTGCCATGCAAGGCACTCTAGAGTGTGGCTTCCACAGTATGTTTGCAGCAGGGGGCATCGCAGGAAGGAAACCCCCAGTTGAGGCAGACTGCCCACCCTCAGCAGGTTGGCATCCTTAGAGGAATCCTTCGGTTGCCAGTGCAGGTATTTGAGACTGGGAAAAATACACTGATCTACCCTAAATGTTCAAGAAACAGTGTGTGTGTGTGTGCGCGTGCATGTGAGCACTGCGTATGATACACTTGGAAGACTCTTTTCTATTGGGGCATTTTGAAGACTCCAGAACGCTTCTGGAGTCGCTTTCCTCTCCTTAGTTGATTCTGGAAAGAGACGCTCAGCATTACAACTGCCCATATAGGAGGGTCATTGTTCTGTTCTTCATTTTCACAAGAACACACGGAGTGACCTTCTCCGCACAGCGGCTAGGAAGACATTTCCAGGAAGCCCCGGACCACATACCTTCCTTCCCTCTTGTTGTTCACCAGCCAGGAAGCCATTTCCAGTGTGTGGCTTGTCTCCATTGTCCCTCGGAGGCAGAGCCACTGCTACCTGCTTCTCTCCCTCTCTGCTCCAAAGCCATCTCTGCCAATCACCGTCATGGTTCTCCAATAAATTCACAACAGGCCATATTTGCATTCTTGTTGACTCACGCTCATTCTGGCCACAGGGCGATGCAAAGTCTCTAATGCCCATGCATGTCTTTCCTCATTTCTGCAATCCTGCAGAAACCAATTTATTTATATACTGTCTGTTCCTGAGGAATTTCAAGTGACACAGATGCAGAGAGCTCCCCTCCTTTTATCCCCACAAAAATATTCCTAAGAGAGAGACGCTGCTAACAAATCTTGACTAGCCCAAAGGCAATCAGGGAGTTCCTTGACCCAAGGTGGGACTTGAACCCCATCCAAGGGCTGAACTCTGCACTCTAATTGCAAATAACTGCAGTCATAATTTGTCTTTTCAGTTACGAGTGTTTGCATTTTGAAAGAATGTGAATTAAGGTGGTAACATTTTGTAGACTCATAAATTGGGTACTTGTGATTAAAGGGGGGGGAATCATCAACGTCTCGTGTTTAAAACCATGGAAAGTTGGGTTCACTTCTGGGCTCAGCTGAAAAAATGAACTGTGTGAATCTGATGATTAGAAAGGGTATATCATGGAAAGAAGGACATTATGATGTAACCTTAGAGAGGTTAAAATATAAATGTATTTATAACTACTGTTAAGAAGATCAAACGCTACTTCTTTATTCTTTCTCTTTCTTTTCAATGTTTTTACTTTAGTTCTTTTCTATTTCCTCATTACTTTTCCCTATTCTTTTCCTCTGCAGTTCAAAATTTGCCGTATTTTATTCTGTTAAAAACTTCTTTAATAAAAGGTATGCACTGTACTAAGTACGTGTTTATTATGGAAATTATAGGAATAGATTTTGTCTACTGGAGGGTCGATATATCTCTGGGGTAAATCTCGGTAGGGCTGCATGAATCTTTTTCATTTCCTGCTCTGGGTTTTGCCTGGGCACCAAGCCTGCCCCCCTGGGAGCCGCACTCTTCCTGGCCATCCTATTCAAACCATTCACCCACTTCCCTCGTCTTTCATGCTCTTCATCTTAAATTGCATCACAAAAGACGCAGAACTTAGAGGTAAAGCCTCCGCTTAAGAAACATAAGCAAAAGAATCCATTCTTTCACCTTGTCTGGCTACCCTGGGCCTGATAGGCAATGAGTCCAAATCTTTTTCTTAAAAAAAAATCAAAAAAAATCTGTAGTTTAAAACATTATTCAGAAAATGCACTAAAATCAGTTGACGTTCATGCATTAAACATGACATGTAGATTAATGCTGAATTACAGACATGAAAGTAAATCTATTAAAACCATTTCCATTGGCACAAGCTCAGCATTTATTGGGACTCCTTGCAATGCAGTTGGTGAAAGTTGCAAGGTTTTTGCACTTTTGCGTTGCGTAGTGCTTTGGTTCTGCCCGGGAAGAGTGATCCAAAAGTACAAAGCTTTGGGGATTCCTGCTTCCATGGAGACCATTCCAAGATGCTCAGCCACTCCTCATTTGTCAGATGGTGACAAATCTACCTTCCCAAAGGAGAAGCTAGAAGAACAAAGTTCTCGCTATCAAGGAAACCAGAACAAGGCAGGTAGGAGCTACTCTTGTGGCTCAAAATATGGGACGAGAGCTGCTGAAGGTATGTTGGATGCCGACTGATTGGGGGACCGTCAGCTTCTTAGCTTCACCCTTTCTAAATATTCACATTAGACCCGTTTCCCTGGTGGCATTCCAGCTGTGGGTTTCTGCACTCTTGTCCGGAAGGATGCTTTGTCTGTTGCCCACACAAATATCCTTCCAGTAGCAGAAGGAAATATTCATTTTAATCCTTGTGGATCTGCTTTGTTTGGATGTTCCTGTTCTCTAATTTTTATGTCTAACTTCTTTTAATGCATATCGTATTCTGCTGTTTTCAACATTTATTACCAACAATTGAATATAGCTGAAAAGCAAGATATAAATCTATATCTAAATAAATAACCAGACAAAAATAAAGCCTCCAAGACAACGCATAAAATAAATTATGCAAAATATACAAATGTTCTTGATTTGCATAATGCTCAGTACTTGTAGCTGTTCTTGGTCTGTTCTCTGAAGAACAAAGTCTGTCCACTGGACAACATCTGAGATAGTTTGGGAAGGTCCTTGTTAGCGCTATTCATGAGCATGACTCCCTGTCACTTAGTCTTTGCCAGATTATTATTATTATTAAAATGCATGTGCTACCCAACTCTCAGTGACTCTGAGCAGCGCATTCCCTCCCCTCTGAAACTTCAAAAGGAAAGAACCAAATAAAATTGTGGCAGATCTTAAGGCTGCCCTTCTTTCTTCAACCACTTTCTTTCGTGTGGCCCAAGGCCTAAGACCACACAGGAGTAAACTAGAGATGCCGTATTTTAGACTTTGCACTACAGTCTGACAATCAGTTTTTAAAAGGAGGGCAGCACCCAGAGTGGCAAGATAAAGTTTTCAAAGCAGCGACATCTAATATTCTTCAAGATTTGGAGTGTGCCTTATTTCAGAGAAAACACAGCAGGTGGGGCAGGACAATTGTCCCCAAACAGCACTTCAATGAAATGACCTTTAAGCAAATTTCCCAAGCCAATGGGCCTAGTGGATCTCAGTTTAGATAGCAAGTTCTTAAACATGTTTTTAGTTCAGAATCATACTGAAAGTTGTCACAATTTGCCATTTTTCTAATAGCTTAATAATATTAAGAGGCGCTATCTTGCAGTGGGACCATAAGGCTGAAGTCCTGGGAAACCCACCTAGCCAGCAGCATGAAACCACAGAAGATTGGCACTGCAGTCAAATGCCAGGAGGTCTTTCAGAATTAAAAGTTTGTGTGTGGGGGAGGGGGAGGATTCTCTAGGCATCCACAATCTGTCAGTTGTCACTCTTAACACCACAACTCCCATCAGATTTGAGAGAGCCTCTTCTTTCCCTATCTCTTCTTCAGCCCAGATTGTAAGCGGAGACTTGAAGTCCTTCAGATGATCCACCATTCAGGAAACTCATCTCCAGGATGTCCCCAAGTAGTTAACTGAGCTCCAGACTCCTCAGAGAACCTCATCATCTGACCTAAAGGAGCTTCGTATTGAAACTGAAAATCTAAAACCAGTCAAAGCTTAAGCCATGGCTTAGATTCCCACCTTATGCTTCACTGGACTCAATTTGCTGAATAATTATGCCATTAACTGGATGAATCCAAACAGCGAACTAAACAAAAGCCAACAAGCCACACTGTGGCTTAGGACGATGAACCCAATGGTTGGTTGTGGTCGTGGAACTGTTGACCCCCGTCCGAGTGAGAGTTCCAGACCAGGCGGTGGGGACGAAGCCCTCGGTGAGCCAAAGTGGGGAGGCCAAGTATGGTTTGGGGTGGCTCTTAATGCTTGGCTGCTGGGCAGGAGGAGACAAGGATTGGCAGGCAGGTCTCTTGGCCAAGGAACAACCCACTTATTTCAGCTTGTTAAGCTGAAGTGTCCAACTCATATTTATTTAGAAGCCATAAACCAAAATTAAAACCCCAGTGGTGGGGGAGGAAGGGATAAAATAAACTTCCTGAGAATATAAAAGAACAAATTTTCTGTAGATTGCATCAGGGGCAGATCTTTTTCTGCTGTGCTTAAGAAATATATCTGCATTTGAGAATGAACATCAACACAACACTTTTCTGGTTTCTGCCTCCTGCCTCCTGCCTTCTTCCATCCCTTTTGCTAAATCCTGGCTCTGTTGGTGGAGCTTTAACCTAGTTTATGTTTCAAACCTTTCCAGCGTTTATTTTCCCAGTATAAATATTGGGCTGGATGGATGTGTTGATGTCTGTCCTTAAGCACTGTCAATTTATGATAACGGCACTTCAGCTGGATTGATTTTTAAACACCAATGTGGACAGGAGAAGCCCAGCCTGGTAGCATTTCCAGAATTTTTCTCTCCAGCATTTTATTTGTCATCCGCAATGGACACAGGCACACTGTTGCACTGCAACGTTTGCCGTCTTCTGCACTTGGTGGCTGCAGGGCCTGCCAAGAAAGGAAAAGAATGATTAGTTATAAAACGGAGCGATGTTCATGCTGTGCGTTAGGCAAGCAGCCCCTGAGCTGGTGGGATTCACAATAAAATATTACCTTAATAATGTACTCAGGGAAACCAACATGTAAATGGGAACAGCTGCTTCTGCGATGACCAGATTACAAATGGCTGCAACCAGCATCATTAATATTGCATTGGGACAATAATATCTTGATTTGCCGAAAGAGCTACAGCCAGGCGTTATTTCTCCAAATGGGAGTTGGCCTGTCTTTGCTCCTCTTTAAGGGATGTTGGTCACATGGCTGCATCACACATTCAGTGGCAAAGGAAAATGAAGCCCTCCCCAAAAGCATGGAGGGGAATCTGCAAGAGGCTTGGGGTCGGGCTCAGTGGGGAAGGAAGGCAGGACAAGGCGCTTCCTCCCTCTGAGACCAGAGGCCCCCATTTCTGGCTGGACTCAACAGGCCTGAGCTGCACTGGGAGACCCTGTGGGAACTTCAAGCCTGGCTGTTGAAAGGGTGGTCTTCTGTGGAGGGCTAGGCTTGGCCTAGGAGGTGACCGCTGTCAGCCCTGGGAGTTAAGACAAAAGATCAGAAGGCTGGTAAGCGGCGAGGAAGAAGTTACGGTCAAGTGGAACCACTGGGGCTCTATGCAATGGTAGATCAACCTTCAAGGGAATGAGGAGATGGATTAAAAACTGCTGTTCTGAAGAGGTGGAAAGAAAGACAGAGGATTTAAATCCTGGCTCTCTTACACACAGAGAGAGAGAGAGAAATGTCACATGGTAGTAGTAGTGTTTCAGTTTTATTATAGTCAACCTCCTCCAATGGACTCTGTGGAGAATAGAAAACCCAAAACTCATGATAAAACCACACAGACAGTCCAGACTAAAATGCTCTTAAAAATAACACCAATCAAGCCAAACACCCCTCTGCATTAGTGTAAAACTTTAACCCCAAGCCTTATACGTGATAACATCACCTATAGTCCTTGGGCTCTACAGAAGGCTGATTGTCTGATCACACCCAACTGTTGTACCTACAACAAAAAGTGCTGAGCTCACAAGGTCGGGTCCTCGAAGCCTTTGCCACTGGGCAGCAGGTCAGTCTCTGGAAAGAGGGGCCTGGGTGAAGCCTGATGGGTCCTGCCTGGTCTGCTCTCCCCCCATGTTATCCCCCCATCTCTCCCCTTGGCTGGTCGGACCTGGCGGACAAGTCCATCGAGGCCAGGAGGAGACTGGTCTTTCCTTGCTCTGGGAAGAGAAGAAAAGGCATCCGCTGAGCTCTGTTGCGCTTCATCTCGGCTCCACCTTGGAGATGCCAAATGAGCATCTCTGGCCCCATTCAGAGGAGCCACCCGAGTTCCTCCAAAATGACAACAGCTGCTGGGTTGTCGTTTTTAAGGAGAAAGGACTGGGAAAGCATTGGTGTATGGGGACCAATTATTTTGCTCCATTCGGTTAATTTAACTTATTTAAAAAGTAACAGTCAACTCTCTGAGTTACGCTTGACTCCCAGTGACCTTAAAGACACTCAGTTTAGTTTTCTTGGGAAGAACATGGGAGGACTTTGGCACTGTCTTCTTCAGGGATTGACCTGCAGTCTGATTCCCTGGAAGTTTTTCATCCAAGGGCTGGAATGACCAACCCTACTTAGCCTCACAGGCCAGGAATGGTCACCCAAGATTAACCTGTTGAAATACATTAAGCATTGCAGTTATTGAATTATATTTTCATCCAGGTTCTTCTCTCCTCTCCTCTCCTCTCCTCTCCTCTCCTCTCCTCTTCTCTTCTCTTCTCTTTTTTCTTTTTTCTTTTTCTTTTCTTTTGCATGCCACTCAGCAGTGAAAGATGGCCTTGAATCCATCTAGAGCTGGTCTAGCCTGCCTGGAAACAGCTCTCCAAAATTTCAGACAGACCCACTTCCGACCTTCCCTGGAATTCCCAGGGATGGATTTCTCTATAGAATGCATAAATACAACAATGTCTCAATATTTTCCACCCCAAAAGGCAGGTATTAAACCAGTTCAAATATTTCATATCACTAAATGTCAACCTCAAAAGATAGCCATCTTCTAGAGGGTCAAACTATGGCCCATCAAGCCCAGGACATTTGAGTGGAAGTGCTGTCCACCCCTTCAGGCAATTATTTTTCTAGCCCAACTGGAAAGGCTGCCAAAAGTGATGGAAGCAAGCCCAAAGATCCTCTGCAAGCCCAGCCGGAGCTCAGCCGTTACCTGTGGCCAGAGATGGGCTGGTTTCTTTTGGTTTCTTTCTCAAGAGATGCTGGTTTAATTCTTGCCTGCTTGGATGGAAGGTCTTGACTTTCAGAAAACTGGATCCACAGATTAAAAAAGAAAACCGGAAGCCAATTCACTTTGAATCCTTTTTCTGTTCCAAAAACATTTTCTCCTTCCTGCAGCAGTTCCAGCATGGACAAAATGGGTCCATCCATGGTGTTGGCCTTCAGACGCATCAGGCTCTTCCCAAGAACCTGGGATGTTGTAATATATCAGTGCTGTACATGAGCAAAATCAAGCCGTGCGGCCTTTTGCAATTGACAGATGGCAATTTTGTCGACGCACAGATTTTCTAAGTGCTGTCCAAGAATTTTGGGGTTGGCATCCGATGTGCCCATATTATTATTATCATTACTTCGCTCAAGGCATTCAGTTACCTGCTCTCCCAAGCCTTTTAGATCATGAAACACTTTAAAAGCATTTCTCCCAGCCAGCTGGGTAATGTTTTGTTTTTCAGGAATGTGACTTGCAGAGGGGTGGCAGAGGGCAGAGGCAGCTAAACTCCTTGCTGGTTTGTTTATTTGCTTTTGTATTTTCCCTTAATGAACAGCGATATTCATTATCAATGGCGTTTGCTCCTCTGAGCGATACACGGCCGGGAATTTGGTCTCCAGCCTGTTGTTTTCCTGGGTACTACCAATGCTTTGTAATTGGAGCTCATAAATGCCTTGGAGAGGATTGCCATGGAAAATAACTCCTAGCTGTAAATCTTCATAATAAAAACCACCAGACCTTTTCTTTTCTATTTGGACACAGAGCCCTGGAGGAAACAGCGGAGAGAAGGCCTGGCTTTTAGCACCGCTCCAGCCCAGTCCAAGATGGAGGGGTCTGGGGGCTGAGGACTGGGGAGGGGACCCAGGGACATGGAGGAGATGCTGCTGCTGCTGCTGCTGCTGAACACAGAGAGCTGCCTAAGGACCTTCCTCTGGACCAAAAGCCACCTGTGGCCACCAATTTATTCTACAGCTCCAGCTTGAGGAAGCATCTCTTGAGCTGAGCATCAGTTTTTAGAAGCTGGAGGGATTCAGTTTGGTGAGAAGGATCAGAGGCTGCGGCTGCTCCCGTCTGCCCACCCACTCCCCCTTGCTTGAGCTCCTGTGTGGGTCTCAAGCCACCTGTGCCCCTCTTCTGACTCTCAGATCCAGGCACTCAGGACACGGGAGGACAGTCGGTTCTCCTGCTTCCAGGGCTCCACATTGGGCATCCAGGAAAGGGCAACTGGGAGCTTGCCTTCCTCTGCAGGGAGAGAGGATTGGGGGCATGCTGAAGCTGGTTGAAAAAGCACCCCCCCCCCCATCTGCATCCTCTCTTGCAAGTGACTGTGAGGACTTGAGTTGGGTCTGGAGGATGCAGGGACTGGAAGTGGAAGTTCTCCCCTCCATGGAGAGGTGAGAGTTTACATTACAAGCCACTCTGCCTCTCTGTGCCCCTTTCAGCTCTTGAAAATAGCCTGAAAACCACATGCACACACAGAGAGAGGAGAGAGAGAGAGAGAGAGATACACACAGCCTTAACCTGCCACGTCTGCAGTCCTCCATTCCTATACCAGTTCAACCCACCGCTTGGTATTGTATTTCTCAGTGGCTCTAAGCACTCCCTCAAGGGAGTCTGCTGCAAACGGGCAGAAGGAGAGCTGCCCCTAGGTTGTCCCCTGCCCACAAAGCCCTTCAACTGGCACCCCTCAAGCATGTGGGGCATCTTCCACAGCTCCCAGCAGCCCTTGATAGAATCGCCCTCTCTCTTCATCTTTCCTGACTGACAGTTTGTCCTACTAAAATATGTAGATGTTGGAAGGGCAGAAAGCGGAAAATGTCCACCAAGGCAAGTAGAAGGCAGCTCTTGATCAAAGAAGTTCCTCATGCCCGAAATAACAGCCTGCCAGACATCCAAGGTGCCTCTTCTGATTATATGTAATGTGGCGCAGAACATGTTATCATGATGATCCCAGAGCTCTGGGATGGGGTGGGGGGAAGGGAAGATTGTCAAGTCCTCTGTGGGAATGAGTGATGACTTGACAATGGGCACCTTATCACCTATACAGGTGCAGTTCCTCAAATTCCCATAGAAGATTACAGGGGTCTAAGAATGTAATGGCAAAAGCAGTCAATAATTCAAGGGTTATTGATTGAAGCCAGCTCTATTCTTCTTTTTTAATTTATATTTTATCCAATTTTTTTCTCCATGTGTTTTATTTTTTTTATTCATCTGAAGACTTGAGAGTTTTCTGCCCTGACAAAGGCAGCTGCTGGAGAAGATTGGATCCTATTCAACTTATTATTTTTTCTCTTTTCTTTAAATTGCCAGAGTAATTTATATAGTGGTTATGAAAGTGCAGGAGAGAAGGTGACAGAAAGAAAAAGAAAAAAGTTGAGGGAAGAAGAGAAGTTCTGCAAAGCAGATGATACCTCACCCTGCATCCTTCAACACCCCCCCCCAGCAGCTCCTGGGACCGGAGGAGAGTTTTCTGGATGTCGGTTCTGCACAAAGTCACCCGGGCGAGTAGGGGTGTCCTGGAGGATTGGTGTCCTGGAATCTGGACATCCTGCTTGGAATACACTTTTTCTCCTGTAGGGCCGTCCTGTTCCCACACCCTTTAAGTCATTCTGAGCAGAGGGACTATGTTCAATACTGTCCCTCGCAGCTTAAATATATTGGGGAAGATTCAGAAAACAGCAGCAAAACTCTTTGGAGTGTGGGAGGACAGCAGCATCACCACCCAGAGAAAGTAATATTTCAGGGAATATTAAAAAGCAGAATATTATATTTCCCAAAGAAATACAGTAATGGAGAAAGAAAATCTTAAAAAACAGAAACCAGCCCCAGCCCCTCTTCCCCAGGCAGGTCTGTAGAAATGCAGATTTGACAATCCTATTCAGAAAGGTTGGAGACAGGAAACTAGAAGCTGATGAGATTAGAAAGATAAAGACCCCTGGAATCTACATACCCCACCAAAACTCTAAAGACATGACCTTTAGGACGTAATAGGATTAACCCACCATCAGAATACCAAAAGGATACACTGAACCTCAGGTCAAAGTTCATGCCACAGGAACAGGAACTCCAGACACAAAAGCCCAACAAGGTATAAAAACCCACCACCCCCGGCAACATGTGGTCAGCTTTCCCAGAGCCACATTTCTGTCTGGTTCTGCTCTTCAATAAACTACAAATTTCTTTCTAAAGCAGTCTCCATTTTGTTTATTCCCGGCTTGGACTGGACCCTGATGAAGATTTTTCATTCAACAGGAGCAACCCCAAATCAGGAGCTATGGAGATTCTCAGTCATCCAGGTCATGGTTGTCCCAAAGGTGCTTCTTCAAAAGGGAACTGGACTTTGTTTTTCCTTGAAAACCTTTCACTTCTCATCCAGGAAGCTTCTTCAGTTCTGAAGAAACTTCTTGGGTGAGAAGCAAAACATCTTCAAGGAAAAACAAAGTCAGTTGCCTTTTGAAAAAGCTACTTTGGGACACCCAAATCAGGGTATTTTGAAGCTTGGGCATCACTGCAGGGTTTCCACTTCAACTGGGGAAGGCTCTTCTCAAAAGGAGCCAAGCAAGCAGGTTGATGAATCTGGACAAGAGACTCTCAACTCTTCTTCAAAGTAATTAGAGCTATAAAGATCGAGAGGGAAAAAATTGGATGTAGATTTTAACAGATGGTAAATATTGGTGTTTTACAGGAAAGACAAGTTCCTTTGAATAAGAAACAGTCCCAGTATTTAATTTCAGCAGAAACCAAATGGCCTGCTATACTCAGTTTCTCCTTCTTTACATAACCCTATGCTCTTCTGTGGCAGAAAGGGTTGGTTTAATAATCTTACAGGGATTAACCCTGAGGTTCCTCATACCCAAAGCAGATGCTTTGCCCCTCAGCCCTTCATCATCACTCAGAGGCCACGTTGCTATGGAAGCACTCTTTAGAGAGCCAGGATAGGCAGAAGTGCCCACCTGAGCATCGTGTCCATGGCCAGGTGGGCTTGTAGGCTCAGCATGGAAGGAGTGGACCTCTGCCACTGAGTCTTCCTTGCCTTTGGAGCCGTACAGAGTCCTCCCAAACAGACTAGAGGAGGGGCTCCTGCTTTCCCAAAGCCTTGATTGACAATTAAAAGACTTCTGCTTCTAAAAATGTGGTCCTATTCTATTCCCACACAACCTAGAATTGCCGAGGTTGAAAAGCATTGCTCTAGAACCTAGGAGAAGGGTTCCCCTGCACTGCCTGGGAGGCAGAGTGTGCCAAAGCCAATTAAAACTAGGACAGAGTGTGTCAAAGCCAACCACAGGCCTTGTCTGCTGTGGCTCCCACATTGTGGAATCTTCTCTCCCTGTGATGAAGTTGGCCTCATCCCTTCTGGGCTTCCAAAGATCCCTCAAGACCTGGTGATGCCAGCAGGCCTGGGGGGCCCCAGAGGACAGGCAAACTAGTCAGATGGCTCTGTTATTAACAACATCCCTTCGTCTGCTATTTCGTTTCCCCTCTGTTTGAAATGCTTTTGGCAATTAATAATGATAATGGTTTTAGGTATCTATTAATTGTTTTAGTTTTGTTGTACACCACCCAGAATTGCCTCTTTTGTGAGATGGGCGGCTATAAAAATTAGACAAAGAAATAAAAATAAGTGTTGTAATAGAAAAAAGGCTGGATTTAATATAACTGGGACCCAGAAATCTTTCTTGCTCCAGGTTCGCCAATCCCAGAGGTCCTCAGCAGGGTTTACTGACTTCTAAGCAGGTTTCAGGCTGCAACTGGGACCACCATCTGCCAGCCACTTGCCCAGGGAGCTCTCTTGGCCCAGCGCTTCCCCACTTCTCCTGCCAGTTCCAGCCAAGAACGCAAAGCCCGCCTTCAGGTGCCAGCCTTTTTTCTTTATGCAATCTATTCTGGTTACTGATTCTCAAGTTTTATTTCACAAAATCCTGGCTCTCTTTGTTGTGTGTTGGGGGAGGTGGTGGCCAGCCAGTGCAGAGCAGCCTTCCTTGTGCCCAGCCTCTGCCAGCTGGCACCTTCCCCGATCGACTCGCCGCTCCAATCCGATGGGCGATGGGGTTGGCGGCAGGTTGAGCCAAGCGTTTGCTCGCCTCCGAGACTGGCTGCGTCGTTGGAATTCCTGCTGAACACTTCTCCTTCTTGTTCCTTTTGTGGCGTTTAATTAAATATCTGTTTGTCTAGAGTCAAACACTGACAGCTCTGAAACCTCCAATGATTTATCAATAAACACAATGAGATAATTGCTCCAATGCTCATCTGACCTTTCCACAGTGCGGAGAAAATGGAAGAGGACCATTCTCTCCAGCTTTCCTCTTTCTGCTGAAGCTTCTTAGCTCTGATTGATGCCTTCTCATTAAATATATTAAAAGATGGTGAAATATCACTGGGTACTTCAACAGCCTTTAGAAGACCATGCTCTCTCCCTCTCTGGATACCTGCAATGGCGGAAGAGAGATGAGGTCAGGGTTTAATGACCTGATGGGGATTAAACAGAGAAGTCAAACTCCTCGGTCTGTTTTCCTCTGCGTGACCTTGGAACACGGAGTCCAGGGGTGTTAGCTTTTCCACCGATTGATTTTTACCGCCACTCCCATGTGTTTCTCTGCTCCGCAAAATGGTTTCAATCAAGACCTGCGTAAAGGCCATTTTGCTGCCCAGGCCTGGGTTTCACTGTTGGACAAACAACTGGTCAGAGGTCAAGCGCTTCACTTAGATGTCTGGCCCACCGTGTCCCAGAGATCCAAGGCCTGTAACACCTGTTCAACCAATAAACTTACAACCAGTATGGACAGAAGGTTAAAAGGTGGTTCCATAGCAGTGTTATTCAACCTTGGCAACTTTAGGATGTGTAGACTTCAACTCTCAGAATTCCCCAGCCAGCTGTGGGAGTTGGGAGCTGAAGTCCACACATCTTAAAGTTGTCAAGATTAAGAAACGCCACTCCACACCATACTGATAGTCTGGATGTACATATTTATGCAAAGGGTCCACTGGCTATTATTTCAGCATCCTCTACGAGCACCTTGTAAGGTTGAGTAAGTAATGGATGGCTGTTGAGGACCTGCACAGAATAAAGACTGGCTCTAATAACCTTCTGCTGCCCGCCTCCCCAGCATCGGGGTCGTCACCACAATAGATCCCTTCGTTATAAAAATGCTCGGCATGCATCTCAATGTGCTACAAGTGGGTCCCCTGCTGCAAATATGCCCTACAACCTTAATAAGTAATTTCCTCATTGCAATGTGTAGTTTCCTGTTGTTTTCGCAGGGAAATTAGTACTGAATTCCCCTCCTGCCCCCCCAAAAAATCCCAGTTTCTGGAATACTGTTATTTTGCTGTCCAGCAAAGAAAGTAAAAGATGATGAAAGGAAAGCAGTACAGGTGGTCCTTGACTTACGACCACAATCGAGCCCAATGTTTGCTATGTTGTTATGTGAGACATTTGCCAAGTGAGTTTTGCCCCATTTTACAACCTTTCTTGCCTCAGTTGTTAAGTGAATCACTGCAGTTGTCAAGTTAGCAACATCGTTGTTAAGTGAATCTGGCTTCTCCCCATTGACTTGGCTTGTCAGAAGGTCGCAAAAGGGGGTCACATGACCCCCTGGGACACAGCGGCCGTCATAAATAGGAGTCAGTTGCTAAAACATTCAAATTTTGATCTCGTGACCCTGGGGGTACTGCAAAGGTCGTAACTATGAAAAACGGTCATAAGTCACTTTTTTCAGTGCCGTTGTAACTTTCAATGGTCACTAAATGAACTGTTGTAAGTCGGGGACTGCCTGTAATGAAGGCCTTTCCACGGGGAGGAATAAACGGTCAGTAGAGGAGACGTGCCAAAGTCCTGCGCCACTAACGCTGTGGTCACACTGAACAGGAAGCAAAAGGGGGCAGAATCTCTGGGGAGAAGACGCTCGCGTTACCGACGGGGCAGCCCTTTGCCTGGGACGCCTCTGCAACTCACGCAGGCATCCCGCCGGTCTGAGAAACGGCCGTGCAGTGTCCTGCCAGCGAGGCCCTCCGGCTTCTCCACAGAAAAGGAACGCCAAGCGGCCTCCGTGTGGCTGTTAACTCCGTGCAGCAGCAAAGAACATCTGCTGGAGCTCAGGTAGCAGGACTGGTTACCACGGGTGCTTTGAAGCTGCAGGAGGTGCAGCCCAACACCTGGAAGAGGCCAGAACAAGCTGCTCTAAACTGTGCCCAGTCTGTGTTGTGGCTCCAGCAGCAAGAGGCAGCCTCCAGAAAGGGCCCTCGCCCCCTTCGCCTCTTGCGCTGTTCTGGAGACACCTGAATGAGCTGCCATGGCTATAAAAGGGGCAGAACAAAAGCCAAACGCTGGGATCCCTCGTCCTTCTTTCTTCTGAAAAGGAGAATTGGCTTGTTCTGTTAAAGACCGAGAGGGGCAGAACTGCTTGCCAAGGATTGGAGACCCTCCTTTCCTGCTTGAGATGCAGAACGTCAGAAATGTCATGTACCAACATTCTGCTTCTTCAATCAAAATTGGCATCTTTTATTCTAAGTTTATGTTGAGGCTAAATAAATATAGCTTAAAATCTTGCTGGCGCCACAACAAAATGATAAATGTGGAGTTCTAGTACTGAGTCGGCTTTATTTTATGCCACTACTTTCTCCAACGCCTCCTGGTGATGTGTGGGCATTCACCTTGCAATAAAAGACAGAGTAAGAATTACACAGCGATATCTTAAATTATTATGTTAACATGGGGTGTCTTCCACCATGCAGTTTTGTTTTTACTGCCTTGCTAAATGTTGGGAGGGAAAGAGAATAGGATCTGCCACAGAGAAGCATTGAGGGGTGAACCCTTCAAGTTTCAAACGTTTCAAAAGCATTTAACCCCAGTTTATACCCAAAGACACTAATTGATGTGTATAAATTAGATTTCAAGAGTAAAATTTAGCATATTGGTCTCTGCACATTCCAATTTTGTTATGCAACTGAGTTATCCCCAGAAGCTGACCCACACCCAGTTCTTGCACGCTAAAACAATTGTGTTCCCATGGACCATTTCTAATCCAGGGTTATTCTGGGTCTGGCTGACATATGAAGCTGCTCTCAGAAAGATCCGGATATATGAAATTACTTACAGAATGATAGCACTAATGAAGACGAGTGGAACATCGTTTCCAACACGGGAACTCCGAGAGCTTTATTACTTATAAATAAATAATTTATCACCTCTCTTACTGGCTCTTCTCCCGCGGTGCCTGCCGCATGTGAGGCACAGGAGGGGCCTAAAAGTACTTAGCAGACTCCTGGATTATAAACAATTAAAACTTTATTGATTTATTGGTGTATTGGCTTGCTTGTTTACATTACGTACAACCCACCCAAATCCTATGGGAGACCTGGTAACATATCAAAAGGGGGTGGTAAGGAACCGCAGCAATAAATAGCTGAATCAAAATCACATTGCATGAACAAATAATCTGGGCTACACAAGTTGTTTCCAGTTAGAAGGTACAAAATTCCATGCTTATTTACAGGATGGCAGTTTAGTTTACACAAAATTCCTTTCTTTTTTCCTACTTCTTGTCTTTTCTGCACCCACCAACTTTCTCTTCTACTTGCTTCTCTCTGTTTTTTATTTTTTTGCCCTGCCTGCCTTCTAAGAAAGTGCCCGTGAATCTTTCTCTCACTGCAGCAAAAGACAGGTTATCTCCACTTCCCGTTTGTGGTGAAAGTCCCGCCACATCTTTGCCTGGAGTGGTGACTTCTAAAGGGATGGGGCCAAGGACAGTCCAAAGTCGGGGGGGAAATATCCAGGCACAGGACTCTTTCTGCATGGAGAGTGAGGTGCACAGCTTTGCTTCCTGGGAGACCGAAGACCAGGGCTGACACAACCCCAGGATCGGCCACAGACATTGCAAGGAAGCCCGGCTTAATGGAATTATCCATTTCGCTTCCTCCTTTAATGGAGCCCTGCCCCACCAATTAGCACAGGGCTGGCTCTCCATATTAACTCCGTCCATGGAACCAAAGGCTTTGCTGGCAGTTATGGCCCTTTCCAAAGCGAAGAATCTGTGAAGGATCTGTGCAACTTGATGAATCATGTCTGGAGAAGGGAAAGAGAATAATGAAATAGGCCAAAAAAAGGGCTGCTTTCCCGTTTCAACTCATGACACCATCTTCATTTTTTTAAATTATTTCAGCTGTAGTGGCGACAACGCCAGAAAAGCATACATTTGATCAATTGTTGTTGATTGTAAATCTAAATAGCCTTTAAAGTAGGAGAGGGAACAAAGAGAGGACATCTTGTGAAGTTGGAATGCATCCTGCTCAAACTCCAGGGCTGTCCTTTGTTATCAGGAGTGTTCTCGACTTCAATCATCTGAATGTTGAAAAACCCTTTACAAGTCAGAAATACCTTTTGATGCATGTTAGATTTAAGCTGCCTCCATTCACAACCGGAGTCTGGCAGAAATGTGGACTAGGAGATGTGGAAGATGGACGTCTTTGTGTCTTCTGTTACTTCCTGCTTTCCACAAAAGCTTCAACCCAAGGGGTTTCATGCAAAAGCCGGTTGGCATGAACAAAAATAGCCATCCTCTGAAGCAGATCCAGCAGGGAGGGATGAACTCAAGGCTACATGGGGAGACCAGTCACCTCCTAACCCCCATTGGTCCCCTCAGAGGCCGTGAGGACGGAGCCTTCTCTGCAGGGACTCCTGGTCAGCCCTTTTCTCTGCAAGAGAGGATTGCAGGTGGGACAGCACCCCAGGCAACTCAAAAGTCTTTGGAAAACTTTCTCTTTTCCTCCTCTATTTTGGCTATTAATCTTTTCTTTCCCTCCTAGGATAGCGTCTGCCTCTGTTAATTGTTTCTAGGTTCATAATATAATGAAAAACAGTCTTCTGTGCCCAAGGCACCTTTTAATTATACAACAGAGCAGGTGAAACCACTTGATACGTCCCCTCTCCCTCTTACCCTACCTGGTAATTAAGGAAGACCAGGCTTTTTTTCTAGGGGATGCGGTCAAATTCACTGTTGCCAAACAAGCAAGTGGAGCCTGAATGTGATATCGCCATCATTTCTCGAAGGGACAACAGGAAGGGGGGCTAATTCAAGTGACAGGTACCCAGAGCATCTGTGCCAATAAAGTCAGAAAGCAAGATAACTCCACAAGACCATCCTGGAAGGAACTTCCCTGAAGGAATGCAGAACGTCAGAGAGAGCGATTAGAGAAGGGGGTCAAGGGGGAATCATTTTGGATCCAGGAAAGGGTCCAAGGCATCCCTAGCATCTCCTCAATCAAATCTCTCCATCCCGTGCAGAAAATACTTAAGGTTGTCTCGTGTTCTCCAGCCACCTGGAATGAGTGAGAGGGATGTTTCTCCTGGTTGCATCTGTGAAATGTTGGTGTGTTGCTCATGCTATTTACTGATTATTACTATCAAAAGACTGTCTCTTGGCACTGATTACAATTACTGTACACTTTGAAATGTGCATTTTACATTTTCAAGAAACCTCCTCCTGTTCTTTTCCACCAGTTGGTCCACCTGTTGTTATTGTTGCAAGTTTACCAACATGGTCTGCAGAGGGCATGAATAAAGGAGGCAGAAAATCAAAGTGGGAAGGCCCAGACCTGCCAAGCACGTTAGAGCAGAAGACCTGCTCGGCAGCCTCTCCTGGAAAGAGCCCTGCCTGGAATCTCAGGAGCCACAGGGCCCGACCATCGGTGGACCGACTTCAGCCCTGGGCTGAAGGGGCAGCCATCTCACTCTGCAGGAGGAGCCTTCCCAATTCCCTTCTGCCTGTGGGAAAGGCTGCTGGGAGGGAAATTGGTAGAAAGCTGGCGAGATGCTTCCCCTCCCTGACCTGGCCCCCTCTTTTCCAATCTGTCTTATTGATATAAATCCCCCAGGAGAATGGCCTAGGAGAAAAACAGCAAGGGGATTTGTCTTTTTCTCCCCACTCTGCAGGTGACAGAGGTGGGTCTATATAGGCCTATCCAGAGCCTTGTGAAACATATTTTTAGAGGAGGAGGAGGAGGAGGATACTAGCACTATTACTGACAAGGTGTGGTGTCACCAGCTCCCTGCCTGATCATCACCAGCTGTCGATTTCTGCTTCATTTTCCACCCTGGCCAAATCAATGACCAAATCTATTCCAAGTACTTGGCTTTTGCTTGAAAATTTCCATTTGGCTTGTACATTCATTCAAAATAAAATATTTAGAGGACAGAAGACCTGCAGAGCTCAACTTGGGTGTTCTGGGTTTTGTGTGAATAATTAGATACCACAGCCTTCCTCTGGGCTCTAGTTAGAGCGGTTCCTTGCTTCCCTCCCTCCCTCGCCCCCAGCACAGCTCCATTGGGAAGGGAGCCCCGTTTATGGAAATAATGAAGCTAAGCATGTCTTACAAATTGTCTGGGTTGCACTCTGAAGTTGCTGGTGTTCAAAGAAATTTTTCCCAGAAGATATTGCAGGGGAAGAAGGGGTTAATGCCTGCATTCACGTTTTCTTCTAGACTTGAAATCCATGACGCAAAGTTGGAGCCACGTGCAAGAACACCCACAGAGGAGAAGAGCCCACTTTTAGGAGTTGGTGGAGGGAGGGTCGTTCAGAGCTTCCCCCTTTTGTGGTGAACTGAGCATTGAAAAGCTGCCCGTGTTTGTCAGATCTGCCCCAGTCCGATCCCTCCCAAAGGAAGAACAACCTTTGACTCCATTTGGTTGAAATAAAGGTAGTTTTACTAAGAGATGCTGGTTGCAGTAAAGTCAGGTGGAGTTTCCCACACAAGAAGACACAAATTATTTCCTTCCATCCCATCCCTCCCCCCACGACCAATCCAAACCCAGCCAATGCGATGCCACCTGGATGTTTTGGGAGCACTGAGGTGTTTCAGCTGGTAACTTTCCACACTCAGGGTAAATGGCCTTGATGACGCCTTGGCACAACTGGTCCCACAGTGATCTGCTTTTCCTGAGCTGTCACTCCCCTCCCGAATTCCCCACACAAAAATGCATACAGGTTTATTGCTGCCCATTTGGTCCTCCCTCCCTCCTAGCCCTTTGATGGCAGGACACCAGCATGGCATCAGGCCAGAGATGGTGGCCCTGACAGTGTCCCTTCCCCAAACTAGCCATCTCCACCACGTTTCATATTCAACATGAGGGGATTTGTTCTTTTCTGTCTTAACTTGATGCCTGACCTGTGATGATGCATGAACATGGCATGCAGTGGCATAGTCCACTGGTTCAGTCCATTAGTTCAGCAAAGCATGGCTTAGTGCAGCAGTCTCCAAACTTGGCAACTTTAAGACTTGTGGTCTGCAACATGCTGGCTGGGGAATTCTGGGAGTTGAAGTCCACAAGTCTTAAAGTGGCCAAGTTCGGAGAGCCCTGTCTTGGTGCAAAGTAGGCACCTCACCCACTGGGCTTTCCCACCCAAATAGTTCCAGGTCCACAGATTTTCCTGACCTCATAAGATTGTAGGAAAAGCGACTCGACAGGTGATGGGTGAGGACTTTCTTCTCAGGATGTGTTGCCTTTGCTCATTCTCTGCCAGGAGGTTCCCCGCCCAAAGGCAGGATCTCAGCGTGGTTCCAGTGGCACACCTGGCTATTCATTGCGCAGAAATCCCCTGGGAACCTGGCAGCTTTTCCAGGTGCACCGTTCTTCCTCCACCCACAGGCTACAAAACAACAAAGGCTGAACATGGACGGGCAAGAGGACAATCACCTGGGCCTCCCTTTCTCCTCCTCCGACGTGCTTCTTTCTGATGCCCAATAGATTTGCATGGGTGTCGGAAAGCATTTTCTGCCGATAATAGTGATGTGGACAAACTCTTCCCCGCAAGCCACTTAGTCAGTGCATCAGTTCCACAAAGATGTGATTAAAATAATAATAAATTAACTAAAAAAGCCACCAACAACACCCCATTTCAGGTGTGAAACAGCTTTAAGATAACTAATTATTTACACAGCTTGGTGCTACATCTGCGGCTGTATTTCTGATAAATATTTTGAGCATGTTTGAGCTTGGAAATTAATAGGAACCTGAGCGATGCCACGTTAGAATTCTACATCTATATTCACTTCTCAAGATTGTTGCCCTGCCAGCTCCGGGTGGCTGGAAGTGGCAGCGGAGGGCAGAAGAGGAACAAATGCCGTTCTGGTGCACAGTGAGTTTATTGCTGAATGGCCTGTTTTCACACTGAGATACATACAAGGCTAACCCTTCTTTGCAGTAAAGCCTTAACTTTGCTGCTTGGCTGGATCACCTGCTGGCCCGGCCTGGCACTAATAAAAAATCCGGGGAGATCCTCTTCCACACGGCCCAACCTCAGGCTGCTCACAAATATCAAGTGCAGGAAATCAGGAAGTCCAGGCAGGTCAAACGAATATATTTAAGTTTATTGCATGCTGAGGCTCTCTACAAGCATCTGAACTACTAGTGGTCAAGGCAAACTGGCGGTAGATAAGAGTCAACGGAGCTGAAGGTAGGCTGGACTTGGGTCTCGTGTGGGCGGGAAGGGACTCAAGAGTGATGATGCACTTGACCCCTCCCTCAGCCTGGTCATCTCCTACACAAATTTGGAATTGTGTCAGTAGGTCCACCATCGGGACTGACAAACAATTTTCCTTGGCCTCCTGGGACTGTAACTTTGGGTTCATGGTTTATATTTTTAGGCATCCCTAAGCTTTGAGCCACCTCTTTCTTTCAGGAGCTGACTAATGCCTTCAGGGTTATTCCCACAACATTGGACCGAGGGAGAATAACTGTGGCTGAGGATGCATCTGAACCTGGTTCTCCTCAGCCCCAGTTTGACACGTTAAGCCTTACCACATCCCTTCACTAAGCCTTGACAGAATTGACAGATCAATTCCCCCGTTGCTTGCTGGGGAGCAAGGCTCTGAGACATCTCCTTGCCAAATAAATGTGGGTGTGCAAGAACGTTGCCCCGCTTTGGCCTACAGCTTTCCTTCTTGCCAACCCCTGGCTCAACCAGCAGTCCCAAGTCCTTCGCTAGACTCAGCGAGGCTGGAGGCGAAGGCTCTGGATCTCCGATGCTTAATAACTCCGGCTAGCGAGCATCTCACTTGGCTCTTTCTTGGCCATTCAGAACCATCCTTCTCCCATTGTTAATGCAACTGCCATACCCTGCATCTGCACTGAGTGAAAGCTAATTATAATAATTAACAGAGAACTCGTGAACTTGTCAAACTGGTAATTATAAACCGCAGGGACTTTTATCATTAATAGACAGTGCTCAGAGTAAAACAATGAAATAGAACCAAGGCGTAAATGTTGCTTTTGATCAAAACTGCACTGAGTGGGATTGTCAGCGCTGGCCATTGGTCATCGTGCAGCGGGGCCATCCTACCTATTGTCTCCAGGCCCAGAGGAAGGCAAATCAGCAAGGCAAAAAGAGCCATTATAGAAAGGACAGGGCAGGTTTTCTGGTTTCTTGCTAAGGACCGACCTGCAGTTCAACTGGCCCTGAACTGGCATCCTTCCCCACCCAGGTGGAGTCAGTCTCTGGGCCTGGGCAAGGCACACAGAGAGAGTGGCAGAGAGAGCCAAGCCTGGAAAATGGAACTTCTTGGTTCATCAAGGCTGTGCAAAGGAGGAGGTGATGGAGTTTCCTGAGAGGCTAAGATGGATGTCCTAGATCAGTTTGGAGAGACAAGATAGCATTGATGAAAGTCATTCCACATTAAAAGGGAAAAAATGTAACTTTCCTGTTTTTCCATGTCCATCCTTCCCCTTTTCTCCCTTTCCCTGAGAAGGTCCCCTCCTCTGCAGGCATGTAGGAACCCAGAACAAGGAAGCCCTCAGATAGAACCAGGCATTAGAACTGGGCAGCCAGCAATGGTGTGGTGGCTACAGGAGAGCCAGAGGTGATGTCTGCTTCCCTCCCTGGAGGACAGAGGCAGTTCAGGCATCCTGGACCTCCTCAACTCTATTTGGATGGAGGACATTCACCAACCTCCAAGCTGCAGGGTGTTTTGCTTGTACTCCTGCCACCTTCTTCTATGGAAGAGGAAGGAAAGGTCCATGACAGTGTTTGCTTCAGGCAGGAAACATCCACGATGGTGTTTATTTGTGGCAACGCTGTCCAAAATGCATCCATTTCAACCTCTGAAAAGGACACAGCCTCACTCAGTATGAGAGTGGGAGGGTGGCCACGAAGCCCCCAGTATCCAGAGGCTTTCTGAAAGCCAAGCGCCAACCCCTCTGAGCTCCGAAGCCTGATTCCTGCAGGGGCTCTTTCCCCTCGCTATGAAAGAGAAACCTCTGACTTTTCTCAGGGATATGGAGGCATTTCTTTTCAAAACCCACCCATCAGCAGAGATGTCATTATTCTTCAACTTTCCCTGCTCACATTGTAAGCTTTCTCTCCTGGATGGTAAACAACAAATGGTTCTTTTCACCCAAGAGATAAGATTGTTTGTCTTCCAAAGTCACCGCAGTATGTATGCGAAGCCTGGGATTGTTTGAATAATGAGTCTCCCGTAGAACGTATGTTTCTTTTTGTGTGTCCTTCTGGTAACAAAGATCTGAGATTTCCCAAGGCAGCTGCGGCTTCACCTACCAAGGAGGCTGTTTCTGAAGGGCAGGCGAGGGCCCTGCCAGAGGAAGGGAGCTTGTCCTGCCTCTCCGCTCTCGAGGCAGAGAGCAAACACTTTCTGTCCGCTTCCCCACCAGGAACAGAGCGAACCGCGCAGGCCACCATCCTGTCTTCACTCCAACCACTGCAGCAGATGAGCTATTGATTTGCAGGCTTAAAAAGAAGAAATATGAATCTCGGAGCTGCTATTTTAAGCTTTCCCCAGGTTCAGGTCGAGCTTTTCAGGTTCAGGGGTTGATGTTATGGTAAGCTAAAAGCATAAAGCTGAAATTAAGCCAGGCCCTCCGCCCAGGATTAGACAAGCTTTGAACTTTAGTATGTAAAAATTTAGAAATATTCTAAGCGCCACAAAATCAACCGTCGCCTTATTTTAGACTTGAGGAGAAATGCTAAGCTCTACCATTGCTCAGGTTGGACTGGCAGTTGGGCAGAAAGCCACCTTGTCACTCACCAGAAGGCGGACGCACCCCAAGGCCTCCGTGGGAAAGCTGAGGAGGGGGCAGACGTGGAAGGAGGTCTCCACTAGGACAGCTGCCTGCCTATAAGCCCCCAAAGGGAGGAAGTGAGAAGGTGCTGACGGGGCAGGGGGTCCTGGGGAACAGTTGTGGGGCTCTGTTTCTTTTCCTGAGGCCAGTTGAGGGAGCAAAAATAACCCACGAAAGGGGCACCCACCCCTTCCACATCGCAGCAATAGAAAGGCTGGGCCATCACTCTAATCACCCCTTATTCAACATTTTGCATACAACAAAACCATCAAAACTGGGACTGTCTTAATTTTTTAAAAGTAATGTGGCAGAGGCGAACACACATATAATTAATATTTATAAAATGAATGTGAAAGAGCCCATGCAATTTGGTGCCCAAATGAACAACGGGGCTAAGGACTTCCTGAAATGCAGCCATCTGTTTCATCACTGCAATTAACCCCCCCCTTTTTTGCCATTTCAGCTGTCCTGAAACGTTAGCCAGCCCCTCTTTTAAGGCAGGAGGTCTGTTGCGTTGCCGTTTGTTCCCCACAAGGCATCCTTATCCTTGTTATGTTCAAAGCACGAGGGAACATTTCTTGATATTCAAACACGTAGCTCTTTTCAAGCAACGTGGCACAATGAGCAGTGGCTTTGTCGTGCAGCATATCCAGTCATGAATCTGAGATTATTAAGAACTTCCTTCTAAGGAAAACACAATCTCAGGTTAACAACAAAAGAGGGAGATGCTTGAGATCATAACGTGCCAACCTCGGAAAATTCAGATCTTGAAATGTCAGCGTAAGAGGTTTCCAGATCAGAATGTTTCAACCTCAAAACGTTTGTTTCATTTAAAGCACGTTACCCTGTTCTTTAGTGCAAAGAATCCTACAGCAGATCAGAGATGTGCATCCACACACCCCCACACAGACACACACGCACACCCCCGGCACATCAGCTGGAGGTGGAATGTAATATCAGAGAAGAATTTATCTTTGGACTTGGATATTCACCTACGATTCTTTCTATCTACCAAAGCCTAAACTAAGCAGAGTTGAATAGGGAAGAAAGAATTTTTCGGTGAGGGTCTCCCTGCACAGGTTGTCTAGAATTTGGAGGAACAGACCCAGGAATCTATTTAGGTAGTTGAAAGAATACTAGGCTTAAATAAAGAATATACTTATTAGTAGAGCTACATAATAAGGACTTTTTCTAAATTTCAATAGAGTTATTTTTACTGATGCTTTTGCCGTTGGAAACTGTTTTTATTCTTGATAAGCTTTGGGGATTCTAAAATCTGGACTGTTTCTGCTGATCTACTAGAGCTTCCCCAGCAGATCTTTTTCTTCCCCTTCTGTTCTAGTTTGAAACTCCTGGAGATTAGCGGGGAGGACGTCCTTCATATGGTGCTCCATCACACGTTGGGCTTCATCGGCTTTGTCCACTTTGCTGCAGTCCCCTGAGCCCTGGTCGGTGGGATGCTTGTAAGCCACAGAAGCAGCTGCGCTTTGGAAGCCCCTGCAGGTTGGGTGGAGAGGGCTAATTTCCGAAGCGAGAACCAGAGCATCAGGACATTTAAAATACATTAAAGGATTCCAGCTTTGAAGTGGGAAACAATCTGGCTAATCAGAGAAACAACTTTTCAAAGGATTTGTGGGAAGGGTCTTTACCTTCAAGCTGGCTGGTTTCTCCCGTGGATAGTTCTATGAATAAAACATCCATCTCCCAATTAAATCTTGATTTAATTTCTTTCTCTCTTTTTTTTCTAAAACTGATGAACTTGACTGGTTTCACAAAAGACAATGAACATTAGTATTCTTTTGTGACACAGAATCCTGGAGGAACAAGGGACTTTGCATAATCGCCTGGTCCTCTCACCCAAACCTCCTGAACTCTCTGATGATTTGGAGGATTAAAGGGGCAATGGAGACTATTCTTCCTGGTGACAGACGGTCTCCTGGCCCTCAGCCCGTGACTCTGGCCAGCCTCTCCGCTTGGAGTTGTGGAGGCATCATGAAAAAATCTGGAAACAAATGCCCCCATGATTAGCCAGAATTATTATACAAAGATCGTTTTCATTGTCCAGCTGGTCCATATCAAGTTGCCGCATATTCAGAGCCGCAGTCGCTCTCGCTCCAAGGGCTCCTACGATATATTCGGAAGGGCAACTCGTAACCGTGCATCAAGAGATTTCTCCTCATGTCGCAGCTGTGAAATGAGTCCAACCAGGGAAGTCCCCCAAGCAGAACCAAGGACCATCAAAGCAACTTTCTTCAGCAGCACCGTCAGGCCCCGAGGTTCGTTTCATTTTCCACAGAAGTGATTTCACCAAAGTGAGAGTTTTCCAAACTCTCAACATCTTTTTTGTGATATGGTGACCAAAATTGGCTGCAGTATTCCAGTTACTCTTTTAGTCGCTTAACTGACCAAAGCGGCTGGCCAAATTGTTAAATACTATGTAGTTTAATGAGGCAAAGTTACTTACTCAAGGTTTAATTAGATCTAGCAAAACTGCAGGCTAAGCTGAAGGAATCTAAAAAAATATACAATTAGGAATCTAAAAAAAATATACAATTACAAATGAAGATTTACCTACAGTAATGTTTCGATTACCGTTTATGGCAAAAATAATATTTTGAAAGGAAGGATGGGTCATTGTACTTCCCAGCTCTTTTACTTTGTTTTTATTTGTTTACTTACTTAGCAAATTTATATAGGCACCCATCTAATAAGAAGTAATTATTAGTCTCAATTACATTACCAAATTACAATGATAAGAATTCTTTCACACCTTGTAAGAGTTCAGGCACAACCATCTCTTCTTTGTGAACTCCATCATTTCTTTTGAGGTTCCCCCCCAAACCAGTGAATCCGAGGCTGCCCCTCCATTGCAATTGTCTTCCAGAGCAGGGTTTGCTGTCCTGCAGGCAAATCCAGCAGAAGAAGTCTTTTGCCGCATCAACCAAGAATGCTGTCCTGTTGCTGGCAAAGGTCTTCCAGGGATGCAAGCCATGCACTCTCTCTCCATCCCCTTATTGCCAGAGATGCAACTTCTTCTCATGTGACTGGAAGTACAGGAGACTTCCAAGGCTTCATCCACAGATGATACCCTCCACAAGAATGTTCCTCCTTCAAGTCTTCCTTATAGAAACCTATTATAGGAGAAGGACTGGCAGAGCCAGGGGGAGGAGTGAAAAGAGGGGTCGTTTTAGAGTTGTTACCTAGCGATAGGTCCACCCTCCCCCCTTGAATGCCATTGACCCTTATCTAACTCTAACCAGGCACTGACCATTAGCTGAGAAGATTCCTGTGTGTAAGCTTCTAGCAATAAATCGGTTCGTTGAACCTTCAGGTGTGGACCTGGCTTTTTCCTCCTATGAATCGGATCCTTGGTCTGTCTCATTAGCTTGACTGGCAGTGGCCTTCTGGGAGCTCAAGCAGATAAAGAGTCATCCATGAACAGGAGATCTGAGGACCTTCTGCAGTGACTCGTTCTTGGGGACCAGCTCAAAACCAGCTAACTTTCCTGCTGCCACGAGAAAGATGTGCCTGGCGCCAGAGGCACTCTGGTGGGTTTGCCTGCCTCTCTCAATGGGATGCTAAGCCACCAGCTGCTTCTATAGGATGGAAGTGCTGTGAAATTTAAAAATGAAAGCCTCTGATCTTGGGATCAAACATTTTATTCCTTTCACCTTAACTTCACACCCATCCCTTTCCCAGATTCCCCAGTGTTAGATATAAACCTTTTGCTTGTTTCCAGTTTTACCTCCATCTGTCTGCCATAAAAGGACTGGAAGATTTATAATCTGGCATGATTGATAAGTATTTCTGATGCCTGATTTATAAGAGGTAGCTGGTGATTTCGGATGGAAAGATTTAGGTGTGATTTGATTTTGATTGATGGAATTTGCTCTTATGAACGCAGAGTCTCATCAATGCCCAATTTAAACTTAACGGCCATGTGATGGTCCTACAAATGTGCAAGGCTTTGGCAGCTTCAGATTAGAAAACTGGACTATTCTAATGTTTGGGAACAATCATGTTGCATCCAAAAAAGAAAAAGAAAAATGCAGATCTGGAGGGAGGGAGGATAAATGGAACAATCTTTAATCATAATTGGGTGACTTCAAATGTAATTTCCTTTTCTTTGAGCCAGCAGAAAAGTCTCCAGTTACAAATAAAGTCAAGAGCTAAAGTAGATATCCTATGCAAATACAGCCTTGAAGATTCCAAAACTTACCTCGGAGGAGCCCTATATGACCTGCTAAAATGTGCAGGACCTGGCTTCAGTCGGAAAACATTTGCAAGGTTGTATTTGTGCGAAGTGTTGTTTCCTGTTGAATCATGTTAGTTTGTAAGGTAGAAGCCAGAACTCAAAGGCTGCCCTCCACCACTCACAATGGCCTCAAAGACAGACTCCACAACACTTCGCCACCTACGGATTTTGGCTACGGTGGAAGTTAAACTCCCTTTTTGCTCACTCCTAATGAGAAACCACAAGTCCCTTAAAAACTGTTTCTATTATTTCAATCTGGATATGAAAGTGTCTCTTAAGCAGAGGAAGCCATTCCAGCCCAGCTGGAAGAAGGACGCAGATGTTTCCACCCTGTTTAGTCCTGGGAGTGAGAAGGTTTGTGGGGGGGGGGCTCTTACACAGACACGAGATTCATTCTCAAAAGGTGATAATTATGTGGAATATAGAAATGGCCTCAGATAAACAGACCACCTGTGGCTGCCTCCCATCTTCCGCTGGATCCATTCTGGATGAGATGTTTCAAGTGGGCTTGCAAATAGAGGCAGGACATTCACTCACCTCTTTGCTCCACAACACTCCAGAATAAAATGAGGTCTGCAAATGGCATAAATTGCCATGTGGGAAATGCCTCTTAAACTTTCCCTCCTTTTCTGCACCAACATTCAGGTTCAGAGAAAATTCAGCCCAAAATATTGTGTAATCAAAATTACCAACTCGGGAGCCCACAGACCCCTCCTTTTCTTTGTACCCAAATCCCGTTTTGGATAAATGAGATTTATTTTCTAGATCAGGAATGAAATCTGGGTTGGCTTGAACTGCACCTGCTGCATGTTTGCAATGAAGCTCCTATTCCGTTAAAAGAGAACGGTTCCTCATTTCCCTAATGCAAAGATGCTGTGATGGGGGAGCCCCTCTTGTTTCATTTCCACCCATGGACAGGTAATATTGTCCCTGAGGTCCCTGAAGGGAGGGAGAAGAAAAGATGGCGGTCCTTTTAGGGCCATCCAGAAGAGAGCAACGTCTGCTATTCCTCTTTCAAGGTCCACTGAAGTTCCATTAATGTGAACTTTTCAGTGTCCGCCAAATGAGTTTATGCTGGAAAAATACACCAAGATGTCAGTGAAGAAGCCACCAAGGGAGACCAAGTGTCCTAGCGAGCTCTCACTTAAGCAGCCCACTGATTGTTTTGGATGAGAGGGGCCCTGCTGCTGAAACTGACGGAGGACGTTTGGAGATCGGAGATGCTTGGCCCCTCCAAAACACACTGGGAATATCCTATCTCCAGCTCCTTTTCTAGAATCATCATGCTAAAAGTCATCCATTGCTCTCGATGCAATGTAAGAGGCACCACAGCAGGACAATGATCCAGATCAGTTCAACTCAACCGTATGGCAGAGTTGGGAGGGACCTTCACATTGGCCAATCCCTGCCCCATTGTATTATATTTTGCCCATTATGTATGCCACTTTGGCACACCTGGCCAGCAAGCACCCCATTGTGAGGACACATTCCCTGGAGAACGTCCCTCTTTTGAAAGGTTTCCACTGAGTTGCTGGAAGAGGTTCACGAAAGAGTGCTGGGTTTTCTGTCTAGCTCGATCTAAATATTTATAAGCAACTTTTGAGGGTACGTGACCCCCTTGAACCTCTTCTGATGAGCTGCCACTAGAAATAGTGCAAAAGCAGGCCGGGTTCACCAGCGACTGCCACTCGTCTCAGAGGTAGAAGCAAGGAAGAGCCCCCCAGAATTTTAACGAGAAGACGACTCGGCAATTAGGATGCTAGATGCAAATCCGTCCTATAACCAAGAAGGGGGAAGCATCCAGCCAGCAAAGTTAAATGTAGATTCAATTAGAAATTTCAGTGAAATTTCAAATTACAGCTATTTTTTTCAAGCGACAGAATTACGTTGTATTACAGAAAAAGTGACAGGTAATTTGGGACCCTAAAGATTTCTTGGACTCTCTAGTTAATGGGGAGTTTAGCACCAATTCCACTGTAATTTGCACTTCTGAGAAACTGTGTTATTATGAAGTCAGAAATCTCCGACACTCTCAACTCCAGGATCTGCCAGGCTTAAGATGACCAGGAATTGAGAAGGCCTGAGTTCAAAGGTCAATAATTTCAATATCTGAGCCTGTGCAGCTTCCAAGAGCTGGCATTCCAATTGAAGACTTGAAAATTGGAGGTGACATTCAGAAGTCTCTGAAAATTATAACCCTGACTTTCTCCTTGAAAAGCTTATCTGAATCCTAGCTCATCCCTTGATGAGGTTACTGAAAACGCATTCTTTTCGGAAGACTCGAGAAACACCAGGCGACACACAAACCACTCTGTTGCTACACAGAAGGGGAAAACATGGATAGGACCATACGAGCCGGGGCACCGGTGATACTAGCTGAAATTAGCCAGACCTCAGCTGCATTGCAATCAACATTCTCCCACTCTGGGTCTTTGCCCCACATCTGCTCAAAAAGGCACCCAGATGTTCCACATCCTCAGCTTTAAAACTAAAATAGACACTCAGTGCTGATGAACTTTTACATCATAGAAATTCTGAGTTTGACTCAGAATGAGACACAGGTGGAGATTTCCTACTGCACCAGCCTTTGTGAGACTACTTTGGTGTAAAGCTTCAAGCATGAATCAGGCTCAGCCATTCCACTTTGCAAGCAATGCTTTATAGCTTAGCAGGTTGTACAATCCCATCAATGGTGGTGCTCTCAACAGACCATGGCTAAGCAAGTCATAAGTATAATGCACAAACCCACTTCTACTTTCCCTGGGAATCAGATGAACCCGTTTCATGGTGATTTAAGACTTGGTGGGAAACCCTAAGCCTGGAAGAGACTTGAGGTTGGATTCTTGGAATTGCATTGCCAATTGGAGAGCAGAAAAAGACACACTCCCTGGCCATCCTGTGAGGGCCCACAGACAGATACCCATGAACTAACTCTGCTCAGGAAGGGTCTGGGTTTGGAAGGCTGAGCACTGAGATGCCGTTCCTGCCCCCCAGGCCTCCATCAGCACTAGCAGCTGTCCTGCAGCTTGTAATTGGAGAGGAGAAGAGTTGGGTCACAGCACTGAAGTCCAGCCTAAAGTTGCTCTCCTTCCTGGACCGTGATTGGAAATGACAAGCTGAGTCACACACACCCCCATCCCTGCCCGAGTATGCCACTTGCCAGCCTGTTTGAAAAGGGCCTCCCACATTTCCATTTTCTCATTGCTTGAGCTCACACAATGCACTGCATACCACAGGCTTCAGCCCAGCAGATTCCGTAATTTCAGCCTTGTAATATCAAACCTTAGCAAATGCTGGCTACGGAGTCAGATTACTTGGGGTTCTTTCACCCAGAATAAGCTTTCCCCCCCCCCACAGGATCCATCAAAATGAAGAAGACTGAAAGAGGCCATTTAGGCAGACGAGGCCCCACCCGAGGTGGGCAAAAACGGTCTTGCTGGACACCTGAGCGCCTTCGGGGACAGCAGCAAGCTTCTCATTTCACAAACCGCTACGATGGGGGAGGATAGGTCAGGGGAGAAACCCGATAATGCATTATTTTATACTTTAAAAGATATTAGAGTAAAATCAGTGTTAATTACTAGGAGAGGAGAGGGCTCCCCTCGAGGTAATAAGGCTATTAATATTGCACAAGAAAACAACTCTTGCAGAAAGCTCACAACTCTTGTTTCATCGCTTGGCTCTTGTCCCACAACGCCTTCCTTGGCAAGATGCATGCACCCCCTGGCCCCTTCCTGCACAAATCACCAGCAGCACCTCCCGCAGGGACTGGGTCCCCCAGAAAGGAGAAGGGCCAAACCGGGGGGGGGGATTGCTTCGCTCCTCCTGGCAAGGAAGCTGCTCTCTCTTTTGCTGACAGAAAAGGCACTTCGTCAACCTTGCCAAAGCCACCCAACTACCCTCTTCCTTTTCCCCTTCTCCTGCCCGTCTTTTCATTGGTTTCCTTCGAACAAAACTAAGCCAGAAGCTCTTTGCCGGCTAAGCAAGAAGTCTTTAAGCCCACAATTAAATAAATAATTGAAGCAGCCCTGTGAGGCATTTATTGGAAATTTAAAATCAGTTTGATCCATGGAGTGTGGAGCCCTCCCAGGTGAGAAGGAGAGGTCTATCAACAGCTACAATTCCCCAATGGTGCCCGCAAGCGGGATGGAAGACCTGCCCTCCTGCCCATTTTATGGGGCTTCCCAAGAGGGGGGAGAATTCCTGGGTCTCTCTCAGCAGAGGAGCTTCCCCCCCCCCATCTATGATTCAGCAAAAACTCTGCTGGCACAAAAGCTGCGGCCTCTTTTGCCAGTCCCGATCTCTCCTCTGCTTCCGTCTCTGCAGTCACCGGGCTTCTCTTCAAAGTAACGGGTGAAAAAGCCCAAAGTGAGTCTGACTCTGGTACCACTGGGAGAAGAGGGGGAAATCTGCTGTAAAAGTGGGACAGCCAAGGATGACTTGAGCTGGTCCCACCTCAGGTGCGAAGACAATATAAAAGGGCACAACGGAATAGACACAGCCAGCTATATTTGTGTCTTGACAAGGGCAGAAAGACTCTCTGGGAACAAGGAAAGATTCCTTGATAGAAGATGGCAGCTCCAGACATCCCCAACCCAACCTTATTAGTATCCCCCTCAAAAGCCCAAGAGGCAAAGAAGCAGCGAGTTGGGCAGGATCGATAAAGAGGAGCTTCACTGCAAATGGCAGGAACTCCGCTGGGGGCTCCAGGTGCTCCTGAGGGAGATGAAGAAGGTCCCGCTTGTGCGTCAGCCCCAATTCATAAGGAGTTCTACTTTGGCTCCCCTGGTGGGCTTCCTTCTTCATGCTGTTAGTTGGGTTTGTGAAAGACTCTTCTTCAAAGTCCAGCAAAAGCCGAGAGTTTTACTCCTGCAAGATTTTGCCTTTGGGCATTCTCAGTCTACGGGGCTTTGCCTAGATGGCCAGGGAATCATCTGGCTCCCTCATACCACAACCACAAGTATATTTGATCCCACAGCCACCGGCCACCTCTTTAAGTGAAACTCTGCGTTAACTCTGTCTCTCATGATCAGCCAAACTCAAGGCTGGCATATCTGGGCTGCAGAACCAAGGCAGCCACTAGATGGCAGCCAGGGACATAGACAGCTCCACCTCATTGCCGCCATCTATTGGCTACACGGTAGGCCTAGGGGGCAATCTGGTGGGTGGAGGCGCCCATGAGCAAAGGTGAGAGCCTTAAGAAACTACAAGGGAGAAATCACATTGTAGAAAACTTGGGGTTTGAGTGTGACTGAATCTGTCCAGTCCATCCAGCCTGCTAGGTGGTGGAAGATGGAATATACAAACATAAGAGAGGACATGTTTGTTTGTTTGTTTGTTTGTTTGGCTGCACCCTAAACAGCCCCCTCAGTTGCCAAGCTGACTTGTTTATCTCCCTGAGCAAATGCTGGGGAAGCACACAGTGGAAGCCCTTTTATGTTGAAGAGGCAGGTCTGCCTGCCAAATCCTTTATTTCATATCCACCTGTTGTTGGCTCCCCACTTCCGTTGCTCCACAACTAAAACACGGTAATTGTTCCTTGGCGCACAGTCCCGTTCTTCCACCAGCCCCTTCAGCATTCCACTCCTGCACAGAGAAAAAGATTAGCTGCTCAGTTAGTTTGAGTGCTTTACATGAAAGGGATTGTAATGGCATAAAATTAACCGTGAATGACCCAGGTGTTTGGGGAAAAGTGGAGGGCAACATTAAAATTTCAGAGCAGAGGATGTCAACTTAGTTAATGTGCCCTCCAGGAAAAGAGGGTAGAACAATTTCCCAAATTCTGGCAAAAGAGGCAAATGTTTGGGATGAGGACAGAGCTGCAAGAGGGAGCCTGTTCACCTGGGCTGCCACTTGAAATGACAAGTGGCACCAGAACCAATGCAGCCGCCTCTTGGCCACCCCATTCTCTGAAGGAAGCCTCTGATGATGCTCCAGGAGGCTGGTTTCCACAAAGTCCTCCTAGAGGCCCAAATCTTAATGCCAGGGTAAATGGAGAGCTGTACTGCTGCTGCTCTGATGCCCTTCGAGTGCCCTCAGTCCATCTAATGGACCCACTCCCTTTGTGTGCTTCGGTTGGATTCATCTTGTCAGATGCTGCCAGGGCTTCCAGCAAGTCAGTGTCGGCTCCTTGATTGTGACCATTGTTCATTCAGTTGCCCAACAGTGGCACTCCAAGATTTCAGCCCAACTTGGAGCTGAACTGAGAGGAACAGAGGAAATACTCAGCCACTATATTAAGCCCTTCCCCCAAACCCACCCTTTCCTGACCAGACTCGCCCAGCCTCCGCAATGCCCTCTGGGTCTCCTGAGCAGCATCTGAGCCTGGATTGCAAATCCTCCAACCTTCCAGCTGGGCAACCTCAAGCAAGCGGCAGCCCCTGGTCCCTTTGCCATGTGTTGCTCGGCTGCCAGGAGAGGAGGCAAGGCAAGGCGGGGACAGACTGTCATGGAATAGGCCCTTTTCTCATACCTTTGCAGCATCTCCTGCACTTCTTTCCAGCACTGGCGAAGCTCCTTCTATTTTCTGCAAGATTTAGAGTCTCCTGGCCAGTTTCTTCCTCTCCCTTCTTGCTGACTCCAATCAGCTTCCCTGAACTGGAGTGGGGAAGAAGCTGACCCCCATCAGTTGGTGTTGGCTGGTTGGCAGCCAGGGAGATGATCCTATTAACCCTTTGCAGAACCAAACCCTTTGCAAACCCTCCCCTTTTATATCCCTGTTGAGGAGGGGAGATGTACATGGACGCTGCTGAGACGGGCTCTGGCAAAGTTGAAAGGGGGGGGCGATGCAATGATCTCGTGATGAAGAAAGCAGAGGAAATGATGAATCTGCAAGGATCAGGGGTTAGGAAAACATTCTGGAAGTTCCCCTTGACAAGCTGCCATATTTAATAAATCTCTCTCTGTGGCCTCTCAGCCACACATGCTCCAAGAGGTTCGCTGACTTCTCATAGTGCAGCTGCCAGGCCACAGGAGCCCAGGAAGAGGGAAATGTAGACTGCTTGGGGGGATTCCTTGAAAGCCCCCGTCCCTTCCAGCTTTGCAGTCACAGAGCCCCACTTTGGTGGACCCTCAAACAGAAGAATTCATTAGTCAGCACAAAGCAATCGATAGCCTGTTCTGACAATGTATGCATTGCATCCGTTTGCCCACCGGGCTCTCCAGATAGGCTTTGAAATAACTCCATTGGTGTTCAGTCATGCCAGGCAGTTAGGGCACAGCCCCATTATAAAGACGGGTCCTTTGCTCGGCAGAGCTTCCAAGTGGTCCTGGGGCTCCATTCGCAAGGACCTCTCCTCTCCAGACCCTTTGAGTCCCTTCAGACCATGCAAGGGAGCAGGAAGCATCCTCAGAAAGAGGAGAGGAGTGGAGAGGCCACCTCCCTTTTGCTTCCATGTGGTGCTCCTAGAGGCATCAGACCAAGCCAAGTGCAGAGTGCTTAAGCCAACTTATCCCAGCCCGCTTGCCAGAGACATGTTTTGTCTTCTAGTGACAAAAAGCTATCATCTTTGCAGCAACGGTATGAGGGATGTGCTTCTCACTTCTTAGCCTTGCCTTTTGTCTTGGGTTTTCCAAGAACCAGAGCAGACTTCACTTCCAGCCCTGTAGTTTTATCTTCTGGATGCATCTCCTACAACATCTACTAATAGCCAGTTCCTGCCTTGGAAGACATTAGCAGAATAGTTCAGACAGAATACATTTTGGGATGCAGAATGTGAATAATGCCTCGGATACAGAGAGAAATCATTAAATCAATAAATAGGAGAGAGTGACCAATGCAATTTCTAATATCCCACAGAAGACAGGAGTGTTATATCATGACTGCAGTGTGTTTTGGGTCTGCAGGAACACAAATATAATCTTGTGTACAATTTCTGTCGCCTCATACTCAGCATGAAATGGGCAAGATCAGGATTGGGAAAGGAAGAACTGACTGGTGAGTTTAGGTTGAGACATTCCATCAGCCCACGTATTCTTCCTCTTCCTCTTCTTCAGCTGCTGAGCCAGTAGCTGAGTTTTTCTGAAGAGGCTACTCAGGCCAGAGCCTGCCAAGGGATTAGAAAAGGTCATCTTGGCTGCCCTCCCCCCCCCCCAGTGGATATTCCTCCCTCCTTGCTGTGGGAGGCAAAGTGAAGATGGCCTCCTTCTTCCCATTTCGGGCAGAAGGCTCTGCTGGTGGTGAGGTGGATTCCATGCCCTCCACACAAGGGTGTCAGGAAGGGTCAATGCCTGGATTCGGGGAGAAGAACCCCGTTTCTTATTACCTGCAGGGAAGGCTGCATGGCCGGCAAAGCGTTCTTTCGTCCCAACTGCCCCAACCTCCTGCCCCTCCCCCCCTCCCAAGCTGCTCTCATTCACTTCCACCCGCCGGGCTCTGCCGGGCCCTTTGCCTGGACTCTGCGGCCTCCCTGGGGTCTTCCAGCACTTCTCCCATCTGCAAGCCCAGATGTAACCGGAGGGAATCAGGTTAGGGAAGGAGCTGCAGAAGGTGAGCACCAGATGAAGCAAACATCTGGCTCACATTGGTCCATAAATGACTTTTTTTTTTTTAATCTTTTGTTCTATTGAATTGGTCATATATTCCACACACCCCGGAAATGGTATATAAAGTTTGATTAAATCAATAACCGCCTCTGAGGAAGGGTGTCAGAGGCTTCTAATTTCTAGTGTGCGTGAGCACAAAGTTGTGGCATGACACTTAGAAGCCTGTTTCATAGCCTGCAGCTGCTGAATTATCTTCTGAGCGGATGATAACACCTTGGGAAACAATTATATTTTTTACACCGTATTGCAAAGAATGACGGCGCCCTTGTGGATTCTGATTCAAGGGAAGGCAGTTGTGCTGAGATGGAACTGCAGCCACTGATCCTTTGAGTAAGAAATCGGCCCCTGCAACATGTCCCATGTTTTGCCAGTCAGGTGGGCAACAGAGCCTCTGACCAGGTTTGCCCTTCTCTCTTCCAATTGTGCAGGCCCCCTTCCATGGTTTTTGATGTGCTTCTACAGCTATTTCTGAGGACCTTCCAGGTCTTTCTGTAGCACTGCAGCAACCCAACAATTCTTTCCAACCTAAGCTCCAGCTGCGCCAGGGTCACAAACCACACTTGGTTGGCTGGACACAACATACAATGACAAAACCAAACAGGCCACCTTTGGGCTTAATGCCATGCTGAGCCCAGCCTGTGTGACTGAGAGATGAGTAGAATCTCCCCACCAGTTTTTGTAAGACATCAGAACTGCTGCAAGCAGAGAAGAGACATGCCTAGGTCATCCCATTAAATTGTGGGCCATGACCAACTAGTATCTCTAGCAGAACCAGCTGAGCATCTCTGGTTTAGCTAGACCAGATGGGTCAGTTTAGGGAAAGCAGAACTGCCTTGGCCTGTGATTCTCTGTTGGACGAAAGGTGGGCCCAGAAAAGATCGGAACAGGTGGTCGAGAGCCCACTCCCCCTTCTTCTGATGTTGACCTGGGTCAGACTTGCACTTCCACTTGGAAAGGAGGAGGGCTGGAAGCCTCCAGCCTCTCCAGCAGGTCTGCAACTTTGATTAGTGGAAGCTCCGGCACACCCTGCCCCGTTTCTCCCCTTTCACGCCATCTGCTCTTTCCATGACCTGCCTCCAACTTTGTTTCACAGGTCACAAAGCAGAACCCTGGATGAGAGTGAGACCTTTTCCAAACTCCTGGGAACATTTAGATCGAGTTCATCTTTCTTCTAGCTGCCAGTCAAACTGTTGGGGACGGGAGATGAGAAAAAAGCGAGGGAGGAGGGACCCTTTGAGTCCATTCCCTGTCATTCCACCCATAGCTGCATTTTGCACCTGCATTTCTCCTATTGCCAAATTTGTTCTCTTGCTATGAGAATGCCTTGAGGTAATGCCCTCCCTGCTTGTATTCTATAGGTCAGAAAGTACCTAGTTTAAACAAATCATGGCAGTAAACAATGGTCTGTTTTAATCTTGGCCTGTTTTCTAAATGACCATTGGCTGAGCTTGCACAATATGCTAAACCAGTAACAAGGCTCTTTGGGTTCACCCTAAACTTAATGGCTTAGAAGGCTGCTTTGACTGGATTAATCCAAGTCAGTGATGCTGAGCTCCCCCCTCCCTCCGGGGTTGTTTTTTTTTTTTTTTGGCTTTCCTCTCTCACAAAGTCAGACTTTTCAAACAAACTCAAGAACATTTCCACTAAAACGGAATCCAGATGATCAAACCCTACAAAGCTCTTACTTCTCTCAGTCTCACTGTAGCAAAAAGGCTCCTGCTAGGGTTAGCATAATGAACTTTGATTGAGCCGTTCTTTACTTGGTTATGATGACTGCTCTGTTGTATTATATCACTATTGACCTCCACTCCTGTCATTTATGGGGCTGATGCCTTAAATGAAATGCTATTCTATCATTTCTAATGTGCTTTGTGAAGACTTTCTTCTAAAATTGCTTAAATAAACCAACCAATAAGAATTTCCCATTCTCATTAGGAATTGAGAAAAAGGCCCTGCCTCTGTCATCATTATCTCATCAGAAGGCAGGCTGGACCTAGTCAAATTCAACGTAATTATACACCCCACCGATTAGAGGGAGGGCAGGGGAAGGTCCCTTAGTTGTACCCTTCAGTTAACCATTGGCATATAGTTTGCAATCCTTGTTCACTGTTTCCATTGCTGCTTGTTGTTTTAACAGATAATAATAAATATATAATGATCATTGATGGATTAAGCTGTGGATTCATGAATCTCAATTCCTGTCTTTTTCTCTGTGTCTCTGTCTGGCTACAATTCCCACAAGTCACCAAAACTTCACAGATGTTCATTTTATTAATGTTCTCATTTGATAAGCTCCATGTTCCATTTGCCAGGTTGGCACAAATACAGCCACTCTCGCTCAGAAAATGGGTCTGTTGCTGCTGCTGCTGCTGCTGCTGCTCTCTGCAGTGATGGGGGCCCAATGAACAGTTATTGGCACAAATATTTGCGTGGTCCCACAACATAAAAGGCCGCAGTCAGCTGCAAACTCAAAACCAGTTCCAAGAAGATGCGATGTGGCGGCACAAACACCCAAGGACATCACCCCGTTGAGTTGAGTTGTGACCACCCAGCACCTCAGGAAATAACTGGGTTCTTCTTTTATTTGAAATCCTTTCAAGAAACGTTTTGCAGAAACGCTGCCATTGGATGGAATTTGGTCTTTTATGATTGACTCAGAAGAGAGCCCAGACAGGTAGAAGGAGGGGCCGCCTCTTCAAAAGTGAAGGTCCCATTGCTCCACTCTTGAAGAGTCCCTAGGCTCTGGGTGATACAAGACTCAGCTTTGTTTTTTTCGATGCAAGCAGCTGTCCCAATACATCCAAAGAAAGTTGAGGAGAGTCTGTGAAGGAAATGTGTGACCTCTATGGCCTAATTTGTATTTCACGGCCACTTTTGATGGTGGTGGTGCTGGTTGTGGTGGCACCATAGAATATACAGCACTAAAAAGCAGGGGACACCCAGCATCACCTGGCCCTGACGGCCGAGGCTTTCAGAGACTGAGGGCCCAGTGGAGGAAGGAAGGCTGTTATCCTGTCCTCTTGGTGGCAGGATAACAGATACATGATAATCACATCATCGGCCTGTTTGCATTGCCTTTGAAGAGCCAAACAGCCATTCACTCCCCACCGCTGTTCACTCCCCAGCGAGAGCCCATTGCTGCATGGGGCGGTCAGACAGCTGAGGTTCCCGCTGCCCCCTCTGTGATTTGCAACAATTTCCTTCAAGCAGACCGGAGGCAATCATAATCACCGCTTTAGGTCTCCATATCTCTGTCTCGGGCAAGGTGGGGAGGCCTGAAGAATTGAAGCTGGCTTTAATTTGGGGGAGGACAGTTTTGCCCAGGTTTCCACTTTCATCCCTTCCCATCTGGAGTTTCTTCTGTCCAGCTCTGCACATCTACTGATTTCAAAAATGAAACCCCACATGAAAATTCATAGGTGTCATTTGAAGTTCTCCTAATCCACCCATTTTGCAAGCAATTTTGACTATTAAGGACACTTTTGTAGGCAGGTTTTCCTGTTACATATTTTTGGCTAGCCAGAGGACTAATAGCATTGCTTTTTGTACACGATATGTTGGTCCCTAAACTAAACCTTTTTACCTGAATATGTTCCTTTTCTGGCAAGCCACATTTAGAAAGCCAAGGCTGGGAAAAGCAAAGCCTGTGATCGGTTGCAGTTGGGCAGGGAGGGGCAACTGACCGAAGGGTTTTCTTCCCCACCCTGGTTAACGGCTCTTATTTTGCCTTTCGGCTGCAAGATGGGGAGGAGGAAGGGCAATGGGGCTGACATTTTCTTTCCCCATAGCCTGATTGGTCAGGGGCTGAAATAGCAGCTGCTGTTGCTAAGCAGCTGTTAATGTCATTCACACCAGGAGCTGTCCTTCACCCCCCAGGTCAGGCAGGTACCAAGCTGAGGCTGCCTGGCGAAAGTGGACTGGAGAGACAAAAGGGGTCTTTTCTCCCCCTTCCTGACCTCTGCGAAGAAGAGCGAGGCTCAGGGGGGGGGATGCTTTTTGCAAATGCTGGCCTGACCTTTTTTCCATCCATGAGCCAATCCTGGTTGTCTTCTCCTGTGACTTCAAAATCACAGCCTCCCCTTTTATCTTTAGGAAAACAGCATTATTTGCCAGCTTAGTCATTCTTCAGCCTTGATCATTTCCAGAACTCCCAATTTCTGGGTGGGGAATAGATGCATTTTGTTCCTAATGCACATGCAAATAGGTCTGTGCATGTGAGAAGAGCAAGGAGCTCTGTGGTGGGCAGCCTGTGGTGGGCAGCCTGTGAGAAGAGCAACTCGCTCTTCTGAATCCATACTAGAAGATTATAGGTTAAGGTTACTTTCCTCATATAACTTTAAACCAAGAAGCAACATTTCCTAGGGAGAGCAGTTCTGTCCTAGAATAAATAGGCTGGATGTATAAGAGAAGGTTCTAGCAAGGTGTTGTGCAGAGAATGGGAAAGCATTTGGCACTGGCTGGTTTGCCTGTGTTGAAGAACATCAGAAACATGCTTAGATCCAATTGCATCACTGGAATGTTCCTCAAAAGATCCTCCGGTTCCTCATTTCCAGACTAAGCAGTGCTGCTCCCAAATCCAGAAAGGTGACAAGGGAGCCTGTCTCCCTGGAACTGATCGACGTTCCTCTGCTCTTCATTTGAAGATCAGCTGAGGTTGCTGGCTCTCCTTCTGTGTTGTCAGCAATTGTCTCTGGGATCAAGAAATAATCACCTCCTGGGAAAGTCCATTAAAGGCGGCAACAAGGTCTATTGTGCGGTGACCTTTAGGAGTCTCAAACTTATGATCAGGTTAATGGCAGAATTAGAGAAAGCTCATCCCTCAAAATCCTTGAGCTGGTGCTATCTAACCCTGGGAAGTGTAGGGTTAACATTTGGCAATCAATCACCCCACTTGCAATTGTCCTCTGGAGGGGCCCCCCTCCTCCCGTCAGAAGCTCCCAATCCAATGAATACATGATCCAAGGGAAGTAGGGTGGCCATGGGTCCCCTGCGGGTCACCCGCGACGGTTGAGATAGAAGAAAAAAGCTCTCTCAGCCTGGGGCAAATCAGAGTATCTACACAGCACAGAAAACATTGTTGGTTTTCCAAAGAGGGCGGTAGGAAGTGTTCCCATTTCTGCCTATGAGGAAGCCGTTTCCCTTGTCCCTCAACTTAAAAGAAGCTGATTGGCCGGTGTTTTAAGTAAAGAGATGGTAATTATTCCACCCGGATTCTTCAGCAAAATGCCATCACAAGCAAGGCCAAGAATGGTCCAGAGGGCTCAAACGCTCCTCCATGATAAAAGCCGCTGAAGGCAGGAAGGGCTGGAGGGGCAGTCCAGATGTTAGCAAAGGAATAAACCAGTGATAGGATCAGTTCTTGGCACATGTGGACTCACTTTTTCCTGGATCTTTGGCCAGCTTCTTGGGAAGAGTGCCGAAGAGAGTTGGATAGGCGCAGAATTTCCCTGGTGCACTGGTGATTGACACCCCCTCTGTAGAACTGGCAGAGGAGGTCACATCCAAGCCCCGGAAGTTCCAGGAGATGCCACAGTGGAACACCTGGCCTGGGGCTGGTGAAAGTGATGGAATCAAAGGAAAACATTGGGCAACACTGCCCCTACTCTTCCTCTCTGGAAGGACAGGATTTAGGCTACCCCGTAACTCATTAAACGTCTCCATCCTCAGGGGAAGACTGTTGGCGTGTGGCTGACTGGGAGTTTGAGTACTGGGGTGTCTCTAAATTGAGCAAAGCCACCTGTTACAGCAAGGCTGTGGAGACCATGGGTGGTTCTCCCTCAGTGAAAGCTTTGGTCAAACCACATCTGTGTGCTTCACTGGGGCAGAACGGAGCTTCACTGAAAAATGCTAGATTGGAGAAGTCACACATGTGCAGAAATCCTTTTGCTCAAGCGAAGCAGCTCGTCATCTTGGATCGTCTCTGCATCAATGCTTGGGTGGCGGGGAGTGAAGCACCACGTCAAGTCAATGTTTGACCCTCCAAAGCAAGGGGCCTCATCAGGTTGGACAGCTGCAGATCCATCCTACCCACCACCCACCCCCACCCACCACACTGGTGCTGAAGAACCAGACTGGGCAGATGGAAAGTGGGCGCAGGTCATGCCCTTCCTAAAAAAGGAAGTGGCCTTCTGGGGTTGTTGGGTTTTGGGTGAGGTGCAGGCTTCCTCCTCTTTCAGTCGATCATTACCAGTTGCCGGGCCTCTCTGACTCTTCCTGAACTGCCCAGGGACTTGAAAGAGGCTGGAGTGCATTCAAGAAGCCTCCATTTTTGGAACTGCCAGAGAAGACCTGTAAAAATGAAGCACCTTCAAAGTTCTGGGGGCCCCCAAGTAGAGCTCAGCTCCTGGGGCGATCTGGATACAGCCACGCTGTTTCCTTGAAGGCAATAGAGAAGTAGCTATCTCTGCTTTTCCCCCGATTTTTCTTTTACTCTCTAGACTACTGACAGCCCTGCTGTTCCTGGCAAGTAGCCCCCTGTCCCCCCCCCAGAGGAACCGCGAAACATCTTTAGCTTTTACCTGTTAGTAACTCAGGGCTGCCACCTGCTGAGGCCTTAATGGCAAGGCATGATTCAAAGGCAGTTAAGAAGGGCAGCCAGCTGTCCATTTTCTATTTCAACCCCCCACCTCCAAAACCTACTCTTTAGAAGTGAATTGCCTTTGTGTATCAAAACGCCATTTGCTGCAGCTCAGGCTAATGGATATGGCTAATCAATATCTCCATTCATTGCAAAGTCCTCCGGTCCCATTGTCCACCACCAGCAACTCCTGGGGCAGAGATCTGATCGGAGAACTTCAAGGTCTGTTGCCTGGGCAGAAAAGCTCCTGTCACTGAGTCACTCGCTCAGGAGCGCCCTGGGAACCAGCCAGTCCAAGCCGGAATCCAGGAAGAGTTTATAATCCAGCAGTTTTAGCCCCCAAATCATTGTGGTATCAAAATAGATGGGAATCAGAGAAAGAATTCAGTAAAAATGCAGACTGGCAATGGGCTGGTAAATTATTTGTTTGGATAAGAAAGAGAAGCATTCGGAATATGACATTGCAAATTCTTTTAATTATACAAAATTTGTCCGTGACATGGCTACTGAGTGCCTTCCCTACTTGCTTTCCTATATTATCATTGGGAGAATACTTATTTTATTTTATTCACGATTAAATGTATTCACTGCCCATCTGCCTGTCATGCGACCCTGGCCAGCTAATATAAATATATTTTGAACTAAGGAATAGAAACCCACCTTCAGTATAGTTCAGGTCCTGCACTGTGATATCTCCAGTTGTGTTTGAAAGCGTGTGAATATTAACATGCTACTTGGGGACACCATCCCCACTTCTGGTGAAACAAACAACCAAGCTCTGGGTGCAACTTTGCATCAATGCTTCTGCTGGAGACAGGTGAAGAAGACACACAAAATGACCCTTCCTTCCTTTCTTTCCTTCCTTTCCTTCCTTTCCTTCCTTCCTTCCTTCCTTCCTTCCTTCCTTCCTTTCCTTCCTTCCTTCCTTCCTTCCTTCCTTCCTTCCTCCCTCCTTCCTTCCTTCCTTCCTTCCTTCCTTTCCTTCCTTTCCTTCCTTTCCTTCCTTTCCTTCCTTCCCTCCTTCCTTCCTTCCTTCCTCTGTATTGGAGAGAATTCTCTGCCTTTCTCTATGCGTGGCCCAATTCCAACTCTTCTTTTCTGCAAGAAGGCTCGGTTCACAGGGAAGAGCAAGCAACGTCCTCACGAAGAGAGGAGCATCTTCGCCCCATTTTCCTTGGCACTTTAGAATTTGGCAGCCAACGCAGCTCCGCTGCAGGCCGAAGAGCTCCAGGCCCAAATGGGACCCCAAACAGACCCGCAGGAAAGATCCCAGTCAGCGCTGCTGCTGGCAGAGAGGACCGTCTGGGGCCAGCCTTCTGCCGCCTTGAATCATTGTTGCCGACAGCATTTTCTGCACTGCACTTCTCTGGGAAAACATTTTTCCCTGCCATAAATCCATTCAGCTGTACTGGAAATGCAGGCACTTTATAGAAAATCTTTAACGGCACCAGCACAAATGGATAGGTCTCATTTCCTCTGCGCAGTGTGAAGATTTGCAAAGGCATCAGTGTGAACGTTTGCCAAGGAAACAGGGGAAATGGGCAGAAGCGGGATCCATCACCAGGCCCCCACTGGGACTCCCGTGGCTGCAGCAGGGACAGGCTTGTCATCAGAAGACCTGTGCGGGCACACACAAGCACACTTTCAGACAGAGGGGCATGCATGTGTGTGCATGGAGGATGCACTGATAGGCGTGCAAGGGATTGAAAGGCCTCCTCCACTTTCTCCTCCCTCCCTTGCCTGGGTGTATGCTTACTTTATCTTTTAGCTCAATTCAGAAGACATTAAGAGCTGAATTGCAAAACTACAAAGGAGCAGAAAACCCAACAAAGGAGAGTATTTGTAGCTCGGGGTTGAAATGAGGGGTCCTTGGTGCTCTCTGAGCTTTGTGGTTTTCTTGCAGACATTTCATGACCCAACTAGGGAACATCATCACTGGGGTTTGTGGAGAGGAGGGGGAGGGGGAGGACTGTGAGGTCTTGGTGCTCTCTGAACTTGCTTGTTTTCTTGCAGACATTTCATGACCCAACTAGGTAACATGATCAGTGCTAGTCAATCAATGCTAGCACTGACTACATTACTTAGTTTGGGTAATGAAACGTCTGCAAGAGAAAAAAAAACAGGCTCAGAGAGCACCAAGGAGTAGAAAATTGGTTGGTTGGTGGTGAGTAGATAGTTGGAAAGTCATGAGTGGAGAAGAAAGCCCTGTGGAAAGCCCCACAATGAAGCAGCCACCCAGTTGACCTCTCCTCCCTGCTACCACCCTTAACAGGATCTCCCCCCCCCCCCGAAAGAAAGGAGCCATTGCTAAAGAAGGCTTCGGACTCCAAGATGCAGGGGAGCCCAGAATGTCACCACGGCCAATGATAGAGTAATCCAGAAGTAGATCCAGAAGGACTGAGAAAACATCCTCCCTCCCAGCCAGGTCCCCGTTAAGTCAACCACCAGCATATGGTGCATCTTGGCCCAAAGGAGCAAAACAACCCACTTCCTCTAGAGCAGAGGGTCTCTCCCTCAACAGAAGTGGGGGAGGCCCGTCTTCGTTCACCCGGGCAAGGGAATATACATTGGTCATCTTTGTCACTGGGCTGGACTGGCTCCCCTCCAAGGTCACCATAAAATGTCACAGGGCTGTGATGAAGATGGGGCCGAAGCTTCTGCCCCAGAGCCCCTGGTGCTTCTGTGGCTGCTCTCTGATGGAACAGGCAACAAATGAACGCCCCAGATGAGAGGAAGAGGGAGCCCCTTTCTTCCCTCCATCTTTCCCAAATAAATTGCTGTAGGCCCCCAGCTGTGGATGCTTTCTTTATTCGTGCAATTGGTGTCTTCTACAGGGTGCCAATAGCTCAATTTTTATGCTCACCATTTATTTTCATTGTGTTTGTTAAGGTGGAGTTTTGAAGCTGCCCAGATCATGCCAGCCAAAGAGAGATTCTGGGCACTCGCTTGGAGTTGGACGAGAATCAACACAGAATGGCAACAACATTTCCCTTTTCATCCTTCCCATCTGTAATGGAGCTGAAAGTGACCTTATTGTTTGCAAATTATTGGCCTCTGGAGATGGGATGGATACCAGAAGATTAGTTGAGTAAGAGAGAGAGAGACCAATTTGTCTCCAAGAACACTGAAGCATTGATGATGTTTTCCCGGCCACCCTCTGAACCACCACCCTAGCCAAGCCATGCCTCCTCTAAAAACTAGAGAAAAGGCATATTTGAGGGCTTGCTTAGCTCGTGTTCATTAAAAAGCTCAGAGTGAACACAGCTGGCTCAGGGCTGGGCCCCTGGTTTGCTCTTTGTCCCCTGTTGTTTGTGCCATGCCTGCAGCGAGAGACGCCATTCCACAATGGTCTTATCCCCATGCCAGCCACTGAGGTTTCACCTACCGAGCCGGAGGACCTCAGAAACATGCTCCATTTAGTGCCCAGCCTTTCTTCTTGCAGTTTTAAGGCATTTCTAGGCCACGGTCTGAAGATGCGCGGTTTCCCTCCCATAAAATTTCAGTCCCCAGAGGTTCCCCAAGAAAAGCAAAGGGTCAGGGCTACAGCCGAATCTCTCCCAGGGATTCTGCGTTTGTTCACTTCTTGCATGGCAGCTCCCTGCCAACTTTGTGGTGAAGAGGTGGAAAAGAGGCGAGCTGTCTCAGGCCAGCGCAGGACATTTGTCTGTCCAAACCAGCCTGGGTGGTCAGACCGTTTGACACCTGGGACCAGGTAGAAAGGTGCCTTTTCCTTCACCTGTTCTGGATCCCTTTAGGCTGGAGACAGAAGAGCCGGAGATTTCCTGCATGCCAAGCAGGTGCTTTGCCCCTGAGTGACAGAGCCGCCAAATGCCTTCATGGTGCCCTCTGCCCATGTTTGAAGCAGACTGACATCCACACCATATTTATGTCTTGCAGATCACAGCAAGCTGAAGAAAGATGGGGGAAGAGAAGAGCTTTTGTCTGGGGATGAGAGAAGACAGAGCGGCCTTGGGTGACCCAGAGGCTGCCCCAGGTGGCCCCAAGTCCTCCTCCACCTTCCCCGGTTCCCATCCCATCACTTTGTTCTGCTCCTCCTCTGCCAGCCTCACCTCTGTTCCTTGCTAAGGCTTCACATCTTCAAGGCGCCCTTTTATTCTCCCTCCCTGGAGAGCCCCTCACCGCTGCAGAAAGCAAATGAACAATAGGCAGACTGCAAATGGAGACGGCGAGGAGCTGCATTATGGGAGGAAAACTTTCCACAAACAGCAAGTTTTTGCTACTTCTCCTTCGCCAAGCAGCTGCCTGCTTCTGCATCCCTCAGGCAAGGCAGAGGCTGCAGGACCAACAATGGAGATGACACAGCTGTCCAAAGCCTCTTCATGAAGCCATTCCACACCAGCTCCTGATTCCACAAGTGGGGGAATTCAGCAGGCCCTGATCCATCCGTGCTTACAAGAAACAATGTGAAATATAATCATGTGAGAATCTATGTTGAAATGCTCCTAGTCTTGGTCACATCAGTGGAAGGCTTGGAGCTAGGAAGAAGGTCCTACTATGGTCTCTTAGAGCGACAAATGCCCCAGTGATGAGGATGGGTCTCAGGATGCCCCTGGAGGTGCCCCCCCATTTACTTGAACCCCACAGTCAAGTTCCATGGCCCTCTTCCTCGTGTAAGGCTTCAGGAACTGCCCATGCCAAGATTCAGACCTAGGCAGCTGCCGTTTTCCACCAGAAGGATTCCTCCATTTGATGGATTTGCTGATGAATCCACTCTCAACCAGGCGCTGTGGCCAATCACACCTCAGAAACAACCGTCCCTCCGTAAAATCTCAAGTGTGAACCTTTCAGCTTGTTCCGTTCACACTTTAACAGATTTCTCCAAGTCGCCAAAGTGTTAAAAGTCCAAGTACACTAAGAAACGTGAAGTGTAAAGTGGCCCTTAGACCGGAGGCCTCTGTGTGGAAGAGGAACCTGAAATAGCTGGTCCCCACGGGCCCTTCTCTGGTGGCAAACGAGGGCACACTTCCTTGGCCCTCCTCTCGTGGGAGCCGTGGGGCAGGCAATGGAAGGAGGCTTACAACTGTAGAGAGGAGCACCCATTCACTCCTTCCTTCCCTCATTCAAAGAATTTTTTAAATAGGGCTTTTATATATTTTTAACATATGATTGGCAGGCAACTCTGGTTACACAGCTACAGGCGCAGAGACTGGGCAGTTTCCTTTCCAGAAGGTTCTCTTCATCCATCACATACTTCAAAGCTGTAAAAAGGATTTGAGATTTCTTCTCTATGAAAGTGGCTAAAAAATATTGTCAGGGTTGTGAGATTTCAACATCTAACAGAGCATCTGCACAATGTTATCAGTGCAGAAAGTGAAGCTTATTTCTCTCATAAGGCAAGAACGCTGGGTTTAGGTAGAATTGATGTCCAACCGAAACAGCACAGGTAAAAGAAAAGGTTCATGTCCACCCAGGCAGCAGAGAATTTAATCTGGAGGCTTCTCTGATCCAGGATGTGGTCATTAGCTTACTTTTTGTATGGTGATGAGAGAGGAGGAAGAGGAGGCACAGGGCACACACCGGCTATTAGCCTGGCCACTTCAATCAATCCTCTGGCACACGAGGAGGTGGGGCCACTCTGCTTCCTTCCCCACATCAGCCAGGCAGGCACCGGAAAATGCAACTGCCTTGTGGGGCCTCCAGCATAGATTTGGAGGGTGACTGTTATAGAGGCTGGAAGAGTGGAAGTTGGGGGATCCCCTGAGGTCACCACCAAAGTTCACAGGAACATGTACATGGAGAGGGTCCTTGGGGCCATGTAATATAACCCCCTCAGTGCAAGAATTCCAGTTAGACTATCCTAATTCTCACAGATGGTGCCAGCCCCACTAAGAAGACCAGACTGTGAAGTCAGTTCCACAGAGTTTCTACAATGACTTGTCTACAGTCACAGAATCAGAATAACAAGCCTGTTTGTGTTCCACCTCCTCTTCCTTCTTCTAGTTCAGTGAATCAGGGAGACATCTGTCTGAACCACTTCCAAACATTATCTTCTGGATGTTCTGGACTTTAAAAATGTTTTAGCACCTGTTGCCCTGGCAACATAGTCTGCATATTTCCAACAAGGTCGTCTTCCTGACTCTACAGATGGAAACCCACCTTTCTCTTCCTAGGGATTCTCTGACACAAGTGTTCTAGAAAGGCCAAGGAGCCCTCTGACAGCAGGAGATGGTGGCATCAGAAAACCTCAGCAAACTGGCATCAATGCCTGGCTGGTTTATAAGATGGAATATTTCCTTCCTTAGACCACATGAATCAAGGGCAGCTCTACAAATATTTCTCCAGCTTCTTCCTTGACTGTGGCTCTCTGGCTGTCAGCCATGTCCCTCCCTGCTTTTCGCAGGGGAAGGCAATGTGGAGAAACGTAGAGGCTGCGTTCTGACCGGTCCTCCTGCAGCTCCAGCAGCTTCCTTTGAGGTCCCGTCTACCAAGCCTTTCCTTTGTGCATCAAGCCCAAGAGTGCCCTAAAGGGAAGGATGCCTGCCTTCCTCCTTCTTGGCAGCACCCTGTGGCTTTGCCCCTGCTCCCCCTTGAGAAACGGCTTTGATATTAAATCCATTCCCTTCTGCATAGTTGCTGTAGTGCCTCCACACCCACTAATTCTCATACACATACATATTGCATGAATGCAGACTAGTGCAGAATTCTCACAGAAGGACCCGTGTGCTTGGGGCAGGCAACAGACCCAGGAATGTGACTTACGATGATGGTCCAGAAGCCTGAAACCAACTGAAAAGAATCTGCAGCCCAAATCTGATCGGTGTATTGGTCCTTTTTGCCTTTTTACCCACTTCTTGGCCCCCATCACTCAGTCTCTTTCCTCCAGTCAGTTCTTCCCTTCTGTCCCCCAAAGCCAATTTCAGGTGGGCAAGGAATGACACTGGAGGCAAGGCAGGCAATCACCATGGTGTGGGGTGGCCCCATCTTTTGGCCAGCTGCCTGGGAGTGGTCCTCCATCTCCTAGAAATGCATCCCCCCCACTCGTCCACTCTCTACCTCTGCATTGTGACAGGTATTATGGACCAAAATAACAAAGCATTTTTTGTTCCTATTCAGGGCAATAATGAGTGAGCCTGGTAATAGCCAGCTCTGGAAAAGCAGACAAAGCTGGACTTTGCTAGACCTGTGGGTTAATAGATGGAGAATTGTGCTCTTGGAAAACCAGTTTGCCCTCTGAGCATTATCTGAACAATTGCAAAGCCTCTCATCTCAGCTAAGCCGGCTGTGGGCAAAGCTGGGGAGGGAAGTGCGTGGAGAGATGCGTTTTCTGACAGGGAGAAGGTCAGGCAGACTGAGCGCTGGGACAGGAGCGGCCCCTGTCTTGACATTTCATTGTCTGGCATGGATTCCCAATCTTGGTCTGGCTGCGCCATTAGAAGGAGCAGCTCCAAATAAACACTATTCTTTTTCAGAGTGGGGGGGGGGGTTAAAAATGTATCCCTAGTTAAATCTTCCCTCACCACTGAAATCCACTCACAGGTGCCAACAGCCGTCTTTTAAAAATTCTGTTCAGCGTCACCATCATTTTTTCCCCCTAGAATAGTAAAGAGTTGGAATAAATGGGCAATTTTCTCAAGGATCTGTGTTAGGATTGGTGCTTTTTAACTTGATCTTGACTTAAGAGTAAGCACTGAGCTGATTAAGTCTGTGGATGATACCAAACGATATTCAGGATGTAAAATGCAACGGCGGCTGTGAAGAGCTTCAGAAGGAGCTCTTGGGATGATTGCCTAATCAAATGACAAATGCGGTTCCATTTGAAAGTATAAAATGCTACCCATTGGGGCACGCTCCCTAACTTCATGTATACTCTGGTAGGTTGTTTGGGAACTAACAAGGAAAAAGATCTTGGGGGTCAGAATGGACAGGGCAGTGAAGAGTGAGTCAATGGGTGGTAGCTGTGAAGAAAAAAAAGACTTGGGTGCTTGAGACCATTAGGGAGGGATTAAAACTGAAAATGCCAAGATAATCATGCCTTTATATAAATCTGCCTCTGGAAGTCCTTCTAGCCACCATTTTTGAAACAGGGTATAGTGGGGCTACGCTTCTCTTTTTGTGGTCCAAGAACCGGTGTTTATACTCTCCAGGGAGATGGCTTGTTATAGTTAAAACCAAGTAATGTTGAGGCACTTTCAGAACCAGCATATTTAGACTTGGTTTAGACAACATGCTAAGTTAGAGGGTAGTTTGTCTGTTTTGCCTTAACTATGGTATTATGATGTGTAAATCATGCTTTATAGCTTGAAGTGTGTGAGAGCCCACACGTAAATTACACATGAAGTATGGGTTGGGGTGTTGCATGAACTCAGTTGCAATTCTAAGTCCATGAATTGTAGCTCACGTCCACAGCTGCAGCTACACAACATTCATGGGTGCCTTCTTTGGGTTCATCTCTACTTGTAGTGGGTGAGGAGCTTTAGATAACACTTGACTGGGTCCGTCCTGAGGACAAGTGTTGAAAGTAATCTGGGCCTCTGTTGGTTGCCCCCCTTCCCTGCTTCTACAGTCTTCAGAAAGTGGACTCCATCTTCCGCTCCTTCCTTGGGCCTTCCATAACTTTGTTACATAGCAACTCAATGGGGAGTCACTCTAGGAGGGAGATGGGTGGCTTCTAAATGTGACATATAAATAAATAGAAACAAACCAGCACCTCCTCTCCCATAAGCTGAAAATATACACGCCAAATGTCTGCTTATTGTGGTACAGTTTAAAGTGATTTTAGCTTCATCATGGCAAAATGAGGTCCTCAGCTCCCTGCCTCCATATCATGGTGCATCATAGGTCCTCTCCAGTCTGCCTCTTCGACCTGCTTCCAGCTGATGGTTTTCTGGACAAACTCTTCCCTTGCAGTCCCATCTCCTGCCTCTCCTTCCACTAAACCCATGGGCAGGTCCCAGTGCTTGGATTAATGTCAGGTGCGACTGCAGAAAAACAGGAAGAAGACCCCACCCCATCTCTCTCTCTCTCTCTCTCTCTCTCTCTCTCTCTCTCTCTCTCTGTCTCGTCTCTCTCTCTCTCATCTCTCTCCTTCTCCTTCTCTCTCTCTCATCTCTCTCCCTCTCCTCTCCCCTCCCTCTCCCTCTCTTCTCTCTCTCTCATCTCTCTCTCTCTCTCTCTCTCTCTCTCTCTCTCTCTCTCTCTCTCTCTCTCTCTCGTTCCTTCGCTCTCTTTTCCATCACGAACCCCAGACATTAGTTAACATGAAATGATCCTCCTCTGGGGACCTCTGCATGCCTTTGTTCTTCAGCACAGGAAATCTGCTGGTGCATCCCAGGCCAGGGAGAGGCAGGTGGTGAACCTGGAAACAGAGAAAGGAGACTTCTGAGCAGAATTTGTCTGTCTTCCCCTGTATTTCTTTAAAGATAAACAAACAGATGTCTGAGTGCCATTGAGTTGCAATGCGCACATGTGCCTTTTTGTGCGTGGAGCCTTTTAAAGGCCTTGGGAAGCAATTCCAACATTTTTCTATAGGTGCAGGCAGATAATTGGATGCTTTCAAAGACCACTGCCAGGCAGGGACAGTTCAATTTGGCGTCAGAGTGTTCCCTGCGTTGACCGAGCCTCTTCCTGACTTGGCTGTGGCTCCCCCCCCCCTTTGCGCCTTTCCTCCTGAGTTGAATGACTTGCTCTCTGTTTTTTGTACTTTGTCTTTGGAAAAGCACTTAGATGGCAAAGGAGAAATGATCTCAAAATCGACCAGAACTCTTGCTGGGCCATAAATAAATAAATAAGTAAACAAAAGTGGTGCTTTATTTTGCTAGATATGGCTTTTTCCCTCTCTTTTCCATTTCTTTCTCTTTTTAAAAAACTTACTTCTTCAAAAAAGAAGAAAAATTCAAAGGGAAAGAATCTTTGGCCAGCTGCCACCACTAAGAGACAGAGAGTGGTTAAGAAAACCAAGCCAGCCGAGGGAAGGAGATCCACAGCCACTGGGAAGAGTTCCTTCAGGGTCTTCTCGCTGCTTTCCCAGCCCACCTGCTGCTCTCTAGATGCAGATACGTTTTCAAGGAGAAGCAGAAGGGCAGGCTTATTGTCGTATTTGTCCTTCCAGTCCTTCCTTATGCCATAATTATTTTTGTACCTGGTCCGGCTATCCTTACAGAGTTGCCTGCAGCCAGTCTTCCTCTCCTCCTGGTGGGCTTTCTTCGCCAGCTTGTGAAACATCTGAAAGTTTTACATGGCGACCAAAGCTATAAAAATAATTTGTATTGCATTTAAATATTCCTTAAGTCATTTCAGTATATTTAAGCCTTAATTCATCTTCTTTTTGTCCCTTCTCAGTACATTAATATGACTATTTGACAGAAAGATGAACCGTGTTATTAAAGAATATCTTTGGCAATTTTAATTCTTGAAATCTTGCTCTCCCATCCTTTCCCCCTGTCTCTTTTGAAAGGCCGGGCTCAGTTCACTCTCTTAATTTTCTGGGTTTATTCTTGAGCTTCTAGATGAAACCACAACTTGACTACTAAATCTTCTTTGCTACTCAAGTGTGATTTAATCATTTTTGCCAGTTAGTTCACACAGGCAGTGACAGAGCACCGGTTGAGACAGAAACATGTTCCTGGTTGCCCACATTTTTTCTCCTTTTGGTAATGTTCCTGTTCTTCAAGTGGAAACTTGAAGATGGAGAAAATATTTATCAGGCTTTTCAGTGACCTTAACCATATGTTTGAGGATGAGTGTGCACTATTGTGCTCTCTCTTGCTCTCTTTTTCTCTCTCTTTCTTTCATGTGCACACAGACACACACACTTAGCCTCAATCTGCTCCTTTCTTTTCATTAGTCTCCGTAAGAGCAACATAAAAATGTTGGAGACAAAATAAGGGAGTTGGGAAGGGAGAGGAGACTCACTCAGGCATGTGACCTCCTCGTTCTCCCTAAACTTATCATTGCCAAACCTGCCAGCTCACTTCTGTCCTTTCATCCCCCCCCCCAATTTCAAAAACTTTACTGGCAAACATTTTCCATGGTGCTCTCTGGAGACCACCTTCTCTACAGCTGGAGAGTTATGTTTCAAACAGAGGCTGGGATTATTAGGCCCAGGGGCATCTGCAGGTTGTGTTTAAAAAAATAAGATGTCTGCCACCGTGGTTCTGTCTGTCTTTTTTTATATGTCCCACCTGTCCTTCAAGTCTCCCAACAGAGTCCGTCTTTCTTGCTGGTGGTCATCTTCCTTTTTTGCCTGTCCTTCTATCAGTCCCAGCATTACAAAGATCTCAAGAATAGTTGAGAAGTTGGTCACATTTGCAGAATGTGTCCAAAATATGAAATAGTCTGCTTATTTGTGCCTTAAGAACTCAGGATTGAAACGTTCTATGATCTATTTGTTTGACTGCTTGCAGTATTTTAGGAGCCTTCACCAAAGTTCAAAAGGGTCAATACTGTGTGTAATGTTTATCACAGCAAGCAGACCCAAATGGAAGCGTTAATATTCTTTCCATCTTTCAAACAGAATGTCACACTTTCCCTTCCATAGAGTGCCGTAGAGGGAAAAACCGCTGCCTGGATGATTCCAATCTTTGTAGGTATAAACACATCACAGCATCTGAATATCTTTTCCAAGGTCTTCATTACTACTCTATCAAGTCTCCTCTACAGCATTTTTCTTAACTGCTAGTTCCTTTACTGTTGATAGTCAAATCTAAAAAGCAAAAGGAAATATTGTCTAGGGTATCTTGGATGTTTATATCTCTACTGTACAGAATTTCAGTGTTCTCCTTCCATTTCAGATCTTCTTTGAATCAGTTACTATATGTCCCATTGGGATCCATCCACCTCTTCTAACAACTTTCTGAAATTCTTTGTTAAGTTCCTTTCTGAGGCATTTATCTCTCTTGGCTTTGACTTCTCTTCTCTTCTCTTCTCTTCTCTTCTCTTCTCTTCTCTTCTCTTCTCTTCTCTTTTCTTCTCTTCATTTCCACAATTGATTCTAACATCCAATTTGCTTTCTTCTGTTTCTTAATCTTCAGCAGTCTCTTTTCACATTAATCAACAGCTTCTTTGATTTCATTTCACAGTTCCTCTGGGTCCCTATCAATGAGGTTCAAGACTTCAAAGAATTCCTGATATTCTTGAAAATGGTGGCTACAAGCTCAAAATCATATTGGGGAAAGTAGTTGGCTTTCTTGGAACTTATACATGAAGAAGTTCATGATCTGTTCCACAATCAGCCCCTGGTCATTTCTTTGCTTTATAATTGAGCTTTTCTGTCTCCATGCAACAATATAGTCAATTTAATTCCTGCGTATTCCATCTGGGTGTTATCCATATATGTAGAAATTGTTTGATTGAAAAAGCTGAAGGGTTCAAACAAATTCATGAAGAAGGTGCATTTTACTGGTTCTGTGATGGTATCCTAGGAATCATCTGATTGGCCATTGGAATGGGGCAGAAGCTGGGATGAGTTGGGCCTTTGACTCTTGACAGCTTAATTTGTCATCTGAGATACTGGCAAGGGAGTTGTGCATATATAGCACATTAATGAGGCCACCCATGGGTGCAGACCAGCTTTTTCTGTAGTCCCAAGTCTGATCAACAATCAACAGATCCAAGAAAGGAACTCAGTTTTGAGCAAATTCAATTACTTGTTGATCCCTTTCATCAAGAACCTGAATAAATGTGATCTGAACAAGCAACCTGGACCACGAAGCTGCCCATTGAAATGGGAGAGAGTGTACAGGTGAGGAATCAAGGTGCAGGAAGCAATGGCCCTGGCAATCACCCACCTTGCTCCATCTTAGCCTGACCTCTGTGCAGGATTTCCCATGCAGTACCAGGGGGTTCTGCCCACTGGCCGGCTTCAGTCCCTCTTAAAGCTGTAGGGAACCGGTACTGGATCCCCAGTGTGAGTGCAAGAGGCTAGCTTAGCTGTACTCGGATTTCACTTGATGGGTTCACAGTTACATCCTGCAGGGTGGAGGGGCTGGCCAGGAGAGAAGAAAGCAAGTCAGACTGGGAGGGGTTCACTCCCACTGAACACTCACTGTTTTCTAGGGTCTCTTCAGACCCCTCCCCAATTCTGGATAAAACGTAGAAGCTGAAAAGGGAACCACGCTGGCCTGCACAGGCCTCTCTGCTTGTCCGGTTGATAGAGTTAGTGTCACTGTTCTCACTCTTTCAACCACGCACAAAACCCACTCAGACCGTACCAATATTTCAAGCTGGGAAAATGTGCCTGCACTGATTCTTTGCTGGCACATGCACTAAACAATGTAGCTTTTAAAAATAGACAAAAATCAGATTTGCCAAACAAAATTCTTCATTGTTCGCGCTCTGCCTCGGGGCGAAGAGACGTCTGAAAAGAGAGGGGCTGCTGGCTCTTCATCCTTGCCCCTTCCCAGAGAAGGGGCTCCTCTTCATTCCTTTATTTACTGTTGGTTATTCAGAAACTGGAGAAGTTAATGCAACCACTCGCTCCATTGTGCCTGGAGTTCAAAGAGCAGAACGTTTCCAGGTGAGGCAGGGAGAAAGAATTCTTTGCTGAGATAATAAGCAGAGGCGCAAGACTTTTTCAATACACTTGTTTCAGAATTGCAGAAAAGTGGCTGCTTCTCTTCCTTTCTCTAAGCTGCTTTTGACAAAGACCTTGGGCCAGCCCACCCTTTCTTTCCATGAGTGAGCCAGAGCAACGGATTCTCCAGGCAGTCAGAGAGAATCAGTGGGCATCTTCCTCATTAAAACTAGCACTGCCAGCCTGACGAACAGTTTTTGCACAGACCTGCCCATGATGGTTGGGGCTTGGCATTTTGCCAATAGAAGAAGAATGTTGACAAATGTTGATGCCCAATCCCAGGTCAACTGAAACTGACCCAAAGCGCCACAGTCATTCACCACAAGAGGCCAGCTACAAGCAATCTTGCAGAAGCTCTCAGAGGAAGAGAGCCCGGTGAGTCCAGGGTAGCCAAAAATCAGGAGGATTCTGGCAGGACCTTTTCCAATGAACCAATTTTATTCAAAGGCATCGATTTTGGTGAGCTAAACCCCAGTCCATCGCTCCACGCATCTGATGAAGAGAACGTGGAAGCTGATGCCTTTGAAAAAAATTGGTTCATTGGAAAAAGCCCTACCAGAATCCTCCTGATTTTGGCTGAAAGTCAAATCACTATGATCTCTCCAGAGCTAGTTCTGAGCATAAAAAAGGACTCTGACAGCTGTCATGATCTTTGCAGTGGTACCATGTCTTACAAGTGATTTATCTGAGTGTTTCCTCCAACCTGACATATCATCCTGTTCTCTTTCCACAGCTGGAAAAAAATTGGCAACAGCACCACGTGTGAAGGCAGAAAAGGACCTTTCTGAGATTATAGGGTAGGGTTATGGGGATCTGCATGCCTGGAAAATGCAAAGGAGCTGAGCAAGGTCGCCTCGGTGGCTCCAAGAAGCCACTGAGATCTGCTGGGTTGTGGATTCCTAGGTGTTGCTGTGGTTGCCACGGGCTCCTTTACACATTCTGAATTGCCCTAAGACAGCCTGACCTGTGGAGGCCTGGACTACCTCTCCCTGCGGTTGCTTCGGCTTTCATTGGCCTTCTACAAAGAAGGGAATGTCCTTCTCTCCCCAGCACAGCTCTCCAGTTTGTTACTGGGACAAAGCAACAACCAAGGAATGACAAAGGGAGAACCTTGGATTTGAGCCTTTCTCCCCATTTTGGCTGAGAGCAGCAGTCCTGCCTTCCACCTCTGATTCTCCTGAACATGGAAGGTCCTTCAGAAATTGGAAGGCCACATCCGGTCTCCCAGCCTCCTTCCCTTCTCCAGGCTCAGCCTTTCCGGCCCTTCCTGGCTCCTTCTGATCCAGATGCCCAACCCTCACCCGGCTGCTGCCCTCCCTAAAGGAGGAAGGTGCAGCCAGGCGGCAGGCCGATCCACAGGCAGGCCCCATTTGACGCACGGCTTGGGAGGAAGGCCCGGCCACCTCCTTCCTCCCAGCTGTGCTATTTGGCTTCCATGGTTGGCCTGCTAGGTTATTTACAGAGAAAAAGCTTCCCTGCGAATTCCACTTTGCCAAGTTTGCACACTTAATTGCATGCCAGCTCAATGCGTTCTGCCTTTTCCCCCCTTGTGAAACTCCATTTTTCAGGTGCCTCCTCCTCCCTCACCCCCCCCTCCAGTTACTTTGCTGCTTTTAGGTGCCGCTTGAGCTTCTGCTATGTGTTAATTACTATTGGGATGCAGTAATCAGCTTGTTGGGTTGTCAGCTTGTCAGAGAGCATGTTAATTTCATTTAAGCTTTGTTAATTTCACTCTCTCTGGTAATTTTCACTTTAGTCACCTCCGTTCTTGAGGCCCCGACAGCAGCAACTCTGTTTAAGAAAGGCAGTCCAGCCTAGCGGGGTGGGGACCCCTGGAGGGACAGCCATCCCCTACGATGGCCTCCAGGAGCAAGACCCCTTGATAAAGGCAGAAGGGCAGAAGGCAGGAAGGCAGGGAAACAGCCGTCGATCTTCAAGACCACGCATTGACCTTCTGTCCTAAGATATTCGCCATCATCTGAGTCTATGTTAATTCCATCTTCTGTTTCCTTAAATTATACAGTGGCTCACCCAGGATGCTTCCAACCTGAAACAAGAGCTGAAGCAACTGGATTACTTGCGTTTAATGAGTAGCTACAAGCCTGAAGAAGAACCCCTAGAAAGTGTCCTGATGATTTTGGCAGAGCAAGAATATTTTATAATAGATCTCAGCAGCTGCACAGACTTCCCCTCTTCCTTGTCCCTGGGGATGAAGGTCCTTTGTTAAGAGCTCCCTCTCCTTCTGCTGATGCCCAAGGAACTCCAAAACCAGAAGAGCCTCAGGATCGCCGCAGAAGCACCTGTTGTCCTGTCTCCCAAATAGGTTTCCACATAGGTGCAAAATATTCTCTCCGGTCAAGAGAAGAAACTCATTCAGCAATTCTTCATTCAGAAAGTTTCTTCTTCCATGGCAATGACTTTGACTGGCTGCAAGCAATGTCATGGTGCTCTGGCTCCCAGCTACATATACAGGGGAAGTGAAGAAGTTTCCAGAAAGATCCTCCAGAACGACCTATAATTTAACTTGCTGCAACTTGTCCCTAGCTATGTAGAGTTGGGCCATCTAGAGTTCACTATTCTAAATGTTATGGGAGCTCCAATCGCTCTTTGGCCTGTCCCAGGATAACCCTTCAGATCCATGCCTGTAGTTCCTCATGGACCAGAGGAATCAGCCTGCAGCCTGGGGTCCAAAGCCAGGAACCAGAACCAGATCAACAGTCACCATGAGTTGTGCCACCACCTCTTCCATCCGGAGGCTAAGAGGCTACCTGAACGTGCCTCTGGGTTGTGCTCTGCCAGCCAGCCAACTGGTTCCCCTCTGGCCATCACTCAAGCCAAGAGGCTGCTTGAAATCCTCCCTCAGGCTGCCCCGGTGAAGAGACCAAAGCCAGGGCTTCCTCTGGCCTGACTGCCATCAAGCAGAGCTTCCCCAAGAGCCCAAACAATGGATGAAGTTACCCAGAGAGTATTGATTTTTGCTTTACTTCTCATTTGTTAAAATGGTGCAGATAGAGATTAACTTTCTTTGCTGGACATTTATTGTTTCGCCTGCCCTGAGATGGGAGTAGAAAAACACTCTGATAAATGAACAGAGAGATTTGTCTGGCTTGGACTCCACCGGCATCTTCTGGAATGCGATGCGGGAGCCAGCAAGCAAGGGGGCTGCGGGCGTGGAGGCTAAAAGGCCCTCCCTCCCTTCAGGAGAGCAGCGGACGTGGCTTAACCTTGAATTACAACATCCGTAATCCCATCCTCTTCTCCACCCAGAAACATGGTCTTTGTGGCTCTTCTGAACAACAGCAAGTGGGGGGCATCTGGATCTCGAGGGCAGGTGAGAGAAGGCACAATCTTCATTTTCACAGTGGAGTTAAGGAAGGACACATTTTGGCTAGAGGTGAGCTCTATTGGGGGGGGGGGAATTAACTTTATCTGCTCAAAAGAGGCAAGAAAGTAGCAGATGGGAGAGGGAGAAGGGAAGGGCATTTGGATCAACCACTACCATAATCACCTCAATTCTGCAGAGATTATTCTTGGATAAATAAAAAAGATCACATAGGTGATTGGTCTATTGGATGTTTATTAGATCTGTATCAGGCCTTTCCTTCAGGAGCTGAAGGCAGCACAGATAGTATTCGCCCCTCCTTTTATCCCCAGCAGTAAGAACCCCACGAGGTGGATTGGGCTCTCTTTCAGTCACCCAGAAAGCTTCCCCAGTCCTCATTCAACACAGCGGTCACTTTATCATAGTGATAAAGAATTAGAGTTTTTATTAATTTGGTTCCTTTGGAGTTAGAATCAACTACAGCTCTTTCAGATTGAGGCTTCTTGGCTATTCTCCTGGATGTGCCGAAGTCCTGGACCACCCCCTGCGATTGATCCGGGCTGCAGAGTCACAGGCAGGAACTCAGAAAACCCATCAGTTTCTTGGCTTCTCTTTCAAGATGGCTCCAAAAAGACCATTCAGAGTTTTGCCCCTGCAAACAGCTGAAGGGCTAAATTCACGGCCCATCATATCTGCAGCTGTTCCTCCCCTAGAGTTGGGCTTTCTCTCCAGCTGTGTTCCCTCCTCTGATCCCACCGTGAGCCCCAAGGCAAGGAGTCTTTCAGGTGGTTTCTGAACGTCAACTGAAAGACGGCTTCCCCAAGACCCCGTTGATTGCAAAAGCAGCAGAGACGAAAGCGCAGGAAAACAGGACCACAGTTCCCACTCCGCATCCGAGTTCGTGCATCCGAGTCAAATCATTAGTATCCTAATATCATTTCCACAATGTCCTGGAAGTCACTTGTGGAGAAAAGAGCTGCAGCTAATTGATTTGAGCGGCATCTGCCAAGCCACAAGAGCCAGACAGTGTGTCTGATGCATCACAGCAAGGAAAAGAGGAATTACTTTTGACACCGGGCATGCACCCCTGACAAAAGCTTCATTCGAGCCACTCTTCTTTTTACTGTGTGTGTTTTCCATAAACGAAAGGCAGGAGAAGAGGGGTGCCACAGAGAACCAGGGAATGGTGGGTATAAGCACCCCATAGATTCAGCCCTTTCCGAAGATCACCTGCTTTGCTGCTGCTGGTGGTTAAACAAAAGGTAGGATAAAGAGATCAGACTTTCCAGGGACGGCACTGACAAACGATTCCTTTGCACCCCCAAGAGCCGGATTCAGCTGTATCTATAACCTCACCCCTCACCCCAAAAAGCACCTTTGGGACAACCGTACCTGGATGACTGAGAATCTCCATAGACATTTAGCCATGCACTTTGGGATGAACACCCTTCGAGTGGTGAGAGAGTACGAATGGATTTCCAGAAAATGTTGCAGACTGCAGGAACCATTTGTGCTTCAGTTTGAGATTCAGACAGCACAGACTCGTCCCCAATAGCCTGTGCCTGTTTTCAACAGTGAAGGGACACAGGGCAGAAAACATCCTGCAGCCAAGAAGGCTCCACACACATTTGCACTACTCAGTTGACCTTGAGGACACAGGTAAACCTCCAAAATGGCCCCAAGGACTCTCTAAAGGAATGCAAATGACCATCTGTCTGCAAGCAATATAAATCCTTCCACTCTCCCCCCCATCTAGTCAGAGCTGAAGAAGCTTCTTGGATGAGAAGCAAAACGTCTTAAAAAAAAACACAAGAAAGTCCAGTTGCCTCCTGGGGGAAAAAAAAGCATCTTTGGGACAACCGTACCTGGATGGCTGAGAATCTCCATAGACAACCTCACCACTTGCGCATTGCAAAGATGGTGGAATGATAGATCTGGAGGGGACACAGGTGGCCAAGCCACTCTCTAACTGATTCAGGGCCCAGAGAAAGTCCCCCCCCCCTCGGCTGGCTGCCATTCATTGCTAGAAAACTCACACCAGGGAAGGGATATTAGTTCTGCTGCACGGCCAACGCCTTTCAGCAATCCAACATGAAGTCCTGCTGGAATATTTTTCCCCATCTCACAGCTTGTTTTTATTTTGCTTTTATAATATGTCAGTTTATACATTAATACCGTCTGCCACATTTTCTATTTAGGGCATTTCTTACTGCTTCAATGTCTTGCCATGAGTATTTGTGCAAAACTAAATTTACAGTGATTTTCCTGGTGCTTCTCCTCCTTCAAAATGCCTTTTATCTTCCTAAGAGGCAGCATCCCTTAGGAATACCGTGTCCTCCTTCCCATTCTGCATGAGCTCCTCTCCTCATCAACAAGGCCTCCCAGAACAAGGGTCTCCAACCCTGGCAACCTTAAGACTTGTGGACTTCTGGGAATAGAAGTCCATCAATCTTAAAGTTGTCGAGTTGGAGAGCCCTGTTCTGGAATGCAGCATTAGCCTCAGGAGTCCCTCGCCTGGGTGCTCAAGTGGGCCTACCTTGCAAGGTGCTGGATGAAGCAGAGGCTTGGTCCAACAAGGCCAAGGCACATTCTGGCTCTGTCTGGGCCTAAGAGAGCACCACACAATATTTGAAGGAATGCAAAAGAGAAACATCTCCAAGTACATACAGAGTGTCTTTCCCTCACCCAGTGAGTAATTGCCTTGTCTTGTTTTATTAAGCTTTTCCAATTGAAGTTAAAATTAGGTGGAATATTAAGTTCTACATAGAACTGTGCCATATTGAGGGGGAGGGGAGGATCTGGCTGCTTTTATAAAGCCGTTTCAGTGTGTGTGAAATTAAAGACTTGCTAATCTTTCCCAAATTCCTTCCAGAATTCTAGGTCAAGAGAGCACTTTCTGAAGCAGGTTGGGACACAACCTGTCTTTCTTGATCAAGGGACGTGCCATGTCCTGGCTCCAGCCCTTCCTCCGCCCCCCCCAACCTGCTACACTGCTTTGGGAGGCCATGTTTTTGTCTGTGTGTGTGTGTGTGTGTGTGTGTGTGTGTGTGTGTGTGTGTGTTGTTTAGGGGGCCCTCCCCCAAAGCTCTTAACCATTCATGAGCTCAGAAGTGCCTTCTTCCCAGCCCATCATTTGCTGGCATCTTGTCTCCCAGGGACACAATGAATTGTTTTGACCTCCTCATCCTGCAAAGCACAGGTCAGGCAAGAGAAATTGATACCGAACCAGCTCTGCAAGAATCTTTCGGTAACTATAAATTTTGTTAGCGTCAGGAGCAGAACTCTTCACAATGGGGTTAGGGAAGAGCACATTTTGGCTACAGATAAGCTCTTAGAGAAGATTGATAGGAATGAACCTCACCTGCTCAGAAGGGGGGGGGGGAATAGCAGATGAGACAGAAGGAAAACGAGGCCATTTGTGTAAACACCCCACCCCCATCTGAGGACCTGATCCCTGGGCTGCTCCGGAGGCAATTCCAGAGAAGAGAGCTTGAGGGGATGAGGCAGGGACTACCGGAAACTGGTGGGTGCCTCAATGGGCAGCAATTCCACATCCCGGATTCTCCTCCCCCACATTCTCTCTCTTCTCTAAAGTCTCTCTGACAGTTTTGCCATTTTAAAGGAAGATGTTGGAGAGACAGATTTCCATTTTTCTTTAAACAATGTCAGGCCAAAACCTTATCCTTTAATTTGTGTGTCAAGGTGACAGCCAACTGATTGGCACCTGTCAATCTTATGAATAAAGTGTTCCAACTGCTGGCAGGGAAGCAGGAATGTGGCCTTCATTTGTATCATCTCATCTCGTGTCAAAGAGGTGAAGGTGTTGTTTGGTGGTGTGAACATTTGTATAAATCCAGATGAATCTTCACACCCTAACATGACCCTCAGAGCCTCACAGAGGACTGATTTGACTTTGAGCTGACTTTGATCAGCATCCTGGCTGGGGATTTTGGAAGTTGTTCTTCAACTCATCAGGAAGACCCAGAATTAGGGAAGGCTGTTCTCCATTCAGCCTCCCCAAGGGCAGGGCTGAGTGGGTGAAGAAGGCCTGGCAGGGAGGAGCAGAAAAGGTCCTAAAGCATCAGGAACAAGATGGGAAGCAGGGAAGGGAAGGTCTAAGAGGAAGGTGGTTGGGTTGATTTATTCAACAATGCAAGCCAACTTCAGGTCAATGTCCTTCTTTTATTTTCCTTTCTGGCACATAAAACATCACCAAAGAATATTAATGAGGTGTGTGCTTTTTACATTATCCAAAGTGGGTTTAAGCTTTGCACTCCAAGACAACACTCTGTTTCTCTTCTTTTTGCCTTCAAGTTGCTGCCGTGCCCAATGCAGGTAGGGCTTGCTCGCCCCCACCCCCAACAGGCCCTTCAGAGCCAGGGCCACCCTGCCTGGAAATCTCTGCCCCACTGCAGAGCAACTGGCTAACTTGCAAATGTCCTGAAGGATATTTGGGGAAGGCTGGGGGCTCCCTGAGAAGAGGGGCACAGTGCCATGGCAGAGGACCTGCTTTGAATGGAAGCAGTCCGGGTCTGATCCTTGGCATCTCCCGACTCTAATTATGCCAGGGTCTCCAGGCTCACTTGCCTGGGCTGGGTGCGGCAGCCCACACTTCCTGGCTGCCCTGACCTCCCTTAGGCCCAGCATGTCCAGTTTTTGCAGGGAGCTGGACGGTGATGGGGAGGCCTTCCCGGCTGCCTGCAAGCCAAGAGAGCTGTTCAGCTGCAGCCGGACAGGTTTGTTCCAGCCATCAGCCCCAGTTAGCAATTGTGTGCCTTCCCTTCTAGCTGCCGCTTCCTGTCTTCAAAAGCCTCTCAATCCACACACAGACACACACACACACCTGCACACACTAAATGGGGCAGAGGGAGCAGGGGAGAGAGCATTAATTGTTTCCACAGTGGCTGCTGCCTGCAGCCCCGAAGAGGACTGGAAGGAGAAAAGCCCAGCGAGAGCATCTCCGGCTCCTTCCTCGCGCTGGGCGCTGCGGCTTCAGCAAAAGAGCCCCGCTCCTTCCTCGCTTTGGGGGAGGCCGAGGCCGTTCTCGGGACACTCCGTGGGCGCCCCGTTTATTTCCCTGCCTCTGCCAGGCAGGCCTTTTTTAAACGAGACAAAACCCATTCAAGCCACTGGAGCAGCCTGAGATTGAGACAACAAAGAGAAACAGTCTCGCCCTCTGTCTGATCAATCTTGTCAAAACACAGTCATTTAATTCCTTATAAATAAAAAGAAGATATGATTTAGAATGTCATCCTTTGGGTCTCCATGCTGGATTCCCATAAATCAATCACTCCAGGTAAACTGCTGTTATTTAGAAGCAGTTTGACAGCAGACAAGTTAAAAACATAATTTTAAATGTATGCACCGCATGCTGTTGTGATATATCGCATGTTGTTGAGCACAGCCAATTTCTTTGCATTGCTGATAGCTGCTTCTTTCACATAGGTTCTGCCAGATGCACAATTGCCGTGACGCATCAGCTCAGAAAGGGAGGCTGTGGGGGACCCGGGGAGTCCAGCGAACCCAGAAGCCCTCCATTCTCGGGGGGGGGAGACCCAGACAGTCCTGCCTTGGGAGGCCCGTTTCCCCCAACTGAACATTCACTTTGGGCCCTGCTCTCCTCCATCTGACACTGGTGGGGGGGCGCAGAGGGGAGTTAAAAAGAGGCCCAAGCATCTGTCCACAGACCTTTGGAGTTAAAATCTTTGCTGAGAAAGTTACCGGAGGCAATTATTACAAACAATAAAATAGCACAAAAGTGAAAGAAAACATCTTAATCAAGGGTGGACAGCACCAGGATGCTAAAAGTAACTGGAGGAAGCCTCCACCTTCAGGGCTCTGGTCAAATTTTAATTAAGACAGCAGGGGAAGTGCCGAGAGTAACATCCTGCCACACGCAGCTCTTCGATGGGGTCACTGCTCCAAGTTAAGATGATTAAATAGTATCATTTAATATGGCATCTAGTTTGGTTGAAGCCTGTCCAGGAGATGTGGGCAAAGCAAAATATTTCGTCCTGATTTAGAGATTGCTAAGGATGTACAGTTGGATTGGAAGACCTCCAAGTCCTTCCCATCTCTGTTATTCTGTTCAATTCTCTCTCCTAACAAAGGGGAAAGTCACAGCTGTATTGCAAGGAGTTTCCTAGGAGGGCAATGAGAATGCCCCCGTCCTTAAAAGATTTGATAAGATTATACCATCTTTGAAGGTGGCCTGCAGGAAAGCTCCCAAGTGCCCCAGGAGGAGGATGCGTCCCAAGGCCGTTTGGTCACCTGGATTTCGGGATCCAGAAGGTCTCCCAAACAACCAGGAGCCCCTCCAAGGGGCTACTTCCCAGACCCAGGAAGTCCACCTACACGAGGACCACCTTTCCAAGAATAAAGCAAGCCAAGCTGACGTGGTGGACAACGGAGAGGATTGGCTGGGATCTGAACGCCTTCTGAAGATGCTTGTATTTAAAACAATTTGTTAGGAGCCATGATTTACTGCCAGGGGGGAAAACGGGCCAGCGTATTGATTCTTGCCCTTTTTTTTCTCTTGCAAATGAATGTAATGTTTTATAGGATGTCAGAATAAGAGCGGCAGCCACTTCATCAATGTCAAGTGTTGAAAATGATTGGCTATTGTGATGTAGGAGATTAAATATGAAAGTTTGATGGGTATATAAAAATGAAAAGGTGATGATCAAAAGAGTGTTTATGCCTAATTTGCTGCCTTTCTGAGGAAGCCCATAGGCTCCGCCATGGTGGGTATGCTGCCCCCGCTTCTTCATCAGCCTGCCCCCTGCCCCCCTGCCCCAGCCCACCCCTTGCTTCTCTCCCCACAAGAATGCTTTCCTTCTGGCAGGGGCTCATTCTGCAGAAAAGAAGACAAAGAGCCCCAGGTGCACATCAAGAGTTGATAAGAAGCTCTTTCCTTTAGTTGGCCTGACTGCTCTTCCCATAAAATGCTCTCTGCTTGGATTCCCCCCAAGGAGTAAAGCTGGAGCTTTGTCCTTCTGAACTGCACCGGGCATCTCTCAGCTGATTAGGCCAACTCCTGGCCGGGTTCAAGACCTTCCTGCCTTTGCCAGTGGGGCTCTCAGGTGGGGAAAGGAGGGAGTCACAGTGCCCAGGAGCTGCCCTGGCTGGGCATCACCCGATCATATTAGTTTTTCCACTTCTTTGGGATCCCTCTATTCCTTGGCTCCTGGGCCAATTGCTCAATGACCTTCAATGTTGTTGAGAAGGAGACCATCGGCAGCAAAGTTTGAATTGGGCTGAACATCCGGATCAAACCAGAGCTTGCAAGTATCTCCTTGAAAGCTCATTAAACCAGACCTCCGTGGCAAGTCATTCTGGAAGCTGGATAGACAAGCTGGGCCAGCAAAGGCCTGAGACCCACTTCCCATCATGCCTGCCACCATCTGTGCAGGGCCAGCCTGCTGTTGACAGGACACACTTCAGTAATGCTGCCATCCAAGAGTCTATCTTTGGTTGAAGGTAGATTTTAAATTCTGATTTTGGGATGAATGGCAGCTCTCAGGCTAGAAGTGAAGTGTGACTCCTGCCTTCTCAACTTTCCAGTTGTGCAAAAACACAACGGCCCCCCATGAAAATTTGGCACTGACACCTCATCTATAGATAGAAATTAAAACCTCAAAGGGCCCCTTCGTGGCAGCCTCCTACCAGGAGAGATATTGGGTTGGTCCTGTTCAGTTTCTCCCAGGGGAATGAAGAGAATGCTTGCTTCATTTCCTGTACTTGGAATAAGAGAAGGAAAAAAACAAAACAGAACTTGAAAAACGTGTGTTATCTTTTTTAGCAGATATAATAAATTCCACACATGCTTTATTGCTGGGCCACACAAAAAAAAAAAAACACAGAAAAAAACCAGCACCAGGGCATAGTCTAATTATTTTTGTTTTAATTGTTGCAAGCAAAAGTTTAAAAAAAAAAACACACAGGCAGGACAAATGTTCTTTTAATTAGCTGAGGACTTTATTAGCTGGCACTAATTAAAGTATTCCTTCAAGTCTGAAAAACGTCCAGATTTATCCCATCCAGCATCCAGCTGATTCTTAAGTAATTTATCGAAAGAAGATGATTTTAAGCATTTGTATACCCCTCTCTTTCCTTCTTCTTCTACCAAAAATCTCTCCAGTTTCCCTGAAGGGGAACAGACTCAGAGATAGATACTGGTCACTGTTCAAGGTTACTCACCCACCAGCCACACCCAGAAAAAGTTGTGTAACATCACAGCTGATCAGAAGTCCCCCCCCCCCAGCCTTAGGATTCTTCCGATACCTGCTTGGCCTTCCCATGGCAGGGTCCAGCCCAAGCCTCCCCAGCCAGCCTGAGGGAAGGAGCTGATAGTGCAGCAAAGGGGCTAATCACTGGGGCACCTCAGCCCTCCAAGCCGACCAGGGCGATTCCACTGGCACTCGGCCCTTTCCATCCAAGCCACCTGTCTCCTGCAGCACTTATCGGAAGGTTCACAATTAAAGTCTTGTTTTTGCACAGACAAGTGGATGTGTAATGGTACTCACACACACACACACACACACACATGATTCCAAACTTTCTTTTTCTTTCTTTCTTTCTTTCTTTCTTTCTTTCTTTCTTTCTTTCTTTCTTTCTTTCTTTCTTTCTTTCTTCTCTTTCTTTCTTTCTTTCTTTCTTTCTTTCTTTCTTTCTTTCTTTCTTTCTTCTCTTTCTTTCTTTCTTTCTCTCTCTCTCTCTCTCTCTCTTTCTTTCTTTCTTTCTTTCTCTCTCTCTCTCTCTCTCTCTCTCTCTCTTTCTTTCTTTCTTCCTTTCTTGGCTATTTGCAAGAACATGGCCACATGCAGCTCAGATCTTACAGCCGCATCATGTAGAGGTCCCAAACATCTGGCGGTAGTGTCAACCTTTGATCCAGAAGACTTGAGGCTTCCCAAAAGGCAGCAACTCAGCAGAAGCTGAGGAGAGAAAAACATAGCCTTCGCTAGACTACTTATTCCAGCTCAGCTGCCAAAGTTTCAGCGCCTCAAAGGAAAGGAGGCTTCCAATCCCAGTTATCAGGTCACACGAGTTCAACCTGATCCAGGTCTCTGCAACCTAGATTCACAGTTGTGATCTATTTATACCCTGTCTCTGGTGGAGGAAAGGACCCCCTTCAACCACAAAAGAGGAAAAAAAATATTGATGACATGAATTCTAATGTGATGGATCAGAGAGGGAGCCATAACCCAAGTGAGCATTTGCACCCAGAAAGTTGTTCTCTTTTTTTCCTGAAATTACAGTTCCACCGTTTAATAATGGGATTGTAACTATGCACCTTAACCAGGAAGCCTGTCCCAGGGCTAAGCCTGTGGTTGGCCCAGATGTCTGAAGACAGGAAGATGGACGTGGAGCTGAGTCTTCTGAAGGGCTGCTGGGCCCAAAGAGATGGAAATCCTGCCTCGGCGGGGGGGGGGGCAGCCAGAGACAGCTGGCCCGTGGCAAGTCACCAGGCAAGTCACCCTCCCCACACCCAGCTGGGGGTGAGCCAGCCTGGCTGCCCAGTGTGGGGCAGCCCCTTCTTGCTTTCCTTAAGTCAGCAGCAATTGCAGCCGGGAGAGCTTCCCAGGAGGGGAAAAGGGTGCAATAGATCATCGGAACGTCACAGATGCTCCGCGTGTCTGAGAGGCATCCGTCCTCCTGGTTGGCACCACTTTGAGATTTTATCCATGGATGAAACTTGGTGCTTCTCCCTTCACTTCTCGTTACCAGGAGCTGAGCCGGATTCTGACGGCTGTCGTGCCTGAGAGGTTAGCAAAGGAGAGAGGCTGACAGCTATGCTAATATTCCGCTCTTTAGGAGGTGAGGATGACATGGAAGGTCCTGCTTGAAGAGGCAGGCCGGGTGTTGGAGTAATTTAATGAAATGTTACATGGATCCTGACCTTTGTAAGGGGAGCAGGGGGGGCAGCTGGGGGGGGGGGGGGAGGAGACTATTCTGGTAGTTAATCCTGACATCTGAATGGTGCCTCAAGGTTGTTGAGCGGCCTGGCCCAGCAGCCCCAGGCAGTCCAGATTGTGTGTTCAGGTGAAACTGGATCCTCTGCATGGCGACAAAACACATCTAATGCTGAGCTGATGCTAACGTTAACCCTCCACTTGTCGGAGAGAGAAGCCGCTGCCCATAAAGGGGGCAAGATGGAGAAGACGTGTCAAAGGCCAACCAAGATGTGATGTGAGGTCAGCTACCAGCCCCCTTCAGGTTAAGCCGACTTATATAAAACAGATTTATGCATCAAGAGGGAGATTTCCAAAAGATAAGAGAAGCCAGTTTGAGGAGCCCTTGTCTTAGGAACTCCTAAGGCATGCCTCTGTCTCACAAATCATTGCATCCAAATGCAGAAATTGCTGATAAAAACTAATTTAGTTTTAGCTACGCATTCAGTTCTAGTCTGTATTCAAATTCAGTATAACAAAACTTGTTTTCCTTCCCGATGGAATCTAAATATATACTGGCCTCTTCAAGATGCTTGGAGAAAGAAGGAGAGGTGGAAATGTAACATAAAATCAAGGGAATGAGATACCCAACTGACACACAAACACACATACACCAATAATTCACTGCAAAAGCCAAGGTTCCCCATGGCAAAAATGCACAAATCTTTCTCCTTGTTTTTGAGAAGAGGCCTGAACCGTTCCTGCACACTGGAGAAGGGAGGAAGCACCGCTGGCTGCTCTTCTCTGGTGGAATTCATCCCACTTGCTCCCGCTTGGAAGGCCCGGTTTACGGGCCCCTCCGGTGGAGCCAGTCTTGAAAGCTTCTGGGACAGGCAAAGGACCCACATGGGCATTCTTTCACAAGAAACAAAGAGATGCAATGCTTTGTGTTGAGCAGAGACGGCAAGATCAATGCCACCCTGCTCTGCCAATTATTTTAAGACCCACCGAGAACATGGAAAGAGTCTGGAGCAGCTTTGGGCTACTGTGCTAGTTTTTAAGCTCTAAAATTAAATAGCTGACAGCATCTTTCTTTGAGCAATTCACTGCCAGCCATAAATTTGTCACCTTGAAGGGCTTCATAGAGAAAGAACAAAAAAGGGAGCTATTTGCTCCCTTGTGTCTTCATGTGTGCTGAGCTGGTTACTGAAGAGCCAAAGACCTCAGCGTTCCCATTCACCTTGTGTGCATCTTCCTTCCTGTTTCATGTATTACATCTTACAAAGTACTCAGAAATGCTGCCAGCTGGTGAAGCGGGCAGACAAATAAGCTGAGCTCCTGGCTTGACATGATTCTGTTTTTGTCACTTAACATCGTTAAAAACTGCCAGTCTTGACTTTGTGGAGCTGGAGAATGCTTCCCCTCAGCCACGTTTCTTGTCCTAGACTGGCCATGTTCTTCAAGATAAAGAGGGTTGTTTTTTTATGTCAGAAAAGCTGGCACATCTAAAGCATTTGTTGTTCTTCATCGGCATTGCCAATGAAGACCTCAATACCAGGAGTCACTTTGAAACTAAATGTGATGTGTCCAAAGTTGACTGGTGAGGCCAGTTCGGACACAGAATGCCCTGGCATATCTTGGGCAAAAATGTTTATGTTGTGCTTCTGTAGGGCATCTTATTTGGTAGGCTTGATAGTTCTTATGGATGAAGCCAGGCCTGGTAGAGCAATTTTTGTGCCAGCGTTTCCCAGGGGGTTGTGTCTCTGTCAAGGGAGGCTTTAAAATGTCTCTGAAGCATTTCTTCTGCCCTCCATGCAAGCATTTTCCAGCAGTTTCCCACAAGGAAGCTGTTTGGGTCTGTCCTACGGATGGTGAGACCTGCCCACTGGGCTGTGCTCTCATCAGCCGTGAGTGGACGGATGGCAGACTTGCTCTACAGAGAAGCTGGCACTTTATCTAGCCATCAGATGCCTAATATTCTGTGAGGACAAGTCATGTGGGAATGGTTAAGCTGCCTTGTGTGTCACGTTACACAGGCAGGCAGGAGGGTGATGAGTCCCAGAGACCTTCAGTTGTGCTGCTGCACTCATTCTTTGATGATCCACACAGTGAAGGGCAGTCTGCCGAAAGCCGGACTTGCACCTGACTTTTGTATCGATGGTCACTGCTCGGGAGTCGGTGTGGCTAACACAACTGAACGGGTCCACTGCCTGTATTTCTGCTTTTGGGTAGTGATTTCGGGCCCTGTGTACGATGCATGGATGCATGAGGAGCAGGCTGATACACGAAAAAAAAGTTTTAGAAAGTTTTTAAAAAATTAAAAAGTAAAGCATTTAGAACATTTAAAATCCCTACTTACGGGCCAATGAATCTGCATTCATTGACACCAAAATCCCGGTGTCAAACGGCATTCTTTCTCTCCCGCTTTCTCCAAATAAAAAGACAAAAGGGAGAGAGAGTTGCATATTTTTAAACTCATTTAAAAGTCGAAAGAACCCAAACTGTCAATTCCCTAAGTAATTTATTAGCATCTGCTCACACTTCCCCAGTGTGTTATGTGCTAATGCCAGAGTTAGACAGTACATGCAATTCTTCAAGCATGTACCAGTTTAATAGAAAATGAAGTGGTGGTTGATTTGGTTCATTGTTATTTACTACACAAAAATCAGACTCTGCACAGGCATTGCAATAAATGTGTTGTGGCAGCCTCCAGTAATCTATCTTGGAGGGGGCCTCCCATTCCAAGAAGCCTGGAGAATCTACCCCAGCATCCACTGCTCTCACCATGGCCTTTTGGGGGGACAGGGAACCATTGGTCAGAGATGGGATGCTGAGGTTTCTGAGGGGGCCCCAGACTCTCCAGTTCTCAACATCCCGTTTGTATGAACGAAAGGCACTCACAGATTTGCTTAAAATTCAAAACATGCCCCTTTCCAGAAATACATTCCAGGCAAAGTAAACATCATCACTGTTGTTTAAGGTACCCAAGAACAGGGAATATTCTCACTGCTCACCTACGTGTAGGGAGCAATCTTTCGTGAGGTTGGCAAGAAAGGAAAAAGCATGTCCTATTAAAAGGAAGAGAAAAACGGGCTCATTTATTGAATGAAGCCAGGAAAAGAGCACTTCAGAATCCGAAGCTGTTGGACTGTTGAGAGAGGTTTGTAGCCAGCCACTGACCATCTAGATCAAAGCAGTTTATAACCCTTTCTTGCTGAGGAAAAACTTCTGTGAGAATCAGGGGCTCCCTGGTGAGAAAGGAGGGTCTGAATCTGGACCCAGAAAGAGATCTTGGTCTGTTTCAGTGCTCAGTGTGGTTATCATCATCAGAGGTCCACCAACACTGACCTTGGAAGGTCAGCTGGGCCACGGGACAACCACAGAGGGACCTTCTCAAGTCACCTGGACGGCTTTGCCACGTGGTGGCTGATGGGTGGCCCTGCCCTCTCCTGTCAGGAGAAACAAAGAGCCCCGTCATGACGGGCCCTGATTGTTCTTCCATCTTGCCTAATAGCATTTTTGACAGCTCAGTGAAAGAGCATAATTATTATTTTTCCCCTTAATCGTAATAAAAAGGGGGGTTGCAAGGACCTTCTTTTATGTTCTGTGCTTTAATTAGGCTTCTATAAAACAGTTCTAAGTGTGAACCATGCAGCCATTGCACTCCGGATAGCTAACCCTTTAGACTTACACTCTGAGTAGGAAATGATTGTCTTCCCTATTCCCTCCCTCCTCCTCCTCTTCTTCTTCTTCCTCCTCTTCTTCTTCTTCCTCCTCTTCTCTTCCTCCTCCTCCTCCTCCTCCTCCTCCTCCTCCTCCTCCTCCTCCTCCTTCTTTAAAATCCTTTCTACCAGACAAGAATTGCAGTGTGAGAGATAAATCAAAGTCAGCAAGTGTTTTTCTCTGAGCAAGAAAACTGGCTGAGGGTCCATGAAGTCGGATCCCAGTTTTAATGCAAATCAAAGTGGCTTCCTTGAGGATATATCCAGGGAATCTCAGTCACTGCAAACACTGATAGAACCAAGTTGGCGCTCGCATCCCCGAAGAACACCTGCGCTGCAGGTCAGCGTTTACTGTTCTCAGATATTTCTCTAAGTGGCTTTCAGCTGGAAAAGATATTTTAACATGAAAAAGTAAAGCTCAGATATCTCAGAGAGATCTTTATGCAGGCAACATATGGATATTTTTGCTACCACAGACTGATTTGACAGACAGTGTGCAGGAGAGAAATTTGATAAATCAAAGAAACGTTAAAGGAAATCAAGATTTCAAATTAATATGGGAATAGGAAGAGTGAAGACTTGTAAAACACAGGATGGAAATCAATTGACTGACTTGCATCCTGCTCCAGCCGTCTTCCCGATTTGAAGCGTGCCGGGGCTGACTGGTAACACAAAACACAAGTCCTTTAATCCTGCATCTTCTGCCCTCGATCTCGGCTTCGGGCTCAGGGCAGGCAGATCCTTCGGAAGCAGCTTCCCCAAACTCAGAGGCCTGAAGTATGACTGGGTGTTTTCTGTGGGTTTGCTTGCTTTGGGTTTGCACAATTAGAACTTTCCTGAGTCTGGATTTGAAAGCCTGAAAGTGGTTGCCTTGAGGCACCCAGTAGAAGCACCTTCTACTTCAGAGGTGGGAAAAGGCTGTGATTTTGCAAGATGTTCTTTGCTGAAGAGAAAAAAACACCTGCTTCCACTGGAGCCTCAGGTAGACACTCATTTATTTTACCTTAGGTTCTCCTTATCTTGCTTTTCCACATCTCTCAAACCAATTTACATAACTGCACAAAATGTCAAACATCCTGATAAAGGTTGATCTGCAGCTGAGACTATCTGGGGGTGCCAATCCCTGATGTTGACTACCAAATAATCATAGGAACTCTTTGCCCAGCCTGGGTATGCTGGGCATGTGTCTGCAGAAGATTGGAGGGGTCTTTCATTTCATCAAGCTGAAACCCCCCAGAGTGGTGGCGCCTGCCATCCACGCGGCAGCAGCATCTCCCGTGTCCACCTCAGCAGCTTGTAGCAGCCGAGGCCAAAGCTGCAGAGGACCCCTTTGGACAGAGGAGGGTCTGACGGGGCACAACCAGCTGTGAAGGGGGAAAGGCATCTCTGCGCATGCGGGGACTGGCAGAGGCAGCCCCTCGCCCAGCAGAAGTGCACGGAAGTGTCTCACTATCTGTAGTTGTCATCCTTCACTCTGACTAGCACTTAGGAGAGCATGACCCCTTTCAGCAGCTCTGTGCAGGCAATCAGCCCCACACATCGGTCACCGCTGTTTGCTCGCCGCTTCTCCAGGTTATTACAGGGATGTGTTTGAAAAAGAGGATTATATAAGTAGAGCAATGGCAGAAAAGGTGGGACGTGGCTGTCGGGGCTGCCCAGGGAGGGGCTGAGAGCACAATCCAGCCTTACGATGAGATCCCCACCAGGCTGGGAGGAGGGACAAAACTGTGCCAAGCGTCTTGTTCCCAAAGCACCAAGGCAGCTGAGTGCACGGAATGCCTTAGAAGGGACGTATCTGTCAGATCCACTTTGGCCGTTGCTGGCTCTCAGGCTCGCCCGTGGCCCTCCTGGGATCCAGGATGCAGCTGGAAAGCCAGCACTAGTGATGGGTGGATCAGGAGTTACCACCAAACAGGAATCCACCTTAGTTAGGAAGTTGGCTTGGAGCAACCATTCCTGGTGGCATCTCCCCAGGATTCCATCCCATCCCCTTCCCAGCCACAGAGGGAACCTGGCCCTGCCAGGGGAAGGCCTTCAGTGCTAGCAGAGTCTGGGAGGGTTCGTGTTGGGAAAGGGTTCCAGGCCTTGGTCTGGGGGCTTTCTGGAGGACCAAAGCTGAGCAAAGAGAAGCAGCAACAGGAGCAAGGAGAGAGATGTCTGCTGTGCTCCTTCGGTCCTGTGCTTCTGATCTCAGTGCTACTCTAACTCTGCAGACAATTCTCTGCTTCGGCCTACCTGAGGCCTCGCCCTTGCTGGCAACCCTTTCCCGGCAAATAGAAGCATGTTCCCGTGGCAGAAGTGGTTGCGTCCAGTCTCTGGCTTCCAGAGCTGTGGGGCCAGACAGGCAGCCAGCCATTCATGGGATCAAGGATCAAGAGTTGTGTCTGAAATTGGTGGAAGAGCTGCCAATTTCTTTAAAAGGGTCATCTTGGGTAGTTGGTGTTCTTAGAAGAAGCCATGTGGGAGCTTCCCAGAACTGTCTCCAGATTTGAAGAAGGGCCAATTCCATTCAGAATCAGCATGACAAAAAATACATCACCTTATCTATGTTTTTCTCTTTCAGTTGTGACACGTATGTGTTTTTCACAATGACAGATGATCATCCACAGAAGAGTGTGCTGGGATGAATGTGCTTGTCATGGCACAGGGAGTCGGGATCGTTAACATTCAGGCAGCACATCGCACCAATTGTGCACCGTGATTTTGAGCCCACAAATGACACTCACTCATTTCGTGGGGCTGTTTGCTTGTGGTAAACAAGCCATACACAGCCTAAAACATTAAGCAGGCATAATAAGCGCTAACCAGCCTCTTCATCCCTCAAAACTACAATTTTGCAGTGGACTCCAGCATTCACATGCTAGGTTGGTCACAGTAAATTGTATAACATGTCAATTAAAAAGTAGTCTATGTCTGCTTAAACCATACATGTAAAGAGCCGGATACCATTTTCTATTATTATTGACAGAGGGAAATGGCTAAAATATTAGTACCTGCCTCCCGTCTCAAGGCCATTTGGACAGGAGAGTTTCTCTTACTTAGCCTGTTCTGAGGACTGTTTTCTCTCATTTTGAACATCTGACTTTCATCTCCTTATTAAAGTTAGTTCAGAAGAAATATCTGGGTATTCCTACTTAATTAAGCAGCTTCTCGTGCTTCCTTTTTCCAAGTGAATGAAAGCATTCCTTAAAAGCTGAGTGTCTAATGCAGAACCTGCAGGTATACTTTGGAGAATTCCTCCCTTCCCATCCCCCACTCCATTCAGAGTAGGGGCCCAGCCCCAAGGGGCCTTGAGAGATGTGGGAGTGAACCTAAAGGGGGGTACACGATGCTGAAAAAGGGGAGCCAGATGGGTGTTTGTGCTGGGCTCCTTCATCCAGAGGGATTGTTTCTGCCTCTATCCTTTTTCAACTGCAGGGATTCCTGAGTTCCAGACCTGCCTGGGGATGAAGCATCCGGCCAGCTGCGAAGGGAAGAAAGGTGTTGGACTGCAGGGATGGCACTTTGCCATCCCCTCTGACTTCTTCCCTGTTTCCTAAACAAAGAAAACATCGGGACAGAAACTTCAAGAGCACAAAATTAAGGAGGAGGAAACAAAAGAAGAAAAACAAAGCACCAAACTACCTCCTCCGTCTGGGCTCTCCATAGCAGCCAGCACAGGGGTGGGTTGGCCTGAGCAGGAGAGAAGGTCTTGCTTCTTTCTCGACTGCTTTCTGGAGGACCAGGCTGTCGGGAGTCCTTGGCTGCAGCGAGCCTTCCAAGCTCCAGTTTGGACCACCCAGGACTGCCCAGTTGCACCCTGTGCTTTTCCCTTCTATTGGGATAGTTCCCTTTGTGACGCCGCAAATTGAGCCACCCTCTCCATCTAATGACTGGGCCAGTCCTGTCTGAAGGGTACATTTTTCTTTCAGAAGTCACCCTTGGCAAACAAAATTGTCTCCTTCCTCATAATGCCCCCAAAAACTGGGGCAATAGAAGCCCACCACCCCTTTCCTCCCCCGTTTCTTGAAGGTGCAGGCTAGCTGCCGCTTCCAATATCTCCTTTTATTTTCCTGAACAGCCATTAAACGCTTCTTTATTGCATCTGGTAACAAGATGTAGTTAAAGCCCAGGCAGGCCTTGGGCACCCAGAAGACACACACACACACACACACACACACACACACCAAGGGGCTGCATTCCCCTGCTTAGCCATTCAGATTTCCCATGGCTTTCGCCGTCTTTGCCCACAACTCGGAGACCCAAGGTCTCCCTCCAATTCCACTGCTCTCCGAGAGGAGTAAAGCCAAGGACCGGAAACATGATCCTGAGACCCAGTCAGGTTTGCTGGGGCTGCAGATGGAGCAGCCTCATCCATCCCAGGGATGAGAAGGGTTCCAATCAGGGCAGGCCAAAAGTCTCCGTCCTGAATTGCTTTATATAAGTTAGGCATGTCTGACTGCTTCTTGCTGTTCTTCCCCAGGGTGTGACCTTCTGCTCCTCCCATTCCTCTTCCAGAAATGGCTACTCTGTTGGTTGTTTGATGGATTACCAAGTGCAAAGTGTGCCTTTATTTTCCCCTGAATCCATCTGAGAAACATTGAAAAGTGATCTGTCCCAGGTTCCTTATCTGCCTGGCACTATCAGCTGAAGAATCTTATCGCTGTAATTACCATGTCTAAAGTTGGACTAATTGCCTTTCTAGAGCCATCTTGCCTCCTGTCTGCCTGTTGTAGAGGCACAGCGAAGAGGAAGCAGACACGGCACCACCAGAATGTGCGTTGGACAGGCTGCTCCCTCAGAGGAGCAAGTAGGAGTAGACAGCTGTGGCACATACACCCTTGGCAAAAATCACTCCCCTCCTCCCAAAAGCTGGGAATCCTATAGCCGACTGAAAGCCCCGAACCATCAGTTTGGAGAAGAGCAGTTTCCGATGGCCTCTGCTGGGGATTTGAAGAGGCAAAAGAGCCCTGGGGAGGATTACAGAGAGGACTCCCCATGTCCCTGGGATGCGCCCGACAGCCTTTGCCCAGCGAGGTCTGGGCATTTATATTCTGGATTCGATCTGCTCCAAGCAAATACAGGGTACCTCTTAGCCTGGGAGCAGGAGAATGCTGGAAAGTGCTTCCACCCCTTGCCGCCTTCCTGCCCCATCACTGCCTTTGAGGACAAAGAACGCCACGAGCCACTGCAGCCATGTTGGGAAAACTATCTACTATTCTCGTGAGGAATTGCTTACACCAGATGCTGATCTCCGTCATCTCTGGAAATCTCTCTGGATCACACTCCTTCCCCCCCCCCTCAAAACATCAGAACATTATCAGGACTCCCTTGGTTTGATTTTGTTAATTGGTTTTGTCAATGGAATTTATTTTGACAGCTACTTCAAACCACACATTGGAAGCAAAAAATACCATTATTAAGCTCCAAGACAAACAACTCAAACCTGAACATCTGTGGCTTGTTCAGTCAACTCCAATATTTCCCCCTTGAATGGCCATGGAATGCCATGACATCACAGCAACTCGGCCAATGGTCGGGAACTCTCCCCGGAGCCAGAAAACAGAGGCACAACACCATCATGTGGACAGACTGTGCACTGCTCCTCGCACACAGTTGATGAACATCAACCGTTGTGTAGAAGATAAGAACAGGATGCCTTGTTCGGATGACCTGATGGCTGCATTCCTTGAGTCCCCTCTAGTTAGGACAAGCTTTTATGGCTGCCATGATAAACTCAAGGCCACAATCACAGAAGTGAAGACCAGGAACTGACTTTAGAAAGAGCTCAACCAGCCTGAGAGAAGCCAACAAATGGGAGGGAGACCCACCCTCTGACCTCCGTGCAGGAAGGACGTGGTTGGGCAGGTACGGAGCTCCTCTGCTGAAGCCCAAAGACACCTTTACGTGGCCTTGTTTCTCCCATGCGTGATGGACCACAATGTTGTTCCTACCTGAGAAGTGAGCTTTCAAAATAGGAGGCAGTAAGTCTCCTTTGGATGCACAGCAATTAGTTCCTATTTGTCTCTGTGATTCCAGATGATGTTTAGTGCTTGAAAAGGAGGGGGGGGAGTGGCCCCAGGAAAAAAAAAAGGAAAGAGAGATGTAATTGAACTGCTCTTGGGCTCCTGTGGGATGTGGGAAGATGCTTCACTTTGCAGCCTGATAGAGAGACATCGCCTTGATCAGAGGCAGATAAGCAGACAAGCTGATTAGGTAGCGTCCCAGAGGCAAGGCCTAATTTTAGAGTCTGTTTGTTAACTAGCAGCCTTTTTTCTGATATTTGGTTTGCATACTGTGTAATAATATCAAGCAAGAGGCTTTTAAGGGGGAAACAAGCCCAGGTCTGGGCAGGCAGGCAGGAGCTGCGGTGGCACTCCTGCCCCGTGTGCAAACAGCCCACCTGACGTGACCAGACAATTGGGTCCTTCGGGTTCCCCTCGCTTGCCAGATGTGGAGGTGGACCTGAAGGCCAGCAGCAGCAGCAGCAGCAGCAGATGCCAGCAGGACATGGAGCAGGGTTGTGAGCAGAGGCTCTTGCGTGGGGACGACCTTCCCTGAAGGCAGAACAGCAGACCTTGGTCACTGTTCTCTGGTGGGAAGAGCTTCTGCAGTTTGAATTCATTTCATCAGTTGACCGGCCTGGACGATGGTTTCTCCTTGCCTTGCAAGTGACCCCCCAGCTGATAAGCTTGGACAGTTCTTCCTGTTGGTGCCAGACAGGGAGAGAAATACACAAAAGCTGTCTCTTTGATCAGCCCAGCTCAGCCCACCTGCTTTGAGGAAGCCACAGATAGTTCAGTTGTCCAGTTGATCTCATTTGACTCTGGGCCATTCCGCCTCTCCTTCCAGCCTCACCCTGTGCAGCCTCCTGGCCTCCTATACTCATCCCTTTCCTGTCCTCTCAGGAACGGAATTTTCAGCCTCACCTTTACTGCACTCACACCTGTCCTCCTCCCATTTTGCCGATCGTCCTCTTCCTCCCTGCCCTGGGGCTTCAGCCACATCTGGAGGACCGCGTCCAGCCAATGGTCAATCTCCGCCTTCTCTGAGGATCCTTAGCCTCTTTGGCAGCCCAAAAGCCACAAGTCCCCTATCAGGTATAAACTCTAAAACAGACCCCGGCAGGAGAAAACAGCCACAAGTAATTGCTTTCAAAAAGGGAAGGTTTATCTTAAGACAAAGAAATGGGAAAGTGACATTTGGGGGGGAAATGTTAATTATTATGTCTGCCTTTAAAACATGTTTGAGCTTATAATTGCACACTATGTGTAATCCTTGCAGATCGGTTTGTTTGTTTGACACAATTGGGGAGGGAAATATTGCTGCCTCCAATAGCAACCAATTGAATTAAGCTGCAGAAAAGTAGCCGGTGGGGAGTAACCCAGGAGCTGGACTTCGAGTGCAATGCCTCCTTTCCATCAGCCTAGTGGGGAGAGAGGACATTGTCCATGCAACTGCCCCCCACCGCACCAATTTCTTTCTTGGAGGGCCTTCATCTAGCATCCAGAGCCAATGACCACAGCTCTCCCTCTTCAGGGCATCGGTCAGAGTGGAGAGGGGAGATCTGCGTGGAGAACTTTGCTGCTAGAAGCACCCCCAAGCCTGGGCGCAGGGAGGGTCCTTTTAAGAGCCAAAAACAGGAGCTGTGTTCTTCCAGGAAAATAGATCCTGCCCCAGATAAATGGAGATGGGTGGATTTGGCCCTTGATTTATGTGTTACCTCCCCCTTCAATTCTAGAGGTATTCATCCTGGCCTGGGTGAGTAGTGCCAACTGTGAAGGGGGAAAGGCATCTCATCCCAAGGGAGGGGCTGGGCATAGAAGGCTGCTTCTTCCTCAGAAGGGGCTCTTCATGCAGTGCCCCTTCACAGGAGGGATCCTGGCTGCTGGGGGTCGAGATTGCCAAGCTGGAAGGTCAGCTCTCAGCAGAATCCTTCAGATACAAAGATTTTGGTGGAGGCAAAGGAGCAGAGAATTCAACTGGATAGGAAGGAGGAAAATAAAGTTACAATATTCTTACTAGAGCAAAAAGGTTTTAAATAAAAAAAGTGAGCTGTCAGCATAAAGCAGAGTGCCAGGTGATTTCCTGGCTCATAACATTCACTTATAGCTTCATTGGCATTAAAGGCCCAAAATACCATTCTACATTTTTGGTACCACCTCCTCATCTTCACCCTCCCACCCCAGGTTTATTCGTAGATACCAGTTGCTGCAATCAATAAAAGTTGTCTCTTCAGCCTTAAGAAAAGAACCCAGTGATTGGCCATCTGCAGTGAATCCTAGCCAGAAGCATTTTGTTTCTAATGTGTCACAGATGGACACAATCTGGTCTTCAGATTCACTTAGTCTAACCAATTTCATGCTGGATATAATTTATATGTTCCCATAACTAGTTTTGCAAAAAAAAAAAAAGTTTAAATGTGGTATGTATGATGGTTTATGAAATGGCCTTGCACACCACAAATGTCCTGTTCCCCTTTTTAGTGTATTATATCTAGACTTTGCTAAAAGTCCCAACACTAGATTCTAAGTCAAGGTATCCCACATCCAAACCCAGCCAGATGCCAACAGACAGGTCTATGCAAAGCAAAGTTAAATACCAACCTTGCAGGCTGAATCCACGACCATTGTTTCACTGTCTTTTAAGATTTTGTGAAGAAATAGCAGTCAGGTAATGTAATTTCAGCTCAGTACAACCCACACAGACCCTCCACAATGACTTTCAAGGCTTTCACATGGACACCAGCCCTTTCCACTGCTTTCCCTTACATTGAAGAATGGCAGGGAAGCTGGACCTTCTGCATATCAGGCAGGGGCTTGCCTGTTAAGCGTTGGGTAGCCTTGACATGCTTCCTGGAGAGTTCTCTGCACAGTTTTCAAAGGTAAGAACGGGAGGATCAGTCAACTAGAAGGGTCTGGAATTGGGTCTCTCCACAATATGAGTTAAAAATAGTCTAAGGTGGAGTGGGTGGGGAAATGTCCAGATGGACCTTGGGACTTCATAAACATCAGGACTTGGCATCTACTTAAAACCACAGCAACAAGGAGACAATTGATCAACTTGGTCCCTCAAGAATGTGGAAGTAGAACTTCTCAATGCTGTACGTATTCATTGAGGTTGGGCTCCAACACAGCTGGACAGGCTTTCTGAGTAAGAAATGGCTTCCTTTTCTCAGTTCCCCCCCTCGGGGCTCTTCCCAGCACCTCCCCCACCCTTCCTGCTCCTGTCCAGTTCTTGCCTTCCCCAGATTCTCCTTCCACACCCCAAGTGAACTTCCAGGAATTGAACTTCTCTCTACTCCTGCACAAACGTGAGATTTCACGGGGCTCCCCAGAGGGTGGGCTCTGCAATGAACGCAGACAACCTTCACGTCCTTAAGTGTATTCAGTGCACGGGGGTCTTTCCAGTTCAAGGACAGCATATTTTTCAAGTCGGTGGGGCAGTCGGAGAAGAATTGTTTTGTGTGTGTGTGCATGCGCATCTGCATCAGAAATATATTTTTGATCTCCCAAAGAGCTGGATTTGTCAGGCAGCCTGACTGATAAAACATCACTCCTCTGCCCATTAAAGTGAGAGAGTCAAGTTTGCAGGAAGAAAAAAGGAATTGATTTTGATGTGGGGTTTCCATTACTTTGCTGAAATAAGGCTGTGCGCTCTGGCTTTAAATATTTATAACTTCAGGGGAGGGGGCAAAGACCAGAGTGGGGAAGCCAGGTGAGCGGAGGCTGCCAGAAAGTGCACACAAGTGTGTTTTGCTCCTAGGATAACAAGGTCCCTGTGAAAATGTGAAATTAGACTTTCAACCTCACAAACTCAACTCCTTTCTCATCTTGGTTGAGTTCCTCCCTGTCTTCCAAGCTCAGCTCATGCCTTATCTTAACCTTAGCCGGGGACTAAGCTATAAAGCATATTCCAAAACGGCAGCATAATATCTTTTTCTAAAACCATCCCCCTCCACTCTGAGGCCAAGATGAAAACAGGAGCATAATCGCCAGCATACATCAAAACAAAACAAACCCAAAGCCCATCATCAAAGCCTAATCCTAAAAGCTTCCAGAACTTTCCTTCCTTTCATCTAGGATCCTGCCATTTGGTTATTCCGGGACACGGGGACCATCACTGGGCAATGCGAGAAAGGAGGAAAGATTCAATTAATGAGCACATTGGTGGGTTTATGAGCATTTCTTCTGCTCCACCCTTCCTCTCTGCCATTTTTGTCCTCCCCAGAGCTAATCTGGAGGGCAGAGTCCTCAACATCAGCTGCTTGGCACCCCGGAGCATCCCTTTCCCCTTCTAAATCTTTCCAGGAAGGTGCTGAGCTCCATTTGAATGAATATGTTTAGCAATGGCGCAGGATGCTCCACCAGGTAGCAAAAGCGCCCAACAAGGGGCAAATGTTCATGAGAAAGCAGGGCCTTCACTCTAGGTTTTCATTGCTCGATGGAGGTGGCTTCACCGTTATCCAGGAAGAACACTTAATTCCCTCAACCCTCAGTCAACCTGCGCATGTGGACAACCGAAGCCATGACATAAGGAGGCCCCTCATACTGCATCGAGCCTCACAACCTGTGTCAAGAAATGCAATCTGGCAAGAAGGACTTGTAGTCCTTAAAGGCTAGCACATATATTAAGGCATTCAGTTGGCATGGGGAGAAATGCACTTCCTCATCTGGACTGACTGGAGAAGGATCTCCAGGACAGGAGGCCCTTGGAAGAAGTCCCAAGGTTGCTTAGGTGGTTGTTCAGCCACACTGAGAGAGAAAAGGAGAGCCTCTACTGCACATGCCATTTTTTCACCTTTGCTTCTCTGAACCTGGCTTCTATTTCTGTTAGCAGAGGAGATGTGATTTTTGTGTGTGTCACCCTCCCTCCCCTTTACTCTCCACTCATGACTTTATAAGGCAGTGCAGGGTTTTCTCAAAGACTGCACAGCTATTCGATTTAACTCAGCATAACTCCCTTGAGATGGGATAATTCAGAATTTACCTGTTCAAGGTTTCTCTTTTTTCTTCAAAAGGTGACCTAGCCTCTTCTGAGCATTTCCACTGCTCTTTTTAAAGAAATTATCACATCCTGAACTTCCCTTTCCCTTCTCCTTTTACACAGAGGGGGCGGTCAAGGCTGGGACTTTGTTCTGAAAGTATGGTAGGAGCAGAGAAGGTTGCTGAGATTGTGGATTTTATGAAGAGATGGTGGTCTTCCCACCTGGACTGCCTAAAATGTCCAAGAGAGTCCAAAGTGGAAGACCACCTTGATGTTCATGAGAGTTCCTAGGTTTTCTCCTACTGTTGCCGGTGTCATCCTTTTCCAAGCTCTTATTAAAGGTTCACCTGCCCAAAGAAATTTTGAAGAAGCACACTTGGACCCCCATTGTAGATAAGTATGGAAATTAACATGGTTAATGGAGTTTTGAGGCAATGGGACGATTCCCAAGACCATTTTTAGTGCACATGGATCCATCCAAAATGGACCACCTAAATTTATCCTCCATTTTCTCTGCCATTAAGCACTTCAAACTCTGCTGTTTTAATTGTTTTAACCGGTTGTTTACTATATGCCACCCAGAGTCACATTTGTAAGATGGGCATCTATATTAATCTGATCCATAAATAAATGTCTGCCACAACAGTATTGTGAACGGTTCTTCTGTTCTCAAGCAATTGTCATCCTGCCCAATGCAGAAAGCCAGTCGGTTGTCCAACCTTCTCAAGGCTGGCCATAACAATTCAGTTTTTCTCTGCTTTTGGCTCCACATGCTATGCAAAACCAGCCATTAGGATTTGTAAATAAGAATGTGCTAATCATCATTATTAATGTATTACCTTAAGCCTGATTCCTGAAACCTGAATTAAGCAAACTATAGTCAGGTGTGATGTGCAGCTCTGGTCAATGAGAGATGCAAGGCTAGAGAGGTCAATTATGCAGAGGGGATAGCAGGCAGCCTCCTCCTTCGGCAGGGGTCCTCCATTGCTCTGTTGCCCCCAGGGGAGGGCAGCTGAGGCTGCAATCTGCCCAGGCCCAGGGTGGAAAGCCCCTCTCCCTTGAACAGCTCTTCTTTGGCGTCATCACCTTCCGTCTCCCCTGCAGAGGCCTGCTGGCCCTTTCAACGGAGGGGGGGGCGGTGTGTGGTGGTGGGGAGCCGGACCCTCCGATCAATGAAGCTTCAGATGAAGAGGGAGCTGAGCTGAGCTCCACAGGTGATTTATGATTTCACAGGCCAGCTGAAACGCTGTGATCGAGTTTCTTATTGTAATGGTCTCTTGCTGAGCAGTATCCAATTAGATGACCCCCCTGGGTCTTTCCTATCGATTTCATTCAGGGTGGGGAGATTTGGCCCTTTGTCTTCTCATTACTCTTCTGATGAGAGGGGGCACCAGGTTCCCTTCACTGGGATGAAAGGCGCTGAACGAAGAAGCCGGTGGCCCAAAGGTCTGGGGGGCCTCAAAGGCCAGAATGGAATGTCTGGCAGAGTTGGGGCAACCAGGACATCTCAGCAGGCCAAGCCCAGCCTCCAATGCCATCTCCTGGAAGTTCTGAAGCACCTGCTAGAGAGGGAAGAGAAACTGGCAGCGGAAGACATGGAGAAAAACCCCACCCAAAGAGTTCTTTGGATTCATAAAGCCCCCGGAGAAGAGGATGATGATGACGATGACGATGACGATGACGATGACGATGACGATGACGATAATAATAATAATAATAATAATAATAATAATAATAATAATAATAATAATAATAATAATAATAATAATAATAATAATAATAATAATAATAATAATAATAATAATAATGTTGGAAGGGATCCTGGAGGTCATCTAGTCCAACCCCCTGCTCAGGCAGGAAACCCTATACCATTTCGGACAAAGGGCTGTCCAGTCTCTTCTTAAAAACTTCCAGTGTTGGAGCATTCGCCGCTTCTGGAGGCAGGTTGTTCCACTGGTTAATTGTTCTAACTGTCAGGAAGTTTCTCCTTAGTCCTAGGTTGCTTCTCTCCTTGATGCTGGAGTTAATTATAGGACTGTCCCTTTGCAAGGAGGGCCGTCACTACAGGTGAACCTAAGAGAAATCAGGAGGTGCAGGGGGGAAGGATTGAGAAGACACCCTTAGAAAATCAGGCACTGTCTTGGTGGTGCAGAAGGCCTGAACATCTGCAGACCTTTGGGACCTAATTTGCTCTTCCTGGTCAATGCGTATCTGAGAGTCAAAGAGGTCCCGCATGGTGCCCCTTTCTGGCTATTCCTGCTCAAATAAGGGTTCCTTCCCTCCCACCTTTCCAAATACACTGCAGCTACCAAAGCGGGAGAATCTTTTGGGACCGAGAATGAAAAAGATGCTCTCTGGTTTGGCACCTTGCACTAAGCTCTTTTCTTTGCTGGCTTGTCACTTTTAACACAACAGAAGAGGCTGGAGTCACATTACAAACTAAGCCAGAAGAACCACATGATTCATGAACCGTAAGGGCCGGGCTCGCACAACGAGCGAGAACCAAACAAGCCACAAGATGGCTTAGCGGGGTACTGTATGTGAACCTCGTCAATCGACTAAAAGAAGAAAGGAATCAGAAGCTGCTTCTCTCCTTGGGGAGATGGTTGGGCTGGGGGGGCTGAATACCTTTGGCAGGAAAATAATGTTCAAGGCCTCTGTGCTCCCCTGTCAGGGATTTGCCAAACCAGCCCCTGGCCCTGCCTCTTCCCACAAACGTTGCTAGTTGCCATCCCAGCCCCTCTGCAGGGATGGAGAGGCAATTCTCACTTCGCAAGGAGCCCCAGTCTTGATTCTGGACTATCCAGATGCACTTTCTGTACTTCCCAACATATGCTGGGGGGGGAGGAATATCAAGGAAGTTTTCCAAAGGCCTCATAGGTTGATTAAATGGCCATCAGTGCCCACCGCTGTTCATTAGAGAAACAACCACATGTTATTGCAGGAGAGCTTTTCTATCAGGCTCATCTCAGAAAAACAGCAACGAAAAAGGTTTCCAGGGAGGAGAATTAGAAAGGAGGAGCTGAGAAACAATCCCCTCTTTGGAGAACAGGAGCCTCCAACCAGGCTGGCACGGCTGCCTCTTTGTGTGGGAGAGAGCGGGAGGCAAATGCCAAACAACGCTGATCGAGTCAATTTGGATCAAAGCTGTCACTTTTCAGAAGTTTGCTGGGATGCATTTCCTCCCCCTGAAGAGAAGTGGCTCTGAAATAAAGGGGGCTGGGAGGGGGTCCTGACGGGCTGCGGTGCACTGGCCAAGTCTCCTCCCGCTCTAGAGGAGGCCTAGCCGTCAGTCGCATTCTGCCCCACATCAACGTCCAGGCAGAGGGAAGGGGCTCCCCTCAGTCGCCCAGGATCAGGGCGCTGTCTGGCAGCAGTGCAAGGGGGGGTTGGGGAGGTGCTGCAAACGGGCTTCCCACAGATCCTCAGGATTCCTTTGCTTCCTCTCCTCTCCCCACAGTCCCAGCTGATCCACTTTGATGTGTGGAAGGGAGGAGGGGGTTTCCAGGGCAGGGAGCTTTGCAGCCCCCCCCCCATTCAAAACAATCCCAAAGGGTTGCTTCCTTCCACTCCCTCCCCAGCTCATTCCTGGTGCAGAAAGTCCCTTGGAGACAGAATTCCAGTCGGCAAGAAAGGGAGACCCCTGAATCCTGCCCTCCAGTGGTCCCTATCCATAACTCCCCTCATCTCAAAGATTTATTCTTTGCCTAATTACAGCCAATTAACACTTAACCTCAAATAAGCCTGCATCTATCTTTGTTGTTCGATGGAGTCATCACCAAATAGTTTGAGCAGATGCTAATTGAAAATGATCGGATAAAAAGTTCCTTCAGCCGCTCAGAAATTCCTGCAAAAAAGCTACTGGGCAGAAGCGATGCCAAGGCTGAGGGGAGCTGCCAGCTGGCAAGGGAGGGGCAGGCCCAGAGCTTTCTCCTCAGGCTCTGCCTCAGTCCTCCCCTCCTGCAGGGAGATGGATCCCAAACGTCCTTCATAGCGGCCTCTTCCGGGAGAGCAGAGGCCATCCAAGCAGACAAAGGCTGCCCATCGAGAGGTCACCTTGGAAGAGAAGGGGCTCCCCGATTCCTTGCAGTGCCCCTCAAGCCAGTGAAGCCCCTGGTGAGCCATCCCTGCTTTGAGAAAAGGCAGCCATCTGAAAGCGAGTGAGGCAGACTATTCCCTGCTTCGGTCACTGGGAAATGTGGCCAGGCAGCCAAATACCCACCTGACACTCTTGGCTTTGAGATCAGTTCAGGCTCTGCTTGTTCCTGCCCACCCAAGACTTGCACCTTACAACTTTTCTCAAGGCTGACAGACGTCATTTGCAACAGGAGCCTCCCGAGGAACCTCATTCCGCAGTTGAAGACAATCCTTGAAGAAAGGTCTCATCCTGCATCTCCCTCGCCTTGGAGGAAAACTCTCCTGACCAAATGCCCACAGACAGAACGATTCCAGCAACTGCTTTATTTGTTTGTTTGTTTTTGTTTATTTATTTTATGGAGCGAGTTATGGTGAGTGATGGGCTTCTTGTTCCCAAGCAAGCCAGACACAAGAGCTCCACAAACCTTACACAGAATATTGATCAAAGGGAAACATCTACTAGCCAAGGCCCCCAAATAGGGAGAGGGTTGCTTGAGAATTGATAAGGATGCCTGATAACAAGAAGGGAGACCCAGGTGTCATTCAAAGGGTGAATGAACTACAGACACATTTTTTTTTGAAATGTAACATAGCAGCTTTGATATATGAGATGAGTCAAGCCTCTAATTGTTATTCTAACAAGCTAACTCTGTATTTTACTGCAGAAAGAGGAAAGAAACACCACATATCCCTGAATCTGCTGCTTTGCTAAAGGCATAAATTCTACAAACATTTTAATCACTGACAGCGTATTGGCACAACTAGTAGAATTCTGCCCTTAAATGAGCATCTATAGAAAAACATAACATGAATAAAAGCATGTAGAAAGGAAGGCATGATCAAATCTTGCTAAATTCTTATTTCACTTCTCCCCGCTGTCCCAGGAGACAACTCGCCTGAGCTGGGCAAGCTGATTCTCCTGGCCCTTTCGTGGCCTCCTTTCCTTGAGATGCATCGGACACAGATGGACGGGCAAGCCAACTTCATCCCAGGCTTCCATTTTGCCAGAGCCTCCATGCTGCCTTCCATTTATTCAAGGAACATCTGTCTTGCAGCTGATGGAGATGCTAAGGTTTGTCCACAGCTGGTTCCTGCAACTCCTAACCATCCATCACACCTTCCATCCATTGTTTGGTGCTCTCCTTTCTGGGAGAGAACGAAGTTTCATGCCACTCGGAGCTGATAATGGCCATTTTGTAAGGGCAGGACAGCGAATGATAGATGTAGCCAGCAAGGGACGCCAGGGGCCACACACAATTCCCTGGTTAACTAACGTTAACTAACAAGTCCCTAAACCCCGCACCTTTCTCCATGCTCTTTATTAACTGCTTGGCTGCTTGATTTCTTCCTTGATGTGGGCGTAACATGAACTGCCCTCCCAAGAAGGAGCCCTTGATGTGCAGAGGGCACATCAAAGGGTGTGGACAGGATCACACAGGGCTGAATTGGGAAAGGCAGCCCCAACTTTTCCATCTGAACATTGGCTTTGAGGCCATTCCTCCTGCCATGTAGCTGAGCCATCTTTCCTTCGGTGAGGAAAAGAGACCACCCACCCTGTGGTGTCAGGGGGTGTCTGCCTCAAGGAATCTGTCGAGGTCATTCCTTGGACTCTTCGTTTAACAAGGAAGTTGTTCTTCCATGCAGCAGCAGTTCCACCCACTCCTGTTTTGGTGTGCAATGACTTAATTACGGCAATAGGTTAATCCTTCCACTATCTCCTGCTGACAGTGAGAGACATCAGCTGGGGAGAGGCTGAGAAGCAGGCTGATACAATTTATTATTTATTTTTAACCATTCTCAGTATATATTTTTCTGCAGCAGATCTTGATTACCTGCATTCGTGTGTAAGAGAGGGGAAAGGGAAGAGAAAGCGAGCGTTTGCGCACACCCTGGCAGATTTATTCATCTTTTTCTCGGCAAATAGTATTCTGAATGAATATGGCAGAGGAAAAGGGAAGTCCGTAGAGATGGACGTTTCATGGTGACCACTGCTGCAGCTTTGCTGGAGGAAAACAAAAGGCTGACCAGCAGCCGGTGCTTGGTGGAACCCAAAGGATCACCCCTGGCCCATTCATTGGATGCAGTCAAAGAACGCCACGTCCTTAGGTGGAGGTCTTGTTTCTAAAGCCAGCTCCAAAATTCATCGGCTGAGCTCTAACAAATGTAAGACATCAGAGGTGATTGAGTCAGGCGGCATCCAAGTGGAATAAAATAAATAAATCTCTAAGGTGCCAAATTCACACGTGCACATCATCTTTTGCGCCTGTGATGTTAGTGAATTTGAAGCTAGCCTAATGTCAATGATGACGACACAGAAGGGACTTCTTGCTCAGATCTTTGGTAGAGAAATCCTTGATGATCCTTACATGAGCCCAATGGAGGGAGGGGGGGCTGACACTGGTCCAGCAGAAGCTCCCTCCCCCTCTGAAAGGCAGGGATGACACATTATATCAGAAGCTGAGGCTTGTGTGAAGAGGAAGAGGCACATCCACTCAGGAACTTGGCCTGTTGAACTCCAAGATGCTTTGCAAAGCTCTGCCAGAGGCTGGTGAGCTAACAACATCTTAAGCGCACTGAGGAGAGTGACAGGAACAAAGGGAATTGCAGGTGTTTCTGAAGGTGACACGGGCACTTCAGAAACCTCTTTCCACTTTTCTCAGTTCAGTTGTATCCTTGCAGTTTCATCCCCATTGTCCAGGTGGAGGTCACTCTGCAGCGACCTGGCATCTGACCGGTGTCTCCCTACCCCCAGGTGGGAGCTAAATGAATGAAAAGGAAGCATGACAGACTGAGCAAGCTGCATTCCGAGGAACAGCACAGGTACCTCACCTCCAGCTTGCCTTTCTGCAGAACTTCCTATGTCCTTCCACAAAAGGCACTTGTGGAACCAAAGGCGGGTTCCTGCACACACACACCCAATGTGGCAGCTGCCAGAAAAAACAGGGATGGGGATTTAAGAGATGCATCTGCAGCACGTCCAGCAAACCAGATGGGGAAGGTTGGACCAGCACAGTCCTTTCTTGAATTCCTTATTTCTGCACTGAGGACTGCAACTCAGCAGTAATCCAGGCTGCCACGTTCAGTGCCATGGATAAGGACTTCCTGTGGAAGAGCCTCTGTTTCAATATCAAGCCCTGACCAAGGATGCTGGGAAGCTGGGTGAGCTTTTTCCCACGCAGCGTATGGCTGTCCAAGCTCCACCCCCACCCCGAACACTGACTTGCTAAATAAGAAGTGGGGGGTGTTCTTCAGGAGGACTTCCAAGGGCTCATCCAGAAAGTGGACCTCAGGTTCCCTTTTCTTTGCAGATGTTCTCACTTTCTTCCAGGATTGGATTCAAGACTGCCTTTGAACAAAGGGGGGGGGGTGAGTGTCTTTGTTGCTTTGTATGGCTCTTGCGTGCAGCAAAGCCTCAGTGGGAGACTGCAAATGACTTTATCACCATCGTTCCTCAGAACTGGACGGCTCCTTGGAACTCAGATAACGTGGAATGAAGCAGTCTGCAGGAGACTTCAGTCAAGTGGAATTTGCATGGAGAAGCTCTCTTCTATTTCACTGTACTGACGTTTGCATAACCTCTATGTGTGTGTTTCTTGATTTTCTACAGCCTTTCTCCCAGGTTTTATTGAGCAACTGCTGGCAACAGCAAAGAGCTGAGGGCTTCACCACCCCCTTGGCTGAGCTACCCAAGAAACCTGCAAGGGTGAATGAATTCTGCATGCTTGGATTCAAGGAGAAGAGACTTGACAGCCTGCTCTAAACAAGGAGAGATGAAAGGGCAGCTGCAGAGTTGCCTTTTTTCTGCATTTCCTTCTGAAGTGAGGAAATGTTATTACCAGTGAAGGATGAATATAATTTGGTGTCATCTTTTGAGTCATCAGAGGCAGAAGAATGCAGGGAAAGGTGGAGGACAGGCAGCAAAGGGGTGAGGGAAAAGGAGAGATGGGAAAACAGGGAGGGGGTGCGATCAGGAGGAGAAAGGAGAGACAGGCCTGGTAAAGCTACAGGGGAAATGTTTTCCCTGAACTCTTACTGCACAACTCATCTTCTCCATCAATCAAACAACTCAGTTGTGTACAGCAGTAGAGATGCACTGATGATGTTACCTAACTTGGTAACAAAATGTCTGAAGGGAAAACAACCAACGCATTCTGGTCAGAGAGAAGTTCCCTGAGGATGGGCTCCAGCACGAGTCCAAAAACTCAGAAAACTAAACCCCTGGTCCCGGGGACCGATCCTGCTTGGATCCCGAAAACAACCAAGTTCAGAGAACACCAAGAACCCAGCTGTTGCGTAGCCATGATCACTACACTTCAAAGAGAATATTGTAAACTTGAAAAAGCTGCAAGAGAGCCAAGCAAAAATAAATCAGGGGCTCGAGCAGTTTTCCAGCACTCCTTGGGATGTTTCAATTTAGGGTACAGAAAGAGGAAGGGAGACACGGAAGGGCTACATAAGACATTGCTGCCCTCCAGGAAAATACGACTCTGGGCAAGGCGTAAGGAGTTGTAAGGTTACAATTCACAGCCAATGAGCTGCGTGTGTGTCTTTTTGGACTATTTGTACCTTCGTGTGGAAGAAATTCCCACATATTTTGTGAAATTAAAATTCAGAAAGCACCTCCTCTTTTGCAATAGCCAATCGGGTTGAACTCTTGTGCTGTAGCTTACTGGCGTCACCTGGCTTTCATTTCCTCGAGTTCCTCTGGAATTTGTTTCCTACTTCCTTGATTCAGGACCAAGGAGAGCTGCTGGGAAATGAGAGGACCGGTCAGCAAGTGGTCGGAGAGCCAGCAGAAAGCCCTGGCTTTAATCTCCCCAGGAAGGGTTGGGAGGTTCCTCTGCCATTCCCAACACCACCGGCTCATCTGAATCCGTCCTTCCGTCCTCATCTGAATCCTGTCCACAGATCTGGGCATCCACCCAATCAGTTTCAGCTCTGATCACTGGTGTTTTGCATAAAACAGGGCAGGGGTTTTCAGGTGAAAAAAACACATTTTTCAGTCCAGTTGTTGCCTCAGGGTGAAGCATACCAGAAAGATGTTTCTTCACCAGTCCAGCCTTTCTGTGGTTGGAGGCTGATTAGTGGGAAACTGAACACCAACCAGGGCTGATGGGAGAGCACCGTGTTCCAAAGCCAGTGGGGAGCACAAGGCCACCCAGCAGGTCCCTGTGAAGATAGGAGAGAGGATAGCCCAGCTCAAAGGGCTGCCCCCATTTCTCCAACACCAAATCCCTTTGCCAGGGATTCCTGGGCAACTGGCTGGGCTGACTTTCTCCAAGAGATGCTCTCTTCCAGGTCCTCTTGCCTCTGATGCCCAGGTTGTGTATGTTGACAGATGCAACTAGGCAGCTGTTAAGTGGCAACTTGGTTATGTTGCTATATATCCTTATTCCATGATTCGTCTGTTTTCATTAATGTCAGGCCCCTTGAGCAAATATTCCCAAGGACATCCTTGTCTTGAGTAAATCCATCCTTCCCCTTGTTCAGGGGGGCAGAAGGCATCCAGAGCCCCTCAGTTTAACACATTGTCTTCCTCTGAGTTCAGAAAGGGAAGCCCTCAGCCCCAGTCCTCACCTGCAGCTCCCACAGGTTGCCCAGAGAGTGGTATGTTTGCGAGATAACCCCCATTCTCTCTGCCTTTCTCCATAGTAGGTTTATTGACTTAAATTAGGCCTCGATTCTTGCTTAAATTATAGTTTACTGTTCTGCACCCTGCTCAGAAGCGAATTACCTTAAGCAGCAGTATTAATAACACGGTTATAATTAAGCTTCATTACTGTAGGCAGTTTGCTGAAACAAATTGCTTCTTCATTATTATTATGGCACCTTTGGTAAAAAGACGATTTCCCCAGAATGCGACCCTGATGCTTTATATGGTAAAGCCAGGCTCAGACAGAGACACGTGGCTGAATTAGCATTGTTGCCTCTTCTATCCAAGCTCATTAGAAGGAAGGAGACTCAAGTCACAACCAGGAATCCAGGCAGAAATTTGAATCTGGGTGAAATGGGTAATGAATAGATTTGAACTTTCCCTGACATTTTTATACTGAGGCTTTATTTATATTATATGTATAATAAAAATATAAATATTTTTTTTAAAGAGCAAAAGTGGGGGAGGAGGGAAGAGGCCAGAGAGATAGGGGAATAGTCATAAAATCAGAAATAGTTTACTTAATTCTAGCTTGCCTCATTCACACATGGGGAGTTTGTGTGTGTGGCTCTGCTTTAAAAAAAAAGACCGCGATTCTAAGTTCATTTGTTTGGATGTAATTGATGCAATGCTATTTACTTTTGATTAGATGCACATAGAATTATGCTTTAATCGTTGAGTCCCACCTCATCATTTGGACCTCATCATTTTGGAATGAACTAAACATTCAGAGGCTTGTGCTATATAATGCCTTTCCGTGGGCCTCCTGTCTGTGTCCTGGCACTGACTTTCGGCTGGGGAGGAAGACCAGCAGCTGAAGATGGAAACTCCTGGAGGGTCCTCTCTGCCAGCCCAGCAGCTTCGTGGCTTCTCCTCTCCCTGGAGAAAGGGGCTTCTTGGCCACACAGACCCCTTGGAGCCCCAGGCGTGACCCCAGCCTCAAGACGCACAGCTCTGAGCCCAGAGCCTCGGGTTTCCTTCCACCCATCCTAAGGGCAGTGCCTGCTCTACGGCTTTGCCAATGTAAATTTGTCAAGGAACGCAGCATCCTGACCAAGTGCACAGCAAAGGAGGGAAGCCAAGTCAGTGGAGGCATTTCCGTCGGAGCCTTGAGCTGCCTTCAAAGACTCCTGAAGCTCTTCCTGGACCAAGACAGGCTGTGCTGGACCACACAGAAGCCTGCTTTAAAAAAAATGCCATTGCTTTTCTGTGAAAGCCTTTGGGCTCAGCCAGGGGGCTGGAAACCCTAACCCTACAGCTGACGTTTGTTTGTTTACAGTTGCCATAATCACAGCCCCAATTGCACTTTGCCTGCCTGTAAAGAGCAGCCATAGAAATTGTCTTCAGGAAGTCTGTGCACATGAGGAAGGAGTTTAATTCTGGGAGGAGGAGGAGGAGGAGGAGGAGACTGTCCAGAGTGCCATAATTCCCCTTGCATTATTAATAGAGAATTGGCAATTACAGTGTGTAAAAACTGTTTGTCTGCCTAAAGCACACTTAATTACCCAACCCGCTGTTATAAATCCAGGCGGAGCCAGTCGGGGGCTGTGCAAATAAATTAGCTCAGGGCTACAGGTGCAGGGCCAGAGGTGACACGGGGCAGCTAAATAGGAAGCGAAGGAGAAGGAGGCTTGCTCCGGCATCCTGGGGACCGGCAAAATCATTGCCATGTGCCAGGTGGGGGGGGGCTTCTGAGAACCATTCTTTGCTTTCCCCCCAGCCCTGCAGCCTGCCCAAGGGTCTTTCACCAACACCAGGTTCCGTGAGACACACACACACACCAGCTGTGTCGAAGAAACTCACCTGTGTGCAGCTCTCTCCGGCTTCCCGGCTGATGCAGGCAGCCGAGCCTGACTTCCCCCCTCGGCCTTGCCTCCCTCGCAGAGGAATACCTGGCTGTGAAGCTGAGCGATCTTGGGGAGATCCAAGGAGGCAAGAATCAGTACAAGGGAAAGAAAGGATGAAAGAAATATATTCAGTAGCAAAGCGAGTTTTGCAAAGAAGTGCGTCCTCCCCTTCCCGGGGGACTCTTCCAAAGGGGCCCACCGTTCAGGTGCTGCCAAGCCCCAAAGAGGCCCGGTTCTCCCCAGGCGCAGCTCCCTCTCTGGCATCCGAAGCTCCCACCCCCTCTGGCGCCGGGGGATGTTGGGCTGAAGTTGTGCTGGCAAACTCCAGGGAAGGACGCAGCCGGCCAAGCCTCCATTGGCTGACCCACCCGGCTGCGTCTTGCACGCCAGGCCCCAACTGGGCTGCTCCTGAATCTTTAATGGGAGGAAAACGAGTGTGGCATTTTTCCTTTAAAGATTTACCATGTATAAATGTATGAGAATATTAAAGGCAACAATTAACTTTATTGGAAACCTTATATTCTCCAGCCTCATTAGAACTGTCAGCAAGATCTATTATTAGTGTTACTATGCAGATAATGTAATAAAAAGGGTATTTAAAGTGGATGGTTTTGTATGGAAATAAAATAAGTTCTTCCTTTCTCCCTTTTTTAAAGTTGCAGCACACGGGAGACCCAGAGTGAAGCTACAAACTCTCCTGCAGCCGAGGAGGAAAGGAAGTGCCAACAGCAGCTCCCCCCCCCCCCGCTTCATCTGCCGAGCCCCAGGACTTGGGTCCCGCTGGGGGAAAACCTGCCGCCTCTCTCCAGCCCCAGAGGGATCCCCCCAAGACTTGTGCCCTGATTATTGCCCCTCTCTGGCAACCAGGGGGGGGAGTCCTTGCCTAGATGGTGCTTTTCGCAGGCCTGAGAGGAGCTCAAGGACTTGGCAGGATGTACCCCAAAAGCTGGACTGAGCTTAAAGGGCTGAGATTAGAATGGCCCGGAAAGTCCACCAGCACTGGAGAGCAGCCATGATCTTCAGAAAAGCCATGGGGGGGGGCTTTTGCAGAGGGGGGAGAAAGAGGAGGCTGAGAGGCTCCCTCCCTCATTCCTCGAAGAAACGTTCAGACAGGGTGCCTGGCCTCTTCCTCCTCTAAAGACTCCCCTCCAGAAAGGGTCAGCCTCCTTTGGTGGGTGTCTTGTCGTGGCCTCTTCACTGTCGCAAGACCCTTCGGGGGATCCTGGCTGCTGCAAGTCACTTAAGGCAATACTCGGAGAAATGGACCGTGGCGGGGTCTGACTGGTCCAAAGAAGCTCCTCCTGTTCTGGGGGCACCAGAGCAGCCCCAGACTCCGCCTGCCCAGGAGCCTTTATGATTTACTTACGAAAAAGGCACTTATTCTACTTCCCTTAGGGCCGCCACAGCCCACAAGGACTATAAGTTAATCGAGGCCTCCTTAAGAAGAAAACCTCCTTTCGGTCCAGCAGCATCTCCAGAGCCCACAGCAGCCAACAGAATCAGCAGGCCAGACGGGGGGTGCGAGAGAGTCACTTGGAGACAGTGACGGGGGTCTTCTGGACTCCAGAGGACTCCGGCAAGTGGGATGTGATAAAGATGAAGGCGAAAGAAAGAGGAATCCAGGCATGGCTTGTCAACAGGGGGGCTTGGTGGATGCGGACAGTCAGCCAATCAGCCAGTCAGCCAGTCTATCTGGGGCCACCCTGGGCATCCAGTCCAACCCCTTGCTCAGAGAAGAGATTGAAACATCCGTGACTGATCAGCCTGGATTCGGAGGCTGCTCTTCTGTGCCGGGGTCTCTGCAGAAGGGCCTGCGGAGCATTTGGGGGCTCATTGTATCTGGGCCAATCACACCTGCTGCCCTGGCTGGGCCTTCGGGTCCCCTCGTGTCTTCGAGGCTGCGTGGGCTCGGCGAGATGTGTGAGCATGTGCCGACACGGAGACACGGAAGCACCAGCACTATATTATCATCCCTAAGTGGGGAACCAATTTGCATAACTTAATTAAAATTTTACAGTAATCTTCAACTCGAGTCAAACAAACAAACAAAACACCCTCCTCTTCCTTCAACCTGGAGGTTAATCGGCTCTCTTGGGCGTCTGGCACCTCGAGGGAAGCTGAATACCGAAGAGAGCAGTCAAGTCATCTGGGGTGACCTCGCCTGCCAGGAGGGTGGATGTGGGGAGCTGTCGGGGGGAAGAATCCCAGGGGGGTCATGCATGGTGCTCCCTCTCCCGCTCACGACCAGGGGAGCCTCTTCACCTCTCCTCAGAAAACAAACAGCCTATCACAAGCTTCCAATTAGCTTCCAAAGTTAGTGTAAAAGCTCCCGTGCTGCTCCCTGCAAATTGATGCCATCTTCCTGCCAAGCGCATCCGGTTCTGTCTTTGGGGTCCCAGAACTGATTTCCTGACTCCATCAAATCAATATCTGTGGCAAGAAAGGCAGAGATAGGAACCTTCAGCTTGATGCTGCTCCTCAGGTGGTTCTCCTCCTCCCCCCAGTCCTCTTTTCCAGGTATGTATGCAGCCTCCTGAAAGGCCCAAACATCTTGGGAAGGGCCCAACAAGCCCCCTTGAGCCTGTCCAACAGATTCGGGAAGACCTCCTTTCTTGGTGGAGGCCGAGTCACTGGACGCTGCCATCAACATTGCGCAAAGAAGCTTCAATGTCTTCCCAATGCTGCTTTCTCCTTCTTCTAGATCTGCTTGGATGGCCACTTGCGGCATTTGGGAGCCCCTCCCCCTTTTCTTCTCATGCGCTGGCCGCTCAGCGCTGCTTCCCCGCGTTCCACTGAAAGGCACCCTCAAAATGCCTTTGAAGGATGCGGAAAGGCGCAGAATCCCTGCTGGTTACATGGACCGAACAAAGCCACACGAGAAATAATGCAGCACAAAGGCAGGCAGGCATGGGGGACACTCTCTGAGCACGCATGAAAAGATGACTCACCCCCATTCTTTCTGGTAGGCTGTTAAAGCACCGATCTCTATTGTGGAATTTGGCATTATTTGATATGGAATCTTAGAGGATCTCTTAAGTACCCAATTAGCATGTAAGAGCCCCGTCTGGTGGAGAGTGTTTGCTTGTGTATGTTTTAAGTATTTACTCTTCCTTTCTAATTAGTGCTTCATAAAAAATAAATAAGGAAAAGTATCTTGTCTTTGGGCCATCTGGATTTAAAGATTAAAACACGTGTTTTCTGCCTGGAAGGGAATAGATTCAATGTGACTCTAGATAAAGCAAGGTGTGAGTGTGCAGATATGCAGCACAGGAAGTTGTGAGTTTGCACATGTGTGTTTTGTGTTTGTGTGCTGAGCTGGCAATGCAGGAGCATCTTCAGCTTCCTGTGAAGCGATGCAGAAGAAGTCCTCTCCCAACTGATCCTGCGGCAGCTCCTGAAGGGGAAGCAAAGGCTGTGCGGGGTGTCCTGTCCCAACTGCCTCGCCCGAGAGGCTTCTGCGAGGAAGGAGGGTTGAAGCCAAGATCCAGGGCGCCCCTCCCTTTCCTTCTTGGGAAAAGGGCAGCCCTAATTCCATGTTTCTGCAAGTCTTTATCCGTGGTCATCACCACCAGACGCCATATGCATGCTTGCATATATTCGGCATTTTGCAGAAATCTTGGCAATCTCAGCTTTCCTTTTTAAAAAATACAATGCTTAATGATAATTTGCCTCATCTGGAAGAGTCTTTGCATTTGGGGTCTCTGGGACCAGCTCTGCAGGTATCTCTGGTGGCCTCTCCCTGGGCACCCGCCCCAGGCGTCCCTTCCTGTCTCCCCTTCAGGGGCAGCTGAGGCGGGGGGGTCTGTCCTTTGGGGTGGCTGCTCTGAGCGTCTGTCTTTCCCTGAGGAGGCTCCAGAAGAGCTTCAAGCCACCCGGCTCTGCTCATGTCCTCGACCTTCCTATTGCACAGCCCAGCACAGCTGCTCCCTGAGCCAAGGAAAGGGCCAGACCCCGGGAGGAAGAGGGAGCCAGCCCCAAACAGGGTGACATGGGCAGTTGCCGCTGCCAGTCTTCCATTTGGTCATTTTGAAGACTGCAGGACAAGCCTTCTCCTAACTGGGGTCCCTCACAAAGACCTTGAGGGGGGTTTTCCTCCTCACCATCGCCATCCTCCCTTCTCCCTGCCTTCCTTCCTTCCTGCAGGGGCCCTGCCGGCCATTCCTTGCCCCACTAAGCAGAGAGGGGCCCAAGAGAAGCCCCCCCATTCTTGCCCCTCCCCAGCAGCCAAAGGCTCCGATTTCGGAGAAGCTCCGGGAAGCCTCCCTTTCTGCGACTCCTCTTTGAGCCTGTCCCAGTCTGGAGCTGCATGTCTGAATACCAAGCATGTTAATAGGTTAAAGTAAATCTAAAGTTACATTTGAAAGCCAAAAAGATGAAAGTAGATCACAGGCCAAAGATCAAACAATCTAGAACCACTTCTAAGCTTTTTACTGCTGGAGATTATTAGCATTTGAAAGTGAAGAGCATTAGATGGGGGGGGGGAGAGAGAATGAAGTTGGGAGGAATTTCAGCGGTGCAGATAAAACGGAAATCAAACAGGAGCCCAGCAAAGGTGGCTGGCGAGACGGATGGCAGCGGTTCCGAAAGGCGGGGCGGGACGGGGCTTATTTTTAGAAATCAAAGGCAGGTTTTAGCCGATTGGATTGGAAGTAAAGTAACCGCCGCAAACGGCCCGAGGAGGGCCCAGGACTTTCGGTTGCCCTTTTGTCCCCCGCCCTGAAGGTTCACTGGGGAGGAGGCGCTTCTCCGGGCTGGGGGAGGGGGGGAGGGCGGCCACGGGGCCCGCGGGGGGCTGGCAGGGCATCCGGGGGGGCCCTCCGCCCCATCTGCCGGCCAAGGCCCGCGTCCTGCGCCGGCCCCAGCGGCGTCCCCGAGCCGGGCTCCGGGGAAAGCTAGAAGCGGACGGCGAGAGGAGCTGCGGCCGCGGCCCCCCGGCCCAGGCCGACCCCCGGAGCGCGCCCGGAGCCGGAAAGAGGCGAAGGCGACTCGCCCTCGGCGGAGCTTCTGCCGGCCGGGCTCACCAAGGCCTGGGAGGGAGGGCGGGCAGGGCGGGCGGAGCTCTCCAGGGTCCTGGAGCCCCGGCCGGACTCGGGCGGGGAGAGGAGGGGAGGGGCAGATGAAAGCCCCCCCCCTTGCCGGCAAGCCTACTCGGGGAAAGGCAAAGGGACCCCCAAATTGTGAGGGGGCATTTAATGCCCAGAGCAGCTTCCACCAAGGGGGAAGTTTTGGGTGGATTTTCGGAGGACCTGAGGGGATTTTCCGGTGGGCTCCCACCCCAACTCACCGCCCAAATTAGCCCTTGCAAAGTGCGCTCAACCGGCTGAGTCGCAAAACAGGAAGTGCTCAATTGTGTTTGTGTGTGTGTGTGTGTTTTAAAAACTGGTTCTGCCAGTTGGTTGCTTGCAACTGTAGAGGGCTGGTTATAATCCCTTGATGTTATTTGATTTCCATTGTTTTCTTTGTCAGGCCAATCCAGATATTTTTATTATGTTGGCTCTTCTATCTGTAATTAGAGCACATGAGTTCTTACAACATGATGTTTTGATCGTTATTCTATTATTTCCCTTTTAAATAATGATATGACACCTGGATAATTACTTTGATAAGCATCTGATCAATACTAAAAACAAATAATCTGCTATTTTAATTTAATCTACACTTCTTTCAGTCACAATGAATGGCAAAAAAGGTATTTGTATGTGTCTGTGTGTGCACATGTGCGCACATAATAAATCCACCCAAGTATGACAGTGATTCACAAAGGTGATTCATTCTTATTGAATTTAAAAAAAAAACCAACACCAATCATTTAGTTCAAGGAGTTTGGGATTCATTTCCCGATACCTCTGGGCTCAGTGAAAAGGATACGGGAGGTTTGGATTGCTTTTCAACAGATTTGAATGTTTGTGTCCATCCAGCCCATCTGTAGACAGAGGACAACCCAGGTGAATTAGCCAGCATATTACTCCCTGGGTTTATACACTGCTTAGCCGTAGTTTGCTGACTGAAAGCACCACAACACTCACCAGATACCAAGCCGTAATGGGGCTGCTGTGGTTAGCTTAGTGTGTTGTTTGTGCTGCGCCAAGTGACCCTGAGAGGCTACTTGGAGCCACAGCAGGTGGGAAGAAGCTGCATTGGATGGTCAAAGATATCGCGACACACACACGCCATGCTCCGAGTCAGGAATTGTGGGCACCTGGGGAGAAGGGGGACCAAGGACAACACCTGGACAACTGCATCGTTCCACAAATGAAACAGGTGTGTGATGGTCATTGTTTGTGTGAGTCACTCTGAGCCCATGAATCTTGTGGCAGCCTGGCTCCTTGTTCCCGAGGAAGAGAGACCCCTGCCTTGCCTCACCAACCACTCCCCGGGTCCCAGCTTTCCTGCAAGGGAGAGTGGATCCCCTGTGCATGTGAGGCAATGTGCTGGGAGGGGATCTCAGTGGCTCTCCCTGCCCAGCCCCAGGAAACCGCAGGCAGGCAACCAGCCCCCCCCCTCAGGTGAGGTTTGCCCCAGAGAGGCCAAGCTGCCCTCTCCAACTTGTTGCTCTTAGTAGAAGACACGAGAAGTGAGGAGAGGTGAGGACTGGGGAAAGCTTGTCAGGGGGGCCTGTGGAAGCCTGAACTCTCTGTGCTCGCTCAGCCATGTGGAAGGCAGCTGGAGCTGCTGGGGGCGCACCGAGAAAGAGCCAATCACGTTGCTTGGGGGAGGAGATGAGGCTCCAAGGCACTCGTGGATGTTGCCCCCACATCTGCGACCTTCCGCTCAGGAAAGGCCTCCAGTGCCCTCTTTGAGCAGAAGGCATAAAGCAAGAGCAGGGAAACCACACACACACACCCCAAGCGATGTCTGGGGCTGTAGCTGGGCAGATCTTCAGGTCTGATGCTGGGTCCCAAACAAGCTCCAGCCTCAGCCGTCCTCCTTGGGAGCAGCCCTCACAGCTCCCTCGGCATCTCTGAAGGTCCAGCAGCAGCTTTTGAGTCAGGGGGCCTTCAGGGGTGCGTGGAAGGGATCTCGGGAGGGCCCTGAGAAATGTCTCTCAGCTCCAGGATGGCCCAGAGTGCTGGGAGAAAAGGCTCCCCAAAGTCAAGAGCTCTGGCCCATCCAGAAGACAAGGGAGGCCCCTTTCCTTTCTGTAGTTTCCAGCCTCAAGTCCTGTGGAAGCAAAGGGGGGGGGAGAGGGGTGTGTGCAGAAAGCAACAAACCCTGACTATTATATGCAGCCATTGTGGTAAAAAACATTGAAGCTGATGGTTCCCAGAGGGACTTGCTAACGTATTGATTTACTCCAGTGTAACCCCCCACAGGCTCTGAATGTGGCTCCCACTCAGCTGCCTATAAAATCAATCCCAGCTTTTCAGCACTGTTGACAGGGCCGTCTAATATTAATCCACTCACCTTGTCAGTCAGCCCTGCTTACAAAGGCTCTAATGATCTTTACACTGTATGAAGCCAGGCAGCACTCCGAGGGGGGGGGGAATATTTCATGCTTGCTGCATGAAAGGGAGAGGAAGGAAGGAAGGAAGGAAGGAAGGAAGGAAGGAAGGAAGGAAGGAAGGAAGGAAGGAAGGAAGGAAGGAAGGAAGGAAGGAAGGAAGGAAGGAAGGAAGGAAATTCTTATTCCAAAGTGACAGTTCCCTCTTTAGCCAGACATTAAGGATCAGGGTTCAACGGTCCTGCAGCACAAAACAGAATCCTTGAAATGAAACCATCTTGGGGGGGGGACTCTGGGCACGCAGCGGCCACTTCCCCTGTGTTATTGAGTTATCACACAAAAGGGCAAGACTATTAGCAGCACACAAAGGGCCCTGTTTGCCACTGGGCCAAGAGCCCGCAAATTCCAGGCCAAGATGCAACCGATGCCAGCCAACAGGCTTGCCACAAATCTTTGAAGCACAGCTGAGGTCCAAGCGCTGGGCAAAACAGTGTGAAACATCATTGTGGAACCTCGGCAGGCCCCAAGAGGTACGGCGAGTGGGCCATGGCGAAGCAGCAGAGCGGCTGATCAGAGACAGAATATGTGAAAAAGACACACCAAGAACGTAAGAACATTGCTGATCGGTTCAGTTCTCACAATGGTTTTATACACACACACACACACACATATGCACGTTTATTCCCTGTAAAATACCTTCAGGGGCCTTGCTTTGCAACACTGCCTGCAGGCTACTTGGGTAGCGCGCAGAGTCAAGGAAGACGATGAAATCAATTCCGCTGCATCTCTGATCAGGAGGAAGTCTCGGATAGATTCCTCTTGCCTCGTGCGATGTGAGAAGCTTCCAGCCCCATCTTCTTGGCCACCTTCCTTCTGGCGGAGACAAGGCGGCACCCAAAGAGCCTGCCTGCGTGCCGAGGCAACGGCTGCCCACCACTAGGAAGGCCGTGCACGGCAGGAAATCGCGCCAATCCTGTAGTTCCAATTTGAGAGGAGGGTTCCTCCTGCCATGGCAGGTTGGCTGTATGTTGTGCCACAGCCCCCAACCCCCTTTCTCATAGGGAGCCACTTTTCGTGGACTCCTGGAAGACCATTTATGTTCGCTATTGATGTTGAGGACGCCCGGTTGCCATGAGCAACTGCCTCGATCGGATGGGATGTTCATCTCTGGTCCTGCGATGCTTGTCTTGGGGCTGACCTGCGATCGTTTAAAATGCTCCAACTTCATGCTTGATGTTTGCTCAGCTCAACTGAATGTATTTGTCTAAAAAAGCCAAACTGAGCAAACAGCGCCAGCCAAGACGCCTCCCAGCCTCAGGCTGAACAGATTGACTCGCAGGTAGGTTGAACGGAGCCTCCTGGGGACATGACGGCTCTACAGCCGGAGAGAAGCTGTGGGCCATGGCAGCCCCTCCCGCATTTGGTTTATTAAAACTACTCATTTATGAAATCATAAACTGCCCAGCAGGGCAATTCAGAAAAGATTAAACAACCTGCCCAAATACTACAATGAAGGCGGGACAAAAGGCTGGAGAGCCCCAACTGGACCTCTAGCAATTCCACAGGGCCTCTCAGCACTTCCTGGGCTGGGCTCCTTCCTGCCTGCGCCTTTGGGCCTCCCCTGGATACGCTCTGCTTCTTTCTCTTCTCCCGGAGGAGGGCTTAGGTGCCCTGTGTGGCCCTCAGGCCTTGGCAGGAAAGGGTGAATGAGAGCTGGCTTGGGTTGGTGTAGTGGTTAAAGCGCTGGATTAGAAATTAGGTGACTGTGAGTTCTAGTCCTGCTTTAGGCACAAACTCAGCTGAGTAACTTTAAGCCAGTTATTCCCTCTCCACAGAGGGAGGGAGGGAGGGAGGGAGGAGGCGGAGGTGGGGGAGGTGGCAGGGAAGGTAAATTCCCTCTGTGAAAGCGGCAAGGATGTGGCCAGGCAGCCAGGAGTCAAGATTAACTCTAAGTCTTCCCCAAAAGGAGTTAACTGGTATGTGAAACACCTCAGCTACCCCTGTTGCTGCTGCTGCTGCTGTTGCAACCAAAAGGCATGTTCTGCCCCCCCCCTCCCCATTTCACATAGACACACACAATTCTGCAAGGCTCCATCTTTCCCTTTCTCAAACCTCCTGCTGCTGCTGGCCAAGCTCTGCTGCGGGGGCCTCTCCCGCCCTGCTGACTCAGCAGCTGCGCTTTCTGGATGCACTCCAGGCTGAGGGCAGGAGGGGGGGCTGGGGTGCCACAGACCTTTCCACCCACCTCCTGGCAGGGAGAGTTTGGGAAATGTAGAGCTGCACCACAATAACCCCAGTCCAAGCAAGAATGTGTGTGCCCAGAGTGTGTGATCGTGATCCCGGAAGTTAGATCTGGCGAATTACACATACATACACACAAACACACCAGCAGGCAACCCTTCCCTGGTCTGCTTCCATTCATCTGGTCAGAGGAAGATCTGGCTGTGTAACTTCAAGCCTGGAGCCTCCTTGCTCCTGGTCTTCTTCCTTCCTTTGTGCCTTCCAGATGGCAAGTGAAAAGACAACGTTGTGTTCTTGATTACCAAAAACAGCCATCGCAGTCTCTCCTGACTAACGTAGCCATCTGTGTGAGGAAGGGGCGCCAAAGAAGCGCCTTTGTTTTGCCGTAACAATGAAACATCTAAATGTCCTGTGGTCCAATATGGCCTCTTTGGAAAGGAAACCCGTGCAAAATCAGCGTTGATTCATTCCCCTCCCCCCTCCGGTGAGGTGGGATCCAAGTGAAAACGCAGGAAAGGTCAAATCTGCTCTGTCAGTATTTCTGCACATTTGGCCAAACTGAAATGACAAACTTCATTGGCATGCAAATGGGCCTAATTGATAACAACTCCCTCTCTGGGTGACTCGCAAAGGGAAAAGGAGGACGCGCAAAATGTTTCTGATTGTGACAATTCTCCAAAGGCCTTTCCTCTTTGCTCGGCAAAGAAAGGCCATCTCCACAAATTAAAGAGAGTGGAGCAAAATCAGATTAATTAATGCCAAAACCAATTTCTGTATGCAAAGAAAATGACAGAGGAAAGCGAGATGTATCAAGAGACAAGTTCACCGGCCTGAATGTCTCTATCACTGCAGCTGCAGAGACCAGCAGGGTGCGGCTGGCTTTCCCCCCCAGGGGAGCCAGGAAGGAGCCACAAGCCTTGGGCCTCCCGGCTTCTAAGGCACAGCGGGGCTCCCTTCCCCTCCCCATCGGCCTCTCTGACTCCCATCCAGTAGCCATACAATCCAGCCCCCCCTCCCCATCACTTATGGGGCAATCTGGGAAAGGAGGACTGCGAGGGAGCCAAGGTCCCAAAGGAGCTCCGTGCCAGCCTGCTTCTTGGGGTCCCGTTGTGAGGCCTCCCTCTGGGTGGGCCCCTTTGCAGTGACTTTTCCAAATGGCCTCATGAAGCCCCCCAGGACACGAGACCCCCGAGGCGTCACTCAGGCCTGGGAATAGCTGCAAAGTCCACTTGTTGGAATAATTGTGTCTCTGCAGAGAGCCGGCAAGTAGGTCAGCCTGGCGTGATGAAGTGCACTTAAGAGAGGAATTTTTCGGAGGGCATTATCTGAGCTGTTAAGATATTTGAGCGATTGAATAACCGTTATTCTCAGCATTATGCTGCCATTCTGCTAAAGTTCACCCCTCTGATGCATTACCTCCCCCTCCCCTTTCGCCAGGGGAGGGGATGAAGGACGTTTCAAAAGGCAGAGAGCGCATAATGCGCGGAGGGCCAGCATGACAAAAGGCGGCCGGGGTGTCCACTGCTAAGCTGCAGGAAAGGGAAAAGGTCATTTCTGCGGAGCTGAGACGAGTGACCTTCAATCAGTGGGCAAACAGCTCCACCAGCGTCTTGCAGCAACTCTCCAGAATTGCCCCAAGGGTGGCTCTTGGGGATAACTAAGCTGGGGGGGGGGGGGTAATGGTGTCAGAGGGTTACAGAGCTACATGCCCGAGCAGGGACTGTGAGGGGGTGGGTCTCCACAAGCCAGACCCGCAGCAATAGCAGCACCCACGGGGCAGCTGGCCACTGGGAGGAAGAGAATGCAGCGCTCGGCCACTCTCAGCTTTTCAGAGAATGAGTGCATTGGACAGAGGTGCGTTGCTTAAGCGCAGAAGGCATAAACAGAAAGGGAAGAGAAGGCGAAATGTTTGCAAAGCCTGCAACTCCCTTGCACTGAGGATGCATTCAAAACCACACATTTGAGCAAATGCACTCAGAAAATAGATGCAATTGTTTTGTGTGTGCGCAAAATAAAAATTGAAAGAAGGATGTGAATTGACACAGCAATGGGCAAGATAGACACAATAGACACACACAAGAAATAATACTGAAAAAAATGAATTTAAAAAGAATTGAGAATTTGGCCCAAATTCCATTTTTTGGCAACAGGCAGTCCCAGCAATTGCCAAACATTTCTTGGGAATTCTTTCCAAAAAGTCAAATCGTGCCCTAAAAACGCCTTCCAGCCACTCTGTGTTTTGAAGCGTTTGCTGCTTTGGCACCCGTGTCTTTCTCCTTCCTTCACATTTGAACCGGTCAGTTAAGGGGCAGGGGGAAAATCTGCGCACTGACAACATTTCCATCGGTCAACTGTAAAAACGCTGCACCGCTTGGATCCACATACTGAGTACATTACGCTGATACATTATAACTTCCTAGTTTCTTGGGAAGAACTTGATGCAAATGAAGGCCAACACAAGCTAAGGATCAGACAGCTGTGACTTCACATTGTTGTGGAGATAAGAATAAGAATAAGAATACCCTACACTTTTTTCTTTGTGTTTTTATTTTTTGTTTTGGGGTGGTTCTTTTTTTTACTACAAATGGCACAAAGCCTATTGGGAGTGAGGGCAATATTTTCTGATTTCTTCTGAATGAGAGAACACTATAACTTGTAAGCCACCCAGTCTCACACCCTATTAAACTAACAAACAAAGAAATATTAGCGTCCAGATTCAGGAGCCGCCTGGCCTGGAGAGCCTGGAGAGGCCAGAGCCCTTGGGGGGGGGGAAGGACGTCTCGGAAGGCAGGCGGCTCCCATCCTGCTCTGCCTCTCGCCCGGCAGCTGCCTTGGCCCTGAACCTCTTTCTTCCCTTCTTCATCTCCGTCCCTTTTCCTCTCCTCTTGATGAGGCTGCTTGCGGAATGTGAAGGAAGCGAAGGAGGTCTTCTCCCCCCACCCCTGCCAGTTTTGCCCTTCTGATGGCTTCCCTAATTGAACTCATCAGCTAAAATTATTGGGGGAGGGGGCAAAAGGGAGATGAGCACCGGAGAGGAAGCATCGTCTGCGGAGAGAACGGAGATGGGGAAATGCTTCACTCTCTGAAATTGCTGTATTTATTCACACAAGTGTCCTGCTGTGCTTCAAAACCCAGCTGATTTTAATGAGCTGCAGAAAAGGTGTTTGTATCATGGAATGCCAGCTCTCTCTTACTCCCCTCCTCCCCACCCCCCAGCCGCCTCCCCACCTCCTCTGCAATCAGGTCGAGTCTGGAGTTTCTTGGGCAAGAGGGCTAGGCGGGGGCGCCAGGAGTGGTCCTTCCTCCCTTCTCCCCTGGAACAGAAAAACTGGGGGCCATGGAACTCTCGGGAAGGAAAAAAGGCAGAAGGAGACTGGGGAGGGTCTCCCTGATGCCTCCCCCCCCCACAGGAGCTGAACCCAGAATGCAGATAGGCCAGTTGCTCTGACCAGGATCTCCCCATCTAGGCTTCCCATTTGCAGATGGAGGACTCCCCCCCAATGCTCCTGTCCAGCCTGTGTTGGGGAGCTGCCCCTCCATTCTGGGGCTGCTATTTCAGATGAGGCTAAGGACGCTAAGCGGGCAAAGTGTTCCAAGTTTCATTTCTTCTTTAATGGAAAATAAAAAGAGAGATTTCAGGCACTGAACACCTCTATGAAAAAAGAAAGAAGGGCAAAAAACCAACAATATCTTTATTGGTGCTAGACAGGCTGTCAATCAGGCTGGGAAATTGCCAGTTTCTCTCCCCCCCCCCCCGGCCCAAGAATGCCTCTGCATACCAAACAACTCAGAATCCTTTCCCGCTGGCTAGATAGGAGGGCCCTTTTTCCTCCAGCGAGCGTGGGGGGACTTGCAATGCATTGCTTCCGAGTAATTGCCCCCCTCTGTGGCAAGGATGTTCCTTCGCTATCGGAGGGCTGATTATATCCTCCATCCAGCAACGGGCATTCGTAATGCGTCTTCCAACCTTCCTCCCAAGCTGTCCAGCCAAGCGAGTGCCTGGCTGTGACACTGCCTGAGACCTGCCTGTTAGTGGGGGCAGACAAGAAAGGGAGGGAGGCAGGCTGGCAGAGGGTAAGGAAGGGGGCTCAGTCTTGGCAAGTGCAGGCGATGCCCTCAGTTCTTCCCTCCATGGGCGGCCATCTCTCCCCTTGAGCTTGTCCAGCAATAAAATAGGCTGGCAAGTCTCACACATGCTTCTCCAGGACTCCTTGGGTGGAAAAGCCCAGCCAGGGCCATGCTCACCTCTTCTGCACCCAAGAAGGGCCCCCGGAGCCCCCAACGGATTGGAGCGGCTTATCTGCTGCTGGGGGGTAACAACGAGAAGACCGGATGAGAAGACCCAGCTGGGGCTGGCGGGTGCCATTCCTGCCCTGAGCCTCCTGTCCCTGAGCCTTGCCCCCTGGGACGCACAGGCCCATAAAGGGAGCAGAGGAAGGGCCATTGTGGACCCCAAGCGAAGCTAACCTCTGTTGCATCATTTGACCTGGGAATAGAAAAAGCTCTTCCGCCATCACACACACACATCCCCCCCCCCAATTCCACTCTGCAGGGTAATTAGAGCATGCCAGATAGGAGCCCTAAGAGCACATTCCTGAGATGTAATGTTCAGATTGGCCGGTGCAGAGAGAGGGAGATAAAATATAAATTGATCCCCTTTGATTGTGTCCTATAACCCGTCCAGCAATACTGGTGGCATTTGGGAGACCAGGATTTATAAGAAGGATACGGAAGCGTGAAGGGAAAGGGAGGCAGTTTGCATTTCGTGAAAAGGTTGCATCTGTAAGAACAGCTGTTGTGAAACCAAGGGGGCCATAAGCAGACTTCTGAACGTTTGAGGAGGAGAGTTGGGTTAATAACCAGGCCAATATTGTAGCCTTTGGATCAGTTTAACAATGACCAAACAATGAGATGTTGGTAGTCAAAGGGATTCTTCCTTCCTTCCTTCCTTCCTTCCTTCCTTCCTTCCTTCCTTCCTTCCTTCCTTCCTTCCTTCCTTCCTTCCTTCCTTCCTTCCTTCCTTCCTTCCTTCCTTCCAAAACTGAGTGATGGGTGTTTCCATAATTTCTTGTAACTGACAGTGGTCTTCATTGCTCATTTACGCACTTTGGTGCAGGAATTTGGGACAACTGAAGAGAAGTCAAATATATGTAGCAAGTCTGAAAGATCAAAAGCATTTTGCTACAGCCAACTTTGCTCCTTTTGGTGCCAGAGAAATAGATTTTTATGTTTTTTATGTTTATTTTTCCTGGGCCCCTTCTGCTGCTGAAATCTGTTTTTGTGTTGTATATAATTTGTGTTAGTGGGATTCCTGGGGTGTCTTATCTTGCCTTGGTAGCTTCTTCTAATTGTCTGTCTAGACAATTCCTTATCACACCCATCTCATACAACACGAGAGGGAGAGGG